>OY728131.1:1277825690-1279025690 GCA_963277665.1 Viscum album
CCGGATTAAGAAGTTGGAATCTATGACTATAGTCTTCAGAAATTACATTATCAATTCTGGGAGGAAGTGGGGTAATGTCCCTAGTTATAGAGACATTGGATTATTTCCTAGTATAACTATATAGGAGAGGCCTGGTTGATACTAGAAGTTCCTACCCTAGTGAGATACCAAGATGTTTTCCCAATGGCTAGTTTTGAGCATCATATTCTCCCAATGGGTGAACTGCTAGAAACTACCCCACCACCATTTCGTTGACATCATGCATGAAAATTTCATTCTAAAACCTAATGTAATTACCTTGACAACGACATTATCCATGGTTACATAAGTGTATGATTCTTGTAGTTAGTATTACTCGTCTTCCCAGGAAAACACTGGTGTTCCCCAAGAATCAGTTGACTTGGATAAACTCTCTCCTCCAACTGATTCGTCTACCTATGATGAAGAGGTGGATTTGGAAAACACTAACCCAATATTTGATGAGGGAACCTCAAACATTTTTTATGAGTAATAACATGTCAACCATGGTTCCATGGGTAATCTAAGGCTAACTTTGATCAGTGAATCCCTTCCATCAGAGAAAGAGTATCAATATGTGGATTTCCTGATGAAAATCACGGCATATTTTCTATTAGTTATGTTAAAATTCTAGCAATAAATTATTAGGTTTTCATCCACCATGTTGGTCCCCCATTGAGTAATAAAAGTTTCATGTATCCTCATTGGAAGATGGACCACTCTCATTATTCCTTGTGTAAGGGGAAATTTTATACACATATCATTCTAACTTCATCATGGAAGTTCACATGTCCTAGTGGATATAAATCATCGTATTATACAGGAAGAAGAGTGTGTATATCAGAGTCTATACCAACATCTGGGATCAAAACCATCATTCTTCCAAGGATTATTTTACTCTACCAATGATGACGCTATTGATCGATTACACATACATGATTCAAGTTCCATCTCTTGTGGATGGATACACCAAGTTCAATAATATCTAATGGGCCAAGCATATGAGGATTCCATTTCCTTTAGAGCACCTCAAGGGAGATTTTTCTATCATGTAATTCAATTTTGATATAAATAATGTTGGAGGAACATATTATCAGTCTCTTAACAACATTTTCAAACCGATTCATGGGATGTATGTTGTATTATATGTGGATTATTTGGTGGTAAAATCCAACCACTATTAGGACAATCTCAGAGATTTTAAGATAGTGTTCAACTTCTTCCTATTCTGATATTTGATGTTGAACACCTTGAATTATGCACTTTGTGATACCTATGTCATGTTTATCAGATTCATTATGAGATATAGTGGAATCTATATACAACCATTGAAAATAGAGGCTTTCATAATTTTTCCCCTTCTGAGAAACCTCTAGGAGCATTGAGGCTTTAATCTCCACTTAGCCTATATACGAAATTTCATTGATAATATTACTAGAATGTGTATGCACTTTTCTAGGCTCCTGGTGAATTGCACCATCTATCAACGGGAAGAAGAGTAACAAGACCCCTTAAAGGAAATAATGTAGTATCAACTACAACCACCTCTTCTAATGCCACCTATAAGGGAGAAGTAATTGTTCCATTATGTGACTATGTTGAAATGATAACTCAATACCTTTATCTCCAAGATTAACAATAACAAAAGGAGACACAATTTTATATTATCTCAGTTGAATGATCCCCAACATAGAGAATCTATATTCTCTACTCAAGAACTACTTCCGGGAGCTAGTTTCCATAGTGTTGAATTTGTTTCACTATCAATAGAATAACATGATATGGATGGTATCCTATGTGGACATTATAAAGTATATCTTGAATTTCCCAAAGTTGATTATGAAAAAGGCACTCTGGGCAGTGATCCTCTTTTAGTTAGACAGGTGGTTCATTCCGTAGAAGGCCATCAATGGTCAAGGGTTATATGATATTTTTTTCTCCCATCATTCTGTAGAAAATTTCCTCTACATAACGATTTACTAGTGGATTTTTTCCACTTATTATACCAGGATATTACATGTTTGTAGACTAATTTCAATGTTGACTCATAGAACTGAACTATTAGATGCCTTGATGATATTGGGATCAACAGAGTAGGCATGGGTATTTTCGTCATCATGTGGTCAAATGAAGATCTTCCCTACTCATTTTTATAGTCAGAAGGTTTCACCAAGAATGAGGTAGAGTATCATGTTCTCAATATTGGTATACATCTATCTCTCAAAATTGGAGTTCCCTACATTAATGCGAAGGGGGGACTGAATTAGTCATAAAGAGACCAATGGTGACTATATCGATTAGAAGACAGATTTCATTCCCTTGCGAGAGCGCACGTTGCAACAAATGGCCTAGTCCCTTTATTGGATATATATTACTCATTTTATTAGATCAAATAATGATAGATCTGATTCTCAATATAGCCTATACACCTATCAGTCATTTCTTGAGTAGGGTGATTTGTTCACACATGTCATACATTAGAGGTTATTCACTCTCATCACACCCAGTGATGATAGACCACAGGTAAACCAAAATATTGATGGCTCATCATTTTCAGGACCACTAATCTCAACCACCCATGTAGTAGTGGAAGTATCCAATTGGAAAACCCAATTCATCAAATTTCTTCATCATGTTATTATCCCACTCAAAATAGATGAAAATGATTTAATATATCACCATGTAGTGTAGTTCACCCACCAATGTGTGTCAAACAGCTATAAAACTCTCTAAATACATGTATATGATTGAATTATTCTCTATTTCATTAAATGAGATTATATTCTCTTTGTTACACAAGATGTTATTCCCAGTTCATGTGGTGACCATAAAGAGAGATGGATTATCTCCAACCAGATTTAATGGTTGGGATACATCTAGACTACCATGGTATATTAATGTATTGACTTCTACCATAGGTTCCACAGTTTTCCGGCCATTTTCAACTTTGTGAATCGACCACCAGATCCCCTTTATATGACCATGTATTCCATTTCCTTTTTTAGTATAGTGACTCAATGTTTGTGTGTCATAAACACCATCAATATCTCAAAAATGTATGTTATTTATGACCAGGACATATTTCCTCTCAACATGGGTGGGTCTAATTCTACATAAGGAATTCAAGGCCCAATTAGTGGTCAAATTCTGGAGAACTACATCATCCACTTATTTTATGTTCCTCATTCCATTCTCACCTATAACGTCATCAACAACTTATATGATGAGATGGAGATTTTTTATGCTTTGTATGGTATCTGATACAACCATAAATCCTTCTATAATTCACATGAGAATTCACAGATTTAGGTGTTGAACAAAACCCTATCCAATAATTTTCTATGTATGGTGCACTAGAATATGAAAATTTGGAAGAAATGATCACCAACTAGTATTGGGATTATTGAATGTTGAACTGAAACACCACCATCGTGACTCCATATTTCATTGTGTATAAAATAGAGTCTGTAATGTCTATTGAGATTATGTTTCCATCTCTCTAGACTAAAATATATGATCAGAAGATGCCAAAAATAATTGTAGAAGTCCATCCAGATAATCTTAAATCCCTCGAAGAGAATAGGTTCCATACCATTAAAAAATTACTAGGAACCATAAGAAGATATAAAGATCATTAAACAAGTAATATTTCAAATGATCATTCTTCTTGGGTTCTATTTAAATTAAACTTTGGATGTCAGTGACACACATTAAGAATCCTCCAACGTTTTAGGCCATGATGGAAGAACCATACAACATTCATAAGGTCTATACCAAAGGTACAAACTCTTTGATCACTATGGTTGGAGAGTGTATCACTCCTCCAACTAAAGAATTTTTTTTCAAGAAGTACATCACGTATGAAATTATAGTCTGACCATTACAAAATTAAATAGAATAGGGATGGCCCCTTAACTACAAAATTTTAACCATCATAGCATTTATGGTCCATTCTACATTACCTTAAATTGAATGTACTAGCATCGTAGTTGTAGAACATTAAACTACATAACAACCAAAATCATACATTCATAAATTTATACTTCTTAACAAACAACTTCTAAGATTCATGACCTTACACTATGTGACAACCATCATCATAGGAACACGATGACAAATAATATGGCTTCATAATCCTGGGAACACAAAAAAATCATCATAATGTGCTCACCCCAGAGAACATCACCCATGACATAATTCACTTACCCTTCCATTTTGTAGAACTATGTACTACTCTATTCGATTACACAAAATATACATAGTGATTCATGGACTTTTCATCCTGATCCTATCACCCAATATGTTAAAATATCCTTCTTCCTATGAATGGGTATGTCATGACCCGACACGTTCCAGGGCATGAACCACAACTACCCCAAGCCCGCCTCCATTAGCGATGGGATAACGACCAGCATCGGAGGCATAAAAACCTATAGGGGCCTTTCCCAATGTACCAATACACACACAAGAAGTTAACTCAATGAAAACGTTCAAAGGGAATGGAAAAAAGTTAAAAACAATTATATATATAAACCACCCATATGAATCGACCACTAAATAGTACATGTACAATATGTAAACTTAAAAAAGGGAAAAATAAATTCCTAACTAGAAAATTACCACACCAAGAAATAAGTGGAAATGTAAAATAGCTAAGAAAGCCCCACTCCTGGATCCCAAGCTATAATCACTACTCGCGGTCCAAACACCTCGTATCCCAATTCTCCTCAGAAGTCATTATCAACCTTTCTGTCGTATGCAAGGGCACACTAAGTGTAGGAAGATCCCAAAAAGTGGTGAATATAAGAATACTCCTTAGGATTCCCCAAAGTATAAAGGGAGAAAAAATAGTGGTACTAAAGAGGGAATAAATATATATAACAACATATAGTAAAAGAGTACAATATAACCCAACAAAGAATTTAATTATACTCATCCAAACACGTGGTTCTAGAAACGCTGAGAAGATGAACTTCTCGTCAAGACCATGCAAGCTATAGTAGGATAGTAGAATCTTCTAACCACAAGAATCTAGTCATAGAATACATGCATAATACCTCATGCATCATCGCCTCTCCTAGAAAGACAGTACCCAAAGCCCAATGAGTGGGTACTACAAAACAATATATATATACGCTCAACCAAAGAAGCTTAAAAAAGAGATGAGGATGATCTTTATATCACTACATATGACCAAGAAAAGTGTATGATAAAATTATAAATGTAAAAAACCATCAATTCCCAGAGTCTCACATGTCTACCAGAACTCCATGTCAAATAGGCTCAATCACCGTACCTTGATACTATCCACTTTGGGTGGGTCTATCTCGTCTGCATTTTTTTGTTCGTGTCACAAGGACACTCAATGGTAGGAAAATTTCCCATCTTTTTTCATAGTCTAAAGTCGCATCAAACACATCACAACACTATGATGAACAGTCCTGAGATCATTTCACAAAGATAAGGACCCACTGCCTAATCCTGCTGAAGATATGCTGGGTATGGTATGCCGTGATCGCTGCTGCCCAGCTACACATGAAGAAATTTCTTATAAAAGTAAAGGGTGATCACCATTTCCTAGAATGTGGTAGGGAAAGACCAAATATCACCATTGCCCAACCATGATGGATGGAATTTACTTTAAAGGTATTCAGGGATCACCACTTCCCAACAACATTGTAGGGAACACCTTGTAATGGTAAATTCTGAGAACCACATTCGAGTTGTGCTAGAGGGAATGCATGAAGATCAACATTGAATGAACTACTTGGATGTAAATTCTTGAAACTACACTGACCATAATTGTTGTATGGTACCTCTTGGGATGCATCAAGAACCTACACCTCTCAGAAGGACATCGTTGTAGTCATCAGGTGTTTCCATAGTTTGGAATCACACCAAGAGAATCTCGCATCACATCTTGAAAGCCACTCTGACGGGAATCATCATGTGATACACGAAGAAACACATAGTATAGGCTACATGCTGGTTAAAATACTTGTTGAGATGAAATATATATTAGAGGTAGAGTATTCGTAGTGGTACACAACGAGTGTGGGTCCCAAACAATGTGTGACCCCACCTCATCGCCCCGGTCATGTACCTAACCATCACTGGGTAACAAAAGGTGAACATGTACCACTAGTAATGTCATGGTACTCCCAGAGTATATCACACATTAGTCCAAAATTCAACAAGATCACGACACTCGTCATTGAGCCGAACGGTTGGGATTATAGTTCTACTAACTCACCTCCCCGAACGGTCTGAGAACATTGGCCACATCTCTTCATAAATCGTCTCCACTATCAAAAGAAACCCTTATTTCATATGTGGAAGATTATCTTCAATCATAGTAGTGGGATTCTCAATGGGTATCCATTCCATGATTCTACATTTAACATGATATTAAATAAGGCTTTGAGCATCCAATGAGATAACACCTTTGTGATCCTTGAGAAAAACATATGCATAATCTACTAGTCATTCATGTGAAACAGTCTTATGAATCAAAAGTTGTAAAACACTATTTGGAAAGAAAAAGTTATCCCTTGGGACCCACGCCTCAGGACCAAATTTAGGTGGGTGGATTGGGCCATTGTAATCCCCTCCGAAGAACACATAGAAATGAGTGGTCAAACAACCAAAGTATACATCTAGTGAAAAAGTAGAATTTTCCTTGTAAAACATGTGAACTAGGACCTGTGTTCCTACACATTGTATTTTTTTCAAATACTTGATGAAGCATCTCAAAATGAATCCATGAAGGTTAGAGTCTTGGTGTGGCTGAATACTCATCAACTGGGCATGTCATTTGAAAGATGTTTCTGATAAAACAAACCCCAAAATAATAATAATTATTTATTCATTATTGGACATGGGTGTTTGATGTCAACATGAAATAAAACTAGAGCTTAACATTCTAGAACAAGTCGAATAAGGTCCTACTCGATGAGATGTACCCATGGCCACAAACAGTTCATCAAACAGACACACAGTTTAGGGGTTACGGCCTTTTTAAGGCACAATAACCCAAATTGGGCCGGCCTGGCCTAATAAGATCTGATCATTTCGCTTGGGCCAGTCCGCTTTGGAAATCCTAGCTCTACTGTGCTATCCCAACACACACTTCATGGCCCAACCCGCACTATGATGAATTGGCCCGCGTCCCGCAACATGGTCCTCCTACACCGAACAAAAAGTTGTCCAATCTCCTTGCCTACATCAAATCACTATAGAGGAACCACATCAATCATGTCATGTTCCCCAAGGTTTTTCCCTTAGGATCCATGCCTCCCTGCACCCGTCTTCCACCGCATCACATTTCACCGCACCGATGTCGTCTCTCTATGATCTGGTGTCTCGGTCGACGCCTCCCTATCCTTGGAGATCGTCTCCTCCCAACCTCATGAACCTGACAAAGGCCCATGCTCTTGGCATCACCTGAGCCTCATGCTCTAATCTTTTACTTGCTCCTCCTCCCCATGCCGATGTTATCTGCAATTCCTCCTGTACACTCTACCATGCAACCCTCTGCGTCTGCCGTACTCCACTGCCACTGGCATCCGACAACGTCTTTTTTCTGATGATCCATTTAGCGAACCATCACGACCTCTCCAGACATCCTATTTTGAAACTGAAGGTGGATTTTGGAACCTTATGACCAGATCATCACATCGCTGGTCCCCACACATTTATTCGGTTAGTATTTGACTCATCTGAAAATTAAAATGTCGAATATTGAATAACGTGACATCGAAATGTGGATCGAGTGATGGACATGTTTGTTTTGGCATCAACATATTGGTCAAATGTTGGTTTTACATCATGAATGAGAGTAGAATATAAAATAAAACATGAAATGGAATATTACTATCTGAAAAAATAGTATATCCTCGATCCATCTTCTTGTTGATGTGTCCACGATGTTTCCACTTCAATCTGCCAATGTTACAGTGGTGTTTTCACCTTGATCATGACAAGAACTCTGAATAACACCTAGAGAGAGAGAATAGTTTGGGTGGAGAGAGATAGAGAAACAGAATTAGGGCTAACACAAATTATAATCCGTCAAGTGTTTATTTATATAAAAACACTGAAACCCCTTACCAATTACTACAACTTCTGAATCATCTGCACCATCTCATTTTATTTTTCCCCTAAGAAAAACACTTAATTTGGAAGACAAAAGATTTCTCAAAACTCCATTACTAGACATTGTTCAAATGTTATATGAAAATAATTCATGGTATAAAAACAACCATGTAGCAATTCCAAAATGACTACTTTAACCCTGGGTGAATTTTCTCACAACGGTACTGATCTGGGAAAAGTAACACCCTGCCAAGGGTAAACGACACATTCTAGACTCAATTGTTTCATAGGATTCATGATATTATCTAACTATTCGGATATATCATGTTTTCGACTTATGAATATTATAAAATACTTCAGATTTTTATAAAAATAATTCCAGGAACACTGGGTCTCCTAACTGCACACCATCCTAGGGCCATGATCTGTAAATATTTCTTGGAATTTTTTAAACTCTTACAATAATAAAATGTTTCTATAAATAATCCCTTATTTCAAGCATATCATACCTAAAAAACTTGGGGAGATAACTTGTGATACTGATCCCACAAATTGCCCTCCTAATCTCATGAAAACCCGAATGTTTTTGGGCTAGCACAATTTGGGAACTAAAATGTTTGTTTGTCCTCCTTCATGGAATTTTGAGGGACATCATACAGTCACTCAAGCTATTAAAGTAAAAAAAAATATGGTAGAAAACATCACCATATACTTTGCAGTCTCAAACAGGCTAAATCCACTAGGGGAAAAAACTTACTTCACTGACCAAACCTCTACCTTCATTGTTGCAACATGAATCACAGTGTAACCCTGGAAAGAGGTATCTCCTTTCCCTCATGCAAAATATACATCTGTTGAAACACCTAACGATATCTGGTCACACAAGATTTCACAATCGATGAATCATAGCCGAGACTCTCTTACATGATCATGAACCGAAGGAGTCAACCCCTTCGACTGATGGAATCTATACCATCTTACTACACCAGGGTCAGGTGCAAGGAAACTAACTGCTCCAAAACATCCCCCACTGGGGGTGCCTGATAATTCAAGTTATGGGAATTTTCTATGTCATTTCCTTCCTTAGAGTTATAGAATACCTCTATGTCATAGTCTGGAAGAATTTTCAACTAGAACGAAAGTCTCATGTTGAAGTCTCTATGGGTGTAGACGCAGCCAAGACACTTATGGTCTAAGGAAACCACAATGTGCTCTCTCAGAAGGTAGCATCTCCTCATTCTTAAGTAGGAGACTACCGATGCCAGTACCACATAATGAGTCACATATTTTTTATCTGGTGTCCATCACATTAACCTATACTTGATAATAGTATCGAGAATGACGTTGATCATGAAAGGGACCAATGAATAGGGTAGGAGATAATACTCATCCAACCACAAGTGGCTAGACATAGAATGTACCTGGCATACCCTACGTGTCTTTTCCCATATTGTAATGAAATTAATCCGAAAAATAGGTAATTCCAAACCTACTAGTGGCACCTAATGAAAATAGACGTCAAGAAACAAGGCTCAACTAGAAAATCCAAAACCTATTCTAACACTCCACTACACAACCCCTCCATAATACCACACGGCTAAGGGATTCGTCCACAAATATTGACACTATATTCTTTGGGTGGAACTAACTCTCCTGCATAGTTTTTCTCATGTCTCAAAAACGTGTCGCATTGGGGGATGAACCCCTATTTCTTATGAATTCAGCGCTACATCGAACAACACCATGAGAGAGTAACACTGACGCCTCACATAACACTTTTTAACTCCTCGAGCAAAGAGTTTGAAGAAATTACTTCCTTACACAATGTATAAAATGTTCTACTAAAAAGGGTGAAAAATACCTATAGCATACCTTTAACTGTCTCATGAACTGCATGATTGAAGACATCTATAGCTTGAAGCTCCCTTCAGCCCCACTACTAGCTCCCAGGGCCTATCATGGGCTGCCTAGTGGTGTCGGAATGACCACACAACATCTTCTACCAACCACAATTCTTCCATCACTTCTCCCAGAACATCCTCCATGATGACCACAATTTCTTGTCCTGGGAGATCACCAATCACGACACTACTTCATCAATGTTAGTGCATCTACCAACTGCATAGGAAGATCAGGACATCTGGTTGGGTAATCATGTTCCATATGAACTCTCCCATAACAAGCATAGCATAATCCCTACCTTGGATGCCTCGGTGCACTATGTATTCCCCGAATAGGTGTATGTGTCTTATCAAGGGAGGCCTCCTACATCGAGGACCTTCCAACTACAGTCTTCTTGCTAGGAAATACATCAGAACACTGTTGCGCCCACTAAAAAAACTGGCCAAATGGTTCCCCATTAAAAGAAATCTATCTGTCACCAGTGCCTTCTCCAACACCTTGAGAGAGGTAAGGATGAACACATGCTTTATGCTAACGCTAATCTCCTCTAAGGAAACCCTGGTCAAACTTTTGATCCAGCAAATTTCTATCATGGACCACATCTAAAGAGTATCGAGTAAGGTCCTTGAACATAGACAGATACATAGCATCCATAATCCCACCTAGCTGAAACTCTAATAACTCTTGAAACCATATGAAGTGTAAGTAGGAGGTATAGTACTCCTTGCACATCAAATGATTGAATTAATCCCACAAGAGTGTTGACTAATCATGCATCTAAGTATCCTAGCTCTTATATTTCAAATATTCACCATAGAAAAAGACTAGATGTCAATGTTTATATCTACCCTTTCTGTGTACGAATAAGCCTGAAGTGGTAACCACCGACTCTACATAACCCTTCAATTCCTAAGGTTCTTTCTTAATGTGGATACTCAATGTTATCTGATTCTAGAACTCATGAAGCACACTCAACCTGTGCATGACCCCAACCAGCTCTACTAGAAGTAGTTGTTTCTCCATAGGTTTAGGTATGTCTACCCACCATCATGGATAAAGGGGAAACGTATGATCGATCCTGAATTGATGCCTCATCACTCATTAAATAAAAGTCATTAACTGAAGCTAGTGTAATAGTTGGCTATCATCGCAGAGGAATCCTGAATTTGATCATGGGTTTCCATATTAAAATGGTAATATATATATATATATATATATATATATATCAATAATGGTGGGGGTATAACACAAGAAAGACAATAATAGACTCTGTCCTTCTATGATTAATGTACCAATGTTCCATTCAATAGGTGTCTTAGCACGCCGAGTCTACAAGTGGGTAATTAGTGTCATGGGGAATGGAAATGTTTGTTTCACCACCATCAATGGACTCCCTGTACTGAGAGATTATCTTGAGGCATGTTGACTCTATTTCCCCCAAACCCAACCAATTTCCTTTTATGGAACTTCTGATCAATATCCCAACGAACGTAGCACACTCTGATACCACTTTTCATGACTTGTCATGTACTAGGGCTTGAGCAGCAACTACCTGAATCCTTCCTCCATAGACCAGGGCCAGAGACTAGCACATATGTCATAAAAAACTGAAGGAGTCATTTTTCTAATTTACTGCTCACACACACATGCATCCCACTCAATGAAAAAGTGTATATGTAAAGAAAAAGAAGTTACACCACTCTTATATATAAACCAAAAAAAGAATCATTATCTAAATGTAACAAGTATAATAAATTATATTGAAATGAAAAGGGGGGAAAGACACACCCAACTATAATAGATCCACAACACAGAAGCATGTGAAAAAATAAAATATCTTAGAGAGCCCCACTAAGGTATCTCTTCCTACAACCACTGAATGCGGTCAAATCACCTTGTATCCCAATGCTCCTCTGAAGTAATGATCAACTTGTCCATCGTCTGCAAGGAAACACTGAGTGCGGGGAAATCCCATGTAGTAGTTAGTACAATAATACTCAGTGGGATACCCTAAAGAATCAAGGGAGAAGTAAGAGTAGTACTGAATAGGGATGAAATAGATAGAATATTGTTGAATAAAATAGTACATCTAAACCCTAAAATGAAGTGAATAATTCATCAAAAAAATGGGTATCTATATATGGCAGGAATATGGAAAAATCATTCGGTGTTCAATATCAATAGTTGGAGTGTATACTCGTACATCCAAGAGAATCTAGACACACAAAGACCATGGCATTCCCTGAACAACTTCACCTCACGTGGAAGGAGAGTAACCAAATCCCATGAAGTGGGGAAATATGATATGATATATATATATATATATATATGATCAACCAAAAACGGAAAAATGAGAGAGTAAGGGGGTCTTTATTTCACTAGATCAGGACAGAAAAATAGTTTCCAATAGTTCTAGTATTAAACACCATTGATTCCTAGCATCCCACATGTCTTCCATGAACTGCTAGTCAAAGGGTCACAATCACCATGCATTGAAAATATATTTTCTATGTGGGTCTGTCTCATCAACAAATTTTCAGATCACGTTAGAAGGATGTGTAATGGGGGGGGGGGGGAATCAGCCCTTATTCATGAGAGTTTAATGTCATATAAAACATGTATTTTCACTATTCCACATAATCGAGAGATCCTATCACAAAGTGGAGGACACATTGTCCAGTTCCACTGGAGGTATGCTCGATTCGGTAAATGGTGATCATCACTACACAGTCTTGCTGTTGGGAAGGCCCGATAAATGTCAATGGAGATCACCACTGACTAGAAGCACTGGATGGAATGCTCAGAAATCACCACTGACAAGCTGTGCTAGATGGAATACCCAATAATGGGAAACAACGATCTCCACTACCCACCAAAACTAGAGGTAACTCCATATAAAGGTTAATTGTTATTTCCACTGCCCAAAAATATTGGAGCAAAATCTCATAGATCACCACTACTATGTTGTTCTATAGGGAATTACCTAACACTACACTTACCATCCTTATTGGATGGTACGTCTCATAAAGAGTCAAGGCAACTAAACCTCTCAGAAGAACATCACAGTATTCATCAGGTGTTTCCTTAGTAATGAATCATGCCCTGAGAATCTCCCATCGCATATTGAATTCCCCTATGAATGGAACCATCATGTCCTACATGGAAAACACTCCTGATAGGCTACTTGCAAGCCAAAATATATGTTCAGACGAAAGGGATATGAGGGGTAGAAGATTCATAGTCGTAAACAATGCATGTGGGGACCACACGATGTGGGACACCACCTCATCTCTGCATCGTGTAAACAACCATATGTTGGTACCAAAAAGTTAACATGTACTACTAGACATGTCAAGGTACTCTTAGAGTATATGATAGATTAGTAAAAAAGGTGATGATCGTATGATGATCATTGTGGATATTAAGGGTCAGGATCACAGGTTTTTTGACACCCCTCCTCGCACAGTCGCAGAACCTTAACCCCATCTCTTCATACATATTCTCCACTCTCACATGTGACGGATTTGACCTATGCCATGGGTTCTCTACAAAGCCAAAAGAGGGATCCTCCACGGGTATCCCTTCCATGATTCAACATTTAACAAGATTTAAAATAATCATCCTAACATACAATTATATCACTCCATTGTGATACTTGCGAAAAAAAAATAGAATCGACTATTAATTTTTCTGGAATAGAAATATTACACATATGTTGTAAAACACTTTTTTGTGGCCAGAATTCTCCTTGTGGGACCCACAACTCAGCCCTAAATTTTCTTTGGATTTACTAAACTATTACAATCACCTTAAAAACACTTTGAAATGAGTGTTCAAACACCCCAAATAGATTTTAGGTGAAAGAACAGAATTTTACCAAAAAAAAGTGTGACATGGGCCCTATGGGGCCCGCACATTTTATTTAGTTTAAACCATAGGGAATCATCTCATAAGTTTTGAACAAACACCAGGATCTCACTACCACTAAAAACACGTCAATTGGATGTCATGTATGAAAGATATTTCCAATATAGATACCCTAAAATAATAATAATTAATTTATTATTGTTGGATTTGGGAATTTCATGTAATTAGGCAATGAAACTAGAGTTTAAAATTCTTGAACTGACCTAAAAAGGTCTGTCTCGATGAGACGAACCCATGGCCAGATATGTCGGGTCAAACAGATGCGCTGTATAGGAGTTATGACATTTTAATGTCTAAATGGCCCTAAAGGGACTGGTCTATTACAATCCGAGAAGAGCCTTGGCCTGGGTTGGCCCACTCTAGTCAGTCCAAATCTACTGTGTTAGTCCAGCCTACCCATCATAGCCTGGCCCGCACTCAACTTTCTTAACCCGCCTCCTGCGACCTTGTCACCCTATACCTACTATCCAGTTGGCCGGTCTTAAAAAGACTCGGCCATAAAACAATACATAATCATGAATTAAATGGATAATTCACATAGAGGATCTTTTCAGGTTTATAGTTTTATAGAATTAGGACATAACTATTACATCTCAAAAGATTACAAGGTAGACACTTCTAATAATTTTCAATAAAATAAAAACTCTTAAAAAGAAACATGTCTAGTTCCATGTTTTAGATAGAATGCCTTCCTTGATCCCATCCTTAACCATATTCATCATTAAGTCATGTGGAGAACATTTCAAAAACATGGGATGGTCATAAAATGCCTAATAATGTATACACAAAGAAGTAAAATTGTTAGTTTTTCAAAACAATAAGTAAACCATGAATATATTATCAAAGTAATACTTTTCAACTTTATGAAGTAGTAAATACTCTTCACTGAATAAAAGACTACTACATATCCTTTGTAAGAAAAATATTACAATAAACCCATATAAAGAACATATAACATATAAAGGTAATGTTTCACATAAACATACTTAAATGGAATAACCATATGGTCGACTTCCACACATATCACTAAATGGAATAGCCATATGGTCGACTTCCATACCCAATGCATTGGACGTTATAACGTAACCACCCATCCTGGTGTTCACGGCACCACTCGTCATATGGTTTATCACATAACCACCCGACAAATGTCCAAGTACAATTATAAAATCATAACACATAAAACAATTATAACGGAATGAAAACATTTCCACATTTCGATCACAATATATCACATAAATATTTTGACATAAAAAATCCATTATCAAAAACATTTTCAATAACAAAATACATAAAAGAGTATATGGTATTTATTTACTTTTAAAAACATTACGGCTTATTGAGGAAGCCAAATATCAAATAATACTCACTATAGCGGAAATGTCTTTGTCACCACGTATGTTAAAAAGAAACATAATTTTTGTGATTTAGTAAAACACTTTGTATAGAAATGATTCATTTTGAATAAAAGTAATATTCAAAGGGGTTTATACGCCGTATAAAATAATTTTTTTGTAAAACAAAATATACCTCAATGACAGGAGATTGAGACGAAGCCTCGTTCAAAGATGGTATCCTTAGATTAAGGATAAATCAATTATGTAATTATGTGTGACAAATATAAATACACCCAATATAAGTGGATATTAAGTGTAAAACAATCAGAGTTCATTCACACATATTCATATGATGACATGATCAAGAATTAGTGTTTTTACCCAATGAATTGAAATTGGGTTAAGAAGTTCCCTTATAAAAATTCGACAGCCTAACGACGTCACATGAAAATTCAGAAAAAGAGTTGATGAGAGATAAAATGGTATCTCATCACTTGTACAAAAAAATTTACATCAATAAGGATATATAAGAACATATCCCAACATAATAAGATGTATATTAAAATATATAACAAAAATTAGTCTTTTAAAAGGTTGAGGGTGAAATGTTCCCTTACAGATTTGGTAACTTACAAAACATAAGCCACATGAAAGAATGATCATAAAATGAAGATCTCATTACCCATAAATTAAAATATATTAAATAATTAATATATTCATGGGATGTAAGTACACCACACAAAAGTAAATAGTGGAAAATGTAGTATGAATCTCATGGGAATAAAAGTGAGATGAAAAATCACTTACGAAAACTTGGTAGCCTAACAGCGCCACTTAAAACTTCAAAAAATGGATTGATGAGATCAAATAGGGTATCTCATAATACTGGAATAAAATGTATAGTAAGAGGAATATAAAAGAACATCCCCTAACATAATAAATATGAGCTTAAAATAAATAACATAAAATAGTGTACTTAAAAAAAGAGAGAGGTAGGATCCGTTACCTCAAGGCCGACTTGTCTTGTCTGTTTCATTATATTCCTGAATAATAAACTTTGGTAAATTTATAATTTCTTAAGGACCACCTTTAACGGTTATTATTCAGTTCATATAAAATATTATAATGTTATAATAATTTCTTAATAATGTGAGTTCATATCAGACATTTTTTCGGTGTTCAGTACATGAGTCAAAATTGAACTTGTTGGAAAACAATTTCCTTGTAGTTATAGGTACATCATTTCCAGAATAGAATTAATGATTTAAATATCATATATATCCAGAATACATTAATTTTATACTATTCTATAACATTTGGAGATAAATAACGAAAATCACCATTCATGGAGACAGTAGGTCGTACGTACACATTAATGCTACTTTCATTTCTTTGTCATATTAATTGAATTAAAACTAAATGAGATATATATATATATTATAATTCCAGAATGATATAAATCATTTATATGTAATATATGACATTTATATCCATTATATATTTGAACTTTTAATAGTACATAACATTTGGAGATAAGAAATGAAATGTACTGTTTATAGAGACGTTAATCCATATGTGCGCATGAACATTACTTTCATTTAAATTTCATACTTTAATGGAATGAAAAAAAAATGATAATTATGTATATTATAATTAAGGTATAATATAACATATAACATCATGGAATCCATCCAGTATACATCCCACAGATGGTATTAACGATTCAAATCACTTTGAGGGGGCAGTAGTCCGCACTTCCTAAAATGAAATTATTGCGTTTACCCATTATGGAAACCATAATGGTAGGGAATAAATGAAAAATAAATAAGCATAAATAATACATAAACATAATTTATATATCATATATAAATAAAGTGACATTTAATGGCCACCATAAGAGGTGTTAAAATAAGATTGAACAAACATCGTTTCATGAGGCAGTAATTCGCCACCTACAAAAACAATATATTATTTAATCATTTGATGGAGGTTTGTATGAGTGTATCTATAATCCTCCTCATAACATCATCCTAGTATATTTAATATACCGGTGTTGTTACAAAATATAATAATAAAAAGATTTAATGTGGATGGAGAAGAAAAATAAAACTAATGAATATAAGAGGAGACATTACCATCAAATCGGATAACTCTTTTTGATTTGAGAACAGAGGCTTCCATGGAAAGACTTATGCCCAAAGTGAGGCTTCTAGGAGTAAGAGAGGGATGTGGAGAGACAATGTGAGTAGATTTTGGATGATATAAGGGCTTGATAGGTGTGGGTAAGGAGGTAGAGGTGGGGGCTTTTATAAGAGGGAGGAGGGGAACTCTTGGAAAGTCATGAAAAGATACTTTAATATAAAATGATTTTCGGATATCAAAGGTCCCACAATTATATATTTCGAGGATAAGGTGATAAGGGTTCAAAATACACCCATTCAATAGGTTTTTTACAAGTGTATGTCTTATATTTTACATTATCTTTTCATTTTATTTAAATCGTTCATTAATGAGGTAATCGTTGCATCATCATGGTGTCATTAATTAATTAATTTATTTAATGTCTAAAAATTATAAAAAAATAATATGATGTAGGAAATATTATTATATTTCATATGAATATTTATATTCAAATATATGACTTGTATAACCCCATAAAAAATTGTTTTCTAAAAACAATACATGTTTATGACATTTTTATTTTAACTTTAAATAAAAAGATATTAATGTCATTTTCTTACCCAAGTGGCTCCATGTGGTCCACAAGTTGACCCATGTATTGTATTTCTAGGCCATGACTCATCAAATAAAGGTATGACATGTTTCAAGGTCATTTCATATTATTATAACATTATGTTTACCTTAACATACATTAATTACCCTTAATCGCGATTAATAAAACATAAAAGTTACTATTCACCAAAAATTATTTTCATCCCGTTGAACCACATTTTACATCTTAATGACAACCATGAATGTTGGATTTTTTATATTCAAATCACAATGGTTGTAAAATTTAATTTAAACGAAAAATCAGTTTTTTAACTACCACTTAGTGGTTTCACTATTCATAAAAAATGATGTTTTTCATAAAAATACCAAAAATTGACCCTCAACTATATTTGATATTCTGAATTAAAAAAAGATGTCTATTTTACAAAACTACAAACATATAAGTTGCATCAATAAATTTAATAATTAATCACCGCTGTCAAAAAAATAGCGTGTTTTTTAGAAACAAATTATTTCAAAAGATTGACACTAGTTCCAATTTCAAATAGAAATTAATTCCAATGACCACCATTGGATTAAATGGTAAAAATATATTCTAACTACACATTAAACTAAATTTAAAAGATAATCTATCAATATAAAAAAATCATATTAAAAGGAGGTTTTGAATTTAAATACAACATTTTCAATAAAATTGATCTTTATCGGAAAAATAACATAAATTTACACAAAGTAAATTATGATGTCCATATTATAAATAAGGATTTTATTTGGTCCAATATAACATATAAAATTGTCAAAAGTGGATTTAAAAAGGGTTCGTCATCAAAATCCGGTTAATCGACCTTTTAAAGAATATTCGAATATTTACGCATAAAATTGGATTCATTCGCATTTTAAGCCTCTAACATTTATTGGATAAAAGTGAAAATATTTGAAAAACATATATAATCATTTTGTAATTAGTTCTGTTCATTCCCACCATTAAAACGGCTAGGTGTTAACTACCATTTAAAATAATATTATTTTATTATTAGAGTGCAACCTAAGATTTCAAAGAAACTCATTGTTGCGTATTGGGTGCCCCATCGATCATAGAGTTCCCTTTAAAGTAATATTTATATATTATTCAAAAATATTAATAAATATTAAAAATTAATATTTTTTATTTACCTAGGATGTTGAATCCTTCCCCCATTTTGGGAATTGCATCCTCGCAATTTTAAAATTGGGCTCGGAAATTTCATTGAAAATATCACATCAGAACAAGAGTTAGTTAGACTATCACTTTAAAATAATGAAAGAGAAGTACAAAGGTCACTCGAGTTAACCCATACTAGGATTCCATATAGGAAAACATGGACATGGAAGAGAAAACAAAGGGTCATGTTCTAATGGAGAGTTATAGAAAACATGATGAGGAGAAAGTTAACCACAAGAAAATCACAAACATGTGATGGGTTAAACGGTATTTGATTCCACAGTAGGAAAAGTTAACAGACAAAATTTTAGTTTAAGTTACTTCTCATTGAGAAATTTATTTACGAGCTTAACTAAATCATAAGGAAACATAATTACTTGTCATGTAGACTCTCATCTCATACTATGTTTCATACAAAAACTCATATTTTCTCCAAAAGACAATTATTTAGGATAATTTGTTCACATTAAGAGATATATAACCAACTTCTAGAGAATCACATAATACACAAAAGAAAACTATATATTTCCCATGTCTTTAGACAATAACCAAAACCAAAATTTTTAGAACAAGATCGGATAATCCACAAAAGGATAATCCTTTATAAAAAAGAAAATCTATTCTTAATATCCAAAATTTGTCCAACAAACCCCAATGTTCAACAAAGACCATTCGATAAACAATTTGTCAATAAAATTATTCAAACTAAACCGAACTAAGATTAAAACCCAAATATTTTTAGGATTTAATCACTTAGTCTGCCAAGGTACAAATTAACATTTATCTCCAAATAACATCTGTTTCTCTTAAAGTATCATATTTAAATGTAATTAACCTAATCATATATCCTCTATGATAGGCCAATATTTCCCTAGATAACCCAAAATAAACTTATTCTTGATTCATAAAATCATCTAACTAAAAAGAATAAGTCATACTAACCAGGTACATCACGTAGTCCAGTGGTAGGCGATGCGGCCATGTCGCCCTTGAGTTGTGGGTTTGATTCCTGCGGCCTTACCTGATGTGACGGGTTGTCACCCATCCTACGGGTTTTCCATTTTATAAAACTACAAAAACTACCCTAACATGTTTTAACCTAAATGGTTTTCTTATACCTATCATTTTCATCTAAATTCATTACTATCTCAACATCTTAATTCTTGAAGACTTATTTCACCACCATAAGATAAAATAAAATGATTCCCAAAAATGGTGAACATCATACCTTGATCATGGTTCCCATTTGGTTTCATCGTCATCTTGTTCACGTAGGTATAAGGTCAATTCATTACAACAATGATTTATAGAACCTTCAAAATCATTTTCATCCTCCATCCCAATACACCTTGTATAACATGGGTCATATAGGTGTTCACAAAAAAACAGTTTTGGAAAATAATCATGTATGACATATAATTTCAAGACATCAGATTAAACATGATTTATATAAAATAGTCGGACCAATTTTGAGTTGATTATTTCAATTAATGATCCTTTTTAAATACCATAGGTATGTACTGAGAGACTATATTATAAAAGTAAATATAAACAGGTTGCACAAGGGTCTCCTTATTCAGCACCTTTTTTAAAATCATAATATGATTTAAATTCTTGTGATAAGGTAAAATATTTGAAAGTGACTTGATAAAATTTACCTTTCTTGAAAATATGGGAATATTTTGAAAATAGTATTTGTTTAAATACAACCCATTACCCAAGATGATAATGTGGTATAGTAGAAGTTTTTGATATCTCAAACAACAGCTTGCATGTGAGTTGTATGCTAGAAAAAAGTTTCACAATCATCCGAACATGACTTTGCAATAATTATTGCAATCATGTCCTCAAGAAGAGATGTTAATTTCGTTTGAGATACTCCTCCTTCCATTTGTAACCGACATTACTTGACCTAAAAAATTCTTATAAAACAAGTATTTAACTGAAATAATAGATATAAGTACTAACCATGTGTCTAACAAAAACTCATAATCCCTAAAGTTGTCTAAACTGACCTCTGAAACTATATTTAATTAAAAGATATAACATATATGTTATCATATATATTAAGGTTTTATAATATTAATATCACACTTTAAATGAACTATATTTATTGTATACAAAAAATAATTCGAAAAAAATAAAATAATATTAATGTTTGAATCATTATAAAAAGTAAAGGATTTTATTCTTCTTTATATATAATTAATAATTAAATTATAAAATTTGATGATATTAAAATACATATACATTTTATTTAATCTCATAACCCAAATATGAAAAATGTAATGTAAAAATGAAGCCATATATAGAAAAATAATGTTTTAATAATATATTTTTATTTAATAATGTTTATTTAACGACCCAAAGTTTTTCAATGGAAATTACCTTCTTATAATTATGTCACAAAATAACTTGATAATA
Organism: Viscum album; assembly: GCA_963277665.1. Classification (NCBI taxonomy): domain Eukaryota; kingdom Viridiplantae; phylum Streptophyta; class Magnoliopsida; order Santalales; family Viscaceae; genus Viscum; species Viscum album. The sequence continues at coordinate 1,277,847,327 of OY728131.1, forward strand.
GAACATAATGAACTACTAAGTGATAAGTTACCTTTAAACATAAGTTTTTCAGTTTTATGTTTTGAATTTCGAAAATCCAACATACATGGTTGTGTTCAAGATGATTTTTGGAGTCTAATGAAACAAAAATAATTTTCGGTTAATTGTAACGTACCCTTGTTAATAGTAACATACCCTTATGAATAGTATTATGATCCTTATAAATAGTAAATCATACAACATGAGGGTAACCTTACCAATGAATAATTAAATAAAATTTAGACATCTTAGTAAGTGACAATTTGACCATAGTAAACATTTTGGTATTTTGTAAGTCATAAATAATTAATTATAATAAATTAATTTAAAAGAAATATTATTTACCTAAATTTTTTTCATAAATTATATAATAAATTCATTATAGTTTTTATATAATCTTATAAGACCCTGCGAAATTTTTGAAATCACTATAAAATCTGTTTTAATCATAAAAAACATTTTTTAGGTAAATTTTGATTTTAATTAAATATGAAATTAATAATATTTAGATAATTATTTTTGAAATATATTCCTCATTTTGGTATTCTAAACATCGAAAACTGGTTGGGGTAAATTTTTGGGATTTTTCTAAAATAATTGAATTTTTGATGAATAGTGTCATACCGTAATTTACAAAAAAAAAAGATAAATAAGCTAATTATAGAGTCATGTGTGATGTTATGATGATGTAATCCCACATGGTTCGGGATAAAGTGATTAAAGTACTATTATTGGTCATCCAATACTCACTAGTCCTTGTCTTAGGGGAAATTAATAAACTAATGAATTTTATATTAAAGAAACCCATCTACCCTCCAGTATAAAAGCCACCCTTCACACCCTCATTTCATCACATCTCTAAAGCTCCAAGAATTCCATAAACTCTGCCCAAACACCTTCACTAGTTTCTTACCCAAGTACAAGATCTTATGGTCTCATCAAAACACCATGCATAGGCCCTTAATGAGGTTCTCAAGAGAAGGATTCAAGAGGTAATTTCTCTCCCTCTTCTCCTTTAATTTCCTTTCATGTTCAGGTTCATTTCTTGATCTCTCCCCACCTATCTTCATCAAAATGCTATTGTAACTCCATTATTATACATATAATGTAATTTTATGATTATAATGGGATATTATAACATCCAACCCCCTTTCCAACTTCCTTTTATTTTATTAAAGGGAACGTTGTTTGTGAGGTGTTAATTTATCACCTTTAAGAACGACATGCTTTCTTCTTCAATTTCTACCTTCTGATTTGGTCATGAAACAATTTTTATGGTTGAAAAAGAATATTTTATATGTATTATATCCTATTTCAAGTTCTGGAACTAACATATGATCATATTTCTATTGATAAAATAATACAAGTTCATTATGATAGAAAAATCACTCAAATTAACCCAAATAATCATCATTTAATTCTAATCTAACGATTCTTCCACATGGACATAATATGAATCATTATAAAATAACTCAAACTACTGTAATATCCTTAATAACATGTATTATTATTTATGGATGTTTACCCATGTTCTACCCAAACATCAATTTATGAATACAAGTGAACCACTAACAAAAACCATAAAAACAAACATTCCTGAATAATGTTTTTAAACTCTATAACGAATCCAAAGGCACATAAAATAATTTAATGAAAACATAATGAACCATATTAAAATGAAAAAGGTTCTCGTATTTCTAATTAATGAATATAATGTCATTATACAGGACATTAAAGAGAAGGAAGCATTCAGATACAAGGTAAGAGGAAATTCTTGAACCAACTTTCATCCTTCGGGTTCCCCATCTTTCACAACATTTTTTATATGGTCACTCCTTAAATATAATTTCTTCATCATTGTCATTAATTTTCTGGGATATACATGTTTGTACCTGGTATTTATGTCAAACAAAACTTTTTCCAAAAGAACACTTTATTTAAGAACACACCTTTTACTTCTCACTCAAAGTGGATGGTTCTTGTAACATGTATGTTATTCCCTATTTCTTTTGGAAACCCAATGTTTATGAATGCGTTATTATGTGATTTAACCCATTACATTCCATGGGTTAGTTATGTTCACTTTTGATATATGTTCCATGTGGAATGCATGAAAATGATAATGTTATGATGTGACGGGTGCGCCCGCAATCATATTGCGCAATATGAATGTTTCAAAGTGACGGGTGCACCCAGAATTATATCGTGCTCCAATGCATTGGGTAAAGTGATGAATCCCATGAGTAAATGTGAAATTATGTGTGAAAAATATTCTATCTTGGTTCACAAATATGTGCGGTAGTTAACCACTAAGACATGATGTTTCATTTTTATTCATTTCCATATTTCAGGTCTTATATTTATGCTTCCTCTCATGTTCATGATTCTTTGCCTATGTTAGGAATATGGTAACCCCATGGTATATTGTTCTTATATATCTTCTTACTGGGATTCTAGATCACCCATTTTTATGTATATCCTCAGGTGGCTGCATGTACTAAGGAGAGGACAAGTGCCAATAAGAAGCTAGAGAAGAAGAAATTAAATAAATGTTTATGATTGATGTTGTATTTGTTATGTGTGGTCCTAGTTTTCCCAAGACACTAAACCTTTGGATCCTCTCTGTGTATTACTATTATGTATTTTATCATTGAAATGATGTAATAGTAATGTAGGAAAAGGATGAGTCTCTATTTTTGGTATCAGAGGAAAGGTTTAGTTAATTTGGGAATTAGGATTAGTGAACCCTAGGGAAAACCTATAGAAAGAGACTAAATACAAATATGCACACAAGAATATTTACATAGGGATCCCATATGTTATTTTTTCGGTACAAGTTGTTTAAATGAATAATTTATTCATGACTTGTTTAATTGTGTTTTTTATAACCTATTCTATGTTAGAAAATGGGGGGAACCAGGAGAAATCTGGAAAACAACTCGTGTGAGGGACAACACAATTATTGCCCGAACAACATCCCCAATGATTTGGGAGGTGGATTTCAAAACTTCATTGTGATTATTACACAATTATATCATGTTATGAACAATAACCATAATAATGGGGAATTTATTCCTTCACCAAAGAGGGATAAACTGGATATCGAATGTATCATGCAGCAAAAACCACTGACGTTTTGTGGATCTTCTGATACACTAGTTGCGAAATAGTGGTTCAACTCCATGGAGATGATTTCTTCGGTGTATCACTATTCTGAGACGGATAAGGAGACTCTATTCATTTATCATCTAGATGGAGAAGTCGATCAATGGTGGGCTTTGATTATGAACACCAAGACAAGGGATGAGATTGAAGAGATGGAATGGGAAGACATTAAGATAATGTTTCTTAATAAGTATTTCCCACGAACTCTTCATACGATGATGGAGAGAGAATTCATAGAGCTCAAGAAAATAGAAGAAGAATTTGTCACAACCTATGAAGTGAATTTCATAAGTCTTGCAAGGTATGCTTTGAGTTTTGTTATCAACAATGATAGCAAAAATGATAGATTATTAAGTGGATTAAAACCACACCTTCGAAATGCTCTTGAAATTCTAGACTTTGGGAGTTATGAAGAAGTCATTTGATGTGCCCTCAAAGTAGAGATAGAGTTTGGGGAATGGTCCCATTGATGTGGGGATCCGAAACAAAAGATATAGTTTCAAGCAGGTGGATCTAATGATAAAGGAGGGAAGAAAACTCAACGACCCATATTCCAAAAAAGTGGGAAGTTTCACCATGGGAACTTCCTCAATGGGATGGCGAAATGCTTCAAGTGTGGGAAAGAAAAAAACCATGATAAAGAGTGTCAAAAATACATGAAAAGGAAGGATAATGTAGCTGATGAAAGGAGAGAACCACTCATGGTTCAATGCTACAACTGTCAGGAGCTAGGGAACTATGAAAACAAGTGCTCTAAACCTCGATTTCTCAAGGGTAAACGGAATTATTAGCAACCAATGCCAAAGGAACAAGGGAAGGCATATCCCATCACTACTGCAGTGGTTGGGAATGATAATGAAGACGTACAAGGTACACTTACTATTCACTCAAGAATAGAAAAATTCTTATTTCATTCTTGTTCTATGCATTCCTTTGTACCTTTCAAGTTTTCAAGAACTATAGAATCGAAGCCTCAAAACCTTGAAGTAGAGTTATCTGTAAAAACACCAAGTGGTGCAATAATTGCAACCCAATTGTTTGAATCTTCTCTTATTGATGTATGTGGGAAGATTATTCTGGAAAACCTTGTAATACATCCCATAATCTAATTTGATGCTATTATGTGAATGGATTGGCTCTCGTTATATAGAGCACATATCAACTATCAGGAAAATGAAATATCATTTCATATTTTGAACCATCCTATACTCATCTATAAATGCAAGGAAGATCATTAATCTCCTTTGAAAAATCCTTCAATGGTGTGGGTGATGATTCCCTATGAAGAAGAATACATCGCCCAAATGGTTGAGTCGAAGGAAAGTTCCCACATTGAGGAAATTCCCATCGCGAGGGAATAAAATGACGTATTTCCTGAAGAGTTACCCGTAATTCCCACGGATCGTGGTGTAGAGTTCTCAATTGAACTCATACCTGGAGTTACTCCTATCTCAAAGTGTCCCTATAGGATGGATCCTATCGAACTGGAGGAGGTAAAGAAGCAGCTACAAGAGTATCTAGACAAAGGGTACATATTCCCTAGTCCCTCATCTTGGGTTGTGCCAGTTCTCTTTGTGAATATGAAGGATGGAAAAATGCGGCTATGTATCGATAATCAGGAACTCAACAAGATCACCGTAAAGAACAAGTATCCTCTCCCATGGTTTGATGACTAGTTCGAACAGTTAAGAGGAGCTCAATACTTATCAATGGTGGTACTTCATTCCAGATATCATCAGCTAAAGGTAAACAAGGAAGATATTCAAGAGACTACCTTCTGTATAGAGTATGGGCACTATGAGTTTTTTGTGATGCCCTTTGGACTTAATAATGACCCTGAAATCTTCATGGATTTGATGAATAGAGTCTTTATACATTACCTCGACAAATTTTTGGTAGTGTTTATTGATGATATTATCATCTACTCCAAGAGAAAGGAGGAACATGAAGAACATCTAAGACATGTGTTGGCGACATTAAGAAAGGATAAGTTGTACATAAAGTTCAGAAACAATGACTTTTGGATAAATCAATTCACGTTCTTGGGACATGTGATCACAAGTGAGGGAATTTCTGTGGATCCTTTTAAGACAAAGGCGACTGAGGAATGGCCCTGGCCCCCAAGAGTCACAGAAATCCATAGTTTCCTTGGATTAGCTAGGTAATACCGGCGTTTTGTGAGAAACTTCTCACGATTTTCAAGCTTGCTAACTTTGTTAACAAGGAAAGGGGTAAAGTTTTTCTGGATGGATGAATGTGAGGGATTCTTCAAGGAGCAAAATTTAAGGCTGGTCACTACACCTATACTCAGACTACCGAAAAGTGGAGAACATTTTGTGATATATAGTGATTCTTCAAAGACAGGCTTGGGTTGTGTACTCTTGAAAAATGAAAATGTGATAGCCTCCGCCTCACGACAGTTGAAGATCCATGTGCAGAACTGCCCGACGCAAGATCTACAGCTGGCAACTGTAATTTTTTCCATGAATATCTGGCAGCACTACCTTTATGGTGAGAAGTGTGACATATATACCGACCATAATATCCTAAAGTATATATTAACACAAAAGGATCTCAACATGCGTTAAAGAAGATGGATAGAGATAATCAAGGATTATGATTGCTCTATCCAATCTAATCTTGGAAAGTCAAACAAGGTATTTGATGCTCTATGAAAAAAATAACCCTCTACTCAATCCATGTTAAGGATTGAGAAAGACGGTATCTTCTTAGACATGCAAAGGATAGATTTGGATATCATAAGGGCAGGGGATACATTGTACCTTTCCCAAATGATTGTGCAGCCATCTATGCAGGAGAAGATTAAGGAATCACAAAGGGATGATGTGGAGATACAAAAGTGGGTGAATGTCGTAAATGAAGGGAAGCTACAAGAGTTCCATATCGACGATGATGGTGCGATTCGGTCTAGAATGCGGATTTTTGTTCCATCATCACCTGGGATAAATAAGGAGATTTTTGATAATGCACATAGCTCAAATTTCTCTATCCATCCTGGGAGTACAACGATGTACCGTGATCTCTGAGAACACTTCTGGAGGGATAACATGACGAAGGAGATTTTAGAATATATATGAAAGGTTTTGGCGTGTCAAAAAGTTAAACTTGAGTGAAAAAAGTCCAAAGGTATGATGAATCCATTGCCTATAATCATGTAGAAATGGGAAAATATTACTACGTACTTTTTCATGGGTCTCCCAAAGACTTCAAAGGGAAATCATGCGATATGGGTTGTGGTTGATCGACTCACCAAGACTATCCATTTTGTTTCTATTTAGGAAGATATCTCACTTGAACAACATAAAATGATATATGTGAAGGAATTTGTGAGACTTCATGGTGTTTCACTCTCAATTGTCTCTGAATGTGATCCCAGGTTAACATCTAAATTTTGGAGGAGCCTTCAACATACTTTGATTACAGAATTAAATTTCAGCATGACATATCACCCCCAAACTGATGGCCAATCTGAAAGGACTATTTAGATGCTTGATGATATGATATGAGCCTGCTCTCTATAATTCAAAGTTGGTTGGGATCAGCATATCCCATTAGTTGAGTTATCATACAACAATAGCTTCCACTCGAGTATTCAGATGTCTCCAAATGAGTCTTTGTATTGAAAGTGATGTAGAACTCAAACCTGTTGGGATGAAGTAGGAGAAACAAAGATGCTTGGACCCGATCTTGTTTAAGAGATGACAGAGAAGGTTCAAGTCATCCAGAAACACATCAAAGCTACTCAAAGTCGGAAAAATAGCAATGTTGACAACCTTCGAAGGGACATGGATTTCGACATTGAAGATAAATTCGTCCTTCGAATATCTTCATGGAAGAGTTTCATGTGATTCGGGAAGAAAGGGAATCTAATCCGAAGGTATATTGGCCCCTTTGAGATCCTTGACCACATAGGAATTGTGGCATATTGTATTGCACTTCCACAAAATATGGATCAAGCTCATTATGTGTATCATGTATCACTATCGAGTAAGTACATACCAGACCCCTCACATGTACTAAAATCATAGGTGGTGCAGCTGGAGATGATCTTTCCTATGGGGAGCATCCAGTAAGGATTATTGATTGGAGAGATAAGGTACTACGCAACAGGACAACCCATCTTGTCAATGTGTTGTGTAGGAACCATAATATTGAGGAATCAACTTGGGAATGAGAAGAGAAAATGAAGGAGAAGTACCATCACCTGTTTTTGTAAAGTGAAATTTGGGGGGTGAAATTTTTTAAGGGGGGAAGAATGTAATGACCCATAGTTTTTCAATGGAAATTACCTTCTTATAATTATGTGATAAAATAACATAAAAACAAAAAAATGAACTAATAAATGATAAATTACCAATAAACCTATGTTTTTCAATTCTATGTTTGGAATTTCAAACATCCGACATACATGGTTGTGTTCAATATGATTTTTGGAGCCTAATGAAACAAAAATAATTTTTGGTGAATAGTTACGTACCCTGGTAAATAATAACATACCCCTATGAATATTTTTATGTCCATTATGAATAGTAAATCAACCAACATAAGAGTAACCATACCCATGAATAATATAATAAAATTTTGACATCTTAGAAAGTTACAATTTGACATTAGTAATCGTTTTGGTATTTTGTATGTCATAAATAAATAATTATTATTAATTAATTTAAAAGAAAAATTATTTCACTAAAATGTATTCATAAATTATTTATTCAATGTATTATATTTTTTTGATAATTTTATAAGACCCTACATAATTTTTGAAATCACTATAAAATCAGTTTTAATCGTAAAAACCACTTTTTTTAAGTAAATTGTGATTTTAAATAAATATCAAATTAAAAATATCTAGAAAATTAATTTTGATAAATGGACATCATTTTTGGATTCTACACGTCGAAAAATGGTTGGGGTAATGTTTTGGGATTTTTCTAAAATAATTGAATTTTTTATGAATAGTGAAATACCGTATTTTACAAAAATAAGCTAAATAGGCTAATTATAGAGTCATGTGTGATGTTATGAAGATGTAAGCCCACTTGGATCGTAATCACCTGATAAAATTAATATTCATGTTCATTTAAGACTCACTATTCCTTGTCTAAGGGGAAATTAATAATCTAATTATTTTTATATTATGGAAACCCATATCCCCTCCACTATAAAAGCCACCCTTCACACCCTCATTTCCTCACACCTCTCAATCTCCAAGTCTTCTCTAAAATATTCCAAAACACCTTCCATAGCCCCATACCCACATAGAAGAGCTTATGGTCTTGTCAAATGTCCAGGATTAGGCCCTTAAAAAGGTTCTCAAGAGAAAAATTCAAGAGGTAATTTATCTCCCTCTTCTCCTTTAATGTCCTTTCAAATTCAAGTTCATTTCAGGATATCTACTCACATATATTCATAAAAATTGTATTTTAACTCATTTATTATACATATAATGAAATTTTATGATTCTAATAGTATATTATATCATCCATCCACCTTTCCCTCTTTATTTTATTTAATTTAAGAGAACGTTGTTTGTGAGGTGTAAATTTATCACCTTTATGAACGACATGCTTTCTTCTTCCATTTATAACTTCAGATCTGATCATGAAACCTTTTTTATGGTTGATCCAGAATATTTTATATTTATTATATCTTATTTAAAGTTCTATTACTAACTTATTACCATATTTCTAGTGATAATATAAAACAAGGTCATTATGATTGAAAAATGTCTCAAATTAACCCAAATAATCATCATTTAATTCTTATCTATTGATTCATCCACATGGAAATAATATGATTCATTATAAGATAATTTAAACTCCTGTAATATCATTAATAACATGAAATATTATTTCTGGATGATTACCCATGTTCTACCCAAACTTCAATTTAAGAATACAAGCAAACCACTCAAGAAAACCATAAAAACAAACATTCCTGAATAATGTTTTTAAAATCTATAACTTATCCAAAGGCACATAAAATCAATTAATGAAACCATAATGAACCATATTAATGTAAAAAAGGTAATTTATTTCTAATTAATTAATATATTGTCATTATACAGGACATTAAGGAGAATGAAGCATTCAGATACAAGGTAAGAGGAAATTCTCGAACCCAACTTTCATCCTTCAGGTTCTCCCTCTTTCACAACATTTTATTATAGTTAACCCTTAATGATAATTTATTCATAATTTTCTTTCATTTTCTGGGATATACATGTTTTTACCTGGTATTTATGTCAAAAAAAAGTTTTTCCAAAAGAAATTTTCTTTTAAGAACACACATTTTACTTCTCACTCAAAGTGGATGGTTCTTTTAACATGTATGTTATTCCCTCTTTCTTTTAGGAACCGGAAGTTTTTGAATGAGTTATTATGAGATGTAACCCATTCATTTACATGGGTTATTTATGTTCAATTTTGATATATGTTCCATGTGTCAAGCATGATAATGATAATGTTTTGATGTGATGGGTGCTCACAAAATTATGTAGCGCAATATGAATGTTTCAAAGTGACGGGTGCACTCGGAATTATACAGCTCTCCAATGCATTGGGTTAAGTGATGAATCCCATGAGTAAATGGGAAATTATTGTGAAAAAGATTCTATCATGGTTCACAAGTAAGTGTGGTAGTTTACAACTAAGACATGATGTATCATTTTTATGAATCGCCTCATTTCAAGTCTTATATTTTTGCTTCATCTCATGTTCATGATTATTTGCCTATGTTATGAATATGCTCACCCCAGGCTATATTGTTCTTATTTATCATCTTATTGGGCTTCTTCATCACCCCTTTTGATGTATATCCTCAGGTGGCTACATGTACTAAGGAGATTACAAGTGACAATAAGAAACTAGAGAAGAAGAAATTAAATAAATGTTTATGCTTGATGTTGTATTTCTTATGTGTGGTCATAGTTTTCCCAAGACACTAAACCATTGGATCCTCTATGTGTAATACTATTATGTTGTTTATATTTGAAATTATGTAACAGTATTCTATGATAATTCTGTGCCACTATAGATTATTTATGTTAGTAATCTGGATAGACCCTTTGTTAGGTCATTTATGTAACAAAATTATTTGACTAAACATTCATATACAATTAACAGTGAATTTAATTTATATCAATTTTTTAAAGTATTAAATCTAATAGAAATGCATACCTCGTAAAATCAATTTCATTAATATCTAGTGGTTTATCTATGCTGAGATGATATCGACTAATTCAAAAATACTATTTTATTCAAATAAATTATATGTAATATAATTATAAATTATTTACATCCAAATAATGGCCAAATATATTAACTATATACTTATAATTTTGAATAGGTAACGTGTTTAATATGATTCCACCTATTGGCCATATACCCTTCAACCACATTCCTATAAAGACAATATTACCCCACTGTATTCAAAGGATTCATTACATCATAACATCATACGACAATGTTTTAATTCCCGCATAGTTCCATTTGATTTTCACATTATAATTTCTCTATTTTATTTTTTAATTATGATAATATTTTTTTAGATAATTGGTTTATTTCAATGGAGGATATGATAATGTCGATATCATATTTAAAAAATGTAAACAATTTTTCCTGTATTATTTTAAGAACTTAAATGGGATTTATAAACTCATAAAATATATTATCCTATTGTTTGTAATATATGTTATCATGTATTATTTTTAAAATGTTTCATTTTCTTGAAATAATTTGTTGTTATTTTGATTATGATATTATATGATTATTGAATTTGAATTTTTTATTCATCATAAAAAATAAAACATGTTTCTTTGGTTCATGTAATGTAATTCTAAATCAAAGATAAATATTACCCTATATTGTAAAATATAATCTACCCCAAATTTTTATTGTAGTCTTGTAAATTATATAATAAAATAGTATATAATGAAATCACCTAAAAATATCCAATAAATATTTCCTTATGTATTAAATAATCCTTGTTCCTCCTCTACATAATACAAATACCACAACATTAAAACTAAAAATGGGTATGTGTATATCTACTTCAACAAGTCGTCGAAATTCCCATATATGTAGTAGAGAAAGGAATAAGTAATCAATCATAATTGATTACATATATCCAATAGACATCGATGGTAAACATATAATTTCACATAGTGTTCTATAATTATCTTGAGAAAATGTATTATTAGAAACTAATAAAATTTTATATCATCAGCTGCCTCAATCTTGTGACTATTAATAATAAATAAGATATGTATTTAAAAAATTATTTTCTCTCACCGACATCCCAAAGAAGTGGGTGAGAATAGATTATATATTTTGATATCATTATGTATTATTAAATAATTCTAGTGTGTGATTATGATAATAGATTACCTAGTTTATTATTTTTATAGCTATCTACTACACATTGAACTACTTTACATTTAAAAAATAATGTCAAAATGTAGACAATATCAATAATTGATCTATAATCTATTTTCTGAAATTTTAAAATTAATAATAATAACAATTTTTAGATATATTTTAAAATATTATTCCCATGTAATTGATTATATAAAAATAAAATGACATGGTAATATAGAAAATAAAATGTTATATAAATTTTTGTTGATTTTTAAATATTATTAATTAAGACCTGATATTTCACGAATCATCGTAAAAATATAATTCACAATGATTATAATAACATTTGATATTTATAGTCTCCAACAATATGTCTATATGTAATAAATATTTAAATCAATCTTATATTTCAAAAATAATATTTCTCATAACCTAAAATTTTAAAAACCTATTTGATAAGAATTATTTAACATTGGATTATCTAATAATAAAATGTTAATATATCCTTATATTTTAGTTGTTCACAAAATGAAGTAAATATGTATATTTGAAGAGTTATTATATCAATTTTAATTTAAATCAATAAAAAAATTAGTTTTTTTAATTATATAATACTATACCCAAATTAGTATATAAAAAATAGTAAAATTCAACAATATAAAGAAGAAAAATGAGAAACAAATGTTGTGTAAAACTCCACAATTGAAATTTTTATACCATTTTTTCATACATCGACAACATAAAAATTCATAGTTAAAATACTGAAATAATAAAACTATTAAAATCATATAAAATTTACATGATACTATAAAATAGTAAGCCTATTCTATTCAAATATGATTCACCTCATTTGACGCATATGTGTTATCATCGGTAAAAGCAATATAGAAAAATATAATAGTTAATTTTGATAAAATGATAATTTAAAAACGCAAATTATAATAAACACTATGCTTTTATAATTCGAAAATTATTATATTAGATATTATAAAATTCATAAATCGTATAAAAAGTCATAAATAATAAATATTTTGTCATTTATGATTATACTATAATTTTATAAAAAAATAATAATCGAATAACCATTGATTATTTTAGTAATTAAATATTATAATAAAAATTTCCACTACAAATATATATTTTATATTTATCTCCCTAATGTCTAATAAACATATGTATTTCTTCAATAAAGTAATGTAAAATGATTTATATTGTAAAATAGAACAACACTTTAAAAAAGTTTTTTTATGGAAATAACATGCTTTTATACTCTGTTATTTCATCATGGTTGTCTTATAATCCACTATAGATAGTGTATTACTAGTAAACAACATTTTAATTTATCAACAAACAAATCCCATCTATATTGTACACAAATAAACATATGATCAATATAAGTTAATTTATAATAAATTATTGAAATGACTGACACACTTAAATGAAATATTTTTTCATACCTATCATTATAAAGATAAATCAAACAATTAATTTATCAATTTTTATATCTTTTGGAAAAAATTTATTCAATTATCCTCTCCCATAGTCATAAAAATATGATAAATCATTTGTGACTCAATTAATCCATACATATATACAATTTTGTATTGATTATAATGTTTATAATGACACACATTTAATAAAAAGGTAATATTTATCATGCAAACAAAATGTTATATTATTGAAAAAATATGATAATTAATATTCAGGGGAATGAATTTCAATAGTTAGAGGCATAATAAATTCAAATATATAATTTCCTCAATATTATTTTTTATAAATTTAAATAGTTAGTTTTCAATAGAGAGAACATGAGTCACCAGAAGATGATAGTTATTATAAAATAACACTGCGTACATAAATAATTTAGAATTCCTTTCAAATATGTGAAGAGTTGTTTTTGAAGGGGAAGGATTGTTATACTATGTTATATTTTGGATTTACTCTATATTTTTATCTATTTAGCGTATATTTATAATAAAAGTAATAAAATATATTATAAAAAATATAAAAAATATAATATTTATATATCTGAGTGATTGTTCATCATAAAATTATGGAATTGTAAGGTAGGAAATATATAAAAAAAATTATTACTGTAGACACAACTTCTATATGGAAGTAAAATTTGAGAACTGAAACTATGATACCATGTCCTAATACCCATAGATTATTTACTCCATCTAATGATAACAAAATTTATCATTAATAAAAAACATAAATTTATATCGTACAGTATGATACATATATTTATAAAATTATTACACCTAGGAGATTATAAATTATGGAGGATGTAGAGGATTCAATATGAATGAAATAACATTATCTACATATATTTACACATGATCCAATATTATAGTTCAATCATACCCTCTATAAACTCACCGTACACTAAAACTATTTCCACACTATTTATTTATGCCATTATTACCTCTTCCCTGAATTATGTAATTAGTACAATCAATGAATTCTTATCGACAAATCTATTTGTGTCCTCATTCCAGTTTCAAATGTTCATATTTATAAATAAATTTAAAAAATGTCATCTACAATGACTATTTTAATTCCAATATATTCCATACTATAAAAGTCAAATAAATAAAGAATATTTCTAATTTTATGAAATTATAAAAAATTTATAAAAGTTGAAAAAAATTAAATCATAAAATATTATCATAAATGGACTTCATATCATTGGTATTATAATAATACATTTTCATTTTTTCATAATTTCATCATTTTCCTGGTTTTTTGGGGGAATGGTGTAGATATCTATGGAGTTTGGTGAATCGTATATTTATATAACATTTCAAATACAAAATTTTCAAAAGTAATTTTATTCACATGACTTGAAAAATATATATAGATTTTATTCATTTTAAGGATCCTTTTTTATATATCATAAATACCTATTATATTATACTAATAATATTATCAAATAGTGTATTTAACAAATATAAAAACTCACATTTAATAATTAACATTACACTTATGATATTTTTCCAATAAATGTGCAATAGAAAAATTCATTGAATAATTACCATATAAAATAAATTATATGGTTGTGGTTATTCATTATATCCTTAATATAAAAGGACATTTTATGGAAATAATTATATAAATTTACACAATATCATTACATCCATGTACATAATTCATTTCTTTAATTCATGTGAAACATTTAAATATATTGTCATATAAATAAGGGAAAAATATAAATATGAATAAATTTAGGTAAATAATTGTAAAGATAAGAATTATAATGATAAATTTTTATGGTTATGGTTTCTAATATCTATCTCATTTTATCATGTTGGAACTCCAAAAAAATAAATTAAAATGATAACATTTATTTGAATATTTTAATTATCAAAACTCGTATATTTCTAAATATTTACATGAATATAATTATAGTACTCATCAAAATATATATATGACGAATGATTATATCCATAATAATGAAATAATATAAGTAAACATGTACCACCATATTCAGAGACCCAAAAAATCTTCTTATATAATATTGAAGTATATGGCTCTTGTAACGATGGAAAAGGATAGTACTCTGTAGAACAATATGGGAACACTTGTGTAAAAGACTAAGATAATTTTTTTGTTTGATCATACATGTTCATGGAAATGAAATTAATAAAAAAGTATAAAATGATGTTAACTATATTTAAATAAATAATATAAATTTAAAAAAGACTAAATACCTGAAAAATGTGATAACTGAATTTAAAGCTGATTGAGATTTGAAATCTTATTATAATAGTATTTTATAACAAAATGAAAATATTTTAATGATATAAATTAATGTAGGTAATGAATTAAAATATAAAAAATATAATTAGGTTGATCTAAAATATAAAATTAATATTAATACATATTTATAGTGAACATAAATTATTTATAATAATATTTTATCAAAAAAATAAAAATATTAAACAAAAATAATAATAATAATTTAGATAAAAAATTTATGTCCAACATTTTAAAAATAACTATTCCAAAAAAAATTATTAAAATATGATTGAATCTATAAATTTAATTATTCATTATATTAAATTTAAATTCATGGGTTAAAGTGAAATATTTTCATTTTTTATAATGATTAGCTTAAATAATAAAATGAATAAAAAGATTTTTAACTTATTATAAATAATTTTGAATTTATAGACTCAAACATTTATATAGTACGGACACTATTACGATTTTATCGAATGATATTTCTCAAAAATTAATTCTAAATTGTCATTTTTAATAACATAAAATGTTTCTACACCACTTTCACATATATTAATTTGCAATATTTTATTCAATATAGTTACCTCACATATGTATTTATCACCATCAGCAATTTATACATGAAAATATTGATTCTCCCCTAATAAATTATCCTCCATCAATACTTTTATTTATCTAAACCATATTTATGTCTTCAATGAGTATAAAATCGTCATCAATGTATCCAAATCTATTTTAATATACTTGTATAAATAATATTTTTTATGTTGTATTTTAATTTTACAATGGGAAAATTTTTATAGAAGCACTGTTGTTAATAATTTTGTATAATTAATCTCATATATATCTATAATAACTATATAAAATGAAGTTGATATAAAGAATTAGTTTTTTCTTTTTTAGTTATGCAATATGTTCCAAATGTCCATGAAATTAATTTTTTAATTTTAACTTCCATTTTTTCATGTTCATTAGATATACTATGTTTACCATTATTTCTAAAGCCATAAATTCTTATCACACCTATACTTGTATAACATACCTATAAAAGAACCACACAACATTTCCCCAATCCAGACAGTCACATGACCTTAGGAGAAACTCCCCATATGCCATAGGGTATTGACTAGAATCAAGGGTATGTTAATCCAGTCATGGGTAGACTATACACTTTATTATCAAATTAAAACACTTAACGAAGTATAAAAGAAATAATAGAAACATATATAATCAAAAACAATGATCATTTGAAAATATAATCAAAATAACAGAATATAATAATCAACCAAAATAGAAAACATATTATACAAATGTTTTTTGTCTGGTACAAAAAATGTAACTAAAAATATAAAGACTATAACGACTCTCATGAGGGTCCTGAACCATGTCTGGTTCCCTCCCTCATGCTGTAATCCTAATCAAAAATATAACATAATGTAATTTCCATTAACCAATTCGGCAATAGTAATGTTTATTCGGGTACCGATCAGGTATCCTGAGTAGGGTGTGAGTACAACTCAGTATTGCACCCCCAACGAAGTCAAAAATATTTCAAATCAAAACATAGTTCCTATAAAACTATAATGAAAAGAATACAATGCATAAATAAAGATTTATAAACCTCTCTATTAGTCATTATGAAATCTTATTTACTCTAGGGTTTCCAGTGAAACCCATACCTCTATATTAACTTTGGGTCACATTGGATTTTGATGTGTTCCCTATATTATATTATATCTTAATACATTCTTCTACTCATTCAATAGATTCAAGTATTAAAAGTTTATATGATATAGAAGTACCTCAATAGACTAATTCCGTTGTTATAAATATTTACATGTGATGTTGTATATCAGAGTGTCATTATTACAATTCTATAAATTCCCAGATAAATTCCCAAGTTTCCTATAAAAAATTATTAAGCAAGATGACAATTTGACCATTCTTACTTATTAATATGAAGAACATGTTTTTATTCAATTACCCATTTGTACAGTGAACATGTTACTATTTATACTCATTATTGGAATGACCATGTTCTCATTCCATTCTAAACAAGTAAAATTACCATTCTATAATTTATAAATATCAGTTTAGAATGAAAATATTCTAATTATTCAAGAAATTATTATTTTATAAGTAATTATTAAACTCAATACCACTACTAATTCAAGATATATATATATATACATCAATATCTTTAATTAATTCTATAATTAATTAGGTACTCTAATAAATAAATTAATTAATAAATTAATTAAGCAATAACAAAATTAATATTCCATAATTAATTTTCTAGAATTAATTACATCTTTTCAAATTCAAACTCTTCATAATTAATTCCAACATTAATTATCTAGATCATAATATCATGACACGTATTTAAATAACGATTAATTTCTCAATCTATAAATTTCAATATCTTATAATTAATCTCCTAATTAATTACCTAGATTAAAACACCTAGCTATCATGATCAATTTCCCAAATTAATTATCTAATAGAAAATCCACTTAGTGTCATGAGGATTTCCTCAATTAATATTTTATTTCTACAATTATTTTGGTATTTTAAGTGTTCATCCTAATTAAATTTTTTTTTATTCAATTGCTAAATTATACTAGAAATTATAAAATCATTAATACAGACATCAAATACATGAATATAATAATTATATTTTAGAACACCTACCTCAATTCATTGACAGATGTTATTTCAATGTAAATTACAAAAATCAATGAAGCACAACAACATAGATATGCGTTCTCAATAGAAATCCCTAAATCAAGATCTAGGACATCAAGATCATATCAATCTAGATCTATATAAAAAATCCTAGATCTATATCTCAACAAAAAGAATTAGATATATAGAAATATGGGATAACATTTCATCATAAGATTGAGTAATTAGTGAGAAATGAATGGGATATATATTAGGAAGAGATCCACTTATCTGGAGAAGATCATATCATTGATTCGAGATATCAATATTGATGAAAGGAGGTCATAAGTACTTAGAAACAATATGGAAACATTTAAATCATCCCAAAAATGTATACTCTCGATCCCTTTGTTTTATAGTATGTGGTTCAGATGATAGGGGGTTTTTAAAAATAATTTTCATGTGAAACAACTGCCCTCACAGTTTTCTGGACAGGGTCACATGCTTTTGTAAGCCCTGCACCTACCATGCAGCCCTCATTATCAAAGGTCACGTGTTTACCTAGGTCTGGGTACACAGTTTTCTCTAACCATTTACCGACCATTCACAACCATATTTTAATAAATTTGTCTTAAATCTCCACACAAATGCACCTAAGTAACAACTCCAATAAAATGTACATAAAAACAACAACATGTACTTGAATTCACAACCTAGATAAGTCTTGAATGGTTTGGTATCTTAAAAACTATCTATATTATAACATCTAATTCCCAAGATATAGATCTATTCATTTCTAAGATTATTATCTAAAAATATTTGGCTATTGATACCTTATATCTTGTTTCCTTTACAATTTATCCACTTGCACATGTCCTTGTTGCTATAATGGATGAACTATCAATATGGTATTTCCCAATACACATTTGAATGTGATCTATCACACATATCATATTCTCCAAAAATGAAATACCTATTCCCTATTAATTCTCATATACATTCATCATAAGTGAACGGTTGGGTGATACCACTGTTGTAGTGACACATGGAAGACATCATTCATAGCATTGTATTTCTTTTGAAGTGCCAATAGGTATGCCATCATCATGATTATATCCACTACATCAAATAGTACAACAATCCCTGGCACCAACATGACCTATCTACATTTCCTAAAGTTACAAAAATAAGAGACACCCTATGTAACAAATGAGAACCCTCTCTAAATGTTGGGTGTAAGAACCCAGATCGTCTTTTTAGGTACGTTTTTCCTTTTTCAGGAGTTTTTGACAAAAATGAATTTTCTGGGAATTATTGAAGTACACGCCATGTACTTTCTGAGTACACACCGTGTACTTTTTTCTGGCTCAAAGCCGTGTGCTGGTTGTGCCAGGCCACACACACAATGTGTAAGGCAGAGGTGGAGGCTGGTTAATTTGGAGTATGGAAAATTGAAGTACATGTTGTGTACTCAAGAAGTACACGCCGTGTACTTTCGTTTTTTTATTAAACAGACTGGGGTCGTACCTAACCCCCAAAATAATCTTCTTCTCAAGATTTAGTACTCCCTGGAGCGACTGTACGACCGAATATTCTCCGAGCTCCTGCCTCTCCATCCGTTCTCCGATTTGAGCATGGTCGATTGCATTGGAATCGCAGCGGTGAGTTCTTCCTTCTTCTTTAAACTTGTTTCTTGATTCCTCATCATTTCCATGTTATCATGGGATGAACGTTTTTTGTATTTTCTTAGATCTACGTTGTTCTAAGAAGAATCAGTCGTTGTCGTTCACGTATATCAATCTCCTTGGATCGAGGTAGGTGGTTTGTGCGTTTCCATAGAACGTTTATGAATATTATGCGAAAATTCCTCCAATACCCTTGAATGGGGTATTCCATATTTCCTATTTTCCCCTGATGTTTGCCTTCTTTTTCTTGTTTGCTTTAGTAGAGGTTATTTCTTGTGAGTAGAGTAATTTATTTTGTGCCCAGGTTTCTTTTCCATTATTGTTTTTCCTGTTGGCTATTTTTCCAGTTTCCATGCATAGTTGTAGGATAGTGGAACTGTTGTTTTATTAGTGCTGTTGAGCCGTAGAATGATAGCCAAGTAGTTCTAGAGGTTTACATGGATTATACGCGTGCACTGAGCATGTTTAGTTTCACTATTGACTATGAGAACCTAGAGTAGTAGACCAAAGGGAGAATTGACGAAAGGGCTTCTCCATAGTGTCTTTTAATTATGATGCGAGACTATATGGGGAATTGACGTTGAGTGCTTCCTTAGAATGTCTGTAGTTCCATGACGCGGGCCACAGAGGCAATTGATGTTGAGTGCTTCCCCAGAGAGCCTTTAGTACGATACGAGACTATAGAGGGAATTGACGGTGAGTTCTTCCCCCGAGAGTCTGCTTAATTACGTAGATGAACCAAAGGGGAGAGACTTTGTGTGCCTTCCAGAGGGTTTCTAGTACTATAGGTTGAACCATAGTGGTTAGGCTATGAGAGCTACCTAGAGGGTTACCTGTTTTCTTCTTTTTGATGGAGTCTTACTTGTGTACATTACTTGTTAGAATTGTGGATTGTAGTTGCTTGTGCTTTCCTGTTTACTGCTTCTTGTTTACTTACTGCCATGTATTCATTGACTGAAAGGCACAAATATTTGGGTGATTTCCTACTAGGATTGTATCTCACCCCATATTTGGACCATTCTTTTGGGCCCAAAAGACTATGTTGCTGCAGGTATAGATAAGGGAAAGTGCCCTTCTACTTCATGTTCTTGACTGCGCTGGAGCTAGAGAGCGTGGGACCGAGCCGTGACTCGCGATGCTGAGGGGTTTATTTTGTTTTCCTTTGCACTCTGTTTTCAGTTGTATTCTATAATGTTGTTGTGTTTGATGATTTCCATAGATACTTGTACCTGCTGCATTATCGTCGTCATTGTTAAATATCTACATTGCTTCCAATGTTTGGTTTCTATTGTTATGCATGTTTTTACTGCTTCTGATATTGACTATTTTTTTTCCTATGTATACCTTACTAAATGAGGGCATTGTTTCCCCCACCGACTCACCAAGGCCCTCGCTGTGAGTCGGATGCCTCTAGCATTCAGGGAAACGGGCTTGAGGTCATGTGGAGAACCGGGTACGGGGCACCAGTGGAGGGGCTCCAGAATCAGGGCGTTACAAAGTTGTATCAGAGGAGTTATTTTCTCTTGCGTTAATATTTGGAGACCTTAGCCAGGGATATGACGGATTCGTTACTTGGAATTAAGCTATCCTCAGGAGTAGCTAAACCGTGTACAGGGAAAACCCATACTACCTCGTTAATTACAGTTTCTGATTTTGAGATTTTATTGTTGATCGGATTTCACCAAGAGTGATTCACATTGTTTGTGCTATTACTGGTTTGATATTGCGGTTCTATTTTTGTCGCAACCCGATGAGATGAGGGTATGTCACCTCATGCATCATATAAAAACTTGTAGGAATCACATTCCATGCATTCTTTCCATGACATCTAGGGTACATTAGCGATTGCATGTTGTTGAGATAGACATTGTGTATATTATGCATGTTGTTTTGATAGTTTCTTTATAGATTATCTTTTGTTATGTTAGAAAACTGTTGTTTTGTTCTTTTCTTAACATGAACGCCAAATTTTGGTTCTTGAGGTGTTATGGGCCCTCACGGATCGAAACTTGGCACCTATTTCCCTTGTTTTTTGTGTTTCTGGAATTCTATGTAGTTTTTGAGCTACAGCCCAGAAAAACTTATAATACACGGTGTGTACATTTTGGATACACACAGTCTAGTTTTCAGGTCGTGTCACAGACCGTGTGGGAAAAACACGGTGTTGTGGAAGTAACTTCGGAAGCAGGCCGTGTAAGCTCGGAGCTATGTACCAGGCCGTGTCACTAAAAACTCAGGTCGGGGAAGCACGGGTAGAACACGTCGTGTCTATAGGGAACATGTCGTGTAGTCCTGTCCTGGTACTTGACCATCGCACAAACAAAATGGGCCGGTATTACCTTTATTTCTACACGTCGTGTTTGTTCGTAACACGCCATGTAGTCTTGTCCAGGTACTCGGTCGTGTCACGAACAACACAGGATGATGTCGCCTTCGCCTATACACGCCGTGATTTCTCGGAGCACACCGTGTAGGGTCCGGCCGTGTGGACGGCCGTGTACTCAACAACACGGGCCACCGAAGCCTTGTCGAGTGCATGTCGTGTTTGTTTCAAACACATCGTGTAGTCTCGGGTTATGTCGGATTGTGTGGGTTAGCCATGTAAGGAAGTCATGCATGGGAATAGTTACAAAGACACACCGTGTGTTGGGGTCAACACGCCGTGTAGTTCGAAGTGTACACGACTTGTAGGGCATAAGGACACACCCATGTCTGTGGCTTAAAAAGACACTCCGTGTAGTTTTTATATACATCATGTAGTCGTGTTTTGCAGTCTTTTATGTTTTTCTTCCCTTATTCCCTTTTTGTACCCTTGTGATCTCTGTCCTTGTTTCCCTGATCTAAGGTGTGCTTTTGATCGTTCAGAGCTATGGCTCTAAGATGTCCGTCGGTCGTACGTATGTTGTCAGGAAGTGATCAGACGCCAAATATGGCTGATTAGGGACTTCTTGTCGATCCCCTAGCCGAGCCAGCCTTTGAACCGGTTGTTGTACCAGTTGCGGGCACTGATGCATAGTTCAAGGAAGGTTTCATGAGGATGATTCAGTCCTTCTAGGGAGCACCCCCTTCTGCCTCATCTATGGAAGACTTGACGCGGGTCTTTCAGTAGCAGCATCCTCCCACGTTCTAGGGGGAGGGAGGACCTCAGGCTGCAGAGTCATGGATGGAATCCATTCTGACTATATTCGAGCATCTGGAGATGCCTCTAGAGAGGCGGGTCAAGCTCACCACCTACATGCTCTGTGACCCCACCAAGGGGTGGTGGGACGTGGTCTCACAGGCGGGTCAACAGCAGGCTATGACTTGGGAGGAGTTCCAGTGCGTGTTCTATGACTACTTCTACCAGGAGACCCTGAGGGCCAATAGATCCCAGGAGGTCATGAGCTTAGAGTAGGGTACTTTATCTTTCATGGATTATTCCTCTCGTTTCACCAAGCTGTAGCATTATACACCCCTTCGGGATGTGAGTGGGGTGTTCATGGCGAGGAATTTTGAGGATGGACTCAGGCGAGAGATCTACTCACAGGTGAACATCTTCCAGTTGACTTCTATAATATCCATAGTCAACCAGGCACTGATTGCAGAGAGTAATCTGAGAGACTCTGGAGCTGCGAGTCAGGGCAGTTCTTCTTCCAAAGCATGCTTTCCTCCAGATGACACCAAGAAGCACCATAAAGAGCCTACAATAGGTGATTCGAGGAAGCGAGATGCATCATCAAGAAGCCAGGTGACGTGCTACCAGTGTGGCCGGATAAGGAACACGAGTCCTCAATGCCAGAGAGACCCCATGGAGTGACGGTCCTGCAAAAATATGGGTCACCTTCAGCGTTTCTGTCAGGTTTTCTCACCACCAGCTGGTGACCGAGGTTCTTCCATGACTCCTCGTTCAAGAGCAGTACCACCAGTTTCCCACAAGTCGGGGAACTGGAGTTCTTCCGGCAATTTGGGCTGAGGTGGAGGTCGAGGCCGTGGTGGTCATCCTCCAGTTCCTCAGCACCAATAGGGCGGTTCAGCTCAGAGTGGTCATCTAGGGGCGCAAAGCCGTGGTACATGCCAGTCTTTCACCGTGGAGTAGACTTATCATGAGCAGGATCTTGTCCCTTCTACTGTTCGAGGTACGATTTTAGTAGCCTAAGTTTTATCTTCAGCCATTTTTGATACCGGTTCTATGCATATCTTTATCTCTGATGCTACTGTGAAGAGCCTTGGACTCTCCCTCTCTTCTTCTACCGACTCATTGACACTAGACACACTTTTCTGAACAAGGACATCTATTGTACGCCAGTGTAGAGAGTCCCCTCTCGAGGTGGCATGGTATCACTTCTCATGGGATCTCTATATCCTATAGATGATAGGATATGATATCATTCTCGGCATGGACTGGTTGATTCCCTTACAGGTAGTCGTTGACTATTATCTCCGTAGAGTCAGTTTCATCTCACTAGAGGGAGAATCTTTTCTTCATAGAGGCGAATGGGACGTTCGGGCGAGTCGAGCGGGACTCGAGCATCATGGGCTAGGAGGGGTGACATCCAAGATTTCTATTCATTTTCTAGATGATCAGGGGACTCCACAGTTGGACTTTCCTCCAGTGGTGGATCGCTTCAAGTATGTCTTTCCAGAGGACTTTTCGGGTTTGCCTTCGGAGCGTGAGGTAGAATTCTCTATTGAGCACGTTCCAGTAGCGTCACATGTGTCCATTCCTCCCTATAGGATGGACACACCTGAGTTGCAGGAGATCAATATGTAGTTGGAGGATCTACATGCTAAGGGTTTCATCTGACCTAGTACTTCTCCTTAGGGTTCACCTGTTCTGTTTGCGAAGAAGGCAGATGGTACCCTTCGGCTTTGTGTGGATTATCAGAAGTTGAACCAGTTGACGGTCAAGAACCGATATCCCTTACCGTAGATTGATGACCTTTTCGATCAACTTCGAGGAGCCTGAGTGTTCTTGAAGATCTACTTGATGTTCGGTTATCATCAGTTGCACGTTAGACCATCAAATAAACCTCGGAAAGGCTTCAGAAGAAGGTATGGTCTATATGAGTATACAGTCATGAATTTCAGACTCACGAATGCTCCTACAGTTTTCATGGAACTGATGAACCGAGTGTTCTATCCTTACTTGGATTACTTTGTCGTGGTCATTGTGGATGATATGTTGGTGTACTCTCACACTCGACACGATCATGCCACCCATCTTGAGATCGTTCTGAGTACACTAAGAGAGCATCGTCTTTATGATAAACTCTCGAAGTGCCACTTCTGGATGGAACAGATTCACTTCTTGGGTCACGCCATCTTAGAGGAAGGAGTATCTGTGGACCTAGAGAAAGTGAGGTTTGTAGTTTCCTGGGATCATCCGAAGAATGTCTTGGAGGTATGGAGTTTCCTAGGGCTGGCTAGATTCTAGAGATGATTCATTCGGGACTTTTCTCATCTAGCAGCACCCTTGACAGGTATGACCAAGAAGGGGGAAAAGTTCTTATGATCAGATTCTTGTGAGTCAGCCTTTCAGGAGTTGAAAGGGAGGTTGACGTCAGCACCGATACTAGTCTTTCCAGATCCAGGAAAGAGCTATACTGTTTATTGTGATGCGTCAGGTATCGGTCTAGGAGCTGTGCTTATGCAGGGAGATGGAGTCATTGCGTACGGGTCTCAGTAGTTGAGGCCACATGAGAGGAACTACCCTATGCACGATCTGGATTTGGTAGCTGCTGTTCAAGCCTTGCGCTATTGGAGACACTATCTTCTGGGAGAACACATTGTGGTCTTCACTGACCACAATTTTATCAATTATATCTTCACTCATCATGATCTGAATCTGAGGTAGCGCAGGTGGGTTGAGTATCTATAGTCTTTTGACTTCAAGCATGCCTATAGGATGGGAAAGAACAACGCCGTGGAAGATGCGTTGAGTAGGAGAACTCAGATTCAGGAAGTTCAGGAGGACAGTAGTTAGTGTAAGCTGATGGCTTTGTTCTCTGATATGCATCTAGAAGTGCATGACAGACGGGGATAGATTTTCTATCTTTTATCGTTGTTACCTCCACGCTACTTGATCGGGTACGGATGAGGAATCTATCAGACTCAGAAGGCTTAGTCCTAGGAAAGATTGTGTCAGGAGAGGACCCTCTTCCTGGATGGATAGTGGGAGAAGATGAGATCTTGCTTTTCTAGGGTCGCGCATGGGTGCCAGAAGACATACACGAGGAGATGATGCAGGATTTCAGTTCCTCTGTTTGGTCTGTTCATCCTGGTGTCACCAAAATGTATCGGGACCTTCATCGCCAGTACTAGTGGCCTAGTATGATAAAATATGTTTCTGGTTTTTTCATGAGATGTTCTACTTGTCATCAGGTGAAAGCAGAGCATCAGCGACTAGCGGGGCTTTTACAGTAGTTACCCCTTCTGGAGTGTAAATGGAACGATGTTACGATAAACTTCATGACCGGGTTTCCAAGATCGCCTCAAGGAAACGATGTTGTGTGGGTTGTCATTTATAGGCTTACGAAGGTTGATCACTTCTTTCCGATCAAGGAGACCTTCAGTGTCGATGATCTGGGAAGACTTTACCTCAGAGAGATCATTCTTATGCATGGATTTCCGTGCTCTATTGTTTCGGACAGAGATTTGCGCTTTACCTCTAAGTTCTGGCAGGGACTTCATAAGGAATTTGGTACACAAGTACTTTTGAGTACAGCATACCATCCCCAGACTGATGGCCAGTCTGAGTGCACGATCCAGGTGCTTGAGGATATGCTCCGAGCTTGCATTCTAGACTATAGCAGTTCTTGGGTGAATCATATTCCTCTGGTGGAGTTCACCTACAAAAACAGTTATCCGGCGACCATGCAAATTTCACCATACGAGGCTTTGTATAATAGGTCATGCCAATCAACCTTATCCTAGATGGAGGCAGGAGAGGCAGCTTTGGTAGGACCTTGTCTTGTACAGGAGACTTTAGAGCAGATAGAGCTGATTCGGAAGAGGATGGCTACAGAACAGTCTCGGCATAAGTCTTATGCAGATCAGTGGAGACGACCTCTGTAGTTTGAGGTCGGAGATCGGGTTTCCCTACGTGTCGCACCGAGGTAGGTACACAAAAGGATTCGGAGACAGGGTAAGCTTTCACGGTGGGACGTCGGGCCGTTTGAGGTCTTGGAGAGAGTTGGGTCGGTCGCCTATCTGTTACAGCTAACTCAGAGGTATCGGGCCATGCACGACGTCATCCACGTCTCTCAGCTTCGACATTACTTTTCAGACTTATCTCGTCTCTTTCAGCCTGAGGAAATTGAGCTTGAAGAGGATGCGTCATTCAAATAGCATCATATCAGGATTGTCGATCGCAAAATGAAGGCTATCTGCGGGTGGTCTGTTCCTCCGGTATGAGTGTTATGGCAGCACGAGCGAGTACAGAACAAGACCAGGGAGAGGGAGACCGATGTACGATCATAGTGGCCGGAGATGTTCGGTGTTTCTCCTTCTCCGCCTCATTGGGGGAATTTGGGGACAAATTTCTTTAAGAGGGCAAGTTTGTATGAACCCGGATCATCTTATGAGGTACGTTATCCCTTTTTCAGAAGTTTTTGAGAAAAATGAATTTTCTAGAAATTTTTGAAGTACACGCCGTGTACTTTTTGAGTATATGCCGAGTACTTCTTCCCGGCTTGAATCCATGTACTGGCCGTGCCGGGCCACACACACGGTGTGTATGGCTGAGGTGGAGGTCGGTTAATTCGGATTACGGAAAATTGATGTACACTCTGTTTACTCAAGAAGTACACACCATGTACTTTCTTTTTTATTAAACGGACCAAGTTCGCGCCTAACCCCCAAAATCATCTTCTTCTCTAGATTTCTTCCACCCGGGAGCGACCGTACGACCGAATATTCTTCGAGCTCCCCCCTCTCCATTCGTTCTCCGATTTGAGCACGGTCGATTGCGTTGGAATCACAGAGGTGAGTTCTTCCTTCTTTTTTAGCCTTGTTTCTTGATTCCTCCTAGTTTCCAGGTTATCATGGGATGAACATTTTATGCGTTTTCTCAGATCTACGTTGTTCTAAGAGGAATCGATCGTCGTGGTTCATGTATATCGATCTCTTAGGTTCGAGGTCGGTGTCTTGGGCCTTTCCGTGGAAAGTTGATGAATATTATGTGAAAATTCCACTAATACCATTGAACGGGGTATTGCGTGTTTCCTGTTATTCCCATGCTGTTTTCCTGCTTTTGCTTATTTTCTTTAGAATAGGTTATTGCTTGTGAGTAGAGAAATTTATTTTCTGCCCAGGTTGCTTTTCCATGTTTGTTTTTCCTATTGGGATTTTTTCTAGTTTCCATGCCTAGTTGTATGATAGTGGAACAGTTGTTTTATTAGTGTTGTTGAGCCATAAAACGATATCCAAGTAGTTCTTGAGGTTTACATGGACGATATACACGTTCTGAGCATGTTTTGTTTCACCCAGGACTGTGAGAACCTAGAGTAGTAGACAAAAGAGAGAATTGACGGAAGGGCTTCTCTAGTGTGTATTTTAATTACGACGCGAGACTATATGGACAATTGACGTTGAGTGCTTCCTCCGAGAGTGTGTAGTTCCACGACGCGGGCCACAGGAGAAATTGACATTGAGTGCTTCCCCAAAGATCCTTTAGCACGATAAGAGACTATAGGGGGAATTGACGGTGAGTGCTTCCCCAGAGAGTCCGCTTAATTACGTAGCTGAACCAGATGGGTGAGATTGTGTGTGCCTCCTAGAGGGTTTCTAGTACTATAGGATGAACCATAGGTCTTAGGCTGTGGGAGCTACCTAGAGGGTTACCTGTTTTCTTCTTGTTGATGGCTTCTTGCTTGAGTACTTTACTTGTTAGAACTGTGGATTGTAGCTTCTTGTGATTTCCTATTTACTGCTTCTTTTTTACTTACTTCCATATATTCATTGACTATAAGGCACAAATCTTTGGGTGATTGCCTATAGGGATTGTATCTCACGCCATGTTTGGGGAATGATTTTGGTCCCAAGAAGACTATGTTCATGTAGGTATAGATAAGGGCTAGCGCCCTTCTACTTCATGTTATTGATCGTGCTGGAGCTGGAGAGCATGGGACCGAGCCGTGACTCGCGATGCTGAGGAGTTTATTTTGTTTTACTCTGCACTCTGTTTTCAGTTTTATTCCAGCACATTGTTGTGTTTTCTGCTTTTCATTGATACTTGTACCTGCTGAATTATCATCATCATTGTTATATACCTACATTTCTTTCGCTGTTTGGTATCTGTTGTTATGTATGTTGTTACTGCATCAACTAGTGACTGTTGTTTTTTTTTCACTGAATACCTTGCCGAATGAGGGCATAGTTTCCCCATCAACTCACCAAGGCCCTCGCTGCTATTCGGCAGCCTCTGGCATTCGGGGAAATGTGCTTGAGGTCATGTGGCGAACCGGGTACGGGGCACCAGTGGAGGGGCTCCGGACTCGGGGCGTTACATTAGGGTTCATGTTTTTATATCAGTATACGATATCTTCCTACTCAGAGCTAGAGACATACATTTTTGAATCAAATTCATGTACTAAGATTCCTATTACACGAGAATTGTTCCTAACAACTAAAGCACACCTTCTTACACCTAGCATAGTGGTGACATGGATGGCCTAACATATATATCCTTATATGGTACCATCATTATAGTATCCTAATAACTATTTTCATATGAAAACTCGAAAAAAATAAAAGTTCTTCTGATAAGTCCCACTAAATTCATGCACACCATCCCACAACATATCCTTAACCACCTATGTTGTGCATTCCAACTAAAAGTCCCAAGATTTATGTACATTGGAATTACATCCCACTTTCAGAATACATAATACATTGGCCAAATATAGTTTGAAAGACCATATATTTTTAGTATCATTGGAATGGTGTTCCATAAGCATCTAACATATTGAAATATCTTCATCATTTCCCAAAAAGTTATTCCCCATTTTTATCATAACTAAATCATTTCTTGATATCATGGGGAAAAGAAAACATATAATGGATGAACTAAAATTTTCAGTAATGGTAAATATGGATAACAAAAAACAAACCATAAACATAAGAGTGTAAAAACATGAACATCATGTTAAAATATCAAAATCAAGAGTCTAGAAATAAATCAATAAATTATGTAAGGAATTGATCATAATAGAACATTAGCCATTATAAAATAGAATTTCCATAAAACATGTTATTTTGTAATACAAATAAGCACGTAATATTATTTCCATAGTAGCCAAGGCATTTCTACCAATATCATCATATTGGAAAATGTTTATTATTGAACCGGTCCTACCTATTGTTCCAACCATGTATTAATGAACCAGATATACTTATTGTTCCATTCATATCTATCTCATGAGATATAAATCCTTACCCAATTCATTAGAGGGATATATAGTTCCCACCAATCTCTTAATGAAATCATTCCTACATGTGCAACAAAATCAAAAATCATTCATCATAGAAGAACCCAAGAAATAAAATGGGATTCTCAAACATCATTTCATCATTAAAAAATAAATATAAAATATCAATATATCATTATAAAAATCAAACCGTAGTAATAATTGGGATAATAACATAACCCTATTTAAGTTTGTCATCTTAGATTGAAAATAATTTTAATGAAACAATTGAACTTAATTCTTCATGAAAATATACATTGTTCTTCAAAAATTATTTCTTTTCTAAAAATTCCAAAAAAAATAAAAGAAAATAATTGAATTTAAAATAAAACTATAATATTATAAAGGATGATTCATGGAAATAAGTTGTTATGAAATTGTAAGAATCCATTAATGACATATATGTTATAAAACATTTTCCTCATACTTTTTCCAGAAAATTCAATATGTACATGGTATGATAAACAAAAGAATGATTCTTTCCATACAATGTATTAAAAGTAAAAAATGGGTAAAAATGATTGTAATCAAACATTTATGAATAGTTATAATTCAATGATTTTTTTAGAAAACATGGACATGGATGATAAATATATCCCAAGTAAATACTTGTGTATAAATAATTTCAAATATAAACGATATTGAAAAAGTATCCCCCACATTAGGTTCGATTTCATCAATATGTGTCTGAAACTCCGATATAGTGGGTTTAGAAATGTATTTAAATTGTAACTAAACCATAATAATAAT
This sequence comes from Viscum album, assembly GCA_963277665.1. Lineage (NCBI taxonomy): Eukaryota > Viridiplantae > Streptophyta > Magnoliopsida > Santalales > Viscaceae > Viscum > Viscum album. The sequence goes on from OY728131.1 coordinate 1,277,878,176, forward strand.
TATTATTTCATATATTCTTCACTAATTACTTTATATTACTCGTTCATTGATAAATTCCATGTTAAAGTAACGTTTTGGGTAATAATCCCTTTATTTATCATACGTGTTTTGACTTTTATTCATGATATTATTACATAGATCATGATTAAATTAAATTTATAATATAAAAAATAATTTATATATAATATATATTTAATATATTAATATTTATGATAGATACATAAATGAAATTGAATACACCATTCAGGGTGACAATAGGTTTTACGTATGCATGAATGTTGATTCCTATTTCTTATTAAATTGAATAAAATCAAGTAAATGAAACACATATATATACATAAATATAATATAATTATTATTTCATCTATTTCACGATTTTTTATTATATTAACATTATAATCATTCATGAATGGTTAATGATGGAAATGAATCTCCTCACGTCCTAGAGATGGTGTGTCGTACGTATGTATGAGCGACAATACAATTCCCTCGATTGTTAAATAGTGTGGTGATGGATTTAATCTGAATTTTAAAAAATATTTATCTTGTTATATTAATTTTTTAAATGAATTATAATCATCAATATAAATATCCAAATAAATTATTTTCGAATAACAATTACAACACATCATGCAGACGGTAAGTCATACGTACACAAGCATGGTAAAAATGTTATTCGCAGAATGGATAAAATGAGTTATAATATTTTACCATATTTATAATAACATCTACGCATGTAGAAGAAACTAGACTTATTACTTTAATACGGAATGAACATAAGAATTTTAAGTATAAGAAGAAATGAATTTTGAAATAGGTGATAAAACAATTAACTCTGTTTCAGGTATCTCTTTTTAGTATGCATAAAAGTACACCATAAAATTGATTTATTCCCAATGTATGTCCTATAGGATTATGTGATGGATGTTTGGAGGTGTTTTGGGTAGGTTATGAAGAATAAAAATGGCTTTGGAGGTGTGACTAAAAGATAAAGAAGGGTTTCCTTTTTTTAGAGAGCGGAGGGCCACCATTGGAAAGTCATGAAATATTATTTTATAATAAATTCACATCTAGTTTATAATACTCCTAATTGATTTATTTCTCAAATAAGAATAGTATGAGTCTACAACCTCTCATTAAATAATATTTAGACATTATTTTATTTTATTTTGATCATTATTATTTTGATTTATCCTTAATTAATTTATTTATTATTACGTGTGATAATGAAATTCTAAATATTAAATGGTTATAAATATTTAATTATGTGCCATCAATTTTATATAATTTGATACTTCATGAAATTTTTGACCGTAAAATTTTTTGTTTTTAAATTTTAAAATTTTTATGATATTTTACTAAATTAATAATATGTTACATTTATAAAAAATCAATAGTGTCAATGTGGAACTATTAATTTATTTGACTTTAAATAATAACCACAAAGCTGATAAATTCAACAAAAAAGTATTAATACACTACTAAAATATCACATACACTTGGAAAATTTATAGAGAACATTAACTAGTTCATATGATATTTATTTTAATATTTTAAAAACCATATATTCAATATTTTTTTCTATAAAATATTTTCTAAATCAGTTTTGTGCCATCATTAATGGTAATTATATAATCACTAAAAACAATAAATAAATCAACTTGATTTATATAAGTTCATTATATTTCTGTATAATTTCTATTTTTTATATTTTATCATGTTTATCACTATATTACAATTATAATACTTATAGGATCTGGGAGAGTGACATGTTGTCTCCTTTTTCTGTTTTAATTATAATTACATAACATTCATTAACAGCATCCCATTAAATGAATCAATTCAGGAAATTAGTTGATATTTTTCATCTTTAATTCATCCAATATGATTTTAATAGGTTTTAGGGTAATTTTATTATTTTATCATATTTTTTGTTACGCTAATTTTCTTGATTTACCTTTTTGTGTGTAAAATAAAAATTACCATAGTTACTATGAAAAATATAAAAGATAAATAAAAGTATCATATTAACATATTTTGGACCTAATGATTTTAGATATGTAATCCATTTTTCAAAATTCAAAATACATAAGGTTCATTAATTAATTTAAAATCAATTCATCTTTTCAAACCAAGAAAGTGAGTTTCTAAAAAGTACATCTTTTCAAAATAGATACATATATTTCTGTCCATTTTAAATGAGAAATTGCGTCCAATGAAAAAAAATTGTTTGAATGAAAAATACCTAACCCAATTACACTACCCTATTAAAATTAAAATATTACTATATAAATAAATTATCAGAAAATCAGTTTTCAATTAAAATACAATGTTTTTTACTATTCATTACAAAATTATTTTTATTAGAAAAAATACAAATGATTCAACTCCAAAATTTGTTGGTATCCCTATTCTAAATAATACATTTATTTTTTCAAATAGAATACATAAAAGTTTTAAAAAAAGATTTTAAATGGATGTTCTATCAATATGTGAAAAAAACATTTTATGGAAAATATTTCTTTTATTCGAAAAATTGAATTTGTTCAAAAATCATGATCTAGAAAATACAGAATTTGAATTATAATGTTTTATAAAATTCAAAATATTGTTAATACTATTCATAACTTCTAGTTAATGTCCCATAAAATTAAAATATATTAATAATATGTAGTTGTTTAGTGAAGCTCGATATTGTGTACAATGCATTCTATTGAGGAAGATCGATATTGCATGTAATGAAAGGCAAGTTAGTGTACCATTTAGTGAAAAAAATCCTTTTTTACTATATAAAATAATCTCAACATAGTTCATTTATACATTAAATAAAATCTATACTCAGTATTGCGTGAAAGGAATTCTATGAAAAGATCATGAAATTGAGTGTCACACAATCTAAGTATAGTATTGTGTATAAGACATCCTAATGTGTTGTTTCTTATAGAGAAAGATAATATTTGTGTAGTGTAAAACACAAGACATAATTGAAATAAAAGAGTATATATCTCATAAAATATCTGGGTGTTACATTATACCCCCCTTAAAATTAATTTCTCCCTCAAAATTTTTCATTGGTATAAAATGTTTACCACTTGAATGTTTCTTTCATAGAAAACCAGATCATAAAAAGGAATAAAAAAACATCGTCTTAAAAATAATGATAAAAACATAATAGTAACCCAATGAAACTCATAACTTGTTTTCCACATTAAAGTACATAGGTGGTAAGTTAAAAAATTAATATCAAGAAAAATATAACCATAAAGTTGTAATGGATAGTTATAGTGAAAAATGATTGTAGAAAGTTATCAACCAGAAAACAATAAATCGTCGATGATTTACAGGATAGTTTGATTGATCCGATAAGAAGGTATTAAGATAACATTTTTGGTTCTCATGTTATTTTCCCTAACGTTGTTTAATTTGTTGTGAGAATAATTTCTTACTTGATTTTGTTAAAATCTCACTACTGTTCATACCTTGAATAACATACACTTCATCTATTATTTGATGAATTGAAGTTGAATTTTTCATTATTGATGTGTTAGTAGATCATGCGATATAATGATAGGTCATTCCATATGTCTCAAACAAATGGTTAGCACATGAAATAAAATATTTACAAGTCCACCTATGGTGTTATAATAGATTCATCTAACAAACATCAACCGGAATATAACGTATACTATCGATTAATGGATAACCTTAAAATCCTTTGAAAAATTGAAATTATAAAACTCTATAAAGTGGTGAACTAAAAAATCTTAACATTTTTCTCCCATACCCCATTTGGAATTTCTTGGTTTTCACATTCCAAACATGTGAATAACTTATTCATGTATTCTCTTGAGACCTGGCCATAAGATGAATTACTATAGAAATTTACAGAAAACATGAATTCTATCAAAATTACCCATTTCCTCCAACCAAAAACACAAAATATTTATATTCTGAAAACATGATATCATTTTGTCCTTATATCAGTCATGAGGAAATTAATTCTATCAATCATATCATTATATTATTATCCCATCATTATGTGCATATCATGTGCCTTCCAAAAATATTTCAATATCTTTTCATGGATACCGGTAACATATACTTATTGAAAACGACAATGTACTAATACAATAATTTTTCAATATTCCATATTAATATAAAATAGATTCAACAACACTATTTTGGATTCATATTACATAAAAACTCAATCATTCCAGCACATCATTTTCATGCTCAACATTGCTAATAGTGGTCACATGAGATTTTCCATTGTAATATTCCTTAAGAGTTTGATGAAATAAATCATCAATATTAACCCTTGTATTTGGAAACTATTAAGCATAGTTACACATTTCATTTTACATGTAGCATTGAAGTATTGGTGGTGCATTCTCTATTTTACTTTCTCTATGTTAATAATTAGAAACCATTTTCCAATTACTTCGGCAAACAACTACTCTATAACCTTATTTTCCATACATAAATCATTTTCTAGTTCATTTAAGACAATATCCATCATAAAACTTTCCACACATTGTTCATAAGGAAACGTTCATCTTCACCTCACCATTGTTTTGAAATTTTCCCTATAACTCAATATTTTTTTTCTTTTGAAAACTATGAGATTGATATGTGACACAAATTTCAATTTCTACCTTGATATCACAATGAAGAATCTCTTAATTTCTACAAAACCGTTTTATAGATAATTCCCTTCGAATACATGGTTTAAATCCACAGATGAATATTTCATCTTTACATTAATGTTAGATTATAAAACAAAATCATACCTTGCATGTATGGTAAAACATTCCTCATATATAACAATTAATTAATAACCATTTTTAATGCTCAAGGAAATAATTTTCCATATTTGATTGATAAATATGGGGGAAGTACATATTTAAAAATATGTTATTGAACTCATCCTGTTCCATGGATTCAATTTCATCATAGTGCATTGTAATATTGGTTAGAGTCCACCACCGGTCTACTTCACCTTTTAAATGATAAAAAACCACAATGAATTTTTCATTTTACGAACAAATAAGGATATAAAATATATTTACAATGGTATTGATCCATTGTTTAGAAACATGTGGATCAAAATCCCCACTAAAAGAAGGTGGATGTTTCCACATGAACTAAACAACAAATCATTGTTCCCTTCTCTGCTAATTTGTATGTTATCAATGATTCATAAATTTTCTAAGTATAGAGATATGATTTTACATTACAAATTTCATAACATTTAGTTATTCAAGAATACAACCATTTCATTTCACAGTGCATTGGTCATTAACCATGTTCTCTTAGGTTTAATCCATTGTCTAAAACCAAAAAAGAATTGTGTGAGAGTAAATAATCATACATTGGAAACAACATAATCCAGGGAGAGTAATTTCAGTCTATAACATCATATGTTTAACCATATATTATTCAGGATTAATTACCATAATTCTAGGTCTATAACTTATAGATAGATATAGCATTATGCACATCCTGTGACATACCTTAGAAATTTATCTTGGGATATAACTAATTTTTTCCCATCCTAGTTTCCAATGGTGGACTAAACCTTCACTCTGATAAAAACCCTAATAATCCAAGCTTGGTGTACTTGGAAAATACATCTATTTGTCATTATAAATAATATAATAAACAAAAATATTCCCAGATACCATATTTGTTTAGTGTAGTTGTAGACAAGGAACAACATCTTCTAACATGGTGAAGATATTCAAGATATCACCTAAAGATATTACACATTTTGTTTCCCTACATAAAACTTATCCTTATATCATAGGGAAAAGTAATCATAAAATGTGTGAGCTCAAATTATCATAATGGATAATCATGGAGAACATAAAACAAACCAAAACATAATAATATAAAAACATGAAAATAAAATTTATATATCAAAATCATTAGTCATGAAATAAATCATAGTTGTACATAAGGATTATATCATAACAAATAATTTTCCATGATCAAAAAGCATTGGGTTAAGACATGGAATTTTAGAAAATAAATAAGTAAATAATATGATTTCCATAGTAGCCAATTAATTAATTCATGGACCATCATAGTTGAGAAATTATATTACTAAACCAGGTATACCTGTCGTTCCATCCATGTATTACTGAACCAGAAATACTTTTCATTTTTATCATGTCGATATCATGAGATATAAATCATTACAATGTGAATTGGAAGGAGATATTGGACCCACCCATCTCATAACAAAATTATTCTTACATGTGCCACAAAAACATAAATCAATCATCATAGCATAATACAAGAAAGAAAATGTGAATTTTAAACATAATTTCATCATAACATAATACATATAAAATACCACTCCATAATTATCATAATAAAATAATAATTATAATATGGAGGAAAATATATCTATATTTAAGGATGTCATCTTATATAGAATATAATTTTCATAAAATAGTTTCACATGATTCACTGGTAAAATATACATTATTCTTAAAAAATGATTTATTTTCTCAAAATTACACAAAATTTTAAGTGAAAAGAATTTAATTTAAAATAAAAATGAAATATTGAAAAATAATATTCGTGGAAATATGGTGTTATGAATGTGTAAGAATCCATTCATGCCGTATATATTAAAAAACATTTTCCTCATTCTTTTTCAAGAAAATTCAAAAATTACCTCATACGGTTAACAAAGAAATATTTATTCCATACCATGCAGTAGAATAAAAATATAGATAAATTTAATTTAAAAATAAATATAATAGAAATAAATATTTTATGAAAACATTTTTATAAAACATGGACATAGATGATAAATATATATCTACTAAATACTTGTGTATAAACAATCTCAGATAAAAATGTTATTTCAAAATTATCTCATACCATAGTTCAGATTTCTTTTCTATGTGTCTAAAATTCATATATTGTGGGTTTAAACATATTAATAACTTATAAAATAACAATAAAATTATTAATGATATCATATTTGATTCACTTGTGACTTTATATTAGTCGTTCATTTATCAATTTTATTATAAAATATTTTTTCAAGTAATAATCATTTTATTTATCATATTTATTTTCACTTTTTATTTGTGATATTATTACTCAGATCATGATTTAATTACTTCAGGAATGTAAATAATGATTTATATAAAATATATATTTATTATTTTAATCTATATAATAGATATATAAATGAAATGGAGTACACTCTTCTTGGAGATGGTAGGTCGTACGTATGTAAGAACGTTGTTTATGATTCCTTTTTGAATTGAATGGAAGCAAGTAAATTACATATAAATATATATCATGTAAAATAATCATGTAATATATTTCATGCATATTTATTTTATATAATTTTAAATCATTATTTAATGGTTAATGTGGAGAACTAATCTCATCGTGTCATAGAGAATGTAAGTCATACATACACACGATCGACATTATCATTCCCATGATGGTTAAATATTATATAACTGGATGATATATGAATTTTAAAGAATAATTATTCTGTTATATTTATTAGTTAAATCTTTTATACTCATCAATATACCGATCGAAATTATGTATTGTTGGATACCAATTACACCACGACATGGAGATAGTAAGCCGTATGTACACACACATGGTGATATTGTTATTTATTTGATGGATAAAAGGAGGTATAATGTTTTACCATTTTTATAATAAAATAAATGAATGTATAATATACTTGAGTTATTAATCTATTATGAAACAAAATTATAATGGTAAATACAATAAGAAAATACTTTTGAAAGAGGTGATAAATGTAACACCCCGAGCTTCCACGATACGCTTCTCATTCAATAATGCAATAGCTTGCATTGTACGCAACTTCGAATTCTAAAACCCCGCGACTAATCAAAGTAGCCGTTATGAATAGTAATAAACACTTTTTAAAATTATAGAAATTTTATATTTCAAAATGGACTTCATTTTTGTATTCTTAATATCGAAATTAGCCTATGTTGAATTTTTGGTATTTTTCTGAGAACTTCTAATTTATTATGAATAGTGAAAATTACTTAAAAACAACTTTTTTAATCAAAATAATTTATAGTGATAAATTATACTATTTAGTGGTTTTAAAAGTATAATTAGAATATATTTTTACCATTTTATCCAATGGTGGTCATTAGAATTAATTTAACATTGAAATTGGGCATAAACAATTGCCAATCTTTTTATATAATTGTTTCTTAAAAACACGCTATTTGATGTGACAGTGGGAATTAATTATAAAATTAATTAATACAACTTATATGTTTTTAATTTTTTAAAATAGACATCATTTTTGAATTTGGAATATCAATTATAGCTTAGGGTGAAATTTTGGCATTATTCTGAAAAACTTCAATTTTTGATGAATAGTGAAACCACTAAGTGGTAGTTAAATAACTGATTTTTCGTTTAAATGAAATATTACCACTTCTGTGATTTGGTTTTCAAAAATCCGACATACATGGTTGTCATTAATAAGTAAAATGTGGTTCAATGAGATTAAAATAATTTTTTGGTGAATAGTAACTTTTAAGTTCTTAATCGCGATTAGAGGTAATTAGTGTAGTTTAAGGTAAAAATAATGTTTTAATAATATGAGATGAGCTTGACACTTGTCCTACTCCTAATGGATGAGTCATGGCCGACCAAGACAACCCATGGGTCAACTTGGGGACCCCATGGAGCCACATTGGTTGGAAAATGACATTAATATATATTTATTTAATGTTAAAATTAAAATGACACAAACATGAGTTGTTCTACTAAAACAATTTTTAAGTGGGGCTACACAAGTAAAAATTTTGACTATAAATATTCATTAGAAAGATAAAAATATTTCCTACATCATAGTATTTTTTTTATAATTTTTAGACATTAAATAAATTAAGTTATTTATGACATCATTATGATGCAGCGATGACCTCGTTATTTAATGATTTTAATAAAATGAAAAGATAATGTACAATCCAAGTCTTACATTTGTCCAAAGACTATCGGATGTGTAGATTTAGAACCCTTATCACCATATCCTTGAATTATTTAAGTTTGGGACCTTTAGAATCCGAAAAGAATTGTATAATAATGTAAAATTTCCTTATTTTCCAAGAGTGCCCCTCCTCTCCTCTTATAAAAGGGCCCCACCTCTACCACCTTATTCACACTTTAAAGCCATTTGGCTCAGAAAACCTCTGCCCAAATACTCTCCCAACTTTTCCCCCTTACTCCTAGAAGCCTCACTTTGGTCAGAATTCTTCCCAAATATTCCTTTGTCTGAAATCAAAAAGAGTTACCTGATTTTGAGATAATGTCTTATCTAATGTAGTTTTGTTTTATTTTTCTTCTCCAACCCCCTAAACTCTTTTTATTAATTTCTTTTGTAACAAAAACAGTATCCTCAATATACTAGGATGTTGTTATAAGATGGATTCGAGCTACACTTACACACACCTACATCTAATTGTTAAAGAACATACGGTTTCTGTGGATGGATAATTTCTGCCTCATGAAACGATGATTGTTCAACACTCATATAACACCTTAAAAGGTGGCCATTAAGATGTCACTATATTTATATATGATATATAATATGTTTATGTTTTACTTATTCTTCTGTATTTCTCATTTATGGCATACTTTATGATTTCCATTATGGGTAAAACGCGATAATTTCATTTTAGGAAGTGCGGACTACCGCCCCCTCAAAGTGATTTGAATCGTTAATGCCATATGTGGGATGTATAAAGGATGGAGTAAATGGTATTATACACTATATTATACTGGAATTATATTATACATTTATATCATTATGATTTCTTTCCATTAAATACGAAATAGAAATGAAAGTAGCGTTCATGCATACGTACGGCTTACCGTCTCCATGAACGGTGCATTTCATTTCTTACCTCTAAATGTTACGTAATATTATAAATGAATGTATATACTGGATATATATGATATATATGACATCTAAATCATGAATATAATTCTGTAGATAATGGATATTCTAACACATAAACAACTTGTAATTATAAGAAGTTTATTGTTGACTCAAGTACCAAAGATCGACAAAACGACCGTTATTAACTTAAATAATTACATAATGTTCATAACATTGTAATAAGTGATATAAAAGGATAATGAAATTGAAAATGGTAGATATTAACTCTAGTTTATTATTCAGGAGGTTAAAGAATGGTCGAATCAAGTCGGACACAAGGTAAGGGAATTTCTTAGCCCAACATCCATTCTTTGGGTTAATCTCCTACTTTCAAATTATGTCACGATATTATTATGTCTTATTTTGTCTTTTTACTTTCTTTATGTGTACCTATAGTGAATACACATAATATATCTATTTTATTTTAAAAATGATCTTGGTAAGGACTTCGTCTCAATCTCCTTTCATTGAGGCATATTTGGTTTTATACACAAATTTCTTTTATACGGTGTATAAACCCCATTGACTTTTACGTTTATTCAAAAGGAATATTTTTTATACGAAGCATTTACTAAACTACAAGAGGGAATGTTTTTCTTTCCGTACTTATGCGGCGACAATGACTTCTCCGCCGCCGTGACCATTATTTGAGTTTCGGCTTCCTCTACAAGCCATTATTTTTTTAATGAAAAATAAATACAAAGTTTTAACTTTCTTTTATTTTGAAATTGAAAATGGTTTTGAAAGCATTTTTATTATATCAATGTGTTTTATTGATATCTTGTGATTGAAATGTGGAAATGTTATGTCTCCTTTATGCATGTTTTATGTGATACGATTATGTTATGGTTTATGATATGTTTAAACCTATTCATATGAGGAATGTATTGGACTTAATAAGTGACTGGTGGAGCCCGCTATAGCTCCTCGATGCATCGGTAGGTCTCATGAGACAACTAGACGTGGAATTGGCCGAGGACCTTTCCCAATTTGTTTTCTGGTTTTGGCCGAGGCCTTAATCATTTTAGACGTCTTGGCCGAGGCCTTGACAAAACGTTTCAGAATGTCTGTCATTATACATTCCCTCATTATGAAAGTGGTTATTGATATTGCATGTGATTATTCGACCAGAAGAATATCCATGTGAAGAAGTGAATGGCATTATCTCATTTTACTTTTGTCATATTATGTTGAATTTCAAGTTTAAAAGTCTTTTTTTAGTTATACATTGCCTTAAATGTTTATGTTTATTGATGAATTCTTCCACTATATTGTTATCCTTACTGAGCATCTGAGCTCACCCCTTTCAATGTTGTAATATTTTTCCAGGATGTGAAGAAGTATTTTATGAGTGACCTGCAGGGGTAGTAAGAAAGGGATATGAGTTTGGACTATGAAGACCATGTTATTGTAGTTTGTTTAAATTTTGATGTAATGAAAGACTTATGAATGTATCTAGTGTTTCCAAGGCTACTAAACTAATCATTCTTTCGAGACTTGATCTTTTGTGATCATGCCAATGTTACGAAGTAATGCACCGACTCTGGGTAGCTGGGGTCAGGGCGTTATAGTTGGTATCAGAGGCAGTTTAGTACTAACCTTGGAAGATAGATTTAGAGAAACTCTGATTAGATCACATATCCCAAAGATAGACTTTGAGGATTAGTATAGAAGAACTTCCCAGAATTTTGTTATTGTATAGATTTTGTGAGTTTTCTGAGCAATACATCCCTGTTTGGATACGAGCAGGTAGAGGCGGCTCTGGCACAGATGTACCTAGGGGTAAAACCTGAAAACACTGCTTTGAGCTAGACTCGAACGGGAACTGGTGCACGACAACGGGCCTTGTTGCACTCTTGGTTATGACACTCCCGGGGGATATGCTTAGGATAATTCTCATTTTCTTTACAAACCACTATGAACGGTTATGAGTATATACTTCCTCAAATAAAACCTTTTTATGATTATGGATTATATCCATAAATAGTTCAATTTATGTTAAGTATTTTACAAGTATGGAATTATGTATTTTGATTCATAAACTAATCTAGTTTATGCCATTGTTTAGAAATGGTGCCTAGTGGAAGGAATGGAAACCGTATCAATGCTCACACTCTATGTAGGGATTTCCCTCCTGCTCAAGATAATTATTGTGGATCTGGAGATACGACTGGTGCTGATCAACTTATTACCATACTGGGACAACTCACTCAAGTTATGAATAATAACCTTACTCGTATAGATCACCCTGATCCACAACATGGAGGATCAATGTTAGACCGCTTCATGAGGCAACAACCACCAACATTTAATGGGGGTACAAATCTGTTAGTAGCTGAGCAATGGATAAACTCCTTAGAGAAAATATTCCATGCCTTGGGGAGTAGTGAAAGGGAGAAGGTTGTCATGACAGTTTACCGCCTCACTAGAGATGCCGATCAGTGGTGGTCACTGATTCAAAACACAAAGGAAGATGATGAAGTATCGAATATGGAATGGAGGGAGTTCAAAGAGATTTTCTTAGAAAAATACTTTCCTCGTGACCATCGAGCAGATATGGAAAGGAAATTTTTGAGTCTGAGGCAGAAGGAGGATGAGAATGTCGCAAAGTATGAGGCTAACTTTTCAAGGTTAGCGAGGAATGCTGCCGATTATATACGTAACCCAAGGAGTAAGATTGATAGTTTCTTTGATGGGTTAAAACCATTTCTCCATCGAGCTTTAGTATCACAATCCTTCTCATCATACGAAGATATTGTCTCATGTGCTATCAAGACAGAAAAGGAATTCTCTAAGTCTTATGACAACAAAGTAAAGTAAGAGAAGAAGAGAATGGTGGAACAAGAGACAGATAAAGGGAAAAAAGGGAAAGAAGGATTTTCCATTATGTGATAATTGTGGGAAGAATCACCCTGGTACTTGCCTAAAAGGAATGGGAGTTTGTTATAAATGTGGAGAAAAGGGTCACCAGGCTAGTGATTGCAAGGGAAAGAAAGTGGCTATCAAAGTTGAATGCTACAATTGTAGAGAAATGGGTCATTATGCAAATGAATGTCCTAAGCGTCAGGGAAACTTACCTCAGAAAAGGCCAAGGGATCAAGGAAAATCTTATGTTGTTACTACAGTTGAAGTAGAATAACTAATGTATTGGTGCTTTTGGACTCATGGATTATATTCTGGTTATTAGAATAATGTGATATATATATAAGGATTGTACTACATTACTTATTGATTTCAGTAAGGTTATAATATGATGAAGGTAATTATATTTTTAGTATGTGACAATAAGAAAAACTTTACTTTGTTTGGGGAATCTGATAAATTGATTTTGGAATTAAGAGAACTTTTAGAGAAAGTCTGGACAGAGGTATTTTGGGTAACTATATAGGTTGGAGTGGATTAAGTTGATCTTTGGATATTATTGTTTAAGGTTAAAAAATTTATGAAGATTATTTTTGAAATATTATTATACTATAGTTTTAGGAAAAGGACTACCTGCAGGGTGGGGCATAACCAGTCACGTCGGACAAAGCTGTAGGAATCAAACCCACAATCATAGTGTGACAGGCCTTTATTTCCTACCACTAGCCCACAGGAAGTCCCTGGTTATTAAAAAATAATTTTACTAATCTAAATCGTATGTGTTAACATTTGGAACCTTTTACAATTAGGATAAGTATAATATTTTTGAGTTCTATTATCTTTTTGAGTGAATGATGAGTTGAAGGTTGAAAATCTAATTGTCAAGCATAAATATATATATACCTATCTCTTATTCAATGAATAAATTAATTCTTAAACTATAGTAAAGAGATATTAAAACAAAAAAATGTGTTATCCTAATACCTTATGTCTTGTTGAACTGATGATATTTTAAATCAACATAGATTGAAGGCTTTGAGGCCCTCAATTTAATAGTTGATTGTGATTGATGACCTCAATCACTCCCTACAAATATTTACGTTTTTTCCTCCAATTATATGTCTCTAATTTCCACCAATGTTCCCCTAATCGAGATCATAATTGGGTGGTGACTTTTTCATTTCTCTTTCCCTCTTATTAAGGATAAATTTTATTAATCTTATTTCCGATGTGGGTTTTCCACAAAGGTATTTTCTATTTTCAACCTTTTATTTTCAAAGAAAAAAATTAAAATTGTGAGGATTCAATTTATTAAAGGAGGGGAGAATGTAACACCCCGAGCTTCCACGATACGCTTCTCATTCAATAATGCAATAGCTTTCATTGTACGCAACTTCGAGTTCTAAAACACCGCGACTAATCAAAGTAGCCGTTATGAATAGTAATAACCACTTTTTAAAATTATAGAAATTTTATATTTCAAAATGGACTTCATTTTTGTATTCGTAATATCGAAATTAGCCTATGTTGAAATTTGGTATTTTTCTGAGAACTTCTAATTATTTATGAATAGTGAAAATTACCTAAAAACAACTTTTTTAATCAAAATAATTTATTGTGATAAATTATACTATTTAGTGGTTTTAAAAGTATAATTAGAATATATTTTTACCATTTTATCCAATGGTGGTCATTAGAATTAATTTATCATTGAAATTGGGCATAAACAATTGCCAATCTTTTGATATAAATTGTTTCTTAAAAACACGCTACTTGATGTGACAGTGGGAATTAATTATAAAAATAATTAATGAAACTTATATGATTGTAATTTTGTAAAATAGACATCATTTTTGAATTTGGAATATCAATTATATCTTAGGGTGAAATTTTGGCATTATTCTGAAAAACTTCAATTTTTGATGAATAGTGAAACCACTTAGTGGTAGTTAAATAACTGATTTTTCGTTTAAATGAAATATTACCACTTCTGTGATTTTATTTTCAAAAATCCAACATAAATGGTTGTCATTAATAATTAAAATGTGGTTTAATGAGATTAAAATAATTTTTTGGTGAATAGTAACTTTTATGTTCTTAATCGCGATTAGAGGTAATTAGTGTAGTTTAAGGTAAAAATAATGTTTTAATAATATGAGATGAGCTTGACACTTGTCCTACTACTATTGGATGAGTCATGGCCGACCAAGACAACCCATGGGTCAACTTGGGGACCCCATGGAGCCACTTTGGTTGGAAAATGACACTAATATATATTTATTTAATATTAAAATTAAATTGACACAAACATGAGTTGTTCTACTAAAACAGTTTTTAAGTGGGGTTACACAAGTCCAAATTTTGACTATAAATATTCATTAGAAATATAAAAAGATTTCCTACATCATAGTATGTTTTTTATAATTTTTAGACATTAAATAAATTAAATTATTTATGACATCATTATGATGCAGTGATGACCTCATTATTTAACGATTTTAATAAAATGACAAGATAATGTACAATCCAGGGCTTACACTTGTCCAAAGACTATTGTATGGGTATATTTAGAACCCTTATCACCTTAACCTAGAATTATATAAGTGTGGGACCTTTATAATCCGAAAATCATTATATAATAATGTAACATTTCCTTACTTTCCAAGAGTGCCCCTCCTCTCCTCTTATAAAAGACCCCCACCTCTACCACCTTATTCACACTTTCAAGCCATTTGGCTCGGAAAAACTCTGCCCAAATACTCTCCCAACTTTCCCCCCTTACTCCTAGAAGCCTCACATTGGGCAGAAGTCTTCCCAAGGAAGCCTTTGTCTCAAATCAAAAAGAGTTACCCGATTTTGAGGTAATGTCTTCTCTAATGTTGTTTTGTTTTATTTTTCTTCTCCAACCCCCTAAACTCTTTTTATTAATTTCTTTAGTAACAACACCAGTATCCTCAATATACTAGGATGTTTTTATAAGAAGGATTCTAGCTACACTTACACACACCTACATCTAATGATTAAAGAACATACGGTTTCTCTGGATTGCGAATTTCTGCCTCATGAAACGATGATTGTTCAACACTCATATAACACCTTCAAAGATGGACATTAAGATGTCACTATATTTATATATGATATATAATATGTTTGTGTTTTACTTATGCTTCTTTATTTCTCATTTACGGAATACTTTATGATTTCCATTATGGGTAAAACGCGATAATTTCATTTTACGAAGTGCGGACTACCGCCCCCTCAAAGTGATTTGAATCGTTAATGCCATATGTGGGATGTATAAAGGATGGAGTAAATGGTATTATACACTATATTACAGTGGAATTATATTATACATTTATATCATTATCATTTCATTCCATTAAATACGAAATAGAAATGAAAGTAGCGTTCATGCGTACGTACGGCTTACCGTCTCCATGAACGGTGCATTTCATTTCATACCTCTAAATGTTACGTAATATTATAAATGAATGTATATACTGGATATATATGATATATATGACATCTAAATCATGAATATAATTCTGTAGATAATGGATATTCTACCACATAAACAACTTGTAATTATAATAAGTTTATTGTTGACTCAAGTACCAAAGATCGACAAAACGACCATTATTAACTTAAATAATTACATAGTGTTCATAACATTGTAATAAGTGATATAAAAGGATAATGAAATTGAAAATGGTAGATATTAACTCTAGTTTATTATTCAGGAGGTTAAATAATGGTCGAATCATGTCAGACACAAGGTAAGGGAATTTCATAACCCAACATCCATTCTTTGGGTTAATCTCCTACTTTCAAATTATGTCATGATATTATTATGTCTTATTTTGTATTTTTAATTTCTTTATGTGTACATATAGTGAATAAACATAATATATCTATTTTATTTTAAAAATGATCTTGGTAAGGACTTCGTCTCAATCTCCTTTCATTGAGGCATATTTGGTTTTATACAAAAATTTCTTTTATACGGTGTATAAACCCCATTGACTTTTACGTTTATTCAAAAGGAATCTTTTTTATACGAAGCGTTTACTAAACGACAAGAGGGAATGTTTTTCTTTCCGTACTTATGCGGCGACAACGACTTCTCCGCCACCGTGACCATTATTTGAGTTTCGGCTTCCTCTACAAGCCATCATTTTTTTAATGAAAAATAAATAAAAAGTTTTAACATTCTTTTATTTTGGTATTGAAAATGGTTTTGAAAGCGTTTTTATTATATCAATGTGTTGTATTGATATCTTGTGATTGAAATGTGGAAATTTTATGTTTCCTTTATGCATGTTTTATGTGATACGGTTATGTTATGGTTTATGATATGTTTAAACATATTCATATGAGGAATGTATTGGACTTAATAAGTGACGGGTGGAGCCCACTATAGCTCCTCAATTCATAGGTAGGTTTCATGAGACAACTAGCCGTCGAATTGGCCGAGGCCCTTTCCCAATTTGATTTATGGTTTTGGTCGAGGCCTTAATCATTTTAGACGTCTTGGCGGAGGCCTTGACAAAACATTTCAGAATGTATGGCATTATACATTCCCTCATTATGAAAGTGGTTATTGATATTACATGTGATTATTCGACCAGTAGAATATCCATGTGATGAAGTGAATGGAATTATCTCATTTTACTTTTGCCATATTATGTTGAATTTCAAGTTTAAAAGGCTTTTGTTTTAGTTATACATTGCCTTAAATGTTTATGTTTATTGATGAAAGCTTCCACTATATTGTTATCCTTACTGAGCATCTGAGGTCACCCCTTTCAATGTTTTAATAATTTTCCAGGATGTGAAGATGTATTTTATGAATGACCTGCAGGGGTAGTCAGAAAGGGATATGAGTGTGGACTATGAAGACCATGTTATTGTAGTTTGTTTACTTTTTGATGTAATGAAAGACTTATGAATGTATCAAGTGTTTCCAAGGCTACTAAACTAATCGGTATTTCGAGACTTGATCTTTTGTTATCATTCCAATGTTACGAAGTAATGCACCGACTCTGGGTAGTTGGGGTCGGGGCGTTACAATAAAACAGTTACCTATTTTTCGTGTTTCACCATTTAGTATGAACAAAAGGAATCTAGGAGATGAATTTCTACACAATGGGTTTCCTTTAGGATTCATTTGGGGATGTTTAGAGGAGAATTGGTCAGGTGTATGCCGAGACAAAGGGCTTTTGAGTTGTGAATAAATGTGATGGAATTGTTCCGTTTATAATAGAGGAGTGGGGTAACTTTGGAAAGTCTTGAAATATTAATAAATTATAAATGAATAATCGATATATAATGATCCAATCTATTTTATTTAGAATCCAATATTATTATGGGTATAAATAATCTCAAAATATAAAATTTAGACATGTTTTGATTTTATTTAAAACCTTATCATATTGATTTATCCTTATTTAATCTATTTAATTTTATTTGTGGTAATAATATTATGAATATTAAATGGTTATAAATATTTACATATGTGTTAAAAATTATCCATAATTAGAAAATTTATAACCTTTTAGACCATATAAATTTGACACTGTAATTTTTATATATTTTTGGATTTTAAAATTATGTAATAATAATTTTATAAAAATATCAATTTTATATTTTGAAACTAATCATTTATTTGAAATTAAATATAATACTCACAAAAGTTTAATTCAAAAAAAATATTTAATACAGTCCTATAATCTCATAGTCACCTTGAATGTTTGTTTACATCATTATTTAGTTAATATGACATTTATTTTCACATTTTTAAAACAATTTATTTTATATTTATATCAACGAAAATAATTTTTACATCACTAATGTATCATCATTAATGATAATTAGTTATTCTCTAAAAATTATAAAAAAAATTACATGAAGAAGATAATTTAGTTATGTTTCTATGGAAAATTTATTTTCTATGTTTGATCATGTTTACGACTATTTTTAAATTATTATAATTATTAGATATATGAGAGGAACATTTTCCATGTTCTTTTGTTTTAATTATAATTACATCACAGTCATAGGAAAATGTCCATTAAATGTATCAATTCAGAAACATAGGTGATATTGGTCAACATAATATCCTCCAATGGTACTTTTAAGGTAGTGGGGTAATTTTATTATCCTTATCATGTTGTGTGTTACTCTAATATACCTGATATACCATTAATTGTGGTAAATAAATTTTACCTTATTTACTATTCATAATATCCAAAAAATAAAAGAAACCTATTAACATATTCTTCACTCAATGATTCCTAATATAGAATCCATTTTTAAAAATTGAAAATACACAAGTTTCGTCCACAAATTTAAAATTAATTCGCATTTTCAAAACCAGAAAGTTGGTTTCGAAGAAGTAAAAACTATCAAAAGATTGTCTTGTGTTTATGTCCAATTTAAAAGGGAAATAACATACAATGAAAAAAATTGTATTTAATGATAAAAAAATAACCCAATTAAACATTGAAACCAATTTATATTATATCTTATATATATATAAATTAGAAAAAAAAGGTAGTTTTGAATTAAAATGCAGTATTTTTCACAATTCATTAAAATATGAATTTTATCAAAAAAAATAAAAAAATCAACGAAATTAAATTTTTATGCACATATTCTAAATAAGACCTTTAACTTTTCAAATATAATATATATAAGAGTTAAAAAATAGATTTATAATTGGTGCACCATCAAAAGGAGGAAAACTACATTTCATGGGAAATACTTCATTTATTGGATGAAATGAATTTGTTTTTATATAATGTTTTTTAAAACACATATGTTTAAGTTTATTGTTATATAAAATTAAAAACATTTATAATACTATCCATAATGGCTAGTTTATATCACATTAAAAAACAATATTTTAATAATATATCATTGTTTTGTGAAACTCTGTATTGCGTACAACGCAAGATATCAAGGAAGGTCTCTCCTACGTGTAATACACGCAAAGTTAGAGTAGTGTATAGTGAATTATTACATTGGTGATCCATATAATATAATCCAATGATAGTTCATTTATTCATTGAAAAAAAACAAATACTCAGTTTTGTCTGAAATGAAATCTATCAAAAGAAGATGAAATTGTTTGTAACACAAGAAAAGTATAATGTTATGTATACGACAAGCTAATATGGTGTTGTATAAAGTGCAAGATAAAATTGGTGTATGTTACAACACACAACATTAAATAAATTAATAATAATATATCTCATTAAATCTCTAGGTCTTACACTGACTAACCATCTATCTATGGGTTTGTTTCCGATGCTTTCATCGGGGCGCGCACATCCGTCCACCCACGGAGGAGGACGCGCTGCACTGTTTCCCCGCATTCCCTCTTTCCAAAGGCGGGCGACATTTTCTCCTTATTCAGGGAAGTCTTCTCCTTGATCGAAACAGGATGATGGGATGTCAGTTCTTCCTTCTACAGATTCCTCCTCAGAACTCGTCACCTAGTCTAGGTCTCCCTCATAGATTTAATACGTTGTTCGTGAAACTCTTCCCAGTGACATGTTTCAATGGACGCCGGTTAATTACATTGCTTCTATCGGGACATTCCAATGGGTCCGGTCAGGGCAGAATCTTTTAGTCGGGGGAGTAGTCACGTTGAAGCATCAGTAGCGTGTCTGGATAAGGGGGACCTGACATGTCTGTCTATTATCCCTAGTCACAGGGATTCTCGAGGGTGTGGAAGCCCGTGGCGTCCCACATCGAGGGCGGGGAATTTTATTCCATAGACATATTTCTGAGGTTTTCCTCATCTTCCTGTGTTTAACGCAGGGTATGCCGCGAGTTTAACTTCCAACAGAGACGGATCATCCCGATCATAGCATTAGCTATAATGGACCAGATTGAGGAATTTCCCTTGAAGGGGTGATGATACTGTGACCAGCCCATGGGCGGCTGTGAAGAGGAGCGGGCCGACATGGTCTCACCAGGATATGACGGTCCGGGTGAGAATCAGGGTGGATGATGGATGGATGAATGGAGTGGAGGGGGGAATGGCAAGGGACCATCGCAAGGGAGACAATGAATTTGGGCTTGAGCCTTGAAGAGGCTTCCTACGTATCCCCGTGGTAGGGAATCAAAGTCCGCGTAGTTCGGGATGGTGCCGGTGAACTGGCATGAAGGGGGACCTTGGTCCGATGGATGTCGTCAGGGAACCAAAGAGAAGGTGGGCCTTGTTCCGATGCGTCAGTGAATCGACACGAAGGTGTACCTTGGTCCAAATGGTGTGGGGCATACACACTAGGCTTCCTAGGTGTGGATGAACCGACGTGAAGAAGGTCGGAGTGACCAACAGGTGATGGGCTTGAACATCTGAGAGGCTTCCTATGTACCATGTCGTGACATGGATCAAAGACCATGTAGTTCAGGTTGGACATCGTAAGGACGACATGAATGAGGACGACCAATAGAGTCCTAGTGGTGGTGGGCTTGGACCTCATGGAGGCTTCCTACGTACCGTGTCGTGACATAGATCAAAGACCACGTAGTTTAAGGGGGCTTCGTCGGCGAACCGACGTGAAGGTGGACCTTGGTCCGATGGGTGGTGGGCTTGAACCTCTGGAAGGATTCCTACGTACCATACCGTGACATGGATCAAAGACGTCATAGTTCAAATGATGGAATTTGTCAGCAAACCGACGTGAAGGTGGACCTTGGTCCAATAAGAGATGGGCTTGAACCTCGGGGAGGCTTCGTACGTACCATGCCTTGACATGGATCAAAGTCCTCGTAGTTCTATGGGTTTCATCAGTGAACCGACGTGAAAGTAGACCCAGGGGTCCTCTAGTGGTGGGCTTGAACCTCGTGAAGTCTTCCTACATTCCATGCCTTGACATGGATCAAAGTCCTCGTAGTTCATATTGGTCACAACGACTTGCAGTCGGACTGGAATATAGTTTAATGTCATGCTGGATGAGAGTGAACCCTGACGTGAATAAATGATGGGCGGTGGGCTTGAACCTCATGGAGGCTTCCTACATACCATGCCTTGACATGGATCAAAGTCCCCGTAGTTCGGATAGTGACAACAGATTGCCTTCGGACTAGAATGCAGTTTAACATCATGCTGGACGAAGGTAGTACTCATTGTGAATTGGATGACGGGTGGGCTTGAACCTCGTGGAGGCTTCCTACGTACCATGCTTTTACATGGATCAAATAACTCGTAGTTCAAATAAAAAATATGGGCTTGAACATTGTGGAGGCTTCCTACGTACCATGCCTTGACATGGATCAAAGACCTCGTAGTTCAAATGGGTGTGCAGTTTAACGTCACGCGGGGCAAGGGCATACAGTTTAACTTCATGCTGGATGAGGGCATCCAATTTAACGTCATGCTGGACGAGGTATTATCATGGCCAATTCAAACTCTAAGCACATGTGAGTCATGCTCGGTGTGAGAAACAAGAGACTGCAAGGACCTGATGATCACGCCGTGAAGGGTGCGTCCGTGAGAAGTGAAGAGGGGCTTATGCGTTAGGCGGCCCATTAGTGCAAGGACTTACTCTAGGATGGAGGCCCAGAGTGTAGAAAAGCGCAGCGAAAGAGGGATTTGGGAGCAATGATGGGAGGTGCCTCATTCCCTATCACGCCTGCCACTGACCTTGGTATTGGGGAAGTACGGAGATGCAGGGGTGCAGTCATCCATTGGGGAACTAGGGTCACCCTTTTCCCGAAAACATACGATGCTCCAATAAGGAGGATATCATCCCTTGTAGAGGGGTGATTCCACTACCGTGGAGACGAGTGGCATAAAAAATGTTCGAACTGGGGGGACCCTTCGTGTGAGGCACGAGGTCGGGTCGTAGTTTAATGTCATGTGTTGAGGACGTGGTGCTTGGCAGTTTAACGTCTTGCAGCTCGGACGAGGTGGGTTCACTCCACACCCCTAGAACTTACATTACAGGTACCCTTTTCTCCTGGGGGGAGTGAAGGTACCTATAAGGTCGTGGTCATGTGGGGTTGTAGATAGAACCATCGAGGTTTCTACGTTAGTGTGGATATGCGAAGAAGAAATAGCTGTTACCGTGCCTATGCGAAGAAGAATTAGGCGAAGAAATGCTACGATTAGTATTGTCTGTGGGACTTTGAAATCACATCGTGCATACCTGGAGGGTCGCACGGGAAGCGAAATTACCAAGAAAAGGAGTGTGCTTCGCGAAGCGGAGTCCGTGGCCTTAGCATGGGGCATAGGTGTGAGTGGAGTGTGCTTCGCAAAGTAGAACAATATTCGTGGAGCACGGCCTCGCGAAGAGGAGGTGCCTCGCGAAGCAGGGTGCTGCGAAGTACTGTGCTTCGCGATGTGTAGCGATCCTGCTTTAGCATAGAGATCACTAGTACAGGTTGGGTGTTTCGCGAAGCATAAACGCTCCGCGGCTGCTCGGGTTCCCTTGGGAATCCCACTCCTTCGCGAATGCCCTTGAGCTTCATGAAGGGAATCCCTCTCGGAAGAGGGGCTCAAAACAAGACAAAGAGAAGTCGTCACGCTAACTAGAAGTACCTCACGGAGCTCATGATTCATGGGGGAAATGGGTGCTTTGCAATTCGGGAGAGGAGAAAACGAAAGGTTGGATTGTCCATCCCTGGGACTCAGGGGGAGCCCAGTATTTATAAGCAAGGGGCGCCGCGAAGCAGAACTCTCGTGCCGCCTCCGGTGCTTCGTGGCACGCTCGTGAAAATCAAATTCGTTCGCAAAGAGTTACCTCCTCCGGTGCTTCATGGAAGGCTCGTGAACGTCAAATTCATTCACGGAGAGGTACCGCCTCTGGAGCTTAGTGGAGGGCTCGTGAACGTCAAATTCGTTCGCGGAGAGGTACCACCTCTGGATCTTCGCGACGGGCTCGCGAATGTCAAATTCGTTCGCAGAGAGGTACCGCCTCTGGAGCTTCGCGGCTGGCTCACGAACGTCAAATTCGTTCTCAGAGAGGTACCGCCTCTAGTGCTTCGCGGCGGGCTCACGAATGTCAAATTCGTTCGCGGAGAGGTACCGCCTCTGGAGCTTCGCGAGACTGCGATGCTCGGGGAGCTTCTCATTGGTGCTTCGCGAGGCAGTGTTCCAACCTTCTTTTCTGTCCCTTCCTTTCGTGCAATATTTTGGCGCCAACAAATGCCCCCCCTCGGACTTGGAGCCGCGGAGGTTGAAGGGTCGAAGTTTTAGGGGAAATCTCCAAAATTGTCGGCGTTTCGCGATGCAACTTCGCGAAGAGGGCCCGCGGTGCTGACTAGGGCCACATATCTGAACGCACTGCGATGCTCCGCGCGGGTGATGCGTGCCGCGATGCTCCATGGTCACCGCATATAAATAGGGGGGTCGACCTCTTTTTTCTTCACGCTATTTCCTTGTCTTTTTGTGCTCTCGATTTCATGAAGCTCTGCGTACTCCGCGCCTGCTCTCTGCGAATCAAGCATCATAGCAAACCGCGGGTCTCTGACTCTGCGACCGCGCCAAGAGAACTCCTATTTGCCGACCTCAGCCAGAATCCACGGCTTGGTCTCGCGATCGACCTTCACAAGCCATCTTCGCTATCCAGCTTCACGATCCGTTCTGAAAAAATTCTTTTCTGAGTGCCGGAACTGAAATGGCCCATCGAAGAGCTGTATTGGTGGTGCCTGGAGACGCCGCCTGTCAGGATGAGATGGCCAACTTTCCAGGCCTTGGGGAGATGGTCCGAAGCCACTTGGACCACGCTTCTTTGACAGATCTGCTATCGAAGGGTCAGAAGAATTATCTGCAGTGTATGAAGCTGCCATTGTATGGCTTAGGGTTGAGGGATGACATCTTCATCCCTGAGGCGAGTAGGGACAAACCAGTTTAAGGGATTAGGAGCACGCCATATCATCACCAATGGTTTAGGGCATCCGATGTTCATGCGCAGGAGGACTTCACACCTATTACCGCCGACTGTCTCTACAACCACGTGAACAATATTGATGGGAAGACACTACAACAGGAGATGTCCCCTCATCTCTAATGTTCCATGCTGAAGGCGACTTTTCAGGATTTGAAGTAACGATGGTCTGATGAGTGGGGCCTGTGCCAGGGCGGCAACTTTACTGATGACTGGTCCTCGGCCAACTGGGTAGGCGCCTCATGCGAGGAGTTTGGGGCCGAGCTGAGGAGATTGGGGTTATATGAGGCGGCATGGGCCTCCCAATTACACATTTACCAACCGAAACAACCGATGCCGGAATTACTGAGAAGATGGTTGTCTAGGACAAATACCTTTCACCTGCATCACGGGGAGGTGGGAATCAGCCTGTGGGATGTCCACCAGATTTCTGGGGTTCCGATCTTGGGGGCCATGTATGATGAGTTCCTCCCCGTCATGAGCGCGTGGGAAGATACAGAACAAATGCCGCGACTGGCATCAATGCCGATGGCACTGGTCCCTGGAGAGGACAAGGAGGCAGTGATGGATGTCTATTTTAGTAAATGGTTCAAGTGCTTCCTGAATTTCCTAGAGAATCGAGAGTTCCTTCCGAGGCCTTGAACTTGTCCGAGGGTGGCCCAACGGGGTAAGGAGAACTTGTATTGGCGGGTCTTGTAGGACAGCTAATGGAAGACTTGGGGTTTCAGTGTCAGCACTGAACAACAACCGATAGTCAGGCTGGCAACATTCATCGCGACTCTCATTTGCGGTTGGATTCTTCTAGTGAGGGATACAAGAATTGGGGTGCAGCCCAGCTCGTTTATTATGGCATCCATGTTGTCCATGGGCCAGCGGGTCAATCTGGGGATTCCAATTCTCTCCAAACAGTACAAAATGTTGCGGCACATTAGTGAGGGCAAGAAGCCGCCAAGGATATGTGGGCCCTTCCACCTTTTGTATGGATGGATTGCGGCACACATCAGGGGGATCTATGAGTATCCAAACTCTATTTCGCCACCGGGATCAAACTTCTGCCCCTCCTTCCTAAATGCGGTCGGGAGCTTCCCGTTCAAACTAACTGTGTCGATGGTGCTGAATCGGGTGTGGAGGGGGGATGAGTTTAATTTCCACCCCTTCCCATTGCGGATGGGGATACTTACTAACGACGGGCGGGGAATGGAAGAACATCGGGTTTACCTCCTGGACATTCGAGGAGGAGTTTTGGTGGCACGAGTAGATCGTGAGCCACTCTGCGAACCGTAAACCCCGCATCGGCTTGCGAGGCAGTTCCGATTCCTCCAGCTGCTGACCCCGCAGGTCTACTGGGAGGTGCGTCACAAGAAGCACCCGTGTGTGATAAGGCAGTTGTGGTTCATGTTCACACGGGATGATGAAAAGATACGAATTGCATTGCCTCCATCCACTGCTGCTTTAGGATTGGTGAAGAAGTATGCCATTAGTTGGGAAGCGACTTACCCTGGGGAGATGCTAGAGCAACCAACTATTCGGGTCGGTGACGGTGGGCCTCCTCTATCACGAGGTAGGGGTCGGAGGGTATCTAGGGCCTCTCGTGGTGGAAGGGCTGCCCTGGCGGCGAGACCCGTACCAGCCGAGGGTGTGGCAGCAGTGGTGGATCTGGTGATTCCGGAAGAGCAGGACAATCCGAAGGGGCGGCCACTGAGGGGATTTCGTAGGATATCCACTCAGGACCTGGGGAAGCGGCTGCGTCATATCGACATGGAAGAGGATGCCATCTTCCCGTAATCCTGGGACATTTGGGATGTCAACCGGAAATTCCTCAGCCCACCCGAGATATGGGCCCACCTAATTCGCCTCAGGGATGGAATTTCCGGGCATAGGCCCAGTCTGGGCTGGTATCATGGCATCTTCGGCGGAGGTAGAGCAATACATGGATGAGCTGGAGGATTACGTTCACTCTAGTGGTGTCCCTCGCCCAATGACAGACCGGGTGAGGGTACTGCTGAATCGAATGGTCCCCCCCACAGTTATCAGCTGCCGATCTGAGGGAGCGCTTCCCTTGCTAGAAGAGTCAGAGGACTCCTCTCGGGAGGATGAGGCTGGAGGAGGGAGCCCATTGGGGGAGGGCGAGGTCGAATATCGCGGCTCAGATTCCGACGATTTCGCGGAGGCTCTCGAGGTAGCATTCTGAACATCTTTCCTTATGGTCCGTTCATGGGTCATTATGGAATTCTCATCGATGTTTAAGCCATGCAAGAGGAACTTGTTCACAGGCCTCGTTCTCGCCCCTCGGCGGGTGATGATGGGGGACCTTCAGAACCCACGCCTATGGCTGCGTCCAGTTCTGAATCAGGTGGGACCAGAGCACCCAAGGTGGCTCCTCTAGAATATCTAGACCTTCCAATAGTATACGGAGGGCCTCACCTCGGGGTCCCGTCAGTACCGACTCAAGAGAAGCGCCAGGAGGTCGATCTCCGTAAGTTTACTCTACCGGTTTCCTTGTCGTCATATGTAGACTTTACCAGCTAACATTCATGTCCCTCTCTGTCGTACAGTTCTTCGACTGGCGTGGGCTGTTGCGGCATGACTAGTCAGGATGTCTGGTGGTGTCCCTCCTAGGGTCATGCCGGTGATGGTGGAAATAGTCCCCCCATCTCCCTAAGCTGCAACACACATCATTACTGGCAGGACCACCAGCAGGGTCGTGCCTGAGGTCATCGAGGTGGACTCCGATGAAGAGGATCGGCTGGCCGGTCCTAGTCCTGTCGCGCCTGCTTCAGCGCCAAATGTCACACTGGATTCAACGCCAGATGAAGATCCCGCCGAGGACTTCCAGCAGGCGTATCCTACGTACGAGCCTGCCAATCACGCAGACTGGGACGAAACGGCCTCCGACGAGGAAGACAGCAGCATAGTCTGCCGCTTGTCGTGGAAGCTAATCACGAGCTTCATCAAGGACACCCCCAAGCGCTGTGGCTGGACGAAATGGAACGACTTCGCTCGCGGATACATGAACTGTGTGCTGGGGGAGTGGATGACCAACGTCCTCCCGCGCTCATTTGAGATTTTATGGCTGAGAGGATCTGGGAGCATGATCGTGGGATCAGCGTGGGCAGGAAGCGGAGCAAGGAGACAAGCATCATGAAGCTCCGGGTGGCTGAAAGCGAGGTCCAACAATTGCAGGCCCGGGCGGATGAGCACTCAGCCTCTCTTAATGTGCAATCTGAGCTGATCTCCTGGTTGAAGGGCTAGCTGGAAGAGGCAGAGTATCTTATGAGGCATTCTTCTGAAAAGATGGCTGTCATTCAGGCTGGGGTAGAGAGGGCAGAGCCAAGGCTGACGAACTGTGCCCCGCCGCTGCTGAGGAGGAGCGGGAGCTGAGTCAGCGGTATCAATCCTTGGACGCCACAAGCCAATGGGTGGCAGAGCTGCGACACTCTTTTGACGGGGTCAACCCGTCCATGGGGGGAGTCGATGCCCAGGTATTTTAACAAACCAAAAACTTTTTATTGGTACTTTAGTGCTTCGATTTCTTCATTCTTTGTTTTGAATGTCGTAGCGCGCATGCTTTCCACTATTTGAATCACCTCGTTACATCCCTACAATGATTGCGGGACATTCGACGATAATTCCCCAAGCCCACGTGGGTCGAGCCCGATGTGAGAAACAAGAGATAGTTGCCTTCTCGTCCCACCTAACATAGGAGTGGAGACCATGATCCGGGCATCCGAGATTTGGATTACCAGTCCGGATTTCTGAAATATGGGAGAGGCTTGACTTGAGAAGGAACTTTTCAGAACAGCCGAATTACCGTTTCTTCAGCGTTCCCTCATGTACGAACGGTGCTACACCAGGGGCACTAGAATCAGTCCAAACAGAAGGAAACGGGAAGGGTGAATTACGATGCCCAAGATTCGGAGTGTAACAACCAAATGTTTTTCAATGGAAATCCCCTTTTTATATCTATGTCATAAAAACACAAAATAATGAACTATTAAGTGATAAGTGACATTTAAACATACTTTTTTCACCCCTATGTTTGGAATTTTAAAAATCCGACCTACACGGTTGTGTTCAAGACAGTTTTTGGAGTCTAATGAAACAAAAATAATTTTTGGTGAATAATAACCTACCCTTATTAATATTAACCTACCCTTATGAATATTAATATGACCCTTATGAATAGTAAATAAGAGTAACATTACCTTTGAATAATAAAATAATATTTAGACTTATTAGTGACAATTTGACCTTAGTAAACGTTTTTGGTATTTTATAAGTCATAAATAATTAATTATAATTAATTAATTAATTTAAAAGAATATTTAGTTTCCAGTAATGTATTAATAAATTATTTAATCAATGTCAAATAGTGTTTAGATAATTTTTTAAGACCCTATGTAATTTTTGAAAGAACTATAAATTCAGTTTTAATCTTAAAAACTGTTTTTTAAGTAAATTATGTTTTTTATTATTTATTAAATTATTAATATTTAGAAAATTATTTTTGAAAAATGGACTTCATTTTTGGATTC
Organism: Viscum album; assembly: GCA_963277665.1. NCBI lineage: Eukaryota > Viridiplantae > Streptophyta > Magnoliopsida > Santalales > Viscaceae > Viscum > Viscum album. Next base: position 1,277,907,446 of record OY728131.1, read on the forward strand.
TACACGTCGAAAAATGGTTGGGGTAAATTTTTGGGAATTTTCTGAGATACTTGAATTTTTGATGAATAGTGGAATCCGATAATTCACAATAAAAGCTAAATAATGTATTAATTGAGTCATCGATGATGTTCTGATGATATAAGCCCACTTGTTTCGGGATTACATTATAAAATTACAATTATTGGTCATCCAAGACTCACTATTCCTTGTCTTAGGTGAAATTAATAAACTAATCAATTTTATATTAAGGAAACCTCTCTCCCCTCCACTATAAAAGCCGCCCTTCACTCCCTCTTTTCCTTACACCTCTCAAGATCCAAGACTTCTCTAAATTCTTCCCAAATACCTTCCCTATCTCATCCCCCACGTCCTAAAGCTTCTGGTCTCATCAAAAGACCAATCTTAGCTTCCTTAAAGAGGATCTCAATAAGGGGATTCTAAAGGTAATTTCTCTCTCTCTTCTCCTTTAATTTCCTTTCAAGTTCAAGTTCCTTTCTTGATCTCTCTCTACCTATCTTCATCCAAATTGTTCTGTAAGTCCAGTATTATACATATAATGTATTTTTATGATTCTAATGGGATATTATATAACCCATACCCTTTCCCTTTCCCTTTTATTTTATTAAAGAGAATGTTGTTCATGTGGTGTTGATTTATCACCTTCAAAAACAACATGCTCTCTTCTTCCATTTATACTTTCTTATCTGGTAATGAAACCATTTTTATGGTTGAAAAAGAATATTTTATATTTATTATGTTCTATTTTAATTTCTGGAAATATTCTATGGCCATATTATTAAGTGAAATGTTAAAACGAGTTCGTTGTGATCCAAAAACCGCTCAAATTAACCCAAATAATCTTCATTTAATTCTTATCTAATGATTCGTCCACATGGATCTAATATAACTAATTATAAAATCATTAAATCTTCTGTAATATCATTAATAACATGTAATATCAGTTCTGGATGTTTACCCATGATCTACCCAAACATCAATTTAAGAATACAAGTGGACCGCTCAAGAAAACCATAAAAACGAACATCCCCGAACAATGTTTTTAAACTCTATAAGTCATCCAAAGGAACATATTATGAAATAATGAAACCATAATGAACCCTATTAATGTATAAAAGGTTCTGGAAGTTCTAATTAATGAATATAATGTCATTATACAGGACATTAAAGAGAAGGAGGCATTCGAGTACAAGGTAAGGGGAAATCTTGAACCCAATTTTTCTTCCTTTGGGTTCTCCCTCTCTCACTCCATTTTTGATATGGTTACTCCTCAAAGATCATTTGTTCATCATTTACTTTAATTTTCTGGGAAATAAATGTTTTTCACTGGTTTTTATGTCCATCAAAATGTTTTCCAAAAGAACTCTTTTTTCAAGATCTCACCTTTTACCTCTCATTCAAGGTTGATGGTTCTTGTATCAAGTATGTTGTTCCCTCTTTCTTTTGGGAACCCAAAGCTTATGAATGTGTTATTATGAGTTGAAACTCATTAATTTCCATGGGTTATTTATGTACATGTTTTATATTTTTTCTATGTGGAAATCATGATAATGATAATGTTATGATTTGACGGGTGCACCCGGAATTATATAGCGCAATATGAATGTCTAAATGTGACGGGTGCGCCCGGAATTATACAGCGCTCCAATGCATTGGGTAAAGTGATGAATCTCATGAGTAAATTTGAAATGATGTGTGAAGATGATGATGTCTTTGTTCACAGGAATGTGTGGTAGTTAACCACTAAGACATGATGTTTCATTTTTATGCATTGCCACATTTCAAGTTTATTGTTTATTCTCCTCTCATGTTCATGATCTTTTTCCTATGTCATGATTATGCCCACCCCATGATGTATTGTTCTTATATATCCTCTTACTAGGATTTTATCTCACCCCTTTTTATGTATATCCTCATGTGTCTACTTGTACTAAGGAGAGGGAAAGTGCCAATAAGAAGCAATAGAAGAAGAAATTAAATGAATGATTATGCTTAAAGTTGTATTTGTTATGTATGGTCCTAGTTTTCCCAAGACACTAAACCTCTGGATCCTCCATGTGTAATACTATTATTTTGTTTATCTTTGAAATTATGTAATAGTAATGTAAGAAAAGGCTGTGTCGTTGTAGTTGGTATCAGAGGAAATGATTAGTTAATTTGGGAATTAGGATTAGTAAACCCCATAGAAAACCTCTAGCATGAGAATAAGTACAAATATGTACACAAGAATATTTACCTAGGGATCCCATATGTTATGTTTTTGGTATAATTTTTTTAAATGAATAAGTTATTCATGACTTGTTTAATGATTTTTTGTTCTAACCTTTTCTATTATAGAAAATGGTGGGAACCAGGAGAAATCAGGCCAACACCTCTTGCGAGGGCCAATGCAACAATTGCCCGAACGACATCCCCAATGATTTTGGAGGTGGAGTTCAAAACTTCATGGAGATTATTACCCAATTATCTCGGGTTATGAATAATAACCATAATAATGGGGAACATCCTCATTCACCAAAGAGGGAGAAAATAGTTATCTAATGTTTTATGCGGCATCGACCACCGAAGTTTTGTGGATCTTCTGATCCACTAGTTGCGGAACAGTGTGTAAACTGCATGGAGAAGATATTTTCTATTCTTCACTGTTCCGAGACGGAGAAGGTGACTCTAGCTATTTATCGTCTAGATGGAGAAGCCGATCAATGGTGGGATTTTATTAAGAACACCAATCCAAGGGAGGAAATTGAAGAGATGGAATGGGAAGATTTTAAGATAATGTTTCTTAATAAGTACTTCCCAAGAACTCTTTGCAAGAAGATGAAGAGTGAATTCATAGAGCTCAAGAAAAAAGAAGGAGATTATGTCACAAACTATGAAGAAAATTTCACAAGGCTCGCAAGGTATGCTTCGGGTTTTGTTATCAACAATGATAGAAAACTTGATAGATTCTTTAGTGGATTAAAACCACATCTTCGAAAGGCTCTTGCAAATCGAGACTTTGGGAGTTATGAAGAAGTTGTTCGGTGTGCTCTCAAAGTGGAGATGGAGTTTGGAGAATGTTCACATGGCTATGGTGATTAGAAAAGAAAGATGGAGTTTCAAGCTGGTGGATCTAGTGATAGAGATGGGAAGAAAACACAACGACCCACATGCCAAAAATGTGGGAAGTTTCACCATGGGAACTGCCTCAAAGGTACGACGAAATGCTTTAAGTGTGGGAAGGAAGTACACCAAGCTCATGACTGTCAAAAAGACATGAAAAGGAAGGATAATGTAGCTGATGAAAGGAGAGAACCACCCATGGTTCAATGCTACAACAGTAGGGATCTAGGGCACTATTCAAACCAGTGCACTAAACCTCGAGCTCTCGAGGGTAATCAGCGCCAACAACCACCAAAGCCAAAGGAACACGTGAAGGCTTATGCCATCACTACTGTGGAGGGGGAAAATGATAATGAAGTCATACAAGGTACACTTCCTATCCACTCAAGAATGGAAAAAGTCTTATTTGATTCTGGTTCTATGCATTCCTTTATATCTTGCAAGTTTTCTCGAACTATAGAATCGAAGCCCCGAAACCGTGAAGTATATATATCTGTAAAAACACCAAGTGGTGCAATAATTGCAACCCAAGTGTTTGACTCTTCTCCTGTTGACGTATGTGGGAAGATTCTTCCGGAAAATCTCTTAATACTTCCCTTGGTGGAATTCGATGATATAATGGGAATGGATTGGCTCTCGTTATATAGAGCACATATCAAATGTCGGGAGAAGGAAATATATTTTCATATTCCGAACCATCCCATGCTCCTCTACAAATTCAAGGAAGATCATGAGTATCTTTTGAAAAATCCTTCAATGGTGTGGGTGATGATTCCCTATGAAGAAGCATACCATGCCCAAATGTTTGAGTCAAAGAAAAGTTCCAACCTTGAGGAAATACACATCGTAATGGAGTACGACGATGTATTTCCCGGAGAGTTACCCGGAATTCCCTCGGATCGTGAGGTAGAGTTCTCAATTGAACTCATACCCGGAGCTACTATTATCTCGAAGTGACCCTATAGGATGGCTCCTATCGAACTGGAGTAGTTAAAGAAGCAGCTGCAAGATCATCTGGAAAAGGGTTCATACGCCCTAGTGCATCACCTTGGGGTGCGCCAGTGCTCTTTTTGAAAAAGAAGGATGGTACCATGCGGCTGTGTATCGATTATTGGGAACTCAAAAAGATCACCATAAAGAACAAGTATCATCTCCCAAGGATTGATGACTTGTTTGATCAGTTAAGAGGAGCTCAATACTTCTCAATGGTGGATCTTCGTTCTGGATATCATCAAGTAAATGTAACGAAGGAAGATATTTAGAAGACTGCCTTCCATACAAGGTATGGGAACTATGAGTTTTTTGTGATTCCCTTCGGACTTACTAATGCCCCTGCAATCTTCATGGATTAGGTGAATAGAGTCTTTAGACATTACCTCGAAAAATTTGTGGTAGTGTTTATCGATGATATAATCATCAACTCCAAGAGAAAGAAGGAACATGAAGAACATATAAGACTTGTGTTGGAGACATTGAGAAAACAGAAGTCGTACTCCAAGTTCAGAAAGTGTGACTTTTGGATGAATCAAGTCAGGTTCTTGAGACATGTGATCACAAGTGAGGGAATTTTTGTGGACCCTTCACAGACAAAGGTGATTGAAGAATGGCCCAGGCCCTCTAGTGTCACAGAAATCCGTAGTTTTCTTGGATTAGCTGGGTACTATCGACGTTTGTGAGAAACTTCTCACGATTGTCAAGCCCTCTAACTAAGTTAACAAGGAATGGGGTAAAGTATGTCTGGACGGATGAATGTGAGGGAAGCTTCAAGGATCTAAAGAGAAGGCTGATCACTGCACCTGTACTCACACTACCGAAAAGTGGATAATGTTTTGTGATATACAGTGATGCTTCATAGAAAGGCTTGGGTTGTTTACTCATGCAAAATGATAATGTGATAGCCTATGCCTCACGACAGTTGAAGATCCATGAGCAGAACTACCTGACACATGATCTAGTGCTATCAGCCGTGATTTTTTCCTTGAAAATTTGGAGGCACTACCTTTATGGTGATAAGTGTGACATATACACCGACCACAAGAGCCTAAAGTATATATTCACACAAAAGGAGCTCAACATGTGTCAAAGGAGGTGGTTAGAGCTAATGAAGGATTATGATTTCTCTATTCACTATCATCCAGGAAAGGCGAACAAGGTAGCTGATTCTCTAAGCAGGAAAGAACTTACTACTCTATCCATGTTGAGGATTGAGAAAGACCCTATCTTCTTGGATATGCAAAGGATGGATTTGGGAATCGTAAGGGCAGGGGTTACATCCTACCTCGCCCAAATGATTGCGCAAACATCCATCCAACAGAAGATTAAGGAAGCACAAAGGGATGAAGTGGAGATACAAATCAGTGTGAATGAAGTAAAGGAATGGAAGCTACAAGAGTTCCATATTGACGATAATGGTGTTATTCGGTTTGGAACGCGGCTTTGTGTGCCTTCATCACCCGGGATAAAGAAGGAGATATTGGATAATGCACATAGCTCATCTTTATCTATTCATCCTGGAAGTACCAAGATGTATCGTGATCTCCAAGAACACTTCTGGTGGGATAACATGAAGAAAGAGATTGCGGAATATATATCAAGGTGCTTGGTATGTCATCAAGTTCAAGCTGAGCGGAAAAAGTCCAAAGGTATGATGCAGCCATTGCCTATACCCATGTGGAAATGGGAAAATGATTCTATGGACTTTGTCACGGGTCTCCCAAAGACGTCAAAGGGGACTAATGCGATATGGGTTGTGGTTGACCGACTCACCATGACTGCCCATTTTATCAAAATTCGGGAAGACCTATTGCTTGAAAAACTTTCAATAATATATGTGAAGGAAGTGGTGAGACTGCACGGTGTTCCACTCTCAATTGTCTCTGACCGTGATCCATGGTTCACATCTAAATTCTGGAGGATCCTTCAACATGCTTTGAGTACTGAATTATATTTCAGCACGACCTATCACACCCAAACCGATGGCCAGTCTTAAAGGACTATTCAAACGGTAGATGATATGCTAATAGCATTCTCTCTAGAATTAAAAGGTGGATGGGATCAGCACCTCCCATTGGTTGAGTTCTCATACAACAATAGCATCAAATTGAGTATTCAGATGGCTTCGTATGAAGCTCTTTATGGGAAGCGATGTAGAACTCCAACCTGTTGGGATGAAGTTGTAGAAAGAATGCTACTTGGACCTGATCTTGTGTAGGAGATGACCGATAAGGTTCAAGTCATCCAGAAACACATAAAAGCTGATAAAAGTTGGAAAAAGAGCTATGCTAACAATCGTCGAAGGGACTTGGAGTTTGATGTTGGAGATAAAGTCTTCCTTCGAATATCTCCATGGAAGAGAGTCGTGATATTTGGGAAAAAAGGGAAGCTAAGCCCAAGGTACATTGGCCCCTTTGAGATCGTTGATCGTATAGGAGTCGTGGCCTATCCTCTAGCACTTCCACCGAATATGGCTCAAGTTCATGATGTGTTTCATGTATCACTACTGAGGAAGTACATACCAGACCCCTCACATGTACTAAACTCAGAGGTGGTACAGCTAGATGATGATCTCTCCTATGAGGAGCAGCCGGTAAAAATTTTGGACCGAAGTGATAAGGTTCTACGCATCAAGACAACCTGCCTTGTCAATGTGTTGTGGAGGAACCAAACATTTGAGGAATCAACTTGGGAACCGGAAGAGGAAATGAAGGAGCAGTACCCTCACCTATTTGTGCAAAGTGAAATTTTGGGGGCGAAATTTGGTAAGGGGGGAAGAATGTAACGACCCAAAGTTTTTCAATGGGAAATCCCCTTCTTATATCTATGTCATAAAAACACAAAATAATGAACTACTAAGTGATAAGTGACCTTATAACAAAATTTTTTCACCCCTATGTTTGGAATTTTAAAAATCTGACATACACGGTTGTGTTCAAGACAGTTTTTGGAGTCTAATGAAACAAAAATAATTTTTGGTGAATAGTAACCTACCCTTATGAATAGTAACCTACCCTTATGAATAGTAATATGACCCTAATGAATAGTAAATAAGAGTAACATTACCTATGAATAATAAAATAAAATTTAGATATCTTAGTGACAATTTGACCTTAGTAAACGTTTTTGGTATTTTATAAGTCATAAATAATTAATTATAATTATTTAATTAATTTAAAAGAATATTTATTTTCCATTAATGTATTCATAAATTATTGAATCAATGTATAATAGTTTTTAGATAATTTTTTAAGACCCTATGTAATTTTTGAAAGAACTATAAATTCAGTTTTATTATTAAAAACTGTTTTTTAAGTAAATTATGATTTGTATTAATTATTAAATTAATAATATTTAGAAAATTATTTTTGAAAAATGGAAATCATTTTGGATTCTAAACGTTGAAAAATGGTTGGGGTAAATTTTTGGGATTTTTCTGAGATACTTGAATTTTTGATGAATAGTGGAATCCGATAATTCACAATAAAAGCTAAATAATGTATTAATTGAGTCATCGATGATGTTCTGCTGATGTAAGCCCACTTGGTTCGGGATTACATTATAAAATTACTATTATTTGTCATCCAAGACTCACTATTCCTTGTCTTAGGTGAAATTAATAAACTAATCAATTTTATATTAAGGAAACCTCTCTCCCCTCCACTATAAAAGCCACCCTTCACTCCCTCTTTTCCTCACAACTCTCAAGATCCAAGACTTCCCTAAATTCTGCCCAAACACCTTCCCTAGCTCATCCCCCACGTCCAAAATCTACTGGTCTCATCAAAATACCATGCCTATCTTCCTTAAAGAGGATCTCAAGAAGAGGATTCTAAAGGTAATCTCTCTCTCTCTTCTCCTTTAATTTCCTTTCAAGTTCAAGTTCCTTTCTTGATCTATCCCTAACTATCTTCATCCAAATTTTTCTGTAAATCCAGTATTATAAAAATAATTTATTTTTATGATTCTAATGGGATATTATATAACCCACACCCTTTCCCTTTCCCTTTTATTTTATTAAAGATAATGTTGTTCATGTGGTGTTAATTTATCACCTTCAAAAACAACATGCTCTCTTCTTCCATTTCTACATTCAGATCTGGTCATGAAACCATTTTTATGGTTGAAACAGAATATTTTATATGTATTATGTTCTATTTTAAGTTATGGAAATAACCTATGGCCATATTACTAAGTGAAAAGTTAAAACGAGTTCGTTGTGATCCAAAAACCGCTCAAATTAACCCAAACAATCTTCATTTAATTCTTATCTAATGATTCGTCCACATGGATCTAATATAACTAATTATAAAATCATTCAAGTTTCTGTAATATCATTACTAACATGTAATGTCAGTTCTGGATGTTTACCCATGATCTACCCAAACATCAATTTAAGAATACAAGTGGACCGCTCAAGGAAACCATAAAAACGAACATCCCCGAACAATGTTTTTAAACTCTATAAGTCATCCAAAGGAACATAATATGAATTAATGAAACCATAATGAACCCTATTAATGTATAAAAGGTTATGGAATTTATAATTAATGAATATAATGTCATTATACAGGATATTAAAGAGAAGGAGGCATTCGAGTACAAGGTAAGGGGAAATCTCGAACCCAATTTTTATTCCTTCGGGTTCTCCCTTTTTCACTCCATTTTTGATATGGTTACTCCTCGAAGATCATTTTTTCCTCATTTCCTTTAATTTTATGGGATATACATGTTTGTCACTGGTTTTTATGTCCATCAAAATGCTTTCCAAAAGTACTCTTCTTTCAAGATCTCACCTTTTACCTCTCATTCGAGGTTGATGGTTCTTGTATCAAGTATGTTGTTCCCTCTTTCTTTTGGGAACCCAAAGCTTATGAATGTGTTATTATGAGATGAAACCCATTCCTTTCCATGGGTTATTTATTTACATGTTTTATATTTGTTCTATGTGGAAATCATGATAATGATAATGTTATGATGTGAAGGGTGCGCCCAGAATTATATACCGCAATATGAATGTTTAAATGTGACGGGTGCACTCGGAATTATACAGCGCTCCAATGCATTGGGTAAAGTGATAAATCTCATGAGTAAATGTGAAGTGATGTGTGAACATGATGCTAGCTTTGTTCAAAAGTATGTGTGGTAGTTAACCACTAAGACATGATGTTTCATTTTTATGCATTGACAGATTTCAAGTTTATTGTTTATGCTCCTCTCATGTTCATGATCTTTTTCCTATGTCATGATTATGCCCACCCCATGATATATTGTTCTTATATATCATCTTACTAGGATTTAGGTCACCCCATTTTATGTATATCCTTAGGTGGCTACATGTACTAAGGAGAGGACAAGTTCCAATAAGAAGAAATAGAAGAAGAAATTAAATGAATGTTTATGCTTAAAGTTGTATTTGTTATGTATGGTCCTATTTTGACCAAGACACTAAACCTCTGTATCCTCCATGTGTAATACTATTATGTTATTTATCATTCAAATGATGTAATAGTAATGTATGAAAAGTCTGGGTCGTTATACGGAGCGTTGTGTGGCTGGCGTGAAAATAAGGGACAACCATTAACCATGGAGGAGAAGCGGTATCCTTACTGCGTTAGCCTGTAATGGGGACAAAAATCAAGGTCATTCGTTGACCATGTTCGAAACACGGGACCATGTCACAAATATTGTCGATAAATATTTCGAGACATTGACCAAGGACAGTTGGCGGACCATAGGTCAAACATCCATACTGTTAGGGGTTCCTTACAAACATGACTAGTCTTTAGGAACGTTGGCCCAGGATAGTAGGTGAGCCGATGCGACATGAGACCAGGCCGTTAGGGGGTCTCGTCATACATGAAAGGGGACGAGGGTCTGAATAAGGGGCACGTAAAGCGTGGAATATGGAGTGATGGTTTGTCCGAAAAGAATCTAACACTTAGGTAGTTACCCCACCGTGGTGGGAGTATGTCGGATGGGTGTGTTGGCTTGGTCATGGATCCTTCCTTCTTTGGGACAGGGCCCCTCTAGCGAGGGGTCCGACCAGGGGGCCAGAAAGGGGATGGATGGGATTAATGATTTCTATGGGCTGGACCCTAGGAAATAAACCAGGGTGTCTCTACGTATCCCATGAGGATGGGAATCAAGCCATACGTAGTTCTGGAAGCACAGTGCAGTCATAGACCAACACTGATAGGTGAAATCCTCTCTGGTAGAGGCTCTGGTGCATCCCATGATTAACATGGGGAATCCTGAACTTGTTCAGGGTAGAAAAGTAGTTTAGTGTCATGCATTTAGGAAATATGGACTCCGGTAATTTAACTTCATACAATAGGATTTGGAATAAAAGGTAATATCCCAGGGAGCGTGTGGTGCGGTAGATATGAAACCGACGTGAATGAGGTCTTGGATTCCAAATCACACCACGTTCCCCCGGAGGAAACTCTTCTGGTCGAGGGACCAAGGGTGAGGATTAGGCTGGGCCCGAAGAAGAGTGTTCGGGAATTCCTACGTACCCCATGAGGATGGGAATCAAGCCATACATAGTTCTCCAAGCGCAGTTTAATTTCATGCGAGACGATGAGAAGCCCGACCGTGTTGGTACAAATCATGCAAAAAATACTAAGCCCACGTGAGTCATGCTCGGTGTGGAAAACAAGAAGTAGTGGTGGGACATTCCCGACACAGAAAGGGGCAGGTTAGGGCAAACGGACGCTCGGTGAATACTATACCAATGACACTAACAGTATCATTTAGTGCACCTAGATGTGCGAAGAGAAAGATCGGAGTATGATGGAATTCCACTTGAACATGAGGAAGTGGAAATGTGTGAATCATGGCGCTCGTGATTCAGATCACGATGATGGCAGCGTGACGATGGAGGATAATTGTTGACCATGGCGGAAACCCAGCATCCATATCTCGTTATCCTAGAATGGGGACAGACAAATGAGGGTTGACCGTTGACCATGTTCGAAACACGGGACCATTTCACAAATGTTGTCAGAGATCCGTAGGGATGTTGGCCCAAAACGATTGGAGGTCCCTTAGGATCAGAATTCATGGAGAGCCCTTAATCCTAGTATCCATGTCGTCTGAGGGTCCTTTTGGATGTGGAAGAGGATGAGGATCCAAATAGGGAGCTCATGAAGCTTGGTCATGGTACGAGGGGAATGTCCCCATAAAAATCCCACACCTCAGACTCTTTGTCAAAACACATCTGAAAACGACAATGAGACGTATTAGATAGAGGGATAAGAGTCCTTTCCCATAGGGATATCTTAGTTTAGGGTCGTAGAATTCGGACCAAAGGGCGAGAGGAAACATAAGAGGCACATAGTGGAGTACCTCCAACACTTGGCGTGAATGGGAATAGGGGGTGTGTGCGGTGCAGTGAACAACCTGATGCGAATGAGGACACAATCCCATATCATACCGCATGACCTCATTGGGAGAGGTTTTTGGTCAAGGGACTGAAAGCGAAAGTTAGACTGGGCCCGCGGGGACGTGCCCGGGCACTCCTACGTATCTCATAAGGATGAGAATCGAGCCTCACGTAGTTCTTGATGGATCTTAGACCATAAATGGGTAAAGGGAGAAGGGGACACATGGAAACAATGCCCGACGTGAATGAGGACCTAATCTCTACTTACCATGCGTTCTCTGGGGAAATGCTCGAGTCGAGGGACCGAACACAAAGGTTAGGCTGGGCCCGCGGGGAAGTGCCCGGGCGCTCCTACGTATCTCATGAGGATGATAATCAAGCCATAAGTAGTTATGAAAGGTGACATGGTGAGATACTAGTGCCAGGGGAAAAGGGGAGTGCGGGCGTGGCCCTTGCACTAAAGGAAGTAGAATTTGATAAATCTTATTTTTCTTTTAAGGTGGGTGGTTTTGTTTTTTTTGGTGAAGCGATAGGCCAAGAGTAGTTGTAACACCCGAGACTTTTATGTTATATAAATCATCAAAGGAATCTTTTTCTACACAACACTTGATTGGCTTGCTTTACACGTAATCGCGACCTTCCTCGATAGCTTGCGTCGTACGCAATACCGAGTTTCACTAAACAACAATATGCTATTAAAACTAGCCGTTATGAATAGTAATAACCACTTTTTGAAATTTTATAAATTTTATTTTTCAAAATGGACTTCATTTTTGGACTTAGAATATCGAAATTAGCCTAGGGTGAAATTTTGGTATTTTTCTGAAAACTTTCAATTTTTGATGAATAGTGAAACCACTAAGTGGTAGGTTAAAAACTGAATTTTGCATAAAACGTAATTTAACCGCTTCTGTGAATGGAATTTCGAAAATCTGTCAGACACGGTTGATATCAGTAAGTAAAATGTGGTTCAATGGGATAAAAATAATTTTTTGGTGAATAGTAACTTTTTACTTTTTTTACCGCGGTTAATAGTAAATAGGGTAACTAAGGATAAATATGAAATTAATATTACCCTAACACATGTCCTAATTCTATTGGACAAATTTAATTCGACCAAAAACAAACATAGGAATAAAATATGACCATTTAGGCCCACTTGGATTAGATTAGGACATTTATTTTTTATTTATTTAAAGAAGAGTTAAAATAGTTAAAATCAATGTTTAATAAGTAAATAATTTTCAATATGGGGTTATACATAAGATAAATTCGACTATAAATATTCATTAGAAAGATAAAAAGATTTCCTACAGAATGGTATTTTATTTGTAATTTTTAGACATTAAATAATTTAATTTATTTATGACACAATGATGATGCAGTAATTATCTTATTAATGAAATATTGACATAATTGATGTTATAAACACCAAAATAAATGTAATTTGAGACTTTTTATGAATTACACTAATTTTCTAGGCTACTATGATATATTAGTGTTGACTTAATCAACTTGGTTCTAACATATTATTCTGTTATGACTTTCACAAAAATCATATATCAAATAGTGTCAAAATTGACAAAAAATAGTTTTTAAATCAAATATTATATTATTAATTGTAATTTTATTCCTAAAAATCTAATGTTCGGACAAATGACTTATATAAGGATATATATATTAATAATAAACAATTTGGGGTTCGTTTGGCATGTTATAGTAAGTGTATTAACCATATAGTGAAGAAAACAAAAAGACATGGTAAAAGTTAAATTATTTAACTTAGAGTTAAATCTAATTGATAAGGTTAAAATAATACCATAAACTTGTCTAAATCCTATTGGTTGATAGGATTTAGACCCATACCCACTTTAGCTTCGAAATAAGACCCTTTGGAACCATTATAAACCGATTTTTACTTTAATATAAAATAATATTTTGAGATATTCCTAAGGTGCCCCTCTCCTCCCTTATAAAAGGGCACCTCCTCCCCCTCCTCCTCACACCAATTTGAGCACTCAAGCTCGGCCAACCCCTGCCATTTTCTCCTCTACACTTCCCTAGAATAATCCTAGAGGTCCTGGTCTTCTTCAAAGACCAATCTTAGTTCCCTAAGTGGAGAATTCAAAGAGGCATTCCAAAGAAGAGGTAATATCCATTACCGATCTTTTCAATTTCTTTTTCTTCAACTTCTTCTTCTTTAGTTGTTTCATGATAAAGTAATAACATCAGTATTACTTACATACTGATATGTTATTATAAATATGAAACAACCCTAATTCACCTTCTATCCATCCTACGGAAAAATGAAATCACCGCACGTGCGTACGTACGGAATACCGTCTCCATGCCGTGGTGTAATCTATTTTCCACCATCACTTTACAAGGATGGGTATAATGGTGTAATGAGTAACTATTTATGATTATTATAAAGTAATATTGATACTGAAATAATATATATATACTCCAATACAGTTCCACAATCATAGGAACGATATCATCACTCGTGCGTACGTACAGAATACCGTCTCCACGATGTGATGCGACTCGTTCTACATGATCATCATTACATAGTAATTATATAAATGAATTGAATGAATAAATATGATATATGTTACACTAATACCATTCAGGATATAAGGTATCTATAACCTTAAATGAAGAATAAGAATGTATTCGGCAAAACACGCATAAGAACAAAAGGCAATAAAGACTCGAGTAACAAGTAACAATGAAATATTACTATCAAGAAGCTAAGAATATGACCATATATGATATCATATCAATATCTATGATTCTGGAATAAGTCAATAACATTATTTAAACCATTATACAAGAGCTTCGGACACGTACAATGAAAATTGGACATAAGGTAAGGGAAATATCACAATCTCATTTTTATCCGAGATTGTTTATTCGTAAGTATTTACTAGGGTGTATTTTATCATCCACATACATGTTTCATCAAAATGTAATATTCTTTCCATCCACCTACAATTGTTTAAATCCATTTTTACCCTTCGGTGAGTTTTTAGTAATATGTATGAAAGGAATCTTTTGTCGGACGAGGTACTTTTTGACTTTTCCGACAAAAGTACGAAGAATGTTTTTTTTAACTTATACGGCATGAATGGATTTTTAAAACATAATTTCCAAGAAGCTTAATTTACATGTTTTCAAGTTTATTTTTAATCAACTTCTTTTATTTTAAAGTCGTATGACATGTTATGAAAGGAAAAAAAAATTTAAATTAGAAAGGATATTTTCCTCAAGAATGGAGTTCAAGTAATTTATCAAAATTATTTTCCATCTAAGATAATAAAAGGGTTATGTTTTTATCCCTATTATTACATGGATTTGATTATGTTGTGATGGAAACATTTTTATGAATTCCTTTATCTTATATGAATTGTTTTATGATGTCATGTTGTTTAAGAATCCCATTTTTATTACATGGGTCACGCTATGATGTATGGTTTATGATTATGTGGAACACATAAGAAAGGATTCATTATAAGATGGGTGAGACCTATATCTCCCTCCAATGCATTGGGTAAAAATTTTATATCTCATGAGATAGACATGTCTGGAATGGTAGGTTATACCGGTTCAGTGAAACAGGACTGGAACGAGGGTGACTCGGTTCAGAAAGGGACTTTTTCCACTAAGATAGTCTTGGAAATGAGTCATGACTAACAAGAAATGATTTTCCATGATTTTGTGTGCATGACACACAGTTTAAAGTTTTATGTTATGATTATGGGGATCTCATTTTCACTTCTATGATTTATTCCATGTTAAGATATTATGATCTCTTCTGCAGGTTATGATTTTCAAAAAGATATGATATGATTTTTATTTCCTTTATTTGCCCTTGCTGAGCATTTGAGCTCACCCTTTTATGTTTTCTTTTCCCCAGGTCAGGGAGATGGATATTAAGTAGAATATGCTAAAAGGGACCCTAGATATGATGAAATAAATGGGAGACACTGTAGAAGATTTATGAACCAGTTGTTTATGTTTCCTAGTTTCTAAAGATACTATACCTATAAGGTCCTTTGTGGTCTTGTCATATGTTGTAATAAGTGTGCTTCAATTTTGAAGTATTAACAATGTATGTAAAGTATGGGTCGTTATAGTTGGTATCAGAGGAAATGTATAGTCAACCTTTGGAAACTAGGATGTGAAAGCCTTAGTAAGAACCCTAAGGATAAGTCTAAGCATAGAACACAATCTTAGTGTTTTAGAAATGGCCATGAATACCCTAGGATAAAACCTTAAGTGTGAAATTTTATCCTTGATTATGTGGTTTTCCTATTATAATTAGTGTTTCTCACACTATTCTTCTTGGTTTTAGTCAATGGCTGGAACCCGAAGGAACCGTGTTAATGCGGAATGCGATGGGAAATGCAATGATTGTCCCCCTGAGCAACCAAACGATATGGGAGCTGGAATGAAAAATCTTGTAGCCATGCTCACACAACTTTCTCAAGCTATGAATCATGCAGGACTTCCAAACGAGCAAAGGAAGCAGCAACATTCTGTTGAATCCTTCATGAGGCTACGTCCACCTTCTTTCAGTGGGTCTACTGATCCATTAGTTGCTGAACAATGGATTAGTACTACTGAAAAGATATTTTCAGTTCTTCAATGTTCTAAACATGATAAAGTCATCCTAGCAGTGTATCGTTTGGAAGGAGATGCTGATCAATGGTGGAATCTTATTAAGAATACGAGGCAAAGGGATAAAATTGAATCTATGGAATGGGACGAGTTCAAGAACTTATTTTTCAATAAGTACTTCCCTCGTATTCTCCGAACAAAGATGGAGAAATAGTTTCTTGAACTGAAGCAAAGGGATGATGAATCTGTTGGTACCTATGAAGAAAATTTTACAAGACTTGCAAGGTACGCTTCTGGTATTATTATCCAACCTGAGAGTAAGATCGATCTATTCTTTAGTGGCTTAAAACCAAGTCTTCGAAGGGCGTTAGCCATAAGGGACTTCAATAGCTACGAGGAAATCGTTCGATGTGCTCTCAAAGTCGAGATGGAGATTGGAATAACCCATCAGTCACATGGGTTTGATAAGAAGAGGAAGATGGAATTCAATGAAAAATCTAAAGAGCACACGGAAAAGAAGATGAGCTTTTCCTTATGATCAAAGTGTGGAAAGGAATATGGAGGGAGTTGTCTTAAAGGGACAAGTAAATGTTTTAAATGTGGAAAGGAAGGTCATCGGGCATTTGAATGCCTTGATAATGGGAAGAAGATGTCTAATGATGCAAACAAAGGAAGGGATACACAGAATGAACCTACTACACTTCAATGTTTCAAGTGCAAGGAGATGGGGCATTATTCCAATCAATTCCCAAATCCAAGGGTTGATGATGATGGTCGACGTCAACAAAATCTTAAGGCTAAAGATAAAGGAAAGTCACATGAAATTTCTATCAGTGATGTGGAGTACGATAACGAAGTGGTCAAAGGTACACTTACCATCCACTCTAAAGTAGCAAATGTTTTATTTGATTCTGGATCCACCCACTCTTTTATTTATAAAGAATTTTCTAAGGTTATCACCGTATTACCTCAACAATTAGATGTTGAGTTAGCTGTGACAACACCTAATGGCACAACAGTCGCATCAAAAGTTTATAATTCTTCTCCGATCGAAGTTTGTGGGAAAGTGATTCCTGCAAATCTTGTGATCCTTCCTTTAGTGGAATTTGATGTGATTCACGGCATGGATTGGCTTTCTCTACATGGAGATCATATCAATTTCCAAAGAAGGGAAGTCACATTTCATATTCCAGATCAATCTACGATCGTATATCAATGCAAGGATGAACATAACCTTCCAGTGGAAATTTCTTCCATCTTATGGGTATTGATTCCACTAAATGAAGGTTATTTATCTCAACTGGTTGGTGAGAAACTCGCGATTAAGAATATGCCCATTTTACAGGAGTTTGATGATGTCTTTCCGGAGGAATTACAGGGCCTTCCACCAAATCGTGAAGTTGAGTTTTCAATAGAACTCGTACCGAGTGCTTTGCCTATTTCAAAGACACCATATAGAATGGCCCCAACTGAGTTGCAGGAATTGAAGAAGCAACTCCAAGAGAATCTTGATAAGGGATTTATACGCCCTAGTGCGTCACCTTGGGGAGCACCTATTCTATTTGTTAAGAAGAAAGATGGATCAATGAGACTTTGCATTGATTATCGAGAACTTAACAAGATCACTATGAAGAACAAATATCCTCTCCCACGCATTGATGACTTATTTGACCAACTACGCAGAGCTCAATACTTTTCCAAGATTAATCTTCGTTCAGGGTCTCATCAATTAAGGGTCAAAAGTGAGGATATACCAAAGACGGCTTTCCGTACAAGGTATGGACACTGAATTTATAGTGATGCCATTTGGTCTTACTAATGCCCCTGCTATCTTCATGGATCTAATGAATAGAGTCTTTAGAGACTATCTTTATCAATTTGTGGTAGTATTTATAGACGATATTCTTGTCTATTCAAAGAGCAAGGAAGAGCATGAAGATCACTTTAGAATTATATTGAAGACCCTGAGAAAGGAGAAGCTTTATGCCAAATTTACCAAGTGTGAATTTTGGCTTCAAAAAGTTGCATTTTTGGGTCACATAATCTCAAAAGAGGGGATATCTGTGGATCCAGCAAAAACAGAGGTTATCGAAAGATGGTCGAGACCAACAACAGTAACTGAGATTCGAAGTTTTCTTGGTTTGGCTGGATATTATCGACGTTTTGTAAAATATTTTTCATGATTATCTAATCCACTCACCAAGTTGACTCGGAAAGGAGTTAAGTTTGTCTGGACAGAGGAATGTGAAGAGAATTTCAAGGAGTTGAAAAGAATGTTATCCAGTGCACCTGTGCTCACACTGCCTTGTAGTGGAGAAAGGTTTGTGATCTACAGTGATGCATCCAAGAAGGGATTGGGGTGTGTTCTTATGCAAAATGATATGGTGATAGCTTATGCCTCACGACAGTTGAAAATCCATGAGCAAAATTACCCAACACATGATTTGGAGTTGGTTGCGGTAATGTTTGCATTAAAGATTTGGAGGCATTACCTTTATGGTGAAAGGTGTGATATTTATACTGATCATAAAAGTTTAAAGTATATTTTCACACAAAAGGAGCTGAATATGCGCCAAAGAAGATGGTTGGAGCTGATTAAAGATTATGACTGCTCAATCCATTACCACCCTGGGAAAGAAAACAAGGTGGCAGATGCATTAAGTCGACAAGACCATGATAGTTTATCCATGATGAGGATCACAAAATATCAAATATTTATGGATTTACAAAGGATGGATCATGGAATTATAATGGAAGGGGAAAAATCTTATCTTTCTCAAATGAATGTTCAACCATCTATACATGTGAAGATTAAAGAGGCACAAAAAGAAGATGTCGAGTTACAAAAGAAGATGAGAAATGTTCCTGAATTCAACCTTGATTGTGATGGGATAATAAAGTTCAGGAATCGGGTTTGTGTTCCTTCCATCCCCAAATTAAAGAAGGAGCTGCTGGATGAGGCTCATAGTTCTTCATTCTCTATTCATCCTGGAAGCACGAAGATGTATAGGGACCTGAAAGAGTACTTCTGGTGGGATGGCATGAAAAGAGATGTTGCTGAATATGTCTCTCGATGCTTGGTTTGTCAACAAGTTAAAGCTGAGAGACAGAAGTCTAAGGGGATGTTACAACCATTACCCATACCCGAATGGAAATGGGAAAACATCACTATGGACTTTGTCACAGGACTTCCTAAAACATCCAAATGCAATAATGCTATCTGGGTCATAATTGATCGTCTTACAAAGTCTGCACACTTCATTCCTATTAGAGAGGATTTCTCTCTAGATCAGCTTGCCAGGATATATGTAAAGGAAGTGGTAAGATTTCATGGAGTACCACTTTCTGTTATATCTGATCGGGATCCGAGATTTACCTCGAAGTTCTGGCGAAGTCTTCAGCATACTCTGGATACAGAGTTGAGTTTCAGCACTGCTTATCATCCCCAGACAGACGGTCAGTCTGAGAGAACAATTCAAACCCTAGAAGATATGTTGAGAGCTTGCTCTATGGATTTCAAAGGAGGTTGGGATCAACACCTACCTTTCGTGGAATTTTCTTATAATAATATCTTTCACTCCAGTATTCAGATGGCTCCTTATGAAGCTCTCTATGTAAAGAAATGGAGGACTCCAACTTACTGGGATGAAATTGGGGAAAGAAAGCTATTAGGACCTGATCTCGTTGATGAAATGGCAGAAAAGGTCAGATCTATTCAACAACACATAAGAGCAGCTCAGAGTCGACAGAAAAGTTATGCCGACAACCGAAGAAAAGACCAAGAGTTTGAAGTGGGTGATAAAGTGTTCTTACGAATATCTCCCTGGAAGAGGGTTATGAGATTTGGAAAGAAGGGGAAGTTGAGCCCTAGATATATCGGTCCTTTCGAAATACTGGATCGTGTTGGGAAGGTAGCTTACTGATTGGCGCTTCCACCGAATCTCTCTCAAGTTCACAATGTGTTCCATGTATCTCTCCTGAGAAAGTACATACCAGATCCTTCACATGAACTCAGCTCAGAAGTTGTACCGCTGGAGCAAGATCTTTCTTATGAAGAACAACCGATAGAGATTCTGGATCGTAGAGAAAAGTCCTACGAAACAAGACCACTTGATTGGTGAAAGTTTTATGGAGGAACCACCAACTTGAAAAAGCTACATGGGAGCTTGAGGATATGATGAGGGAGAAGTATCCTCATCTTTTTGTTACAAAGTGACGAATTTCGAGGGCGAAATTCTTTTTAAGGGGGGTAGAATGTAACACCCGAGACTTTTATGTTATATAAATCATCAAAGGAATCTTTTTCTACACAACACTTGCTTGGCTTTCTTTACACGCAATCGCGACCTTCCTCGATAGCTTGCGTCGTACGCAATACCGAGTTTCACTAAACAACAATATGTTATTAAAACTAGCCGTTATGAATAGTAATAACCACTTTTTGAAATTTTATAAATTTTATTTTTCAAAATAGACTTCATTTTTGGACTCAGAATATCGAAATTATCTAGGGTGAAATTTTGGTATTTTTCTGAAAACTTTCAATTTTTGATGAATAGTGAAACCACTAAGTGGTAGGTTAAAAACTGAATTTTGCATAAAACTTAATTTTACCGCTTCTGTGAATGGAATTTCGAAAATCCGACAGACATGGCTGATATCAGTAAGTAAAATGTGGTTCAATGAGATAAAAATAAATTTTTGGTGAATAATAACTTTTTACTTTTTTTACCGCGGTTAATAGTAAATAGGGTAACTAAGGGTAAATATGATATTAATATTACCCTAACACATGTCCTAATTCTATTGGACAAGTGTAATTCGACCAAAAACAAAATTAGGAATAAAATATGTCCATTTAGGCCCACTTGGATTAGATTAGGACATTTATTATTAATTTATTTAAAGAAGAGTTAAAATAGTTAAAATCAAAGTTTAAAAAGTAAATCATTTTTAATATGGGTTTATACATTATATAAATTCGACTATAAATATTCATTAGAAATCTAAAAAGATTTCCTACATAATGGTATTTTATTTGTAATTTTTAGACATTAAATAATTTAATTTATTTATGACACAATGATGATGCAGTAATTATCTTATTAATGAAATATTGACATAATTGATGTTATAAACACCAAAATAAATGTAATTTGAGACTTTTTATGAATTAAACTAAATTTCTAGGTTACTATGATATCTTAGTGTTGATTTAATCAACTTGGTTCGAACATATAATTCTGTTATGACTTTTAAAAAAATCATATATCAAATAGTGTCAAAATTGACACAAAATAGTTTTTAAATCAAATATTATATTATTAATTGTTATTTTATTCCAAAAAAATCTAAGGTTCGGCCAAATGACTTAGATAAGGATATATATATTAATAATAAACAATTTGGGGTTCGTTTTTCATGTTATAGTAAGTGTATTAACAAAATAGTGAAAGAAAACAAAAAGACATGGTAAAAGTTAAATTATTTAACTTAGAGTTAAATCTAATTGATAAGGTTAAAATAATACCATAAAATTGTCTAAATCCTATTGGTTGATAGGATTTCGACCCATCCCCACTTTATCTTCGAAATAAGAACCTTTGGAACCATTATAAACCGATTTTTACTTTAATATAAAATAATATTTTGAGATATTCCTAAGGTGCCCCTCTCCTCCCTTATAAAAGGGCACCTCCTCCCCCTCCTCCTCACACCAATTTGAGCACACAAGCTCGGCCAACCCCTGCCATTTTCTCCTCTCCACTTCCCTAGAATAATCCTAGAGGTCCTGGTATTCTTCAAAGACCAATCTTAGTTCCCTTAGTGGAGAATTCAAAGAGGCGTTCCAAAGAAGAGGTAATATCCATTACCGATCTTTTCAATTTCTTTCATCTTCAACTTCTTCTTCTTTAGTTGTTTCACGATAAAGTAATAACATCAGTATTACTTACATACTGATATGTTATTATAAATATGAAACAACCCTAATTCACCTTCTATCCATCCTACGGAAAAATGAAATCACCGCGCGTGCGTACGTATGGAATACCGTCTCCACGCCGTGGTGTTATCTATTTTCCACCATCACATTACAAGGATGGGTATAATGGTGTAATGAGTAACTATTTATGATTATTATACCGTAATATTGATACTTAAATAATATATATATACTCCAATACAGTTCCACGATCATAGGAACGATATCATCACTCGTGCGTACGTACGGAATACCGTCTCCACGATGTGATGCGACTCGTTCTACATGATCATCATTACATAGTAATTATATAAATGAATTGAATGAATAAATATGATATATGTTACACTAATACCATTATGGATATAAGGTATCTATAACCTTAAAAGAAGAATAAGAATGTATTCGGCAAAACACGCATAAGAACAAAAGGCAATAAAGACCCAAGTAACAAGTAACAATGAAATATTACTATCAAGAAGCTAAGAATATGACCATATATGATATCATATCAATATGTATGATTCTGTAATAAGTCAATAACAATATTTAAACCATTATACAGGAGCTTCGGACACGTACAAAGCAAATTGGACCTAGGGTAAGGGAAATATCACAATCTCATTTTTATCCGAGATTGTTTATTCGTAAGTATTTACTGGGGTGTATTTTATCAACCACATCCATGTTTCATCAAAATGTAATATTATTTCCATCCACCTACAATTATTTAAATCCATTTTTACCCTTCGGTGTGTTTTTAGTAATATGTATGAAAGGAATCTTTTGTCGTACGAGGAACTTTTTGACTTTTCCGACAAAAGTACGAAGAATGTTTTTTTAACTTATACGACATGAATGGATTTTTAAAACATTATTTCCAAGAATCTTCCTTTACAAGTTTTCAAGTTTATTTTTAATCAAATTCTTTTATTTTAAAGTCGTATGACATGTTATGAAAGGAAAAAAAAATTTAAAGTAGAAAGGATATTTTCCTCAAGAATGGCGTTCAAGTATTTTATCAAAATTATTTTCCATATATGATAATAAAAGGGTTCTGTTTTTATCTCTATTATTACATGGATTTGATTATGTTGTGATGGAAACATTTTTATGAATTCCTTTATCTTATATGAATTGTTTTATGATGTCATGTTGTTTAAGAATCCCATTTTTATTACATGGGTTACGCTATGATGTATGGTTTATGATTATGTGGCACACATAAGAAAGGATTCATTATAAGATGGGTGGGACCTATATCTCCCTCCAATGCATTGGGTAAAGATTTTATATCTCATGAGATAGACATGGCTGGAACGGTAGGTTATACCGGTTCAGTGAAACAGGACTGGAACGAGGGTGAATCGGTTCAGAAAGGGACTTTGTCCACTAAGATAGTCTTGGAAATGAGTCCTGACTAACAAGAAATGATTTTCCATGATTATGTGTGCATGCCACAAAGTTTAAAGTTTCATGTTATGATTATGGGGATCTCATTTTCACTTCTATGATTTATTCCATGTTAAGATATTATGATCTCTTTTGCAGGTTATGATTTTCAAAAAGATATGATATGATTTTTATTTCCTTTATTTTCCCTTGATGAGCATTTGAGCTCACCATTTTATGTTTTCTTTTCCCCAGGCCAGGAAGATGGATATTAAGTAGAATATGCTAAAAGGGACCCTAGATATGATGAAATAAATAGGAGACACTGTAGAAGATTTATGAACCAGTTGTTTATGTTTCCTAGTTTCTAAAGACACTATACCTATACGGTCCTTTGTGGTTTTGTCATATGTTGTAATAAGTGTGCTTCAATTTTGAAGTATTAACAATGTATGTAAAGTATGGGTCATTATAGTAGTAGGTTGTGGTGTCGCCACAAGAATCAAGCCGTGATAGGTGTTGAAAAATGGAATGGCACATGACCAATACCGAACGTGATTTCCTCTATAATGAGGTCATCACAATGCAATGTTGTTTTTCGTCGTGCGGCCAGGACGATAATGTCACAGTTTAGGGTCATGTGACAAGACCAGGAGTGCATTTTATCGTCATGCAGCGTAGACGTAGTAGAGGCAATGCTAGGCAGGGAATGTGCGCAGTGTTATAAAACACAATTGATGGAGACATGATCCCACATCACATTGTACACCACTCGGAGAGGGAGACCGTAGGCCGAGGTGCCTATATTGAGGTAAGAGGTGAAACAAGATAGGAGAGACTAACTCCCTAAATGGTCTGGACCCGATGTCAAGGCGTCCGGGTGGTCCTACGTATCCCATGAGGATGTGAATCAAGCTAAACGTAGTTCTATATGGATCTTAGTTTATGATCTTAGAGCTCGGACCATGAATGGTAACAACATCCCATGTTAGCGCAGACGTCAACCCGATCCCGAAGCCCACGTGAGTTAAACTCGGTGTGGGAAACAAGGAGGGAATCCTTATCGCAATACATGGGGCGCCCATAAAAGGGGAGTTTGTAGATAGCCTCGAAGGATACCTTTGACGCGGCTTTCTTCCCCAACGCGCAGACATGCACGGAGGAAAAGTACAAGAGTTCGGAGACTCTAAATGGACACGATGAAGTGATTAAGGGTGTGAATCATGTACCCAACAATTTGGGCTTAATGGGTTGGCGTGGAGAGAGAGGAAAACTGTTAACCATGGTGGAATCACATCATCCATATCGCATTAGCCTGAGGTGGGAACAAAAAATGAGCATCGACCGCTGACCATATTCACAATGTGGGATTTTATTGATTTATTGTCTGAAACCTTTGGGGGAGTTGGCCCGTAACGGTAGAAGATCCCTTGGGCATAGTATCCAGGCCATTCTTGGGGGTCCCTCTGGGTGTGAAAGATGATGGAATACCTGATGCAAAGATACAAAAAGCCTGGAAAGCAGGTGCAGACGTGTCTGAGTAAATCTTGGCATTCCAGGTAATAAACCAGAGTACTCTTAGTCACATTGGTGAACCGCTGAAAAGGGTCGACGAAACAGCTTGAGAATGAGAGGTACATGATGCGGTCATTAAGAGACCAACTTGAATGAGGACATAATCCCACACCACACCGTATAATCCTCTCATAGAGGGAGGGTAGACCAAGGGGACAAGATTGGATGAAGATTCCCGAGATATGGGGATAGACCCGATTCCTAGACATTCAGGTGGTCCTATGAATCCCATGAGGATGAGAATCAAGCCGCACGTAGTTATCTAGATGTAGTTTAACATCATACAAGATGAGGAGGGGAGTAATATACCCCCAAACAAGGGAGGTGTACAGTACGACGAAGAAACCGACGTGAATGGGGAAATAATCTCACACCACACAGTACACTCCTATAAGATTGGGCCTGTGCCGGGCCCCGAAGAGGCCAAGGGGCCTGATGGTTAGGCATTGGTCAGGAAGGCCTGACTTGCTTGTAGTTTAACGTCTTGCAGTGAGTACGAGGGCCGGGGCCCCGAGGAGGCCAAGGGGCCTGAGGCTGGGCCTCGTGAGGGAAGGCGTACGACATGGTACATGACCCCAATGTGAATGAGGACATGGTCCCACACCACACCGTACATCCCGGGTAAGAGGTTCGGCGGAGGGGCCCGAGAAGGCCAAGCGGCCTAAGGTCAGGCATCAGTTAGGAAGGCCTAACTAGTTTTCATTTTAACATCTTACAAGAGGACAAGGAAAAGAGATAATCTGGGGGCCGACCACTAGCACCACCCGGAGGGAAGTTTGTCACTTCGGGATGGGGTAGAATGAATCACTGCACTCGATGCTTGGGACATCTCATGGTGGACCTGATGATCTAGGACATTTTTGACCATGTTCAAAACACAACATTCTTATGGTGATCTGATATGGGAGCAACAAATGAGTGTCGACCATTGACCAAATTCGCAACACGGGACTTGTATCGGCTTGTTGCTTGAAAACCCTCGGGGGCATTGGCCCGTATCGGTAGGAGAGCCCTTGGGCGTAGTATCCAGGCCATTCTTGGGGGTCCCTCCAGGTGTGCAAAAATGATGGAATCCCAGTCAAGGAGTGGGTGAGGCATAGCTGTATCCATCCACGAAAGAGGAAAACATCTTCAGGGGGGATGTGCAGCCGGGTCGAGGCTTTCTCGATGTGAGTTGGGGCAAAAGTGTGCACCCTTCGATATATCTTGACCTGAGGGGAAGATTTTGTCTTTTGGGCTGGGCCAACGGACGAAATGCCCGGGTGTTCCTACGTATCCCATTAGGATGAGAATAAAGACAAACATAGTTCTTGAAGGCCATGCAGTTTAGCGTCATGCGGTGAGGACGTGGGAGGATAGAAGAACGGGAGTGGGCACATGGTGCAACCCTTACAATCCTTGTACGAACAGGGTTGTATGAGCGGGGCTATGAAAGACTACTCCTCACTACACAAGGATCCTCCAAGGAAACTATCCCCAGGGGGGATAGTGGAAGATAAAAGCTTGGGGCTGGGCTCAAGATGAGGTGTCCGAGCGTTCCTACGTATCCCATTAAGATGGGAACCAAGCCACACGTAGTTCCTGAGGCATGGTTTAGCATTGTTCTGGATGTGAAATGTGTCTCAACTGGGTAAATGTACGGTACGGTGGGTAACCCGATGTGGATGAGGATGTAATCCCACACCACACCTTACAATCCCATAAGAGATTCTGAGTTGACGAAGGCCAAGGGGCCCTAGGCTGTGCATTGGTCAGGAAGGCCTGACTGGCTTGCAGTTTTACCTATTGCAGTAAGGACGGGGGCCGGGGGGACAAGGAGGCCAAGTGGCCTGAGGCTGAACCTCGGTCGAGATGGCATGACTGGCTTGCAGTTTAACATCGTTCAGTAAGGATGAGGGTCGGGGGCCCGAGGAGGCCAAGGGGCCTGAGGCTAAGCCTCGGTCAGGAAGGCCTGACTGGCTTGCAGTTTAACATCTTACAGTAAGGACGAGGGGAGATCATAGTTTCAGGTCATAGATCTCAGACCATTTGGCAGTTTATCATTTTGCAGGACGAAGATGCAGTTTAAGGTTGTGCAGGACCCTTTTGCCCTAGGAAAAGTATCGCTTGAGGAACTTGGTGTTGGTGGGAGGGGTTATGCGCTCTCCATCCGTGGTCACCAAGGAGTATTCTATATTGGGGTAAAACTTATGGATGATATAAGGCCCTTCCGATTTAGGTTCTAAGTTGGGTGGTTTCTTACCGAGGATCATTGGTGCTCGGAGGTCCAGTACTAGGTTTCCCTGTAGAAAAGAACGGAGACGAACCTTCTTGTTGAAGGACCTCACTATCTTATCCTGAAGCCTTTCCAGATTTTGGAGGTCACGAAGCCAGTTTTTGTCCAGTGCTTATAATTCATCTAGATGGATTTCGACTACCTCATATGATATCTGGTGATCATAGACTGCAATGAGTAACGATGGCAGCTGAATCTCAATGGGTAGGACAGCCTCAGCTGCATACACCAGGGAATTTGAGGTCACCTGGGTAGAGTTGCGAGTCGTCGTCCGATAATACTAGAGGGCATTGGGGAGCTTGTCCGGCCAACTTTTCTTGTTCTGACCAACCATCTTCTGTACAATGTTAGAGAGGGTTTTATTGAAAACCTTGATCTGTCTGTTTGCCTGTGCGTGGTAGCAGGAGATATGGTTCGAACGGATGCCGTACATGGCGTACAATTTCTTCAGTTCAGCCACTCGGAAGTTGGTTCCGTTATCGGTGAGGATGACGTGAGGGACCCCAAACTGGTGGATAATATTAGATCTCACAAAGTAGACGATGGAACGGGACTTGACCTCTTTGAGTGGAACTGCCTCTGCCTACTTGGAGAAGAAATCTGTAGAAGTCTGGATGAACCTACACTGGCGGGCTGTTGCTGGTGGATATGGTCCCACTACATCAAGTCCCCATACCGCAAATGGCCAAGAGTACTTGGTGGGGTGGAGGGGATCTGGAGGCCGATGCAAGAATTTGGCATGAACTAGGCACGCTTGGAATCTATTGGCATACCCAATACAATCGTGGATCATAGAGGGCCAGAAGTACCCCAACCTCCGGATTTGATGGGACAGCTTCGGCCCAGCTTAATGGGCGCCACAGGAACCGACGTTAACCTCTTGCATGACTTGAGGAATCTCTACTCCTTGAATGAAACAATGGAGGACACCATCTAAGCTCCGCTTATAAAGGATCTTTTCAAGACTGGGGCTGCTCTAGAGGGTAAATTGCAGTGCGTGGCGTCGGATTGGCTCGTGCTCAGACCGGTCATCCGGGAGGTGACCATTTTGGAGATACTCGACAAAAGGTTCCCTCCAGTCGGGAGTGGCTTCAACCACTGTGTCTAAAGAACCCATGACCCATGATGTTGAGGGTCCGGCGGTGAGATAACGTACCCGCATTCCATCATTGTCCTCCTGGGTGATGGGGGAAATGACCATCTGGTGTGCCAAATGTATGATCAAATCATCTTGCTTGGGTTCTGCGAGCGACGCGGCTAAGCCATCCAAGGCGTCTGCTTGGCCATTCTATGACCGTGGGACATGGGTAATCTCTGGTCGAGAAGAGAATTGGGCCATTAGGTGGAGGGTGTACTCTAGCAACGGTACAAGCTCCAGCTTACTAACGACGTAGCCTCCATTAACCTGTTTGATTACCAGATCAGAATCTCCATTCACATGTAGATGGGGCACATTGATCTCAAGGGCCAACTCGAGGCCGGTGATGAGAGCCTGGCACTCTGCCTCGTTGTTCGTACAACCTTCTGACAACAGGAATGAGTATGGCAGGACGACTTGCGCCGGGGTAATGAAGACAATACCCAAGACCACTCTCTTGAGATTAGGATCATTGAGACTCCTACCGGTGGGGCTCCGGGAGGCACCGCCGAAATGCATTTTCCAACACGGGACAACATGATCAACTGAGAGGATCATCTCAACAAGAAAAATCCAGGTCCAGGGATTGATCCGTAGAGGTTGGATGGGAAGCTAAAAAGTCTTCCAACACCAATCCCTTAATGTCCTTATGGGGTACGAACCTGATATCAAACTGCTAGAGAATCACCGCCCACCGTGCTTGTCGGCCAGTCAGCATGGGGCGGTTCAGGATGTACTTCAGTGGGTCTACCCGAGAGACCAATTTTACCTCATGGTGCTGCAGGTAATGCCACAAATTCTGTATGGAGATGACGAGCGCAAGGAATCTCTTTTCGATAGGGGAGTATCTGACCTCCGTATCGAGAAGCATGTGGCTGAGAAAGTATAGACTGTTCTCGGTACCCTCGTTATTCTTCTGGGCGAGCAGTGCACTGAGGGATCTTTCCAGGGTGGTCACATAAAGGACCAGCTGCTTTCCGGAGACGGGTGGCATCAAAACTGGAGGTTGGAGCAGATACTGCTTGATTCCCTCGAAGGTGGTCCGACACTCCTCATCCCATTCGTAGGTAGTGCCCTTCTTCATGATCCGGGAAAAGGGCTTACACATTCCGGCCAGATTCGCGATGAATCAGCGTATATAGGCTAAGTGGCCTTGGAGGCCTCGAAGTTCCCGAATGTTGCTTGGGGGAGGAATTTGGGTGATGGCCTTGATCTTCTCTGGGTCGATCTCAATACCTCGGTATCTAACAACAAAGCCCAGAAACTTCCCAGAGGTGACTGTGAAGGCCCACTTCAACAGGTTCATCTTCAGGTGACGGGAACTGAGGAAACTGAACACCTTTTCAAGGTCTTTGAGATGGTCCTGGCACTAACATGATTTGACCACTAGGTCATCTACGTAGCATTCCACCAGCGTCCCGAGAATCGGCTTGAATATGCAGTGCATGGCCCTCTGATAAGTGGCACCTGCATTTTTCAAGACGAATGGCATAATCTGGTAGCAAAAGGTACATTGGGGATCCCTGAAGGCAGTGGACTCCTCGTCCTCGGGGGCCATCCGGATCTGGTTGTACAAGGAATACCATCCATGAAAGAGAGAGCTTGGAACCCGTCCGTGGCATCAATCAATAACTCTGTCACCGGAAGTGGGAAGTCATCCTTTGGGAAGTGGTGATTAAGGTCACGGAAGTCGATGTAGACTCTGATCTGCCCATTCTTCTTCATGACTGGCACAATTTAGGCAAGCCACTTGGGGTACTGGACTTACTTAATGAAGCTGGATTTGATAAGCTTGTCAACTTCGGCCTCAACCATAGCACCATGAGAAGGGTGCATCTTCCTGGGAGGCTGCTTAAACCCCCGATGGTTTTCTAGGAGGCCCAGACAGTGAACGACTACCTAGGGATCTAGTCCTGGAATCTCGTTGTAACTTCAGGAAAACATGTCACGGTGTTGTTTGAGGAATTCTATGTACTGCTTCCGCTCCTCGGGGGACATGGATGCACTGATCAATGTGGGTTTCATATCTGCCTCACTACCGAGGTTCACCTGTACCAGTTCATCAATCGTGGTAGAGACGCCTTCCTCAAAGGCGGGGGGAGCATCCTCCAGGTCGTCCTCTCCACCCATGGGGGGATTTCCGGTGACGGGAGATACTTCTGGGCTATCAAATCCTGAGGGGTAGCTGGTGTCGGCTTGGGAAGTAGTGGCCATCATATCAGGAGACTCACTTTCCATTGAGACCATAGCGATGAAGGCAGTCGACCCTACCCCATATAGCCTTCGGCCTAAGTGGCCACGTTTGATGATATCAAAGTAGTGGTGATGTGTCAGCCTGAGTCGGTTGATTCCAGCCCGGCGGAAGAGACACGTATGGTGTACCTCCATTTTCATAATCTTGACATTCCGGTACCGTACAGGGGTAGGAGGTTCTGGGATCACCAGAGCCTGGTTGATGTAGGAGTACGAGGTGATTTTCCGACGTCTCTTGGACACGGGAACATGCCTTCCTTGTGTACCCGAGACAACAAAACATTGCCCCATGTCGGGGGTTGTGGCCTCCAATCGGTGCATCGGGAAGATGTAGGCGTCATCCATGCTTGCCCAGGGATCACTTGTGACTGGGGAGGGTTTGTCCTCACTTACTAGGATTTTCTTATCCTTACTCATGTAATAATCAGCATCCAGATAACGGGCCTCACAATAGGCGAAAGGAGATGCATCTCCTTGGAGCATGCCTACTCGACCGTTGAGTGAGTTTTTGAGGCACTGATGATATGACGAAGGGACCGCAGCATGCAGATGGAGGCATGGCCTAACCATCAATGCGTTGTAGGCTGTGTCATGAGAGACGACCATGAACTCGGTGCTGGCAATTAAGCCACCGAACTGAGTCTTCAGGTGGATCTTTCCGACTGGGGTTTGCTCGGTCCTGTCATACCCATGGATTCTGAGGTCAGAGGGAGTTAAATCACCTTCAGACAGACCCAGCTTTCGCAATGTCCGATTCATAATTAGGTTGATTCCGGAACCTGTGACAACGAGGCAGCGGCGGACTTCCACACCATTGAAGTGCCCATTGATGTAAAGTGGGAAAATATGCCCCTGTATAGGAGGTTCCTCATCTTCACCGAAGAACGAGATAACCGCCTGACATTTGACGTTCCCAATTGTCCCGACATGGAAGGCTTCTGCAGCTGCTACCTCCGTCTCAAACTGGAGGGGGCTCCTTAGGGCCTCGGTAAGTTCCTCACACATTTCAGATGATAGGCGAAGGGCCTCAAGGATAGAAATCCTTTCCGAAATGTCGGCCAGGTGCTTCAGGACATCATACTTTCGTGCCAAACGCGAACCTCTGCCTACAAAAGGTCGTTCGGCAGTTGGAGGCATAGCGGGTCCCATTGGTTGAACTGGCGGTCGGCTAGTACTGGATACATCCTGCTGCCTACTAGTTGAAGCCTGGAGAGTAGTCACCGGACTAGGATCGGATAGCGGAGGCTGGCATGTAGCCGGGTGAGACTAACTGTGATACGAATGAGGCATCTCTCCATAATCTAGTAGCACAAGCGACGGTGGAGGTAGAGCTGACGACGTTAGATGGGGTTGCTCGTGCTGAGCTCTACGCTGAGCCTGCTGTCTGGTCTCAGTAGAGTGCACGGTTTGGCTGACAGTGCCCACTGACGTACCTCGATGACCGGCGTGGTTGTGGTTCCGCTGACGTTGACGTCAGCTGGAAACGTTGGGGAGGTTCGCCTGGCGTTCCC
This sequence comes from Viscum album, assembly GCA_963277665.1. Lineage (NCBI taxonomy): Eukaryota > Viridiplantae > Streptophyta > Magnoliopsida > Santalales > Viscaceae > Viscum > Viscum album. The sequence continues at coordinate 1,277,939,696 of OY728131.1, forward strand.
CCTCGTCGGGTGTCATATAGGGCTTTACCATCTCCACGGTGTTAACCGAAGCGTACCCCTGGCTGTCGCTCGACGAGTCATCCACCACCGGGTAGATTCTGGGAGGAATCCCCATTTCAGGGGGCATAAATTCGCCGAGAGTGCGGGATGACGACACCACCGGCGGAGTGCGTTGCATCTTCTTGCGCCACCTCTTCATGCCCTTTTGAGAAGAGGTTGGCTGTGAAGACGATGCAGAGGTACTGGATACTTCTTCTGAAGGTTCAGGCTGCTTCAGGTGCCCCCAGATGATACCATGGGCACAGACGGCGCTTTTTCGAGCCATCCAGTCATCGTATTTCTGGGATCCGCAGCTGGGAACCTGCTGCCACTCGCCATCACTGTCACTACCGATCTCTGACCCTGCAAAGACACCTGCCACATGTGTTGGTGTCGGGCCCAACCTGAATAATTTGTTGTTGAACTGGTCTTAAAGCTAGTCTTTAAACACATAGCATTGCTTGAGGGTGTTCCCCAGAATCTGATGATAACGACAGTAGTTGGTGTGATCGGTGAGATTCGCCTCTGCCGGCCATCTGCACTCGGGCAGGCGCACAATCCCTTGCTCTAGAGCATTTCGAAAGTATACAGGGACCTGATTTTCATTGAATGAATAAGTCTGGTTCCTTTTTTCCGGATTGGGGGCCCTGGGGGCTGGCCCTGACGAGGGGCCGGAGGGGCCTGTAGAGGAGGCGGCACCTGATTTTCTCGCCTAGGTGGAGGTGGCGCATTGCGCGGGGAACTTGTCGATTCTGAGGCGGTCGCTGCTGAGCAGGAGCATGTGATTGAGGTCGAGGACCTCTGCGGGGTAGCGGGGATGGTGCTACTAGTAGTAATTCCAGCTACCTAGGGGATTCTATTTGGGCCACCACGGTGGGTTCGGCTCTGGAGGTCCTCCTGGCTGGGATCATAGGGGACAACGAACGTGCCTGACTATCCTGCTGCAGAGCCTCCTCAAGGCGCTGAGCCTTATCTGAGAAATCTATGAACCCTCCAGCGTAGTTCTGGGTAATCATGGAGGGTACCAGCTTCGTTTTGTCATTCCACACACACATCGTCAGTAATTGATCTTGAGTCAGTGGCATATCGATGGAATACATAAGTCCCTTCCACCGGGCGATAAAATCTGCGACTCGCTCATCAGGCCTTTGCTTGCACATGAAGAGGTCTGCAATGCTGGTATTCCGCGTGGTGGAGCTGAACTGGTATAGGAACTGCCAGCGGAGATCCTCTCAACCGGTCACCGATCCGATAGAGAGATGGCTGTACCAGACAAATGCGGGACCTTCCAATGTCTGTACGAAACATCGGAGCATGGCGGCTTCTTGCTGGGCCGGGGTCCCCAGCATGGGGCCACACCTGGAAGAAAAATGTGCCAAGTGCTGCGGCGGGTCCCCTGTCCCATTGAAGGGCGAGAAAGTGGGGTTCCCAAAACCCGGGGGTGTGGGCATATCATCCACCCATGCGGGATACGGCTTGCAATCCGGTGGGACCTCCACCTGCCGTGTTTCCAACGCTTCGAGGCAGGCTGTGAGTGCCGCAATAAGATCATCCGGGTGGGGGTCCCTATCTTGACCGGGATCCCTAATCACAAGTGCGTTTCCAGGTTCTTCAACACGGTAGATGGCTTCGGTAGCTCATGGATCGACTGGCAGAATGACCTGTGGGGTGACTGAGGGAACCCGAACTGGATTCTTCAGATTGCCCCATCGTTCGGGGGGGGGGGGGGGGGGTTTGGCGAGGCGTATCACGCCCTCTTTCCGTAAGTTCCGGCTTCTGCCCTGTCTGCGGATGTAGCATGATCAGGGTTTCCTGGAGGCATCTCACTGGGGGGAAATTGTTCCTTCCCCTGCTGCCCCGGCCTGGGATTACCATAGTCGGGTCGCCGCTCTACAGCGTGCTCAGCCAAGAGTTCTTCAACCAGCCTCTTCTGCTCAGCAAGCTGCTGGTGTAACGTTGCCTTTTCGGGATCTTTGTCCGTTTTCTGCACAGTGGCAGACAGGTCGGAGTGCTTGACAGTTCTGACGTTCTCCTTAACCATGCCGGTATTTCGACCGAGTACCAGCGACTCGGTGGGTACAGGGAGGCCTAGCGGTTTCCTCTGCTGACGGGTAACCCTCCCTGATGGGTCCAGCAGCAGCGGTACACCCTCGGGGGGTAAGTCTCCATCATGAAATTCAAGCTCGTCCTCCTTGTCCACTAGGTCAGCCATGTGTACCGCGACCCCTCTCGAGGGCATGTTCTCAATGTCGCATAACGAATCGGGCTGCCGTCGGATAGGGTCGAAGAGGAGAGCAGCATAGTGTCCCCAAACACGGACTTGCACATGGGGGGTAGCTTCCCTGATGACTCTACAGAGTACTTTGAAACTATGAACACATTTCCGTTGAAGGGTGCTCTGATGGCATGGTGACTAAGGGTGACGGGCCACAAGGAGTGCGGCCAAATCGATCAGGCGTCATTACTCGCCGATTTCTTCAAAGTTCTCTTGACTTCGGGGGTACACAAACCGCTCGTAACAAAGGCAGAAGTGTGTCTACCATAGGGTTCGACAAAAGAACCCCATTTCATCAGGGGTAAGGGAATCTGGTGTGTGAACATTCAGCGCCGCCGTCGGCCATAACTTCTCTGGGAAGTAATCTGCTTCGAGAATTCTCCAGAAGCTCCTGGGTTCGGACTCGGGGTCTGGCCGTGTATTGCCCCACTTGTCAACCGGGGGCGGCTGAGGGACCGGTAGCGGTACCGAGGTGGACCTCTGGAATAGTAAACTCGGCGGCAGAGAATATGGAGAACGAGCTGACTGGCCGCCGAATTCCGGGCCATCCTCTAAAGAGTGAGGTGACATGGCCACGATGTCACGATACGATGGGATGATAGCCACAGCTTCCAGCACAGGATTCACGGCTGCCGGAGATAGGTCATGTCATCCCTCTGCTACCGTTGGCCCCCAAAATATCTCTCCGTGATCTCTGGTAGAGGTATAGGGTGCTCTTGGTGACAATGGTGGTGATTACACGGTCGAGACCTGCGGAATTTCCATGATTTCTTCCTCCTGGATGTACCTGCGGATAGAGATTGGAATCTGGTGGACCTCACATTCTGGGAGAATGAGGCTAACGTGCCTAGTTCCTGCCCCAGTCCTTGATACGGAGGAGTGGGGAGAAGGTTCCATCGTTGAGTCTCATTCCACTTCAGAATCCGAGAAATGAGCTGGTTTGATCTCCACCAAGGCCTTCCCAGGACTCTTCTTGTGGTGGCGATGACCCTCTCTCCTACCCCGGGGTGGCTCTTTGGGACCAGATTGATCATTAATAGGTAGCCTTGGGGCGGCGATGGCGTCGTGGCGGAGAGTGCCCCCGCTTGAGATAGCTGAATTGTGAGGGGCACTAGGGAATAATGTCGATGGGTATATGGGGAGTGCCTCCATGGATAACACCCATGTGGGTAGAGCCTCTGTTGAAATCGGCAGGAGCATGGGGAGGACCTCCATGTTCGATGCGGGCAGAGCGATGCTATCCTTCACTCCCCATGTTGTCGGGGCGAGGACCTTCGCCAGTTAAAGAGAGGAAGTAGGGAGGGCCCCCCCGTTGGAGAAGCACCGAATGGACCATGCCTTCAGATCAGCGGTCGGTGGCAGGAGGATGGACTCCATACCCTGTATAGTGGGCACGAGAAAGGTTTTCGCGCTGAGTGTCACTGCCGTGGGGCAGGTCTTCTTCGAAATGGGGGTAGCACGAGGAATACCTCCATGAAGAGCTTCGGAGCGAGGAATGCCCACGCTCAGTGGAGTAGTGGTACGGGGAGGGCCTCCGTACGAGGTTACATCACCACAGGTTAGTTCGCAGCGATCACCACTCAGGCCTGCAATCCGAAGAGTCAACACAGCCTGCCCGTGGAGCGGTTGGGGTCTCGATCCTGGTTGGATGGAGGAGTGCCCTGCTCATTGTATGCTGGGACTCCATGATGCACGTCGGTGGTGGCTCGGGCCATTGTCGATGTTGATGTAGACGCATCTGGGCGAGCGTCCTCAGCCAGGGCCCGGCGTTGACGTCGGGTCAGATGAGCTGGCACAGGTGGTGCAGGGGCATGGCCTGCCAGCTCTTCCTACGGAGTTGGACGGCGGCGCTGACGTGGCCGAATGGGAGCCCCTGCCTGGAGCCTTTGGGTCAGGACCCAGACCGGGCTGAGCCGGACATCACCCGCCTCATCAACGTAAGGCGAGGAGTGGTCGAGGAATTCCGGGGACAGGCTCCAGAAACGATAGAACATTGGGGTGGGGAGAAGGGGCTCCTTACGCGGCCTGTTAGGTTGGCATTGACGGCGGGGCCTGGATGCCTCCAGGTACAGGCGGGCCATATCCCGAGTTGGGATGACCCCTTCCTCCTCGTACCTGCATACAAGGTTGTTGATCACCCTTCACTGGATGATCTCTGATTGGGAGAGGGGGCGTGGGCACCCCGTATTCCATGAGGTAGAGGCCATCGTGGCAGTAGCGGAGCCATGCGGGGTGGTTGTGCCAGTGTTTCCCCTGTCCCTGCGTAGGCGAGTGGGCGGTGATCGTGTCTCCGCAACAACAACCTGGTTCCTGGGAAACGAAGGCATCAACTCATCGGCACTGCGAGGAAAAGGATTGACAACCAGTTTCCCAGCGTCCTTCCATTCTCTACATCTGTAAGAAGGATCCATGCCAACACGTTGCAGAACGGAGTGCCCCACGTTCTACTTCCCCGACTTCTAGTGAGTTTCACGACAGGCCCTCTATTTTCTTGGCGGGACTAGGCGCCAGATATCTGGATCTGGTGACACGTCAATCAACTGGTGTCTCGAATGCTACTAATATCCACATTGAGGAGAAGAATTTCACGTCGGGTTCACCATTTCTGTTTCTGACGCTTTCGCCAGGGCGCGTGCATCCGTCCGTCCGTGGAGGAGGATGTGCTGCACTGTTGCCCCGCATTCCCTCTATCCAAAGGTGGGATACATTCGCTCCTTATTCTGGGACGTCTGCTCCTTGATCGAAACAGAATGATGGGATGTCGGTTCTTCCTTCCGCGGATTCCTCCTCAGAACTCGTCACCTAGTCCGGGTCTACCACATAGATTTAATACGTTGTTCATGAAACTCTTACCGGTTCCATGTTTCCATGGACACTGGATAATTACACAGCTTCTATCGGGACATTCCAAAGCGTCCGGTCATGGCAGCATCCTTCAGTCGGGGGAGTAGTCACGTTGAGGCATCAGTAGCGTGTCTGGAAGCTGGGGACCTCGCATATCTGTCTATTATCTCTGGTCACAGGGCTTCTCGAGGGCGTGGAAGCCCAAGGCATCCCACATCGAGTGCGTGGAATTATATGCCATAGACATATGTCTGAGGTTTTCATCAGCTTCCTATCTTTAACACATGGCATGCCGCGAGTTTAACGTCCAGCGGAGACGGATCAGCCTGATCAGAGCATTATCTAGAATGGATCGGATTAAGGAATTTCCCTTGAAGGGGTGCCGATACCAGGACCAGCCCATGGGCGGCTATGAAGAGGAGCGGATCGACATGGTCTCACTGGGGTATGACGGTTCGGGTGAGAATCAGGGTGGATGATAGATGGATGAATGAAGTAGAGGGGGGAATGGAAAGGGACCATCGCAAGGGAGAGAGTGAAGTTGGACTTGAGCCTTGAAGAGGCTTCCTACGTATCCCCGTGGCAGGGAATCAAAGTCTGCGTAGTTCGGGATGGTGTCGGTGAACCAGCATAAAGGTGGACCTTGGTCCGATGGATGTTGTCAGCGAACCAAATAGAAGGTGGGCCTTGGTCCGATGCGTCAGTGAACCGACACGAAGGTGGACCTTGGTCCAAATGGTGTGGGGCTTACACACTAGGTTTCCCAGGTGTGGATGAATCGACGTGAAGAAGGTCGGAGTGACCAACAGGTGGTGGGCTTGATCCTCTGAGTGGCTTCCTATGTACCATGCCGTGACATGGATCAAAGACCAAGTAGTTCAGGTTGGACATCGGAAGGCTGACATGAATGAGGAGGACAAGGAGGGTCCTAGTGGTGGTGGGCTTGGACCTCGTGGAGGATTCCTACGTACCATGCCGTGACATGGACCAAAGACCACGTAGTTCAGAGGGGCTTCGTCGGCGAACCGACGTGACGGTGGACCTTGGTCCGATGGGTGGTGGGTTTGAACCTCTGGAAGGCTTCCTGCGTACCATGCCTTGACATGGATCAAAGACCTCATAGTTCAAATGATGGAATTCGTCAGCGAACCGACGTGAAGGTGGACCTTGTTCCAATGAGAGATCGTCTTGAACCTCGGGGAGGCTTCCTACGTACCATGCCTTCACATGGATCAAATACCTCATAGTTCAAAGGGTTTCATCGGTGAACCGATGTGAAAGTAGACCTAGGGGTCCACTAGTGGTGGGCTTGAACCTCGTTAAGGCTTCCTACAAACCATGCCTTGACATAGATCAAAGTCATCGTAGTTCGGATTGGTCACAACAGCTTGCCGTCGGTCTGGAATACAGTTTAATGTCATGCTGGACAAGAGTGAACCCTGACGTGAATAAACGACAGGAGGTGGGCTTGAACCTCATAGAGGCTTCCTACATACCATGCCTTGACATGGATCAAATTCCCCGTAGTTCGGATGGTGACAACGGCTTTCCGTCAGACTAGAATGTAGTTTAACGTCATGCTGGACGATGATAGAACTCGACATGAATTGGATGACGGGTGGGCTTGAACCTTGTGGAGGCTTCCTACGTTCCATGCCTTGACATGGATCAAATAACGTGTAGTTCAAATAAAAAAAATATGGGATTGAACCTTAGGGAGGCTTCCTACGTACCATGCCTTGACATGGATCAAATACCTCGTAGTTCAAATGGGTGTGCATTTTAATGTCATGCGGGACAAGGGGATACAGTTTAATGTCATTCTAGACTAGGGCATGCAGTTTAATGTCATGCTGGATTAGGTATTGACATGGCCAATGTCAACTCTAGGCCCACGTGAGTCATGCTCGGTGTGAGAAACAAGAGACAGCGAGGACCTGACGATCACCCTACGAAGGGTGAGTCCATGAGAAGCGAAGAGGGGCTTACGCGTTAGGCGGCCCATTAGTGCTGGGGCTTACTCCAGGATGGAGGACCGAAGTGCGGCAAAGCGTAGAGAAAGAGGTATTTGGGACCATTGATGGGAGGTGCCTCATTCCCTATCATGCCCTCCACTGAACTTGATAGTGGGGAAGTACGGAGATGTAGGGGTGCATCCATCCGTTGGGGAACTAGGGTCACCCTTCTCCTAAGAACATACACCGCTTCTATAAGGAGGATATCATCCCTTGGGGAGGGGTGATTCCACTCATGTGCAGACGAGTGGCGTAAAAAAATTTCGAGCTGGGGGGACCCTTCGTGCGATGCATGAGGTCGGGTCATTGTTTAACGTCATGTGTTGAGGACGTGGTGCTTGGCAGTTTAACGTCCTGCAGCTCGGACGAGGTGGGTTCACTCCACACCATTAGGACTTACATGACTAGTACCCTTTACTCCTTGGGGGAGGGAAGGTACTAGTAAGGCCGTGGTCATGGGGGGTTGTAGAGAGAACCATCGAGGGGTCCACGTTAGTGTGGCTACGCGAAGAAGCAATAGCCATTAGCGTGCCTATGCGAAGAAGCATTAGGCGAAGCAATTCTATGAGTAGTATTGTCTGTGGGACTTTGAAATCACATAGTGCATACCTGGAGGGCCGCACGGGAAGTGGAATTGCCAAGCAAAGGAGTGTGCTTCACGAAGCGGAGTGCCTTGGCCTTAGCATGGGGAATAGGTGTGAGTGGAGGGTGCTTCGTGAAGTAGAATAGTATTCGCAGAGCACAGCCTCGCGAAGAAGAGGTGCCTCGTGAAGCAGGGTGCTGCGAAGTAGTGTGCTTTGCGATGTGTAGTGATCCTTCCTTAGCATAGTGACCACTAGTACAGGTTGGGCGTTTCGCGAAACATAAACACTCCGCGGCTGCCCGGGTTCCCTTGGGAATCCCCCTACTTTTCGAATGCCCTTGAGATTCGCAAAGGGAATCCCTTTCGGAAGAGGGGATCAAAACGAGACAAAGCGAAAGCCTCACGCGAAGTATAAGTACCTCGCGGAGCTCATGATTCCCGGGGGCAAAGGGTGCTTCGCGATTCAGGATAGGAGATCCCAAAGGTCGGATTGTCCATCCCTGGGACTCTGGGGGAGACCAGTATTTATAGGCAAGGGGATTCGTGAAGCAGAACTCCCGCGCCGCCTATGGTGCTTCGTGGCACACTCGTGAACGTCAAATTCGTTCGCGGAGAGGTACCACCATCAGTGCTTCGCGGAGGGCTCACGAACGTCAAATTAGTTCGTGGAGAGGTACCTCTTCTGGAGCTTCGCGGCGGGCTCGCAAATGTCAAATTCGTTCGCGGAGAGGTACTGCCTCTGGAGCTTTGTGGCGGGCTCGCAAATGTCAAATTCGTTCGCGGAGAGGTACCGCCTCTGGAGCTTCGCGGCGGGCTCGCGAACGTCAAATTCGTTCGCAGAGAGCTACCGCCTCTGGAGCTTCCCGGCGGGCTCGTGAAAGTCAAATTCGTTCGCGGAGAGGTACTGCCTCTGGAGCATCGCGAGACCGCGATGCTCGGGGTGCTTCTCATCGGTGCTTCGCGAGGCAGCGTGCCGACCTTCTTATTCGTCCCTTCCTTTCGTTCAATATTTTGGCGCCAACAGGGTTGAAGGCCATACTCCGTAAAAGCTATATACCAAATTATTTTTTCTCGCCCTACTAGAAGCATGATGCAATGCATAAATCATGATTTAAAACAATAGTCTCTGGCACCCCTTATAGACATGTTATCTCCCGATCATATAGTTCTCCCAAAAACTATACTATAATGGTTTCCCTTTTTAGAAGGAAATGATATACATTTCTTAGTCGATCCAAAAATACCCAAATAGAATTATTATTCCAAATAATCATTGGAAGACCTTACACAATGTCCATTGTCACATCATCCCAATTCCATTCCAAAATATGAATCATCTATTGTAATCCATCAGGTCCTTGATCCTCTTCCTTCACCGAATCACATCTGAGGAATATTTTCACAACACATACTTTATACTTTGTCATCCCTAGCCACAAAAAATGTCATCATATGTCATGGTACATTTTTGTCACACCTGGATGCACCGCCCTCTTCGTGGCATGATATTATTTCATGAGCTCCCCTCGTATGATTGTAGGCACAACAACTCAATTCTTCACACAGATGATCTAATCCATGTCTATCAACCAGTACGAAGATGTCTCCCCTCTTAAAAATTTTCCCTTCAAGGAAAGGAACTCTATATATTCATACCATCTATCCATTATCCATCTCAAAAGTGAAGACTCCACTGAAATAGAAACTTGAGTCATCTGCTCCAGACTATCCTGAACCCCCACATGCATTTAATTCAGAAATGTCACCATCTCCCACTCTACACATGACTACTAAAGAGATTGAGTATATGTTTTCTTACTCAATGCATCATCCACATCATTTTCATAATGACCTGCTAATTCTCATTGGCATAATAGTCCAACAAGTCATTATATTTCCATAATCTATATTCCCAAGATTTAAAATGCTAGAAATAAATTGTGATGGGTGTAAAAATGAATTGGTGGATTATTTACCCTTTAAAAAATATACCAATAAGCCAACAACCTATAAACAAACCATTTACTAAATGATGCATTATCAAATGAAAGACAACTAAATATCATCATGTATCTCACAACCACATCAAAGTGTGCTATAGATGAATACCAAACATGTTTCAATGTACATAGTGGATAAATAAATAAAGACTCTCCAGACACCACTAGACTCCCTTCTCCATGAGCTCCAATCTTCACAATCACCAAACAGACCTTGTATCCCGAGGTATGCCAAAAACGTGGGAAATATTACCTTATCCCCTATCACTGAATATAGAATCTAAAGAATAAAAAAAGTTCCAAGGATGTGATGAGTATAAAACTCAGTATGTTTTCCCCAATTAATTCCCTTAACATGCTACTTGGATAGAAATTGTTTGCCACATTTATGTAAAATAGTTTATGTAGACCAATTTACCAAAATATTTTATTACCAATTATAAACAAGTTCTACAAACTATTTACATCCAAGAGAAAAAAAAAACTAATTAAAGACATTTACCATCAAGTTATTTTTCCATAAAAATAACCAATAAATTCTTTAAAAAATCTTATCATTTGGAATAATCATTCCACAGTTCACAACACACCCACTCATGTATGCTCCATTGGGCAGTTCCATACTTATGAGCAGTCTCTTTTCCAATTACCTTCTATCCCATTGACACACACCTCAGATCTAGGGTAACTTCACTTGAACCCCAATGGTGGTACTTCATTATTAAGGGACCATTAAGAAATATCTCACACAAACAACATGTATGCCAAATATTTCCATTTCCAAAACAAACCATTTCAATTAAAAATGACTTTCATTGAAAACCAAAGCACAAAGAATTTCAATGAAATGATTCATTTAAATAAAACCTTCCATTTTAGTGAAAATATCCAATCCAATTAATGTGTGAAAAATTCATAAAAATACCCTGTTTTAACATCCATATTTTAAAACCAAGAGTAAAAGAACTTTAGAAAAACACCCAATTTTTAATATTTCACAACAATCACTTAGAAGGATTCCAAAATCTGTTCAAAAACCAAATTAAAAAAAATTAAAAAGAATAAATTAAATTTTATATCATTAAAATAAATTCTACTAATTGGAGTTGATAATTAATCCTTCTACCTTGAAGGGTTTAACGAAAACCACAACAAACGAAGAACGCACAAGAAAACAGGGTCTATTCATCAAGAACGATCCTTAGATCTCTTATCCTAGAAATATCAAGACCATATATTTCCATACATTGAATCAACACACATATATCTACCCATAAAAGGCATAAATCTATGAAATTGAGAGAAGAGGATAAGTCGATCTAGGTAGATCTACAAAACCAATCAATAACGAAGGAGAACGATCATATACCTCATGAATCTGCCTTACATTCACCCAGGAAAGCCTTTGGATTAAATAGAAAACACTTGAAAGAGGTTATTAGAAAATAAAGGAAGATAAATCCAATGTTATGGCCACATAGGAGAAAACGTGATATATTTAGAGGAAAAACCTTGTGACATCCACTTTTTTAGCATCAGACTTAAACCATCCGCCCAGTTAGTTCGCATAGTTTGACAGACTGTGTGCTAACCATGAACTAGCTTCTTCTTAGAAGGTCCCTCTAATGTCATCTTTATATATATTTCATAACTATGTGAACATCATTCCAATGATTATTGCATTTAACTTTCCATTTTTCTCAGTTTGTCCACACAGTTAGGAAAACTGTGTGCCACCCTTGTATCTTCCCTTTAGCCTCAAAACTACTTCAAATGTTCTCCCAAATCTCATATTTGTCACCCCGTAAAATTTATAACCCGAAAAAAAATCATGTCAGGGTTACATAACATAAAATGGGGTTACTAAATTTTACTCTCCATTGGACTTTCTGTCCATGGAATGTAGAAAACCCCCAATGATCAAAAAGAGTTTCGACCACTTCTCTTTCATCTCCTTCTTGTATTCCCTAGTCTCTCCCTGAATCTGACCATGCTTCCCTAAAACTCACACAAAACAAATGAGTTTTCTTACAAATAAATTCTATTTCCTATCCACAATCCGTACCAAGATATTTAACAATGATGTACCTGAATCTAGTTCAACATGAACCAATTTGATCACATGGTCAGAATCACACTCATACCTTTTCAACTAAGATAAATAAAACAGATTACGCAACGAACTGAACCATGGTTGTAATTAAAATCAATATTCCACCACTCTAATCCATTCTAGTATCCCTAAAGGGACAATTAATTTTGGGGATAACTTTTTCTGCATCCCGAAATGACGATGTCCAATCCTTGGAGTTATCCCTCAAAAAACATGATCACCCAATGTGAACGAAAAAGGTCTTTGATGGTGATCTACAAGTGATTTATGATGACTCTGAGCCATAAATATCCTCTTTCTGATTAGATGAATTTTTTTCTTTGTTTCTTGGAAAAAGGTTTGGACCAACTACTGATTTTTTAGATGCTACTACCCAGCAAAGTGGAGAATGACAAGAACATCCATACAATTTTTCAAACAAAGCCATATTTATTGTGGCATGATAGCCATTATTTCATGAGAACTCCACTAGGGGTATATGATCCTCCCATGAGACAAAAAAAATCCAGTATACAATCACACAATAGGTCTACCAAATTTTGTATCATCTTCCTGGATTTCACATCCATTTGTAGATGACTCTCCATGTTCACAGTAAATTGTGTCCCAAGTGATTATTGTAAGGATCTCCAGAAATGAGATGGGATCCTAATATATCTATCTAAGCTGATTTAAAATAGTACTCCATCCCACTTTACCACCTCTTAGATGTAGATTTTTGATTGAACCTCCACTGTGTGGGTTTCACAAATTATTTTGAAATCGGCTGACTTGGTAAGGCGATCCACTATCACCCAAATGGGATCATGTTTCTAGATTGTTCTTTGAAGGCCTGTAACAAAATCTATCACTATATAATCCCTTCTACACACTAGGATAGGTAACGACTGTAATATTCAAACTAATCTCTGATGTTGTGCTTTAACTTGCTGAGATGTTTAGCATTGTGAGATGAAATCATCCACCTCCTTTTTCATATTATTCAGCCAAAACTGTACCCTTAATGCCTTATACATATACTGTGTACCTAAATGAATATCCCATCTCGAATTGTGGTAATCATGAAGGAGTTGTTACTGAAAATAAATAGATACAACCATGCAATCTAAAAAACACAAAATTGGACTCCAGTTAAGTTTCCATTCAACAATGGTCTCCCCACCATTGTCTTTTCAAATCATCACCAGACATTCTATATTATACATTTGTACCTCATTGACCATATGTATCAAATCAGTAAAAATCGTAGCTGAACAAAAAATTACAACCTCACCTCGGTCTTCAAATTCCACATTCATATTGTATAGAACATGCATCAATTTCCATTAATCTAAGGCTTATTTCGCCAATTGAGAATATTAATTTTTACTCAAAGCAACCACAACTGCATTTCTTTTCCCAATTCTATACATAATGTTAATGTCAAACATATGGAGATACTTCATCCATATCCATTGCCTCATATTCAAATCTCACAGTGAGAAAATGTGTTTCTGGATTTTGTGTTACATAAAGAGATAAAATTTCACACCAAAAATATAATGTATCCATGTTCTCAATGCAAGGACGACTGCAACTAACTCCAAATATAGGGTTGGGAAATTCCACGCAAGCACCCTCAACTGTCTAGAACCATAAGACACCTCATGGTCTCCATGCATGATAACACATCCTAACCTAGAAAATCAATCAAAATCATACACCACATACCCCTGTCTTGATTCTTGAAAGATCAAGATAAGTTCTGATGTAAAAAAGGACTTTTAGATTTTTGAAATATTTGTGACATTCCTCCATCCATTGGAATGGAGCATTCTTATTTTTCAGAGTTGTAACTGGTGAATATAGTCATGAGAAATCATAAAAAAAGAATCGTTAGTAGCCTGCTAGACCAAGAAAACATCGTATCTCAAATACATTCATCGGTGGTTTCCATGAGATAATGGATACTGTATTTTCAGGATCAATAAAAACACATTTTTCAACAATTAAATTCCCATCGAAACATTATTATTGTCTCTAAAAATCACACTTCGTTAATTTTTCATACAAATGGTGATCTCTCAAAATTACCAACACAGTGGCCAAGTGTTCCTCATGGTCAACCATTTTATTTGAATAAACCATGTTTTTTTCCAAAAACACCACAACAATAGAATCCACATATTTCTAAAATAAATGATTCATCAAATCCATGAATACCACTAGTGAATTAGTTATAAAGGAAGGAATGATGAAACGCATGGTCGATTGTCTCCTATCGACTGGTCAATGTTATGGTCCTCTGGTAATGTGTATAGCAGCACTCGATTCAAATCCTCGGCGATGATACTTGGTAATAGTCATTTGTTTTTAGTTGATTGTATTTCGATTGGGGGTTTGTTTGCAGTGTTTAATTGAAAAGATTGATTGAATATAATTGATTTAACAAATTGATAATTATTGGGATGAGTTCATTATTATGAAGTTATTCTTGTGATATCCTTGAGCTTTGCTTTATATTGCATTTAAATTAACACCCACTTCACAAGTTGACGTCGATTAGAATTACTAAGTTTTGAAGCTTTAATCCAAGCTGTAACTTAACTAGGATTCTAATATAAATTATTACATGTTTATGATGGTGTATTTATTGTTCCAATAATCAAGGGAAACAACATGTTAAACAAAATATGTCATTAATCCATGACATATTAAGTCCAACATACACAATGTTAAATTAACGAATATTAATCGAGAAAATACTCTCAATCACTTAACATCCCTACAGTTTGACACACCCCAATGAAATATTTACTCATATATTTGGGTGTTTAATAGTCTGGTTAAAATTATTATGATGATAAATTAAGAATAGAAGAAAAATAAAGGGATGAGAAAAGAGTGGTATGTGGAACACGGACACACGAACAATGATGATAATTAAAAATGGATTTTTGGTTGAATGAGGATTAAAAAGAAGGGAAGGGGATTCAACTGACTTAAAACTACTTTAATAACATTAATATTAAACTACAGAAGGTGGATGATAATAAGAGATATTGAAGAAGAAATTTTCTTGAAAACAGAATTACAAAATAAAGGACTTACTAAATTACAACAATGAAGAACATAAAAGTAAATGAAAACAAAGAGAGGATGAAAGGTCTCTCAAATTAAAAAATGAGTATGTAAGGTCCTCCCAAGCCTTTGGTTATTCTTTTTTCGTGCCAATATTATCTCCTCTCTTTTGAAATGACAACCCCTCTCACGGAGATAAGGGGAGAGTATTTATAGCCCAAGGAGTGAACTGTTTGCATTCCCAATCTGTCCCTCTATTTTCATCGACACGTTGGCTATTCAAACAGCCGAATATAAAGAAATATCCTTCTTCAATGTTCTAGATAATATAGTTTCTAGACTACTATAATTATTAGGAGGAATTTGGATTATGTAGCAAATGTTATGGCCGGATGAGTAAACAATTTTAATCTGTCCATTTCAATCCGGTGTATTTGAAGTCCAAAATGTGAAAGGATATCTGGATAGTAAGATGCCTTCAAAACCGAATTCTTTCATAAACAAAGTCTATCGTATGTATGCCCTCATTCACACTGCAAAATATGAGCACTATTTGATGATTAAATCATGGCATATTTTATGCATAGTTTCCAGATTTTAATTCTCGGCCCGAATGGTGGGATGGAGTTCAATGATTTATTTGGCCCCCTTGTTCTTGGAGTTAGGACATGAAATTTTTATCCATGATTATTTTGGATAATCATGAACATATGGTGGGGCTTCATAAAATATGGTCTTCTGGAGTAATACCAATAACTCAATCATCTCTGCTGGTCCAGTTTCTTCACAAATTCATTGGGTCATATTGGGTGGTAAATGTGATCCTTCAAATGGAAGAATTGGATCATGATCCCTTCTAATGAAATGTTTTATATTGAATTAGGAATCCTAAAAAACACTAACAACACAATTTGGATAATTAGGGTGAGAGTTATAAATAACATAGTAAACTGAATCAATTTGACTACTTCTAAAAATTCTCAAAAATTATACTTAGTATTAAAACATTATTAATTCACACACATTATCCACATTTCATATAAAACCAGTAAAGGGAGTATATAATAAGTCATGAAAATATTAATAACATAAATTCCCCCACATTTAGTTTTGTGTATGTCCTCATGTGTAACAAATAAAAAACATGACATAATCTTTTTCACTCACCAAAAAATATTAAAATTTTGTTTTCTCCAATGAGTGGAGGTTTAAAATATTTCAATCATCCATTTTGAATTCCACCAAAAGTTGTTACAGAAACAATGGTACAAAACTAATTTGTTTTTTAATGCTCAAATTTTGAAATGGAAAATCTGGACACTCAAAACTTACACCTCTCAAGATGATAAAATTCATTTGTGGAGGTTCACCCTTTCACCAAAAAAAGTGAAAATCTTAGAGTTTGAAAGAGCTCTAAGCTTCCAATACCTATCCAAAGTGCACAAGAATCATGAGGCCTTTTAAGGGGGTTTTCTGTGGCTATGGGATGGTAGGAATATAATGTCCAAGAGAGAGAATAAGAGGGTTAAAACACCAACATAGAAAAAGAAATGCATTTTTTTTAAATGAAACATGGAAGGAAATGAAAACACATATTTACAAGGGAATTATTGTGTGAAGAAAGACACAATAGAGGAAGAAAATATGATGGTAATGAGAAGATGAAATATTTACATAACACAAAACTTATCCCAATTAGAATATAATGCAAGTGTTCTTTTTTTCGTTTATTTTTATTTCTTTGTTTTTTCAAAAGTTGACCTCGAATAAAATCTCACACAAATATCCCAAACCATGTTTGATCTCCTCATGACACTAATTGTAATAGTTATAACAAGATAAAAGGTTTAGGAATAGTGATTTGTGACCTACCTGACACACAACCAATTTTTTCTAATTTTTTTTTATTTTTTTCCACCATTTTTTATTTTTGAACACTTTTCAATAACATTTACAAAATTACATAAATGTAAGTACATTACATTCCCCAAAACACACTAGAGGACAACATATTCCCCACACTTAAATGGATGCTTTCGCTCAAGCATATGATAACATGGTGATATTCTATAATAGGGTACCCAAACAATGAAATCCATTCCCCCACACTTTAATTTCTAAAAAATTATGCAATGAAAATCCTTGTTGATATTGGGTGGGAAAATGTATTGGGCTTGTAATGTGGCTATCAGGGAAATGGTTTTCATAGGCTTGAAGGGGCTTTCAAAAGGAGGATTAATATAAGGGGTGAAAAACACATTTTGAAAAGATGGAAATAGGTGGCCTTGGCATGAAAGAAAATGTTGTTCCTCATGGTTTGGGAAAATAATTTTCCAAATAAAAAATTGAGCATTCAAAATTTTTTAATGTTGACACAAAATTCGTTATCAAAAGTTATAATGAAAATAAAAAAAAATTAGATGAAAAAATGTCTTTTGACTACGAAAAATGGTTGGAAAAATTGGAATATTGGAAGGTAAGTAATCATGACTCTTGATTATTTTGCATATATTTTTTTAGTTTTTTTTAGTTTTTTTAGGTTTTTAATTTTGTTTTATATAAAGATATACCCACACAAAAGAGAAAGTGATAAATAAAGGTTTTGATAAATAATGTGGTTAAAAAATAAAATAGATAGGATGAAGATAAAAGAGGTAGAGAGTGATTTAAAGGGAAAGAGGTGCCCCCTGGTTTGGATTTGGTGGGTCACCATCTCTATTTAGTGGTAGGTCTACTGGAGAAGTTGGGGATCCAGTGGAAGTCGATGATGATCCAGGATTATGTATCCTCTCATGGTGATGATTTAACGTATGTCCATTAATGGTGAATGTCGTTTTGGATGAGGGGTCTTGGACTTGCACTGCACCAAATGGGTAAACATTAGTAATAACAAAAAGAACTTCCCAACGAGGATTAAGATTACCTAGGTGAAGCTGAAATAATTAATTTAAGAGAATTAACTTTTCACCTTTATTAAATACCTTTCTCGGGATTTTTTTATCATGGAGTTCCTTGGATTTTTCTTTTTAAATATTAGAATTATCATAAGAATCATGTCGAATCTCATCCAGTTCAGCCAATTGCAACAACCTTTCTTCACTGGATTTTTCAATATCAAAATTAAAATTTTTCACTCCCCTTAATGAATTATGTTGTATTTTAACTGGAAAATGACATGATTTACCAAAAACTAGCCCAAAAGGAGACATCCAAATGGGTGTTTGATAGGCAGTTCGATAAGCCCATAGTGCTTCACCAAGTCTTTCTGGCCAGTCTTTTCTGGTGGGTTTTACAATTCTCTCAAGAACTCTTTTCACATATCTATTAGAAAGTTCAGCCATGCCATTTGTTTGGGGGTGATATGCAGTTGATGTTTAATGTACAACCCTATTCTTTTTCAAAATAGATTCCATGGTTTTGTTAGAAAAATGGGTTCTTAAGTCACTGATCAAGGCACGAGGCGTTCCAAATCAGTGGAAGATGTGTGTCTTCAGAAACTCACTAAAAGTATGTGAATCATCCTATCTAGTGGGTTTGGCCTCGACCCAACTAGAAACATAATTAACCACAAGAAGGATGTATGAGAATCCATTGGAAGGGGGAAATGGTCCCATGAAATCGATGCCCCAAACATAGAAGATCTCAGAAAAAATTAAAGGCTTTTGGGGAATTTCATTTCTATTGGAAATTGTGCCACCAAACTTTTGGAAACTGGGACATGATTGACAGAACTCATGTGAGTCCTTGAAGAGTGAAGGCCATAAGAATCCAGAGTCTAGGACCTTTTGGGAAGTCCTTTTTTGTCCAAAGTGGCCACCACCAGGAATTGAGTGAATGAATTGTAAAATAGAGGAATGTTCATCGTTATCAAAACATCTCATAATTACCATGTCTTCCCCAATTTACCTATGATTATTTTCTTCCCAAAAATAGTGTTTTGATTCACTTTTCATCTTCATTTTATGTTCTTTTGAGAAATTATTTGGAAAAACAGCAGAAACCAAGTAATTTCCAATTTGGGCATCACATGGAAACTTTGGAGTGAGAGATGAATGGTGCTCAGTGGATAATTCAGGTTCGATGATTTCAGAATGAGAAAAATTAGAAATTCTACTCAAGTGATCAGCCAAAAGGTTTTCTATTCCTGTTATATCATTCATTTCAAGGTAAAACTATTGGAGCATTATGATCCATCTTATTAGCATTGGTATCAAATCAACTTTCTTGAGTAAGAACTTTATAGCAGAATGGTCTGTGAAGATGATGATTTTGGAACCTAAGAGATATGGTCGGAATTTATCTAAGGCAAATAAACTGCAAAATGTTTTTTTCTCAGTGACATTGTAGTGATATTGAGTTTCATTTAATGTTTTTGAGGCATAATAAATGACATGATGAATTATTTCTCTTCTTTGACCAAGAACACCCCCAACAGCTCTATCAGAAGCATCACATAGCAACTCAAAGGGTAAGGAACAATCTAGGGGTTGGATTATTGGATCAGATGTAAGTGTAGTTTAGTGTTCAACAAAGGCTCTCTTGAAAACCTCACCAAAATGGAAAGTGACATCATTTTTGAGAAACCTAGTGAGTGGGAGGGAAATTTTACTCATGTTATGGATGAATCACTGATAGAAACCGGTATGACCGAGGAATGAACGAATGTCTCAAACAAAGTTGGTTTCAGGAAGTGATTGGATCACTTCATTTTCAGCACGATCAACTTCATTACCATCTTTTGAAACTATGTGCCCTAGAACAGTCCCATTTGCAACCATGAAGTGAAATTTTTCTATATTTAACGCAGGTTTACACTTGACACACATTTGGAGGACAAGAGAGAGTGAATTCAAACAAGATTCAAATGACTCTCCCTAAATAGTGTAGTCATCCATGAAGACTTCCATGCAGTGTAGAATGAATTCTGAAAAGATACTCATCATACACCTTTGGAATGTTGCTGGATCATTGCAAAGGCCAGAAGGCATTCTTCTATATGCATTTGTTCAAAAGGGGCCTGTGAAAGTAGTCTTTTCTTGGTCATGAGGTGTGATTGGGATTTGGAAGTAGATGGTGTATCCATCAAGAAAGCACTAGTGTAACATTCCAGCTAATCGTTCCATCATTTGATCAAGGAATGGAAGAGGGTAGTGATATTTTCTTGTTTCAACATTCAATTTCATATAGTCGATGCACACACGACATTTTTTTTCACTCGAGTTGTGACTACCTATTCATGTACATTTGTGACAACAGTTATCCCACCCGTCTTAGGTACAACATGAATTGGACTAACCCATTAACTATCAAGAATTGGGTAGATTATACCAACTTGATGAAGCTTGGTGATCTCTTCCCTAACTACCTCAAGGATGATTGGATTAAGTCTTCTTTTTGGTTGTCTAGTTGGTTTGGATGATTCCTAAAGATGGATTTGATGCTTGCAAAGAGCAGGGTTGATTCCTGACATGTCATCTAGGGTCCAACCTAGGGCCTTTTTGTTTTCCTATAACACCTGAAAAACTTTGGACTCCTCAGTTTCGGTATGTGAATAAGTGATAATGACAGAATAAGAGTGATCATGGAAAGGTAATGCATATTTCAGGTGTTCAGTAAGATGTTTCAGATCAGTCACATCATTCATTTGTGGTTTAGAAAACTCGTGAATGGAGGAAGGGACTTTAGTTTCTTCAGATTCATTCTTCATAATTCTTTCCAATGTGGAGCAGTAGAGATCAGAGTTGATGTGGAATTCAAGAGAGTTTTCAAGTTCCTCTATATTGATGGAGTCTATAAATGAGAGGTCCACATCAACTTCACCATTTATGACATGGTTAATCATGGTGTAGATTTCACAAGATACTTTGTCATTAGAACAAGAAGAACACGGTGGATTGGGGTTCGATTGACTCTTAGATGTGTCCTCAGAAGCATTGATTGAGAATGCAGAGTGATCCTCAGATGGGTATCGCATGACTGGGAAAATGTTGAACATGACCAGTTGGTCACAGAATTCCATAGATTAGATGCCTAAATGTACATAAATCATGGTTCTCACAGTCATAAGGAATGGTCTTCCTAGAATTAGGGGAGATCGAGAAGATTATGTCTCACCTTCCATGTTGAGGACATAGAAATCAACAGGGAAGATAAGATCATTGACTCGGACAAGGACATCCTCAATTATTTCCTCCGGACTGGTTATGCTTCGATTGGATAATTGAAAGACAACACTCGTTGGATGTAAGGGACCTAGACCAATGTAAAAGAATATGGATTTGGGAATGAAATTAATTTAGGCTCCTAGGTCTATGAGTGCATCATCAATGTCGGAATGTACAATTTGGCATTGAACGGTAATGGTCCTTGGATCCTTTCACATTATGGGAATAGATTGCTCAGTGGAATCATTTATTATGGTCCTAAGTTTCCTCTTGTGGGTATATAACTCTTTGGGAAACTTGGCATACATTAGAATTTGTTTTATGGAATCTAAGAGGGGAATGTTGACTTCAAGCCGTCTAAAAATGTCGAGCATTTCAGCATCAAGTTCAAAGAACATCCTTGGTTTAGAAACATCATGAGAAATATGAATTGGATTCCTCAGTGGAATGGAAGGAGGTGAGGGAATGTATTCATATTCCTTTTCAATATTCTTTTTCTTTTCATTTTCTAGCTCAACATTCAATAGAGGTTTTGAGGACATATCTTGAGGCATTGAAATTTTCATTCCTGATCTAAGTGAAATTGCACTTACATTACCCTTTGGGTTGGGTAATGGTTGAGCTGGAAGTTGGAAATACTTGGATGGTTGCGGCTGACTAAGGTGGGATGTAAGTTGACCAATTTGGGTCTCAATGTTTTTGAGACTAGAACGAGTGAAGGAGGAAATATGTTCAACAGCTCTTTCCTATGGTTTATTGGAAGAAAAACTGTGTCCTTGATTGTGATAACCTTGATTTAGGTTCTTGGGAAAGCGATTGTATTGTTTTGGTAATTGGGAAGGCTCGCTAGGATAGAGGAATCCAGGAGGAGGATTGATTCATTGAATTTGATGAACAAAAGGGTAAGGTTGTTAGAAGTTACCAACACCTTCACTGTATGGAAAATGGTTTTGGTTTTGAGGAGGGAATTGGGGCGCATCAGTGGCGGGATTACCATACCTAAAGCATTAGTTATAAGAAGAGATAAGGGCTCAAAGTGAGGTTGGTCAAAGTTTCTAACAAACTGACCTGATAGTTGAGGATTGGTGTTCCACTGATCATATGATGCATTGAGATCCATTAGTCCAGATGAATAAGATTGATCCTCTTGAAGTTGTGGACATGTGTAAGTTGGATGAGATGGAGAGTTGCAGATTCCACAGTTTTTGACAGGTCCAGTTAACAATGATTATGGAGAATATGAGGTTGGGGCTTTGGATTCCACAACTAGTTCTCGCACAAGACCTGTAAGTTCACTCATCCACTCGGTCATCTTGTTCGGATCAATTGATTGATTATCATGGGATTTTTTGACTTGAGCATGTGCTCGATTATGGAAATGTTGTTTGGTTGCAGCCATGTTACTTATGAGATCTCAGGCTACTGCTAGAGTTTTATCAACAAGAGCACCACCACTTGTGTCATCTATAATATTTCCCTCCATAGCCAATAACCCCACATAGAAGTATTGGATCAAGAGTTGGTCAGGGATTTGATGGTGTGGACATGTTTCGACAAGATTTTTGAACCTCTCCCATTACTCATGGAGTGATTCACATGGGAATTGACATATACCACTTATTTCCTTTCAAAAAGAAGCAGTACGAGAAGCAAGAAAAAATTTATCTATAAAGAGTCGATTAATGTCATTCCATGTGGTTATATAACTAGGAGGAAGGATATAGAGCCATGACTTGGAGGAGTCAGCTAAGAGAAAGGGAATTCTCTGTGATTGATTTGTTTCACAGAAACCCCTTAAGGATTTATGGTAGAGGACACCACATGGATCTCTTTAATGTGGATATGTGGATCCTCACAGGCTAGCCCATGGAAATGAGTAAGAATATGATTGAAACCCGATTTGAGTTCAAATTCATCCTCTATGTTTGTATATTGGATACTAAGAGTTTGGTAATTCATATTAGAGGCATTATGTTCTTTAAAGGTTTGTTCCCTAGGGTTGGCCATTTCTAATTCAACTGGTTGGACAAGGATTGGTTCTTGAATTATTTGATTATCCCTTATATTCCTCCCAATATAGAAAAGTGTTCACTCAATTTCATGGTCAAACAAATCTGAGGGATTGTTTGGGAGGCTACGAGGAATTCAGAGTGATTTTGAAAGAAAGGGGAAGATAGGTTTTTCTTTTAATTTTTTTCAATTTTTTTTTTGGTTTTATTACAATAACCAGAATCTAATGACTACTTAAAGCACCATCCCTGGAAAGAGAACCATCTCAAATGCACGAACGATTCTCGCCTATCAACCAATCAACGTTCCGGTTCTCTGCTAATGTGTATAGCAGCACTCAGGTCGAATCCTCGACAATGATACTTTGCAATAGTCGTTTGTTTTTAGTTTATTGTATTTTGATTAGGGGGTTTGTTTGCAGAGCATAATTGAAATGATTGATTCAATATAATTGATTTAAAAAATTGATAATGGTTGGGGTGAGTTCATTATTATGGATTTAATCTTGTGATATCCTTGAGCTTTTATTTATATTGCATTTAAATTAACACCCACTTCACATGTTGACGTCGATTAGAATTTATAAGTGTTAAAACTTTAATGAAAGCCTTAACATAAATAGGATTCTAATCTCAATCAGTACTTTTTTATGGTATTGTATTTATGGTTCCAATAATCCATGGAAACCACATGTTAAACAAAATATGTCATTAATCTGTGTCATATTTAGTCCAACATACACAATGTTAAATTGACAAATATTCATCGAGCAAATACTCTCAATCACTTAACATCACTAAATTTTGACTCACCCTAATGAAATATTTAATCTGACATTTGGGTGTTTAATAGTCTGGTTATAATTATTATGATGATAAATTAATAATAGAATAAAAATAAAGAGATTAGAAAAGAGTGTTACATGGAACCCACACACACACACGAACAATGATGATAATTAAAACAGATTTTCGATTGAATGAGGATGAAAAATAAGGGAATGGGATTCAATTGAATTTAAATTATTTTAAGAAAATTTATATTTTACTACATAAGGTGGATGAGAATAAGATATTTTAAAGATGAAATTTTCATTAAAACAGAATTACAAAAGAAAGGACTTACTAAATTACAACAATAAAGAACATAAAAGTAAATGAAAACAAAGAGAAGAGGAAAGGTCTCTCAATTGAAAATGTCAGTATGGAAGGTCCTCCAAAGCCTTTGGCAAGGCTTTGGTCATGCCAATATGATCTCCTCTCTTCTGAAAATCCACCCCTCTCTAGGAGTGAAGGGGAGAGTATTTATAGCCCAAGGAGTGGACTATTTTCATTCCCAATATGTCCCTCCACTTACATAGTCAAGTTGGCTATTTAGACAGCCGAATCTCAAGAAATATCCTTCTTCAACGTTTTAGATAATAAAATTGTCCGAAAACTCCCAAAATATGGAGAAATTTGGTCCTATGTCTCCAATGGTATGGGCGGCTGATTAAACAATTTTAATCTATCCATTTCAATCTAGTCTATTTGATGTCCAAAATGTGAAAGGGTTTATGAATATGAATATTCCATCAAAACCAATTTATTTCATAAAAAAAGTTGTCCTCCTATATCTACTCTTTCACACTGAAACATTTCACTCGATTGGATGATTACATCATGAGATATGTCATGGATTATGTCCGGAGATAAATTCTCGGACCTAATGGTGGGCTGGAATTCAAAGCTTCAATTGGGCACCTTGTTCTTGGAGTTGGGAAATGAAATGGTTATCCATGATTCTTTTGGATAATCATGAACACATTGTGGAGTTTCATAAAATATGGGCATCGGGAGTTAGACCAGTAACACTATAATCATGGCTGGTCCAGTTTCATCACAAATTCATTAGGTCATCTTGTGTGGTAAATGTGATCTTTCAAATGGAAAAATTGGCCCATGATCCCTTCTAATGAAATGTTGTATATTTAATTAGGAGTCCTAAAACATAATACCCACACAAGTTGTATCATTAGGGTGAGATTTATAAATAAAATAGTAAACTGACTCAATTGGACTACTTCTAAAAATGATAAAAAATTATACATAGTATTAAAACATTAATATTTCACACACAATATGAACATTTCATATAAAATCAGTAAAGGGAGTATATAATAAGTCATGAAAATTTTAATAAAATAATTTAATACAGATTCATAGTGGCCAAATATGCTTCTGAAAGCTGTCTTTGGAATATATTCCTTCCGAACTCAGAATTGGTGATATTCTAATCACATGCAAATAATGGAGAACCAATATGATCCCCATAATTGATCGAAAAAATCATCAATTCATGGAAGTGGTATCTGTTATTTATCGTAACATGGTTAGTCATACTATAATTGACACACAACCGAATAGTTCAATCCACTTTCATCACGAACAAGACTGGTGCTTCTCACGGAGATGTACTTGGTCGAATGAAAACCTTTCTTTCCAGGTCCTCCAACTGCACATTCAGTTTTTATAACTCTATTGGTTATATACTATAACATGGAAGGGAAATATTATTCGTCCCCATAATGAGATAAATAGTAAAATCAATTTCCCTTATAAGAGGTAACCCTGACATGTTATTAGGAAATATGTCAATAAATTGATACACAACAACTAGAATCATATTTTCCTTGATCTCTTCTATTGATTTCAATGATAATGATTCCAACTAGTAAAGATCATTCCCATTGTTGGTTCCAACATCCTCTTTGAAAATTTATTTACAATCCTCTCACCTCAGAAGAGATTATCGATGTCATCCTCGGTCGTGAAACTAACATTTCCCCTATAACAACTGATGTGTGCATCGAATGTTGTCAACCATTCCATATCCAGGATTACATCATAGACATAAATTTCCATCATCAAGAAGTCCCATTTCAGCACAAATTCATTAATATTAATAGAACATGTTCTATACATGAATTATTGAAATTCTCTTTCACATAGAAGAGTTTTATGTTTTGAAACAGAAGACAACAATTCCACATTTGAACATAGAATGTCAATAGCATGAGAAGAAATGAAAGAAAGCAATGGAACGATATCATAGAGCACTTTCACAAGGGTATAATTAAAAATAATTATACCTCTCATAATAGATGTTCCACCATGATCATCGATAATCTTCTGCTCCTCTCCATACAATTGCTTCATCGATGCATCGTTATCCTTGTGGCCTTGCTGAGATGTCCCAAGTTGAGGAGTAATGGTATTTCTAGAATAACCATGTCTTGATCTTATCTATTGATGAGTCTGATTCTGCATTCTATTCCAGGTCGAGGAATACGATGATCGTGATGCCGTAGAATTTTCTCGAGCACCTGACCATGGAGCATTATGACAATAGCGCTGAATATTTCCCACCTTTTGAAATTCTGTAATTCCCTAGGTTGTTCCGTACACTCTAATATTATGTGGTTAAGAGATCCACATTGAATGCGATCATATTTTCTCTAGGTCATGGAGGAAACTTCACTAATCTTACTATCAGATTTATATTTCCACTTCCACCTTAGAAAATGGGTGTCCTAGTTTTCTTGTTCCCACTATTACCTATAGGTTTCATCATACCTCCTCAAATAAACCCTGATATATCTTGTTCTTCTATAATTGATCTATTCTCATTCTCTATATAATCTGTAATATAGAGAATCAGAATCTTTGATCAAATATCCAGTCATAGCCCCGATTTGATGACCGTCAAAGATTCCTTTGTCACAACCTCTACTGAAAAATGGACTAATTCATTAATTCAGCTTAGTAATCTGTTACAAAGAGACTCTCTCATTTTCAGATTAAGATGTTTTTTGATTCTGGATCTTGAACATGTGAGGATATAATTGTTTTATGAATGATTTATCAAAGTCCTCCCATGTAAATCCTTCATCAAATTTTTCATGCACCACTAAATCCCACCAGATAACCATTATTATACCCATGATTATTCCTTTTAATATTGATCCATAATGGGAGGGGCATTTCAATATTCAAAATATACACTAATGAATCATTCTTTAGAATAATAATACTCATATTTTATATCTTACACGCATCATATTTATGGTTCTATAGGAATATTTTCATAACATGAAATTTTGATCACAATTATTATAGATATATGACAATAAAGTGCATAACTTGTATTCCAATGTTTAATAGACATAAATATAATAGTATATCATCCTCACGGTTTATTATTTAACTAAATGGAACGTCTTAGTCTCATGATATGGACATAAAAGATATCCAATCTACCGTATTTGAAATCCAAAATTATTCTTGACTTTTAATTTGTGTGACTTATATTACATACAGGATAACTTCATCTATATATGAATTCTTAGTGTATTCTCTTATCAATTCATTGGAATCGACTGAATAAAAAAATTCCACTTTTATATTCAAATATTGTTTGGCTAGATTTATATTATTAATATATAAATTTTCACATTCAAACTAATGGACCTAGAGATTAATTTTATTTCAATTATTCCCCCAAATTCCCTTGGTTCATAGGTCCTTATTTATTTCATGTAATTTATTCCATTTATATTCAACACTAGGATAGAGATATATTAATTATGAAACTATCTTGATTAGTTAAAATATTCTTATATCATAATCCTAATAGAATTCCTTATCCTGCATTATATATGGTCCTTTAATCATGGATTGAAAATAAATACATTGGTATATTTTAGGATTATACTCTATCTATATTTATATTCTAAATATTATTAATAATCAATTTAATATTTCTTTCTATATATTAAACTATTCTATGAAATAAATTCATCTCATATGTAGGAATTGAATTCTAGTATTTTAGTCTTCTAATCAACATTAAAACACCTGATTACCCCACATTTGTATTGATAAATTAGTGGTTTTATGTGGAAGAACATAATCTAAAAAAATGTATGTTCTAAAATACAAGACCATAAACTACATATAATTGTATATTCTACTAAACATAAATTGAAAATTACCTGACTCAATGTAACAACAAGAAAAACATATGTTACCAAAATATTTCCTTGGGGATGAAATAGCTATATATATTCTATCCCACCATAAGTGTATTTTTATCTAATCCATCAAAAAAATAATTTCTCCTTTATAATATAACTATTTGTTTAATGATTCATGATAACTACAAAACTATTATTTTTCATAGATTTAATAGTTTTGGACTAACCTCAACAACCGTTGACACCCTATATAATAATCCTCATAGGTTATTTTTGATAGTTCATCTTGAGTTTCCATAAATAAGTCCCACTAATACTTAATACATTTTTATTTTCCTCTATAATGAAAAAGTAATACTTAAAATACTGTCCACTAATATGTTTGATATATATGTTTAAAAAAAATTTATAATAAATATTTATGATCTAATCATATTTCCATGGATAATACATTATTCAATAGGAATATCATGCCTTTTCCGATCCTTATTCGTTTCACCCCTACAATCACATAAAAATTATACCTATTTCTCCGACATGAATAAATTTTTAGAAATACATATTGAAATACAAATAAAATTCGTATTATATAGTCGTTTAAATATGATAATATATTATGAATAAATGCCCCAAAATATTGAAGGATTCACCATATTTTTGTGGTCATCCATCCACATCGAGAACACTTCATGTTTCCATTATTGATATGATGATATATTTTTTTACAATGAGTTTGATATAATTAAAAAATCATATATCATGTTCCTCATTATATTAACATAATCTATATAAAATAGAATTTTATTTTTCAGGTAATTAAGGAAAATTATATGTGGTCTACTATAAATTGAATGAAACAACATTGTGTGATAAATTAACATTATGAAGAATTCTCGATGTGAGATACAGATCCATTTAATGGTAGTAAGAATATATATTTTTTCATTTACATTAATATATTGTGAAATTATACCTCATGTTCTCTAGATTTATCAGATAGTGTGGGTGTTACTTATTTATATATTTTTATTGTAAAAAATATATATTATAATATTCTTTTATGAGAAAAACTTTATATCATATTACACTTCTAATTATATGTTAAGGTAAAATTTTCCCATCCTATGTTGATGATTCATTTTTGTAGGGGTCTTCATTCAGAAGAACTAAATATTGATTAATTCTGATTTTATAGTGATCTATTTTTATATATATGTAATATGTTTTGAACACAGTAAAAATAATCATCAATCTATATTTCCCATTATTATCGAAAATTGAAATATTTTTAATTTATTATGGGTCGTATTATTCAAATAATAGCTTAAATATTCCACTATATATGCAAAACATTGAACGTCAGTTTTTTGAAGTCAATATAAACATTTCATGGAATTGTATAAAGTGGAAATTTGGATCCTAGTGACACCATAACTTTATAATTATCACATTAAAATACTTGATACTAAAAACCATAGGGATTTAATATGAGTGGAAGGGAATATTTTCTCAATATTCATTCATCATTTTTTATGAATTCGTCATTTTAATGTTTGAAAAAAGTCATCCATAGGATATTTTTTCTATATTATATTATTGATCCAATTATATCATGATAGTATTTACATAACCATTATTAAAATTTTAATGGTGTTGGGATGATTATAGTTATAGTGAAAAATTTTTCCTTTTATCTCATAACTTCTATACATGGTATAATTCCTATGATCCTAGACTTCATGAAAATATTAATATATGGAATATATTAGTGATTGGTTACACAATTACACTATGTATTATCTTTTCTCTAATATATATGCTATAACACCTTCCTAGTACAAATTTTATGATATAATATACTTTTAATCCTTTTACAAGATGATTAATTTGAGTAATGGGATTTCCAATCATTTAGAATTTTTTCTAGACCTATTTTTTCATTTTATCTCCCACTATTTAGTCAATGTTTTATAAACATAATTCCCTTCATAATTTTGGTTTAAGTTATTTATTCATAAACATCTTCCCACAACTATCCAAATTTTAATATTCTTAAATAAATAAATGTGACATAAAACATATGATGTTGAAATCATATAAGGATTTTCCTCAAAAAAACATCAACTCCACATTTAGTAAGTCATCCATTTTCATGACATAGAAAAATGATATTAGAAAAATAGAATATGTAAAACATTTCATAGGTCCCACCATAAGCCCATAGAAAAATTCAACATATAAATGGTAAGCCCTCTAGTATAAGAAAAAGATTGAATTAGATACACTTTCATTCATTTCTTGCACACATGATTGATTTGGTTCATGATATGATATTTTACACTAAGGTTTTGTTCACTAAATGGAGTTATATGCATCATGGGTGACAAACCATTATTATATATCCTATCCATTGTAATACTATATAATTTTTATATTTTTAGTCTTTTTAAAACTATAATTTTCTATCATTAACAGGCGATTCATTCTCCCAGGGACCCCCCTAATTGTTAATTTTTATGTTTTGATATTTAAATTTGATAACTATAGTAATAATTTCAAGAGAGAAAGGAACTGTGTTCTTTGTGCAACCTCATAATTTAATAGTACAATTCCATCTTTAAATGTGGTCAATGTAAATATTTTTTAGTCATGTTTTGTTATATTAATTACAGATTATTATATATATTATAATTTTTTAGACACCCAAAAAACAAAAAATTCATCTTAATTTAAATAAATTCATTTCTATGAATTCATATATCATATCCATTTTCTGGAAAACAGTTTTACACCATACACACTATCTTCAATCATCTATATCACCAAACCATAAACCACTTATTCCATTGGTTTGTGTATTATGGTTGTGAAATATGACCAGTATCCATGGTTGATTTCTGTAATGACAGTGTAACAAAATCATTCACATCCTTTCATACATTCATACATATTAGACACACAAACACACTCATTACATTTTGTTCAAATATATCCAACCTCAAACCACCATACTATTTAAATGAGGATCATTACCATTATATTTATGAACATGTTCCTATAACATTATAAACTAGCAATATTGGAAACCATATTAAAATAGTGGTTACATCAAAATTAATATAGGACATGACCAATAACTAATTTCTATTAAATACTCTAGATGACATACATCATTAACATTCGATCTAAGAACAATGACCTTAAACATTGTACATTATTTCATCAGGTCATCAAAATTTAATGTAGTGGAATAATTTTTCAATACAGATTTTATTTTAATGTTTTTTCATATATATTAAATAATAAATATTTAAAAACAAAATGAATTATAAATGGACATAAAATTGCCATACATGTATATATAATGAAATCCATAATGAAAAACAATAAAGGTCATAAAAAATATAGTAACCACTTTATAGGCATAAACCTGGTGTTACCATGTCCAAATTTATCATCATAAAATGTAAAATATAAAACAATGTGGCATATTTAAATCCCAATAATATATATTTTGGAGAAATATGATCTAAATCATAAAAGGTTCTCCAAATTCATGGCATTGAAAAAAAAATTAACTACAAAAGAGAAATATAGAGATTGATTGGTCTCTGAAACAAAAAAAACATATTATTTCGACATATAGATCCTATAACATAGAATATAAAATCTATATATGTTACACCATATGTATTTAATTACATTACCATCTATAAATGCTTGAGAATATAGTATTGGGTTGAATATTCCCCCTGAACATAGAAATACTCAATCAATATATCTTCATTGGAATTAATATTATACTCAATCTATTATCTTATGTATTTAAATTGATTACCCCATGTGTACATCATTGGTAAATACGAATCTATATTAGAATTGTGTATACCTATCTATGAGAACATGTCCCAGTAGAAATCATTCTTGAAATTAAAAACACTTATTTACGGAGATGGTATATGTGCCACTGAATCCCTCCGACCAATACTGAATCATTACAACACATTAATTTTGGAATCATCCCATAAATTCTAGGTTAATTACTCTAATCACTAGGTATTGTGAATATTCCACTATATTACACCAATCTAGTCTCATAAAACTGTAAAAATATCAGATGAATCCTTAATTGAAAAATGTATTTGTAAATCTTGATTGACACGAATAGATCCTAATCAATGTTTGAGTGGATTTTTTAATAGTTGTATTATACATAACTAGAACAATTAGATATTGAAATATTTTTATTATGGTTTCAAAGAGTCAATTAACTCTACATTATTATATAACATGACAACTATTTATTTTTATTTATCTTCTAGTATATGGGAGGATCAAGAAAATGATCAATCAATCTCATTGTAAAAATATTAAATAATAAAAATCTATCTATATAGGCTCTTGGATCATGAATTGTATCATAGGATTCACCAACACAAAATTATCAAAATTCTAGGTAAATGGATTCTAATTCATTATAAGTATGGTTGCTTTCCACATAAACATCCATGTTAATCTCTCTTATTTTTAATCATTCACGAAGAGTTTCAATCAATCTAGAAATTCCAAAGTGATTACTATCTCTAACTATTTACGGATAATTTTAATAGAATCCTTACCATATAGAATCAATATCTCTGATAATGACAATGCATAATGAGGCTCAAATTTATGAACTATATATTATAGTTTTGTAGAGGTTTCCACTGATAATTAGATAAAGAGAAGTATTTTAGTCATTTGTTCTTTATACCAAGCTTTGGTGATCAACATCATAAAATCTTGGAAAATTTAAAAATTTTAACATCTGTATCCAAAAATAAATAATAGATGAAGAACCATGTTTAACAACATATGTATATATTTAATGTCTGTCACATAGATAGATTAATAATATCATTCCACTTGTAATTCCATATTGTGAGTGGAATATCCTTAGACACTAGATAGAACTCTAGAAACCATGATATATTTACAGATAACAACATGAAGATAAATGATCTGGAATTTCCTCGGTAATATTGTTACAACCATGGATAAATAGAACCATACACACTATGGTAATTATATACAATAGAAAATAACTATTTCAATTATTGGAACTTCATTTACTGTTGTAACTATAGATCAAAAAATTTGATAATACATCCTATCCAATGTGAACTATATTCAACAGAAAGATTTGGGATAACAAAATACAACAATTAAAGCACTTAATATCTAATGGGTTCCATATTCACATGTGGATCAACTATAGAGTGACTATCAATAGTTTTTCCTATTTTATTTTCAAATTTTCATAGATTTTCGATGATTCCCCATTATATGGTGACCCTAGATTATTCACACCTCTAATTATACATTAGATAACAAGATGACCTTATCCATTAGTAAGTTGTATTCATCATTGGTTTTTTTCATGAATATATCTTAGTAATTTAAAACTTCTATAGAATGATCATGGTGATCATTAGGTAGTACATATATATACACCCTTTCCAATTAATTAACTATTAATAATTCAATAATTTGGTGTATAATGATCATATTTTCATCGCAATAGTCAAAATTTTAATGATTTCGATACATCAAACGTTTTTAATCTAGGGGATCAATATCAATGAACTATTTGGTAAACTAATAAGTTTATCTTGAATTTGGAAAAATAACATCCATATATATCCCCATTGAACTCTATAAACTCACATATGTATAATTTTTTATTTATATTAGAATTGATCTCATACAATATGACCATAACATCAGAAAGTTTAATCATCTATTTTAAAATGTTAAAATTTTGATGGATAGTGTAATGTTTAGTTTTTACACTATATAGTCAAAAGTAATACAGTATACCCCCTCTAATATTGAGGGATATGGAATGGTTTGTATATGCTTCCTCAATAGTAATGTCTACTGTGTCTATGAAATGTGATGTCAGTTCTTCCTTGGTTTCTCATTTGGTTGCGTTTGGAAATACCATAAATAGGCCCCATATATGAAACAAAAAACCTAGTCATAAATTGTGTATTAATTGTATTAATAAGGATGAAAATATGTGTAATTAACCTATAGAAAATAAATATATCCTTCCTCACATGTGATAATGGTATTGGTTAGAAAAAAAATTTGTATGAGTTCATATATCATGTTAAAGGTGATTTAGTGTTACCTCATCGAGAAACGATCCTAGGTGTCAGAAGATTGAATAATCGATTAATATATCTACTTCCCATGGTTTATATTCACAAGATGAAATATCATACTAAAACTATATTTATTATTTCATGGATGCTATTGGGGATAACCCAACATATTAATTTTGTGTTTTTATTGGTAAATTTCGTATGCATGTCCATAATAAAAAGGGGAAAACTGAATACTTTTATATTCGTGTTCATTGTTAGTTATAGATTTCACGATATGAAGACCTTTAAAATAATTATTATATGTAAAAAATTATTTCATTTTCATCATTAAGGGAAATTTAAATGATACCATCAATAATATCAAAGTGTGTCATAGCATGCACCTCATTCATGATAGTGATTCAATAACATGCCATATATACAAATATCTCTTTCTCTCAAATGTAATTACTCGCCATAATAATGAAATTATCAAGGTTAATTTCATGATGTTCAATTACATTACCTTATTAAGGATAAAATAATCCACCCTGAATAACATCCTACATGTTTTAAATTTTTTCATTCACAAGCTATTCTTAATTAGAAATAGATGGCCTTAAAAAACTAGTGGTCTCAGGAGGAAAAACATAATCATCATTCATTTCATAATAATAACATAATATCATAAAAAATTAAATATATTTCGGTCACACATCAATTTTCATTAAAAAATTTTCAAATGATTAATTGCACCACCATCTTAGATTTATATCCTCTTAACTCTCTAATACGGAGTTATAACGAATACTATGAACATTTTTTTGTCGAGGAATTGTTTCTTCACTGATTGTCCCCTTTATACAGGGAATCAAGTTGATCATTATTCCATTATCTAGAAATGAGGTTATATTTACTATAGATATATTTTTTCAATCATTAATTTTTAATATGATGATATCCATTCATCTAAATATTCTAGAGTAAATCAAACAATGACATATGGAAAGGGTAAGACCAAAATTTATTTTCAATTTTCTCATGTTATCATAAACCTTAAAAATCATAACAAAAATAGATAACAATCTTTATTTGTATCATAATCCATAACCATAAAATGGTTTTTTATGTACCACATTTTATTGATGATTTTTTATGTCGTTTCATTATCTTGGATAATGATTAAATAATGTAATTATCTAATATATAGTCCCTCACGTCCATTTTCCATTATAGGCAATATTGTTTCTACATCCATCATTTGTGACTCTTCTATTTAGATGAAAATCATTGGTGAAAAATTTAGAATCTCAGTACATTTATCGAATCTTACTCATTTTTATTCTCTGTAGTGAAAATAGCATGATGAAGAAGTTGTCATGGATTAACAACCTGACTATATGATGTGATGTTTTCACCTCACTAGGGACATATCATGGTTGTAATTCATCAATATTTTAAATAGAACTAAATTGGGGAATCGACCATTCTCCTTATATGTCTACATTACAAAATTTTGAATTATATCCTATACATGTTTCTCTTGAAGGATTGTCTCCCAATTTAATTGACTATTTATAATTAAAAATGAATATTGTATTGCACAATTTGTTAGAGATGTGTATGGGTCATAGGTAGCCTCATTGAAAAATAATGAGTAATCTTTGTAGCTGTGTGCTATGGGAAATAAAGAGGATGATTACATTTTCTAACTCATAGTAATGACCACATTATATATGAATCATATAAATTAAAATGTCAATTCAAATCTTCATTGAGGGGAATCATATTTGGAATCTACATTATAGGTCAACAATATTTTGAACAATGAATATATTCATTCTGGTTTCAATATTGGTGTTCATTCATTGTTATGGTTATTTATTTATTAAATTGGTTTCATCCATTATTTTGTCATAAAAAATTAAATAATTCATTAGAGATACCCCCAATAAAGGATTTAATGGAATAAACCTTTTGTACATTCCCAAATGAATGGATTCTCCTAGGACCATAAAAATATCTCAAAAATTGATTCCTACATCACCACCTATGTTGTGGAACATTATATATTGTGTTATCGAATTGATCAACTACTGGTGGATCTAGACCAATTTTAATATTAAAATATATCCATAATATTCATATTTATTCATAGAGGGTAACCGCATATACTAATTAATACAAAATGGAACATTGCTAAAGAACCCAATATTATCACATATGTTAGGGCTATAATCATCTATAAGGGTTAATGTCACAAAATTATATGAAATATTTTACTTCTATGGTATCCGTAGAAAATATAATAAATTAATGATTATTCTGTAAATTTTTAAGTTTATAAGAGTCACTATATGTACTATCCTTATTTTGGTACATTTTATTTGAAAAGGTGAACTAACCCTTAGGTATGTATATCATATTTAGGGATATATTAAAGAACATAATGTTGATGTACCCTAGAAACCATGAATCAAATATGTTGATATATTATAATGGGATAACCATATCAATTAATATACCATGAGCATAAAAGTAAAGGAATTCAGATAATGGTATCACTATTGGTGTCATCTATAAGATTTTTGTATGATATGAATGATGGGTTGTATTATATTAACCGTATCCATTCCCAACATCATAAATAATCACAGTTATAAAATAAAAAAATATAATACATTGAGAAATTCTATTAGGATGAACCTTTTTCCTATTTAAAATAATTTGATAAGAATATTTTCAATGGAAAATCATGTAATATAAATATTCCCAATGAAATGGTATGATATAAATAAAATAATGTGAAAAAGTTAAAATTTAATAAATATGTATCTATCCATATGTTGTTATGTATTAGAAGGTTATCTATTCTACATTCTTACATGGTTAATCTCCCAAAAATTTGTCATAGGTAACATTTTATTTGTTATAGAACTGAATAATGATCATGTTATTCCAAACATATATTCCATATCATTGGTAAATATGTGTTTGTATTAATAAACACATATTGCATGAATAAATATATATATATAGTATTGGTAACACCATTTATGGGTTGCACAAGTATAGATGATAGAATTTTCATGAATCAACCTTGGATGGGGATTGAGACATAACTACGACAATATTTCCTCTACAGTGGTGGAGAACAATTATAGAGACATATCCATAATAGGGATACCTATGCTTAAGTACATGTAAACACACACACATCCATCTGGATGTAGACCTATAGAGGGAAAGAGTAAAATTTTTAACACAACTAGAAAGTAACCTAAGAACGGATATCCTCTCGGGTGTTAATGAATAAGATAGTGAAAACTAAAAAGAAAATGGGTAACATACCCAACCAACATGAAATATTAACTAAATTAAAAAACCATGAATTTAAACTATTTTGGGAGCCTATCTCATGAATCCCATGCTGCAACCACCATATGCTGTAAAAAGTACCAAGCCATGTTCCTCTGAAGTCACCACCAACTTTTCTATCTTCTACATAAGACATGATACATGCTGAAAAAGACCATATATGGTTGAGTATATACATACCATGTAGGATTCCAAAAATGTTGGAGGGGGAATAGTGTGATATATAGCTATAAGAAAAGGTTGTAGGTACATGTTATAGTCAAAGATGACAACACATCCTGAACAAAGAGTGAATATATCCTAATCAAAACACAATATGATACACTTGGTCAGTAGAAAAACTATGCATCATGTTTTCATCACATATATTAGAAGATTAGATTCATATAACCATGATAAGATAAACATATAATGCTTGTTGCATACCCCACGTGTCATTGTCTCAAATAAAAGAAGAGTAGAAAATTATAGGATATGTATATAGAATAATATATATATATGATTAGTCAAAGGAATCCAAGCTAGATATTAAGGGGATCTCCATCAAATAGCTTAGAACAAATATATTAATGGTCAACCCTTCCAATAGTGCATCAATTATACCCAACATCTCACACATTTGCTCAAAAGCATCCTTGAATTCCAAACTCTACCAAATCAATTTTCCACAGAGTTGAGTGGGAAAAATCACAATGTTGGTGACACTTTCAATTATTAAAATTTATTTATCCACTCTGATTGCCATCAAAAAATTATTTCCTTGCTATACTGTAGTGTACCGAACGGTATTCATTGTGAAATCCACTACAAAACTCTATTTGAGGGTACTAATCATGTGTCATTGAGGACTCCAATTCCTAGATCTATGGGATGATACAACTCAGTAGTGGTCAATGAATGCACATAACATCACAACATGAGAGTAAAACTCTGTAATCATCTTGGAATCAAATTCATATATCTTATAGAGGGTGCTGCAGGGGAGTTGAAAATGGAAAAACTTCCCAACTCTATTAGAGTGTACATATTGGCGGTGATCGATGAATCCACTTCGCAGCTATTATTGGGGGTAAAACTAGATATTCATTGAAGAATACATTTTGTAGCTATACATAATGGTACAACATTATAATCATTGAAGACTATACTACGCAACTATACTAGAGGGAACCTATTAGGAGTCGTTGAGGACTAAGTATTAGTGATCTACTTGGGGGAACAACTTAGTATGTATATTGTGATCCTAGGTGGTCACAACCACCATCGATCATCACCTAGCCAATTGACTTGCCTGAAAAATTCCAAAACACATCTCAAAATCCAGAATTGGTGCCATAATCATTTAATATGAGGAAAATTCCCAGGATAGGCTACACATTGAACAAAATATGATTACATATGAAGAAAATGTGGAACATTAATATTTATTAAAGGTAACTATTGGATACACAGTGTGTGAGAGGACCCACACAATGTAGGGTCCCACACCAGAACAATCATGTCCCAGGAGGTACTCGATCTATAATCCCTATAATATTACTGACTGTACATGTGGACTACATGGAATGACCAAGCTAACTGGGATGGGGTTGTGTCCTTTTTGTTATTACAGTGTACTTGACTTCATGTTCATGTACTATAGTATATGTTATTTGGATCAACTAGGGGTTCCACCTATGTTCTCTTTCCATGTCCATATATATCGGTACACGATTGTGTGCCTGGTCATATATTCCTCTATGGAGTCTTTCTCGTGTGTTCCATCATCGGGGTCATCCATAAGAAGACAAGGTACATAGTGTGAATTAGGGATACATTCCATACAACCCTTATTATTTTTGAAAACCAAGATTCCATGGATTAGGGGCTACATGTGGTGATATACTTATGATTTTCTAAAACCCTAGAATCTTTACTTTAGGGGATACACACCACGTGTTCATCCTTGTACATGGAGTTTTTTCATATTTTTTCACATTTGTTTAGATCTATTTTCCACTACTCGATGTCAACCATTATACATGGATTTCATCCATATCTACAACTAAAAACATCATATTTAGGCTGGATATATGTAATGGCCTTGGGTTTTGGGGTCCATTAATTGGTGAAAATCTAATGTTGGGTGTTTTGGGAATGTTATCGAGGCTTCTCGGTGAAGCTTAAGACTAACTGTAGCCTTAGACTACCGGTAGCTTGGCCTACCGGTAGCTCGGACTACCTGTAGCTCAGCCTACCAGTAGTCGTAGCCTACCGGCAGTTCGGCCTACCGGTAGCTCGGCCTACCCGTAGCTGCAGCCTACCCTTAGCCCGGCCTACCTATAGCTCGGTCTACCGGTAGCCCTAGCCTACCAGTATCTCGTTCTATAGGTAGCTGCCACCTACCGGTAGTCGCGGCCTTCCGGTATATCGGCCTACCGGTAGCTTGACCTACCTGTAGCCTCGGCTAACCGGTAGCCTAGCCTTCTGGTGACCCCCACGGGTTTTTCCGGTAGCATCTTCTTTTGTGCAAAATGTTTTTTTAAACCCAGGTTTGACCCCCTTAAAGCCCATTAATGATATTAAAATTAATTTTTTTTAAGAAACCCTCCTTGAATGAAAAACCATGTGTTTTCTTCATGCCATTAACCGCATTTTTAAGAGTCCTTGGTTATGGGGTGTGTGCGTCTACTTTAACTGCTATGAAGGGTAGGGATCATTTACGTTAGGCGTGTGGGGTGGCCCAACCGCGTGGTCAACCCACAATCCCGCTCCTTACGCGGTTTTGAGTTTTTATCTCTGTATCTTAACTATCCCGGGCATGATGTATCTCAGCCCTTATCAGCATTTATAACCTAAAGGCTTCTCCCTACGTTTCTTCTT
The DNA here is from genome assembly GCA_963277665.1 of Viscum album. NCBI lineage: Eukaryota > Viridiplantae > Streptophyta > Magnoliopsida > Santalales > Viscaceae > Viscum > Viscum album. Next base: position 1,277,980,184 of record OY728131.1, read on the forward strand.
CTCGATTACCCTGCGGTCGGAATACCCCTCCTCCTGGAGAGTCGTACCTCACCCAGCAAAGGTTTCCTTGATTGTGTTCCACGGCCTCCAGCTACTCACGTGGGGACTTAACATCGATCCTTGATCAGTCAGGTAGGGTTTTCACCTTCATCCCTCCTTTCTGTGTATCTTGCGTGGTGGGTACGCTACTGCTTCTGTAGAATTGGATGAACAAAACATTAATTAAGATAAAAAACAGAATCTAAAGAATGAAGTGGAGGGGTGTGATCGATGATGTTGCTATGTTTTTCTCCTCTTTCATGATTAATGATTTCAGAATTTTGCGGGCTTACGCCTAATAAAAATCATGGTCGTTGATGGTCTTTCTCTGTGCACTAACAAACCCTTGCCTCTTGTGATATTTAAAAGGAATGTATTTTGGTTGTGAACCTTGTGTTGTGTAATGGAAATTGGTTAAATACATATATTTGGCTAAATAAATTGAAAGCACAAGGATCAACTCCTTTTTATGATAACCATGGTTTAAGCCTAATGGAATTGAAATCATAGAGTGTGTTAAAACTTTAAAATCTAAAAATACCTATTGAGTCTGCCTTGTGTTGGTAGAATTTTTTTGGTAGTTTCCTCCATGGGCCGAGTACGGGTGACCTTATAGTATTCTTCGATAAGGGCTTAGATTTCTAGGGGTGATGTGGGTGAGGATGAGATCCTCTATTTGTATCACGAATTGGGGTGGAATCCTCTTCTTCTGTAAAACATTTTTATTCATTGTTCTGGGATCTTGGGACTATATCTCACTTTGACATTCTTTGGTTCTAACACTAAGAGGGGTCTAACATGATGTGCTTTTACAAGAGAACCAGGAGTGAATGTTTAAATTGATGCTGGGTGTACTCTTTTCTTGGCTTGTTATTATTCATACTAGTTTCCCAAGTAGGTGAAGAAACATATTTAAACATTATTACTAAACATGAAAACAAGGATGGGACAAATGGGGATTTGGTTTGGTGTGAGTTGTGACTTGGGATGGGTGATGTTCTCTTCTCTTACAAATGAATAGTAAGTATAGTGTTCATTAGGCTGGCTGAAGAAAATATAGATTACGTGAGTTCTTGTTACATATACATATACTTGTAGTTTTTGTGTTTCTTATTCGAGCCCCACCCATGTTGAGCACTTAGTGTCGAACACCCCCATTTCATGGGGGAGGGTGTTTTTCCCAACACTCCTATGATTGGCTAGTTGTTAGCTTCTTTTTTTCTCCCTTTCCTGAATAGACCAATACTCTACGGTCAAGATGTGATAACCTAAAATCCATTATTAGTCCAAGATTCTTCAGGCATCGGAAGTGCGGTGGTTGGCCGAGGTGTGTGCGGGCAGGTGGTTTCCCAAGTATCTTCGGGATGTGGCCCAGGTGTCTTTGGGTGTGGCAGTAGTTCTTCTAGCCCAGGTGTGTTCAGGCATGGTAGTGGTTGTTCTGGCCTAGGTACTTGCAGGCATGGTTATGTGTGATAGTTGTGGCCCAGGTGTCTGCATGCGGGTTATTGGTTGTGGCCTAGGTGTTTGTGGGCAGAATGTGTGGTTGTGGCCTAGGTGTGTGCGGGCGGGGTATGGCAGTGGGACTGTGTTGAGAATGACATGACTGGTTCGATGCATAGGATGTCTTCAATAATCAGTGGGAAAGTGGCATGGGGTACCCAAACATTAATGTGCTATTACTATATATTACATGACTTGCGTTATTTGGGGAGTGTGACTTGGTGAGGAATGGGTGGTCAGTTTCTTTGTTAGGTGCCTTGTTATCTCTTTTCCCACAGGGAATTAGTATTCCTCCTCACATGTGCATGAGAGTATTTGGTTTTTCCCTACTGAGTATACTTGTATGCTCAACCTACGTATATAAAACTGCTTTCAGGGTTCCAGGAGGACTTCGGGTATCATGCTAGATAGTACTATCTCAGACCTTGTGATAGATCATTTTAGTTGCTGTTGATCTTTCTTTTGGTATTTTTTTCCTTGTAATCTCCTTATACATTATGGATGTTACTTTTGTAACATGCTTTGGTAATGGTTCTTGGATTTAATTTTCTTTCATTTTGGTGTTGTGGGATTTACTATCATATCTCCTGATCCTATTAAAATAAAAAGGGTAATGCCTACCATTTAGTGTGTGATTTTTTGCCCTCGGTGCTAGTCGCCACTCCAGAACCTATTGAAGGCGGGTTTTAGGGGTCATTATCTCTCATTCAACTTAAAAAGGGAAGGGTCTGACAATATGCTGACCCTTCCCTCCTTTTTGGTGAAAGAAGGTCGTGACAGAATGGTATCAGAGGAGCTGAGGTTGAGAGATAGGATGGAGTCTGGAGTTAGGCACAGTGTGGATTGCATGGGATGGTAGGGAAACGATGTTGGGTGACCTTGGTGCGTGAATTAGTCCTGGGAAGACCGACTAGGACACGGGATTTTAGGGCCACCCATGATCCGATGCAAGGAATCTGGACCAACCAAAGACGAAGTGAGGCCACACTGATTTTACGGTAGAGACCCTTAGGAAAACTACATGCATCATAAATGACTTGTTTTCTCATGTTTCTGGAGTTTTTTGGAGAATTTGAAATAAATAATATGTTTAAGGAGTTTTAAAAACAATATTCTGCACTACTTGGGCTTATGAATTATTTGTTTACCTTACAGCTATGGAACACAGGAGATGACCACGAGTTGTACAGGAGATCGAGGCCCAGGAGGTTGACTTGGCCGATCAGCAGAGTGATGATCGAGAGGAGGAGGACAACCAGTGGTAGAAGATGCTTCGAGCCTTCCAGCGATAGACCCTCACGAAGTACTAGGGAAACAACTCTGACATGAAGACGGAGGGCTGGCTAGAGGATCTGGTGATAGCCTTCGGCTTGATCCATGCTCCGACCAATTACTGGGTTCCTCTGGCCATCAGCCAGATGCATGGAGTAGCGTGTTAGTGGTGGACGCTCTACCTGTGGTAGAGGAGAGAGGATGAGGTGGCATGGGATGATTTTTAGAATGAGTTTCGGGAAAAATTATCTCTTCTACGATGAAGGCGGAGGAGAGACATGAGCTACTCTCCCTCCAGCATGGGAGTATGTCAGTAAGGGAGCTGGGAATCAAGTTCAAGGACCTCCTCCTCTTTGCTCTAGACCACTTCCCAGATGAGGTGTCTCGGGCGAGACATTTACAGGAGGCGCTCCGACCCTCCCTCCAATATGTTGTTACCCCCTTCACCTTTCCGACATACATGGGGGTCTAGAATAAGGTAGACTTGGTGGAGAGGATGCACACGTTGGGCGGCGTGTCACGAGAGGGGATTCAACTAGACCCATCAAAAGGATAGGCCCTAAGCACCAGACCTCCAGCATCGGGACCCTCTAGGATCCGACCTGCAGGGAGTAGGCCGCAACATTTTGAGTTCCAGTCCCCCCTGTCCCCGACCTTTACCTTCGTGCCCAAGACCGAGATGGTTCGTCTGTGGGGCCATGGACATCTCCGGAATCATTTCGTTGACCAAGTACAGTACGACGGTGGCGGACATGCCCAGCACCCGCCTCAGCAGCAGCTTCCACCTTGGGCCTTTCAGCAGCAGCAACAAGGGCAGCGAGATCCCGCTCCTCCGAGGGTAGATGTTGTAGGGGGAGGCCGACCTTAGGCCGCTCCTCAAGTACCTCGACCAGGGCATGGTCGGGGAGGTGGCCGATAGCTGAGGGGCAGAGGATCTGGGTGTGGATAGTTTCACGCTGCAGAGGCAGTAGTTCTAGAGGGGCCGTAGGTTGTTCTAGGTACGATCAGTTTGCTCAGCACCCTTGCTTATGCCTTGTTCGATACTGGATCATCACACTCCTTTTTTCACCTGGTCTGGCCCATTATATTGGTCTAGATGTCGAGATAATTCCAGTGACCCTGGTTCTAAGTACACCAGTCAGAGGTCAGACTGACTTGTTATATGTTTGTAGAGGATGCAGACTGATGATAGGGCCACATCAGTCGGTCAGCGATCTACTACTGCGATAGATACAACCATATGATGTCATCCTAGGCATCGACTGTCTATTCTCTATGTGATCCATCATTTATTGTTTCCTAGAAAGGGTTGTGTTCCCAGACATGGGTGGCCAACATGTTACTTTCACCGGTGAGCGGAGCGGTTAGAATGGCAGCATGCATGAAGAACCCCTCCTCTCATTGTTAGCCGAGCTGTCAGTAGAGTCAGTAGATGCTGAGATGTTGGAAGTACCCAGGATCATCATTGAGTTTATGGATGCCTTCCATGAGGAGGTGATGACTCTACCCCCTCGACGTGATGTCTCTACCCCCTCGACGTGATGTCGATATTGGGATAGACTTGTAGCCTGGTGCTTGTTCGATTTTGATGGATTTTTACCTGAAGGTGCCTTTAGAGCTATGGGAGTTGCGAATTCAGATCAACGTTCTGATGAATAAGGGTTTTGTTTGACCGAGTGTGTCACCGTCAGATGCTCTAGTCTTGTTCGCCAAAAAATTAGATGGTGGTCTCAGGTTGTGCATAGACTACAGGAGGATGAATCAGGTAACGATCAAGAATCTCTACACACTTCCAAGGATAGACGACCTTTTCGACCAGCTGCATGGGTCAAGATGGTTCTCAAAGTCCGACATGCAGTCTGGATATCACTATTTGAAGGTGAAGGAGGGAGACATCCCAAAGACGGCCTTCAGGTGCATATATGGGCACTTCGAGTCATTCCTTTCAGTGTTACGAACGCCCCATCTGTGTTCATGGGGCTTAGGAACTCCATCTTCCAAGAGTGCCTGGATCGGTTCATGGTCATGTCCATCGATGACACCCTGATCTATTCAAGATCAGAGGAGGACAACATGGAGCATCTGAGAACAGTTTTGGAGGTCCTCTGAAATCACCTGCTCTATCGGAAGTTGGCGAAGTGCATGTTATGGGTGCGAGAAGTGTACTTCCATGGGCACGTATTGTCCGAACAGGGGGTAGCGGTGGACCCATCAAAGGTTGATGCGATTGTTTCATGGGCAGCACCCAAGAATGTTGTAGAGGATCATTGTTTCCTCGAGCTGGTAGTTTACTATTGAAGGTTCGTACCCAACTTCTCTTGAGTTGCAGCCCCTTTGACAACCTTGACCAAGAAGGTCCAGGTTTTCATGTGGAGTGAGCAGTGCGAGGTAGACATCAACTATCTAAAGGAGAAGTTGGTTAGTGCCCCAGTACAGGGACTACCAGAAGAAGGGGAGGCGTATGAGGTGTTCTGTGATGCATCAGGGCAAGGCCTCAGATGTGTTTTGATGCAGCAACAAGCAGTGATCTCTTATGGGTCTAGGCATCTACGTCCTCATTAGCGTAATTATGCCAGCCACGATCTGGAACTTGTAGAGGTCGTTTTCACACTGATGTTATGGTGGAATTACCTCATCAGAGAACGCTTTTTGGTATTCACAGATCACAAAAAATTGAGGTATGTATTCTACCAGCGGGACCTAAACTTACAGTAGTGAAGGTGGACATAGTTCCTCTAGTATTACGAATTTGAGATTTCCTACACTTCTGGAAAAGGGAATGTAGTGGTCGATGTTCTGAGCATGTGGATGCAGAAGGATCAAGTCCGAGAGTCGGCAGACGCCTGGAAGGAAATGGAGGAGTTGGATTCCTTGCACCTGGATGTGAGGATGGATAGTGGTGGAAGTTGCATGCATCAGATGACAGTACAGTCTTCTCTTTGGCGGAAAGTGGATGAGTCTCAGTGGGGAGACCCCGAGTGCGAAGTGATGCGTGATAGAGTTGACTAGGCTGATGCTCCAAAAGGGTGGACAGAGGATGGTAAAAATTGAATCCTTTTCCGGGGAATGTTGTTTGTTCCAGAGGTGATGCATGGAAAGGTTCTTAGTGGGTTTCAAAATTCACCCCTAGCGGTACACCCTGGAGTTTCCAAGATGTACCAGGGTCTGAGGAGATAGGTTTGGTGGCCCGGAGTAATGCGAGTAGTGGCAGAGTATGTGGACATGTTCTTAGTGTGTCAGTAGGTAAAGGTTTAACACCATGTTCTAGGAGGGTTGTTGGAACCATTAGATGTCCCCGAGTAGAAGTGGGATGACATGTTGATTGATTTCGTCATGGGACTACCCAAGGTGCATAGAGGCTGTGACGCCATCTGGGTAGTGGTGGACCGCTTGAAAATGTCATCTCACTTTCTGGTGATTAAGGAGTTGAGTGCAGTGGACACTCTAGCAAAGAATTATATGGACGAGGTAGTTTGGTTTCATGGAGTTCAGAGATCCATATTCTCGGAAAGGGATGCATGTTTTACATCACATGCCTGGAGGGGATTACAACATGATTTTGGCACCCACCTACATCTTAGCACTACTTTCCACCTCCAGATAGATGGGCAGATAGAGCGCACCATCCAGACGTTGGAGTACATTCTGCGGGAATGTATTCTGGACTTTAGGGGATCTTGTGTGCGACACTTTCCTCTGGTAGAGTTCTCCTACAAAAGTATCCATCACTCTACCATTGGAATGGCACTATTCGAATCCCTATATAGAAGGTCGTGTCTCTCACCCATGTGCTGGACTGAGGTTGGGGAAGCAGGTGTTCTTGGCCCGGAGGTGGTGCAGAGCACGACAGTGAAGGATCAACTTATATGAGAAAGGATGAAGGCGACACAGGACCGGCAGAAGTCATATGCCGATAATAGGAGGAGACCCTTGGAGTTCGCGGTCGTGGACCATGTGTTCTTGAAGGGCTCCCCTCGGCATGGACATCGGAGGTTCAGAAAGGGAAGTAAGCTTTATCCTAGGTTCATCGGACCTTTCGAGGTGTTGGGATGAGTTGGTGATGTGGCGTATCAGTTGGAGCTACCACATCAGATGGAGAAAGTTCACAACGTATTTAACGTCTCCCAGCTTCGTCGATATCTACACGACGACTCCCACATCATCGAATCTGGAGAATTAGATGTGGAAGAGGATGTGACCTTCATAGAACAACCAATAATGATAGAAGATCGTAAAGAGATATTTCTTCATGGATGAATAATCCCCTTGGTTCATGTGTTATGGAGGCATGGTGGCTTGGAAGAGAGCACTTGGGAGCGGGAGGCCCAGTTACACGTTCAGTCCCCAGAGCTATTTTGACTTGTTGTTTTTGTTCTGATCCTTGAGATATTGTACCTTGTGCTTTAATATATGAAATGCTTGTTTATCTTAGCTATTAGATGACTTATTCCATGTTCTCTCTGTGTGTGTGTGTGTACGAATGTGTGGTGATGGGAAAACATGACTGCTAATCTAGACACATTAATGTGGATGCGATTAAACCTGTGCGGGCAAGTCAGTGCCGCCCAAAGAGGATAATATCCTGACATGTTTGAGGGGACTCCCTAACTCATGTGTTGGACAGTGTGATCCTTGTGCTTATTGTGAATTTTTTGGTTAATAACACTTGGGTGGGTATTCTTGGGTGTAGGGGGAGGGTTCTGTTTCATCATTGGAACAACTCAGGGGTTTTCCCCTGAGAAGTATCTTAAAAGGGTGGTTGTTCAGACCCCACTATTCTCCTTTCTAGTTTGTTCTTATATTCTCGGGGACAATAATAGTTTGAGAAGTATCTGATGTAATGGCCTGAGGTTTTTGGGTCCATTACATGGTGAAAATATGATGATGGGTGTTCTGGGAAAGTTATCGAGGCTTCTTGGTAAACCTTAAGACTAACGGTAGCCTTAACCTATCAGTAGCTCGGCCTACCGGTAGCTCGACCTACCTGAATCCACGGCCCACCAGTAGCTTGACCTACCGGTATCTCGGTCTACTGGTAGCAGCAACCTATAGGTAGCCACAACCTACCAGTATCCGCGGCCTACCCGTAGCTCAGTCTACCGGTAGCCTCCGCCTTCCGCTAGTCACAGCCTACCGGTAGGTCGGTCTACCCGTAGCCGCAGCCTACCATTAGCTCATTCTACTGGTAGTCGCCGCCTACTGGTAGCCACGACCTAGAGATAGCTCGGCCTACCAGTAGCTCAGCCAAACGGTAGCCTCAACTAACCGATAGACCTAGCCTACTGGTGACCCCCACTAGTTTTTCAAGTAGCGCCTCCTTTTGCGCAAAATGTTCTTTAAAAACCCTGTTTTGACCACCTTAAATCCCATTAATGGTATTTAAATTAAATTTTTACTAAGATACCCTCTTTAAATGAAAAACAATGTGTTTTATTCATGCCCTTAACAATGTTTTTAGGAGTCCTTGGTTTAGGGGGGTGTGCGTCTGTTTTAACTGGTCTAAATGGTGCAGATCTTTTAAGTTGCACGTGTGGAGTGGACCAACCACATGGTCAACCCACGATCCTGCTCCTTACGCGGTTTTTAGTTTTTCTCTCTGTATTTTAACCGTCCGGAGTGTGATGTATCTCAGCCCTTATCAGTACTTATAAACTATAGGCTTCTCCCTGCATTTCTTTTTCTTGATTACCCTGCGCTTGAAATACCCTTCCTCTTGGCGATTCGTACCTCACCTAGTGAATTTTTCCTTAATCGTGCCATGTGTACCTCCAACTACTCATGCAGGGACTTAATATTGATCCTTGATCTGTGAGGTATGGGTTTTAACTTTGTCTCTCATTTTTGTGTATCTTGTGGGGTGGGTATGCTACTTCTTCTGTATAATTGGATGAACCAAACATTAATGAAGATAATAAATGGAATCTAATGAATAAGGGGAGGGGTGTGATCGATGATGATTCTCTGTTTTTCTCTTCTTTCATGATTAATGATTTCTGAATTGTACGGGCTTACATCTACTGAAAATCATGGTCGTTGGAGGTCTTTCTCTGTGCACTAATAAACACTTACCTCTTGTGATGTTTAAATGACTTTTATTTTGGTTTTGAACCTTGTTCTATGGAAAGGAAAGTGGTTAAATAAGTATATTGAGATAAATAAATTGAAATCACAATGATCAACTCCTCTTTGATGATAACCCTGATTTAAACCTAGTGGAATTGAAATCATGGATTGTGTTAAATATTTTAAATATGAAAATACCTGTTGAGTCTGCCTTATGTTGGTAGAATTGGTTTGGTTGTTTCCTCTGTGGGTTGAGTACGGATGACCTTATAGTTTTCTTGGATAACGGCTTAGATTGCTGGGGGTGATGTGGGTGAGGATGGGATCCTCTGTTTGTGTCACGAATTGGGGTGGGATCCTCTTCTGTTGTGAAACCTTATTATTCATGGTTCTGGGAACTTGGGATTGTATCTCACTTTGACTTGATTTGGTTCCAACACTTGGAGGGGTCTCACATGATGTGCTTTTACAAGAGAACCAGGTGTGGATGTTTGAATTTTTGTTGGGTGTAATCTTTACCTGGCTTGTGCTTATGCTTACTAGTTTCCCAAGTAGGTGCAGAAACTTGTTTAAACATTATTACTAAACATGAAAACAAGGATGGGATAAATGGGGATTTGGTTTGGATTGAGTTGTGACTTGGGCATGGGGGTTGTTCTCCTCTCTTACGAATGAATTTTAAGGATAGTGTTATTTAGGCTGGATGAAGAAAAACCTTGATTAGGTGAGTGCTTGTTACCTATACATATACTAGTAGTTTTTGTGTTTCTTATTTGGGCCCCACCCAAGTTGAGCACTTAGTGCCGAACACCCCCATTTCATGGTGGAGGGTGTTTTTCCCAACACTTCTATGAGTGGCTGGTTTTTATCTTCTTTTCTTCTCCCTTTCCCGAATAGCCCAATACCTTATGGACATGATGTGATGGCCTGAAGTCCATTATTAGCGCAAGACTCTTCAGGCAGTGGAAGTGTGGTGGTTGGCCTAGGTGTTTGCGTGCAGGTGGTTTCCCAAGTATCTTCGAGATGAGGCCCACGCGTGTGCGGGTAGGTGGTTTCCTGGTATGTCATCTAGGGTCCGACCTAGGGCCTTTTTTCCTCTATCACCTGAAAATGTTTGGACTCATCAATTTTGGTATGTTAAGAAGAGATAATTACAGGATAAGAGTGATCATGGAGAAAGTAATGCATATTTCAGGTGTTCAGGAAGATGTTTCAGATCAGTCTCATATTTCATTTGTCGGTTAGAAAACTCCGGAATGGAGAAAGGGACTTCAGTTTCTTCATATTCATTCTTCATAAAACTTTCCAAGGTGGATAAGTAGAGATCAGAGTTGATGTGGAAATCAAGGGAGTTTTCAAGTTCATCTAGTTTGATGGAGTTTATGAATGATAGGTCCACATCAGCTTCACCATTTATAACTTGGTTAATCATGGTGAAGATTTCACAAGATCCTTTTTCATTAGAAAATAAAGAACATGGTGGATTGGGGTTCGATTGACTCTTAGAAGTGTCCTCATAAGCATTGATTGAGAATGCAGAGTGATCCTCATATGGGTATCACATGGCTTGGAAAATGATGAACTTGACCAATTGGTCACAGAATTCCAAGGATAAGATACCTGATTGGACATCAATCTTGGTTCTCACAGTCATGAGGAATGGTCTTCCTAGAATCAGGGGAGATTGAGAAGAGTTCATATCACCTTCCATGTTAAGGACATAGAAATCAGCAGGGATGACAAGATCATTGACTCGGACAAGGACATCCTCAATTATTCCCTCAATACTGGATGTTCTTCAATTGGCTAATTGATTGAAAACACTCGTTGGATATAAGGGACCTCGAACAATGCTAGAGAATATGGATTTGGGCATGAAATTAATTGAGGCTCTTAGGTCAATGAGTGCATCATCAATGTTGGATCTTAAAATTTGGCATTGAACGGTAATGGTCCTTGGATCCTTTCACATTATGGGAATTAATTGCTCGGTGGAAACATTTTCGAAGGTCCTAAGTCGCATCTTGTGGGTACACAACTCCTTGAGAAACATGGAATACTTAAAAATTTGTTTTATGGCATCTATTAGGGGAATATTGAATTCAACACGTCTAAACATGTCGAGCATTTCAGGATTAGGTTCAACGGAATTCCTTGGTTTAAAAATAGCTTGAGGAAAAAGAATTGGATTCCTATGTGGAATAAAAGGAGGTGAGGGAATGGAATCAAATTCCTTATCAATTTTATTTTTCATTATTTTTTTCTAGGTCAACATTCAAAAGAGGGTTTGAGGACTTATCTTGAGGCATAGCAATTTTCATTACTGATCTAAGTGAAATTGAACTTACATTACCCTTGGGGTTGGGTAATGGTTGAGATGGAAGATTGGAGGAAATGGATGGTTGCTGCTGACTAAGGTGGGATGCAAGTTGACCAATTTGGGATTCATTGTTTTTGAGACTAGAATGGGTGAAAGAGGCATGATCGTAAACAGCTCTTTCCCATGGTTTTTTGGAAGAAAAAGCATTTCCATGATTAGGATTACCTTGATATAAGTTCTTGGGAAAGAGATTGTATTGGTTTGGGAATTGGGAAGGCTCACTAGGATAGAGGAATCCAGGAAGAGGATTGATTCTTTGAGGTTGAGGAACAAAAGGGAAAGGTTGTTGAAGGTTACCAACACCTTGACTGTATGAAAACTGGTTTTGGTTTTGAGGATAGAATTGGGGCGCATGAGAGGCGGGATTACCATAAATAAATAATTGGTTATAGGATGAAGAGAAGGGACCAGAGTGAGGTTGGTCAATGTTTCTAACAAACTGACCTGATAGTTGAGGATTGGTGTTCCGTTGAGCATATGCTGCATTGAGCTCCATTGGTCCAGATGAATCCTATTGATCCTCTTGAAGTTGTGGACATGTGTAAATTGGATGAGATGGAGAGTTGCAGATTCCACAGTTTTTGACAGTTCCAAGAAACAGTGATTGTGGAGAAGATGATGTAAGGTATTTGGATGCCACACCAAGTTGTTTCACAAGACCTGTAAGGTCACTCATCCACTCGGTCATCTTGTTCGGCTCAATTAATTTATTATCTTAGCCTTTTTTGACTTTTGCATGTGCTCGAGTATGGAATTGTTGTGTGTTTGCAGCCATGTTACTTATGAGATCTCCAGCTGCTGCATGAGTTTTATCAACAAGAGCACAACCACTTGCAGCATCTATGAGTGTTCCCTCAATAGCCAATAACCCCACATAGAGGTATTGGATCAAGTGTTGGTCTGGGTTTTTATGGTGTGGGTAAGTTTCTACATGATTTTTGAACCTATCCCAGTACTCATGGAGCGATTCAATTGAGAATTAACGTATACCACTTATTTCATTTCAGATAGAAGCAGTACGAGAAGCAAGAAAGAATTTTTCTATGAAGAGTCGCTTCATGTCATTCCATGTGGTTATGAAACTTGGAGGAAGGTTATTGAACCATGACTTGGCGGAGTCGTCTAGGGAGAAAAGGAATGCTTGGAGTTTGATTTGTTCCTCAAGAACCCCTTGAGGCTTTATGGTAAAGCACACCACTTGGAACTCTTTAAGGTGGAGATGTGGATCCTCACCGGCTAGCCTGTAGAAATGTGGAAAAAGATGAATCAAACCCGATTTGAGTTTGAAGACAACCTCTTTTTTTGTATTTTTAATAACAAGAGGTTGGTAATTCATATCAGGGGAAGTATGTTCTTACAGGGTTTGTTCCCTAGGATTGGCCATTTCTAATTCAATTGGTTAGACGAGGATTGGTTCTTGATTCATTTGATTATCTCTTATGTCCCTCCTATGTTGGTGAAGTGTTCGCTATATTTCAGGGTCAAACAAATCTGAGGGATTTTTTGGGAGGCTACGGGGAATTCAGAGTGATTTTGAAAGAATTAGAAAGATATGTTTTCTTTGTATTTTTTTTATTTTTTTTATTTTTTTTTGTTTTTTATTACAATAACCAGAATCGAATGACTAATTAAAGAACCATCCCACGAAACAGCGCCATTTGAAATGCACGACCGATTCTCGTATATCGATCAGTCAAAGTTCAGGTGCTCTGCTAATGTGTATAGCAGCACTCAGGTCGAATCCTCAGCGATGATATTTTGTAATAGTCGTTTGTTTTTAGTTGATTGTATTTTGATTAGGGGGGTTTGTTTGTAGAGATTAATTGAAATGAATGATCAACTATAATTGATTTAACAAATTGATAAATATTGAGGTGAGTTCATTATTATGGAGTTAAGCTTGTTATATCTTTGATTCTTTCTTTATATTGCATTTAAATTAACACCCACTTCACAAGTTGACGTCGATTAGAACTCCTAAATGTTAATACTTCAATACAAGCCATAAATTAAATAGGATTCTAATATCAATCAGTACTTGGTTATGGTATTGTATTTATGGTTACAATAATCCATGGAAACCACATGTTAAACAAAATATGTCATTAATCCATGACAAATTTAGTCTAACATACACAATGTTAAATTAATGAATACTCATCGAGAAAATACTCTCAATCACTTAACATCACTAAATTTTTTCTCACCCCAATGAGATATTTACTCAGCCTTTTGGGTTTTTAATAGTCTGGTTATAATTATTATGATTATAAATTAAGAATATAAGAAAAAAAAGGGATTAGAAAAGAGTGTTATGTGGAGCACACACACACAAGAACAATGATGATAATTAAAAACGGATTTTCGATTGAATGATTATGAAAAAGAAGGGAAGGAGATTCAAATGAATTTAAACTATGTTAAGAACATTAATATTTAACTACATAAGTTGGATTAGAATAAAATATATTAAAAAAGAACTTTTCATTAAAACAAAATTACAAAATAAAGGACTTACTAAATTACAACAATGAAGAACATAAAAGTAAATGAAAAAAAGAGAGGAAAGGTCTCTCAATTTAAAAATTGAGTATGGAAGGTCCTCCAAAGCCTTTGTAAAGGCATTGGTAATGCCAATATGATCTCCTCTCTTCTGAAATGCCAACCCCTCTCAAGGAGAGAAGGGGAGAGTATTTATAGCCCAAGGAGTGGACAGTTTGCATTCCCAATATATCCCTCCACATGAATCGCCATGTTGGCAATTCCGACAACAGAATATAGAGAAATCTCCTTCTTTAAAGTTGTAGATAATAACTTTTTACTACTACTCTAAAAATATGGAAGAATTTTGACCTTTGTATCCAATGTTATGGGCGGCTGATTAAACAATTTTAATCAGTCCATTTCAATCTAGTATTTTTGATGTCCAAAATGTGAAAGGGTTTTTGAATAAGAATATTCCATCAAAACCGAAATATTTCTTCAAAAAAGTCGGTCTCCTATATCTCCTCTTTATCCCTGAAACATTTCATCTCGATTGGATGAATACATCATGATATATGTCATGCATGGTGTCTAGATATTAATTCTCGGACCTAATGGTGGGCTGGAATTCAAAACTCCAATTGGGCCCCTTGTTCTTGGAGTTGGGCCATGAAATTTTTATCCATGCTTCTTTTGGATAATCACGAACACATGGTGGAGTTTCATAAAATATGGACTTCAGTTGTTAGACTAATAACTCAATCATTTTGGATAGTCCAGTTTCTTCACAAATTCAGTGGGTCATTTTGTGTGGTAAATGTGATTTTTAAATGGAAAAATTGGCCCATGATACCTTGTAATGAAATGTTGTGTATTGAATTAGGAATCCTAAAAAACAATAACCAAAAATATTGTATCATTATGGTGAGAGTTATAAATAAAATAGTAAACTGACTCAATTGGACTACTTCTAAAAATGCTCAAAAATTATACATAGTGTTAAAACATTAATATATCACACACATTATCCACATTTAATATAAAATCAGTAAAGGGAGTATATAATAAGTCATGAGAATATTAATAGCATCAAATGAATATAGATTCTTAGTGGAAAAAAATGCTTCTGAAAGCTGTCTTTGGAATATCTTCCTTCCCAGCTCACAATTGGTGATATTCTAATCGCATGCAAATAATGAAGAACCAATGTGATCCACTTCATTGATCAAAAAAATCATCAATTCATGGAAGTGGTATCTGTTATTTATCGTAACATGGTTAGTCATACTATAATTGACACACAACCTAATAGTTCAATCCATTTTCTTCATGAACAAGACAGGTGCTTCTCACAGAGATATACTTGGTCGAATGAGAACCTTTCTTTCGAGCTCCTCCAACTGCACTTTCAGTTCCCGTAACTCTATTGGTTCTATCCTATAACATGGAAGGTAATTATTATTTGTCCCCATAATGAGATAAATAGTAAAATCCACTTCCATTATAGGTGGTAACCCTGACATGTTATTAGGAAATATGTCAATAATTTGATACACAACAGCTGGAAACATATTTTACTCGATCTCTTCCATTGATTCCAATGAAAATGCATCCAACTGGTAAAGATCATTCCCATAATTAGTTACAACATGATCTTTGAACATTTATTTACAATCCTCTCTCCTCAGAAGAGATAATCGATGTCATCCTCAGTCATGAAACTATCTTTTCCCCTATAACAATTGATGTGTTCCTCGAATGTCGTCAACCAATCCATATCGAGGATTACATCATAGACATCTATTTCCATCATCGAGAAGTCCCATTTCAGCTCAAATTCATTAATATTAATTGAACTAGTTCTACACATGAATGCTTGAAATTCTCTTTCACAGAGAAGAGTTTTATGTTTTGAAACAGAAGACAACAATTCCACATTTGAACATAGAAAGTCAATAACATGAGAATCAATGAAAGAAAGTGATGCACCAGTATCAGTGAGAACCTTCACAAGAGTAGAATTCAAAAGAATTATACCTCTCATATTAGATGTTCCACCCTGATCATCGATAATCCTCTTATCCTCTCCATATAATTGCTTTATCGATGCATCGTTCTCCTTATGGCCTTGCTGAGATTTCCCAAGTTGAGGTGTAATGGTATTTCAAGAATCACCATGTCTAGATCTTCTCTATTGATGAGTCTGAATCTTCTTTCCATTCCATGTCGAGGAATATGATGATTGTGATGCCATAGAAGTGTCTCGGGCACCTGACCTTGGAGCACTATGACAAGAGCGTTGAAGATGTCACATCCTTTTGAAATTGTGACATGCCCTAGGTTGTTCCGTACACTATAAAATTATGTGGTTAAGAGATCCACAATGAAAGAGAATATATTATATCTGGTTCATGGTGGAAACATCACTAATCTAACTATCTAATTTATTTTTCCAGTTTCAACTTGGAAAATGGGTGTCATAGTTTTCTTGTTCCCACCAGATAAATTCCCACTATTACCTATATGTTTCATCCTACCTCCTCAAATAAACCTCGATATATCATGTTCTGTTACAATTGATGTAATCACATTCCTTTTATATTCTGTAATATAGAGAATCCCAATCTTCGATCAAATATCTAGTCATATCCCCGATTTGATGAGCTTCAAAGATGCCTTTGTCACAACCTCTACTGAAAAATGGACTAATTCATTAATTCAACTCAATAATCTGTTACAAAGAGACTCTCTCATTTTCGGATGAATATGTATGTTGCTTCTGGATCTTGAACATGTGAGGATATAATTGTTTGTTGAATGGTTTATCAAATTCCTCCCTTGTAAATCCTTCATCCAATTTATCTTGCACCACTATATCCCACCAGAGAACAATTATTATACCCAGGAGTATTCCTTATAATGTTGATACATAATGGGAGGGAAGTTTCAATATATAATTTATACACTAATGAATCATTCTATAGAATACTAATACTCATATTGTATATATTACTTTCATCATATTTATGTTTCTATTGGAATATTTTCATAACATGAAATTGAGTTCACAATTATAATAGATACATGAAAATAAAGTGCATCACATGTATTCCAATGTAAAATATATATAAATATAATAGTATATCATCGTCGAAGATTAGTATTGAACTAAATGGAACGTCTTAGTCTCATGATATGGACATAAAAGATATATAATCTTCCATATGTGAAATCCAAAATTAGTCTTGACTTTTAATTTGTGTGACTTATATTACATGCAAGATAAGTTCATCAATATATGAATTCGTAGTGTATGCTCTTATCAATTCATTGGAATCAACTGAATAAATAAATTCCTCTTATATATTCAAATATTTTTTGGCTAGATTTATATTATTAATATATACATTATCACATAAAAACTAATGGACCTAGAGATTAATTTTATTTCAATTATTCCCCCACATTCTCTTGGTTTGTAGGTCCTCATTTATTTCACGTAAGTTATTCCATTTATATTCTACACTAGGATATAGATATATTAATTTTGAAACTATCCTGATTAGTTATAATCTTATTATATCATAATCCTTATAGAATTCCTTATAATGCATTATATATGGTCCTTTAATCATGGCTTGAAATTAAATACAGTGGTATATTTCAGGATTATAATCTATATATATTCATATTCTAAATATTATTAATAATCCATTTAATATATATATTTACATATTATCCTATTCTATGAAATAAATTCATCTCATATGTAGGAATCCAATTCTAGTATTTTAGCCTTCTCATCAACATTAAAACACCCGATTACCCAACATTTGTATTGATAAATTAGTGGTTTTATGTGGAAGAACATAATCTAAAAAATGTATGTTCTAACATAAAAGACCGTAAACTACATATAATTGTATATTCTACGAAACATAAATTGAAAATTATCTGAGTCAATGTAACAAAAAGAAAAACATATGTTAGCAAAATATTTTCTTAGGGATTAAATAGCTATAAATATTCAATCCAACAATAATTGGATTTTTACCTAATCCATCAAAAAAATAATTCCCCTTTATAATATAACTATTTGCATAATGATTCATGCTAACTACAAAACTATTATTTTTCATAGATTTAATAGTTTTGGACCAACCTCAAAAAAGGTTGACACCCAATATAATACTCCTTAGAGGGTATTTTTAATATTTTATCTTGAGTTTCCATAAATCAGTCCAACTAAGCCATAATACATTTCTATTTTCCTCTATAATGAAAAAATAATAATTAAAATAGTGTCCACTCATATGTATGATTTATATGTTTCTAAAAAAAAGTTTATAATAAATATTGATGATCTAATCCTATTTCCATGGATAATACATTATTCAACAGGAATATCATGCTCCTTCCGACCCTTATTCTTTTCACCCCTCCAATCACATATAATTTAAACCTATATCCCCTACATGAGTAAATATTGAGAAATATTTATTCAAATATAAATAAAAGTCTTATTATACAGTCGTTTAAATATGATAATATTTTTTGAAGAATTTCCCCAAAATATTGAAGGTTTCACCATATTATGGGGGTCATCCATCCACATCGAGAACCCTTCATGTGTCCATTATTGATATGATAATTAATTTTCTTCCAATGAATTTGATATAATTAAAAAATCATATATCATGGTCCTCATTATATGAACATAATCTATTGAAAATATCATTTTATTTTTCATGTAATTAAGGAAAATTATATGTGGTCGACCATAAATTGAATGAAACAACATTGTGTGCTAAATGTCACATTATGAAGAATTCTCGTTATGAGATACAGATCCATTTAATGGTAGTAAGAATATATTTTTTTCATTTACATTAAAATATTGTGAAATTATAACTCATGTTCTCAAGAATTATCAGATAGTGTTGGAGTTAATTCTGTATATATTAATATTTTAAAAAATATATATTATAATATTTTTTTATGAGAAAAACTATATATCATCTTATACTTCTTGTTAAATGTTAAGGTAAAATTTTCCCTTCCTATATTGATGTTTCATTTATGTAGGGGTCTTCATTCATAAGAACTAAATATTGATTAATTCTGATTTTATAGTGATATGTCTTTATATATGTGTGATATGTCTTGAACACAATAAAAATAATCATCATTCTATATTTAACATTATCATAAAAAATTGAAATAATTTTAATTTATTATGGGTTGTATGCATCAAATAATAGATTCAATATTCAACTATATATGAAAAACATTGAACATCAATTGTTTTAAGTCAATATAAACATTTCTCAGAATTCTATAAAGTGGAAATAAGGATCCTAGTGACACAATAACTTTATAATTATCACATTACAATACTTTATTTGAAAAACCATAGGCATTTAATATGAGTGGAAGGGAATATTTTCTCAAAATTCATTAATCAATTTTTATAAATTTGTCATTTGAATGTTTGAAAAAATTCATCCATAGGATATTTTTTCTATATAATATTATTGATCCAAATATATCATGATAGTTTTTACATAACCATTATTAACCTTTTAATGGTGTTGGGATGATTTTAGTTATATTGGAAAAATTGTGCCTTTATATCATAACTTCTATACATGGTATAATTACTATGATCCTAAACATTATGAAAATATCAATATATGGAATATATTAGTGATTGCTTCCACAATTACACAAGGTATTATCTTTTCCCCAATATATATGCTATAACACCTTCCTAGTACAACTTTTATGTTATAATATACTTTTAATCCTTTTACTAGATCATTAATTTGAGTAATGGGATTTCCAATCATTTAAAATTTTTTCTAGACCTATTTTTTCATTTTATCTCCCACATTTTAGTCTATGTTTTATAAACATAATTCCCTACATAATTTTGGTTTAAGTAATTTATTCATAAACATCTTTCCACAACTATCCAAATTATAAGATTATTAAATAAATAAATGTGACATAAAACAGATAATGTTGAAAACATATAAGGAGTTTCCTCATAAAATTTAAACTCCACATTTAGTAAGTCATCCATTTCCATGACATAGAAAAATGATATAGGAAACATAGAATATGTAAAATATTTCATAGGGCCCACCATTTGCCCATAGAAAAAGTCAACATATAAATGGAAAGCCAACTAGTATAGGAAAAAGATTGAATTAGATGCACTTTCATTCATTTCTTGCACACATGATTGATTTGGTTCATGATATGATATTTTAAACTAAGGGTTTGTTCCCTAAATGGAGTTATATGCATCATGGGTGATTGAACATTATTAGATATCTTATCTATTGTAATAATATATACTTTTTATATTTTTAGTCTTTTTGAAACTATAATTTTCTATCTTTAATAGGCGATTCATTCTCCCATGGACACCCCTAATTGCTAATGTTTATGTTTTGATATTTAAATTTGATAACTATAGTAATAATTTCAAGAGGGAAAGGAACTGTGTTCTTTGTGCAACCTCATAATTTAATAATACAATTCCTTCTTTAAATGAGGTCAATGTCAATATTTTTTAGTCATGTTTCATCATATAAATTACTGATTCTTATATATATAGTTATTTTTAGACACCCAAAAAGCAAAACATTCAAGTTAATTTCAATAAATTCATTTCTATGAATTCATATATCATATCCATTTTCAGGAAAGTAGTTTTACACCCTACACACTATCTTCAATGATTTATATCACCTGAAAATTAACTACCTATTCCATTGGTTTGTGTATTATGGTTGTGAAATATGAGAAGTATCCATTGTTGATTTCTATAATGATATTGTACGAAAATCATTCACATCTGTTCAGACATGCATACGTATTAGACACAGAAACACACTCATTACATTTTGTTCAAATATATCCAACCTCAAACCACCAAACTATTTTAATGGGGATCATAACCATTATATTTATGAACTTGTTACTATAACATTATAAACTAGTAGTATTGGAAAACATATTAAAATAGTGGTTACATTAAAATTAATATAGGACAAGATTCATAACTACTTTCTGTTAAATATGCTAGTTGACATACATCATTAGCATTCGGTCTAAGAACAATGACCTTAAACATTGTTCATTATTTCATTAGGCCATCAAAATTTAATGTAGTGGAATAATTTTTCAATACATATTTTATTTTAATGTTTTTTCATATATATTAACTAATAAATGTTTAAAAACATAATGAATTATAAATGGCCATAAAATGGCCATACATGGATATGTAATGAAATCCATGATGAATAACAATAAAGGTCATCAAAAATATAGTAACCACTTTATAGGCATAATCCTGGTGTTACCTTGTCCAAAATGATCATCATAAAATGTAAAATATAAGACAATGTGGCACATTTAAATCCCACTAATATATATTTTTGAAAAATATGATCTAGATCATAAAAGGTCCTACAAATTGATGACTTTGAAGAAATAATTTACTAAAAAAGAGAGATATAGAGATTCATTGGTCTATGAAAAAAAAATATTTTGTTGACATATAGATTCTATATCATAGAATATAAAATCTATATATGTTACACCATATGTATTTATTTATATCACCATGTATAAATGCATGAGAATATAGTATTGGGTTGAATATTCCCAATGAACATTGAAATACTCAATCAATATATCTTCTTTGGAATTAGTATTATACTGAATCTCTTATCTTATGTATTCAAATTGATTACCCCATGTGTACATCAATGGTAGACACGACTCTATATTTGAAATGTTTATACCTATCTATGAGAAAATGCCCCAGAAGAAATCATTCTCGAAATTAAAAACACTTATTTACAGAGATGTTATATGTGCTACTGAATCCCTCCATCCATTACTCAATCACTAAAACACATTAATTTAGGAATCATCCAATAAAATCTAGTGTAATAACTCTAATAACTGGGTATGGTTAATATTCCACTATATTTCGCCAAACTAGACTCATAAAACTGTAAAAATCTCAGATGAATCTTTAATTGAAATATGTATTTGTAAATATTGATTGTCATGAATAGATCCTAATCAATTTTTGAGTTTATTTTTTAATAGTTGTATTATAAATAACTATTACATTTAGATATTGAAATATTTTGATTATGGTTCTAATGATTCAATTAACTCTACATCATTATATAATAGGATATCAATTTATTTTTATTTATCTTCTAGTATATGGGAGGATCACGCAAAGGATCAATCAATCTTATTATAAAAATATTAAATAATATAAATCCATATATATAGGATCTTGTATCATGATTTTTATTATAGGATTCACCAACAAAAAATTATCAAAATTCTAGGTAAATGGATTCTAATTCCTTGGTAGTATGGTTGCATTCTACATAAACATACACGTTAATCCCTATTATTTTTAAACATTAATAAAGAGTTTCAATCAATCTAGAAATTCCAAAGTGATTACTGCCTCTCACTATTTATGGATAATTTTAATAGATTCCTTACCATATAGAATCAATATATCTGATAATGATAATGCATAATGAGGCTCAAATTTATGAACTATATATTGTTGTATTGTAGAGCGTTCCACTAATAATATGATAAAGAAGAGTATTTTAGTCATTTGTTCCTCATACCATGATTTGGTTATCAACTTCATAATATATTGGAAAATTTAATAATTTTAACATCTATATCCAAAAATAAATAACAGATGGTGAACCATGATTTACATTCTATGTATATATTTAATGTCTGTCATATGGATAGATTAATAATATCATTCCACTTGTAATTACATATTGTGAGTGAAATATCCTTAGACACTAGATATAACTCCAGAAACCAGGATATATTTAAGGATAAAATCACGAAGATAAATGATTTGGAATGTCCTCGGCAATATTCTTACAACCGTGGCTAATTAGACCCATACACACTATAGTAATTATATACAATAGAAAATAACAATTTCAATTATTGTCACTTCATTTAATGGTGTAACTATAGATCCTAGAATTTGATAATACGTCCTATCCAATGTGAACAATGTTCAACAGATATAATTTGGGATAACAAAATACATAAATTGAACCACTTAATATCTAATGGGTTCCATATTCACATGTGGATCAACTATAGAGTGACTAACAATGGTTGTCCTTTTTTATTTTCAAATGTTATTAGATGTTCGATGATTCCCCATTATATGGTGACCCTAGATTATTCACAACATTAATTATACATCAGACAACAAGATGACCTTATACATTAATAAGTTGTATTCATCAATGGTTTGTTGCAAGAAAATATCATAGTAATTTAAAACTTCTATAGAATGATCATGGTGATCATTCGGTAGTACAAATAAATACACCCTTTCCGATTAATGACCTATTAATAATTCAATAATGTGATGTATAATGATCATATTTTCAACGCAATAGTCAAAATATTTATGATTTCGATACATCAAACATTTTTAATCTAGGGGATCAATATCAATGAACTATGTGGTAAACTAATAGGGTTATCTTCCATTTTTAAAAATAACATCAATATATATCCCCACTGAACACTATAAACTCACATATATATAATTATTTATTTATTTTTGAATTGATATCATACAATATGACCATAACATCAGAAAGTTTAATCATCCATATCAAAATGTTAAAAATTTAGATGGATAGTGTAATGTTTATTTTTTACACTAAATAGTCAAAAGTAATACAGTATCCCCCCTCTAATAATGATGGCTATGGAAGGGTTTGTATATGCATCATCTAAAGTAATGTTCATTGTGTCTAGTAAATGTGATGGTGGTCCTTCCTTGGTTTCTCATTTGGTTGCCTTTGGAAATACCATAAATAGGCCCCACATATGAAAAAAATCCTAGTTATGAATTGTGTTTTAATTGTATTAACATGGATGAAAATATTTTGAATTAACCTATATAAAATAAATATAACCTTCCTCACATGTGATAATAGTATTGGTTAGAATAAGAAATTCCGTGTGAGTTCATATATCACGTTAAAGTTTATTTAGTGTACCTCATCGAGAGAGGATCATAGGTGTCAGAAGATTGAATAATTGATTTATATATCTACTTCCCATGATTTACATTAAATATATGACATATCATACTATACCTATTTGTATTATTTCATGGAACCTATTGGGGATCACCCAACATATTACTTTAGTGTTTTTATTGGTAAATCTCTGAAGAATGTCCACAATAAAAAGGGGAAAACTGAATACTTTTATATTCATGTTCATTGTCAGTTTATAGATTTCACAATATGAATACCATAATAATAATTAGTATATGTAAAACATTTTTTCATTTTCATCATTAAGTGAAATTTAAATGATCCCATCAATAATACCACAGTGTGTCATATCATGCACCTCATTCATGATAGTGATTCAATCATGGGTCATATATACAAAGATCTCTTTCTCTCTAATGTAATTACACGCCATAATAATGACATTACATAGGTTAATTTTATGATGTTATATTAAATTATCATATTAAGAATAAAATAATCCACCATGAATAACATCCTACATGTTTTCACGGTCTTCATTCACAAGCTATTCCCAATTAGAAATAGATGGCCTTCAAAAAATAGTTGTCTCAGGAGGAAAAAGTTAATCATCATTCAATTATTAATAATAACATAATGTCTTACAACATTAAATATATTTTGGTCACACATCAATTTTCATGAAACTAATTTGTAAATGATTAATTGTACCACCCACTTATATTCATATCCTCTTAACTCCCTAATACAGAGTTATAACGAATACTGTGAACATTTTTTTATGTGGTGGAATTGTTTCTTCACTGATTGTCCAAATTATATAGGGAATCAAGTTCATCATTATTCCTTTATCCATAAGTGAGGTTGTATTAACTATAGATATATTTTTCAATCAATAATTTTTAATATGATGATATCCATTCATCTAAATATTCTAGTGTTAATCAAACAATAAAATATGGAAAGGGTAAGAACAAAATTTATTTTTAATTTTCTCAAGTTATCATGAACCATAAAAATCATAACAAAAATAGATAAAAATACTTATTTGTATCATAATCTAGTGCCATAAAATTATTTTTGATGTACGAAAATTGATTGATGATTTTTTATGTTGTTTCAGTATCTTGGATAATGATTAAACAATGTAATTCAATAATATATAGTCCCTCACGTCCATTTTCATTAATATGAAATATTGTTTCTACACTAATAATTTGTGACTCTTCTATTTAGATGAGAATCATAGGTGAAAATTTTAGAATCTCAGTATATTTATCAAAGCTTAGTCATTTTCATTCCCTGTAGTGAAAATAACATGATGATGAAGTTGTCATGGATTAACAACTTGACTATATAATGTGATGTTTTCACCTCAATAGGGACATATTGTGGTTTTAATTCATCCCTATTAGAAATAGAACTAAATTGGAGAATCGGGAATTCTCCTTATATGTCTACCTTATGAAATTTTGAATTATCTCCTATACATGTGGCTCTTGAAGGACTGGATCACAATTTAATTCATTAGTTATAATTAAAAATTAATATAGTATTACACAATTTGTTGGAGATGTATATGGGTCATAGGTATCCTCTTAGAAAAATCATGAGTAATCTTTGTAGCTGTGTGCTATAGGAAATTACGTGGATGATTACATTTTCTAACTCACTATAATGACCACATTATATATTTATCATATAAATTTAAATGTCACTTCAAATATGCATTGAGGGGAATCATATTTGGAATCTACATTATAGGTTAACAATATTTTGAACAATCAATATATTCATCTTGGTTTCAATATTGATGTTCATTCATTGTTATGGTTATTTATTTATTAAATTGGTTTCATCCATTAATTTTTCATAAAAAATTAAATAATTCATTAGAGATACCCCCAATGTAGGATTTAATGGGATAAACCTTTTGTACATTCCCAAATTAATAGATTCTCCTAGGATGATCAAAATATCCCAAAAATTCATTCCTACATCACCACCTATGTTTTGGAACATTATATTTTGTTTTATCCAATTGATCAACTACTAGAGGATATAGACCGATTTTTTTATAAAAATATATCCATAATATTCATATTTATTCATAGAGGGTAACTGCCTACACTAATTAATCAAAAATGGAACATTTTTTAAGAACCCAATATTATCACATATGTTGTGGCTATAATCCTCTACAAGGGTTAATGTCAAAAAATTATATGAAATATTTTACATATATGGTATCCGTAGAAAAAATAATAAATTAATGACTATTCCTTAAATTTTTATGTTTATAAGAGTGGTTATATGTACAATACTTATTGTGGTACAATTTATATGAAAAGGTGAACTCACCCTTAGGTATGCATATCATATTTAGAGATATATTATAGAACATAATGTGGATATACCCTAGAAACCATGAATCAAATATGTTGGTATATTATAATGGGATAACCATATCAATTAATATACCATGAACATAAAAGTAAATGTATTCAGATAATGGTATCACTATTGGTGTCTTCTATAAGATTTTTTAGGATATGAATGATGGGTCGTATTACATTAACGATATCCTTTCCCAACATCACAAATAATCACAATTATAAAATAAAAAAATTTAATAAATTGAAAAATTCTATCAGGATGAACCATTTTCCAATTTAAAATAATTTGATAAGAATATTTTCAATGGAAAAGCATGTATTATTAATATTCCCAACAAAAAGGTATGATATAAATAAAATATAGGTGAAAAATGTGAAAATTAAATAAATATGTATCTGGCCATATGTTGTTATGTCTTAGATGGTTATCTATTCTACATTCTTACATGTTTATTCTCCCAAAAATTTGACATAGGTCAAATTTTATTTGTTATAGAACTGAATAATGATGATGTGATTCCCAACTTATATTCCATATGATTGGTAAATATGTTTTTGTATTATTAAACACATATTGCGTGAATAAATATATATAGTGTTGGTCACATCATTTATGGGTTGTACAAGTATAGATGAGTGAATTTTCATGACTCGGCCTAGGCTGGGGATTCAGACATAACTAGGAAAATATTTCTTCTACATGCATGTGGTAGAGACCAATTATAGAGACATATCTATAATATGGATACCTATGCTTAAGTACATTTAAACACACACACATCCATCTTGATGTAGACCTATAGAAGGAAATAGTAAAAATTTCAACAACAACTAGAAAGTAACCTAAGAATGCATATCCTATTGGTTGTTAATGAGTAAGATAGTGAAAACTAAAAAAATGGGTAACATACACAACCATCATGAAATATTAACTAAATTAAAAAACCATGAATTTAAAATATCTTCAGAGCCTATCTCATGAATCTAAAGCTGTAACCACCATACGATGTAAAAAGTACCAAGCTAAGTTCCTCTGAAGTCACCACCAACTTTTCTATCTTCTACATAAGACACGATACATGCTGGAAAATACCATATATGGTTGAGTATATACATACCATGTAGGATTCCCAAAATGTTGAAGGGGGAGGAGTATGATATATATCTATAAGAAAAGGATGTAGGTACATGTTGTAGTCAAAGATGACAACGCATCCCGAACAAAGAGTGAATGTATCCTAATCTAAACACAATATGATACTCATGGTTAGTAGATAAACTATGCATCGTGTTTTCATAAAATATATTAGGAGAGTAGAGTCATATAACCATGATAAGATAAATATATAATGCATGTTTCATACACCACGTGTCATTGTCTCTAATAAAAGAAGAGTAGATAAATTATAGGTTATGTATATAGAACAATATATATATGACCAGTCAAAGGAATCAAAGCTAGATATAAAAGGGATTTCCATCAAATAACTTGGAACAAATATATTTGTGGTCAAACCATCCAATAGTCCATCAATGATACCCAACATCTCATTCATATTCTCAAATGTAACCTTGAATTCCAAACTCTACCTAATCAATTTCCATAGAGTCGAGTGGGAACAATCACAATGTTGGTGACCTTTTCCATGATTAAAATTGAATTATCAACTCTGAAAGCCATCAAAAACCTACATCCCAGCTATACTGTAGTGTACTGAAGGGTATTCAATGAGAAATCCACTACCCAGCTCTATTGGAGGGTACTAATCATGTGTCATTGAGGACTCCACTTCCTAGATCTACTGGATGATACAACTAAGTAGTGGTCAATGAATGCACATAACATCACAGCATGAGAGTAAAAATCTGTAATCATCCAGGAATCAACATTATAAATCTAATATAGGGTGCTATAGGGGAGTCTAAAATGGACCCATTTCCCAACTCTATTAGAGTGTACATCTGGGCGGTCATCAAGGAATCCACGCCGCAGCTATTATTGGGGGTACAACTGGATATTCATTGAAGAATAAATTTTGTAGATATACTTAATGTTACAATAAGATTTTCATTGAAGACTATAATACCCAACTCTACTAGAGAGAACCTATTAGGATTCATTGAGGACTAAGTATCCCCGCTCTACTTGGGGGATCAACTTATTATGTATATTGTGATCCTAGGTGATCACCACCACCATCAATCATCACATAGCCAATTGAGTTTTCTGAAACATTCCAAATCACATCACAGAAGCCAGAATTGGTGCCATAATCATTTTATGTGAGAAAAAAACCCAGGATAGGCTACAAATTGAACAAAATTTGATTATATATGAAGGAAGTGTGGAACATTATTATTTATTAAAGGGAACTATTGGATACATAGTGTGTGACAGGACCCACACAATGTGGGATCCAACACCGGAACAGTAATGTTCCAGGAGGTACACGATCTACAAGCCCTATGATATTACTGAGTGTACATGTAAACTACATGGCATGTCCATGCTAACAGGGATGGGGTTGTGTCCTTTTAGTCATTTCGTTGTATTTGACTTCATGTTCATGTACTTTAGTATTTGTCATGTGTATCCACCAGGGGTTCCACCTATGTTCTCTTTCCATGTTCATATATATCGTTACACGATTGTGTTACTGGTCATATATTCCTCTATGGAGTCTTTCTCGTTTGTTCCATCACAGGGGTCATCCATTCGAAGACAAGGTACATAGTGTGAATTAGGCATACATGCCCTACAACCCTTATAATTTCACAAAAACCAAGCTTCCATGGACTAGGGGCTACATGTTGTGATATACTTATGATTTTCCAAAACCCTGGACTCTTCACTTTCAGGGATACAGACCACGTGTCCATACATGTACATAGAGTGTTTTCATATTTTTTTCACATTTTTTAGATCTATATTCCACTACTCGATGTCAACCATTATACATGGATTTCATCCATATCTACACCTAAAAACATAAGATTTAGGTAGGATATATGTAATGGTCTGGGGTTTTGGGGTCCATTACATGGTGAAAATCAGATGATGGATGTTCTGGGAAAGTTATTGAGGCTTCTCGGTGAAGCTTATGACTAACGGTAGCCTTATCCAACTGGTAGCACGGCCTACCGGTGGCTCGGCCTACCGGTAGCTCGGCCTACTGGTGGCTCAGCCTACCGGTAGCCGCAGCCCACAGGTAGCTCGGCCTGCCCATCGCCGGACTATCGGTAGCCGCAACCTACCTATAGCCATGACCTACCGGTTGCTCGGTCTACCGGTATCCACGACATAACGGCAGCTGTGGCCTACCGGTAGCTCGGTGTACCGATAGCCATAGCCTACCGGTAGCTTGGTCTACCGATAGCCTCCGCCTACTGGTAGCTCGGCCTACCGATAGTAACTTCCTACCGGTAGCTGCGGCCTACCGGTAGCTCGGCCTACCGGTAGCTCAGCCTACCGGTAGCCTCGTCTAACCGGTAGACCCATCCTACTGGTGACCCCCATGGGTTATTCCAGTAGTGCCTCCTTTTGCGAAAAATGTTTTTAAACCCGGTTTTGACCCCTTTAAAGACCATTAATGGTATTTAAGTTTAAATATTGATAAGATACCCTACAAAAATGAAAAACCATGTGTTTTATTCATGCCTTTAACTATGTTTTTTTGAGTCCTTGGTTAAGGTGGTTGTGCGTCTGTTTTAAATGCTCCGAAGGGCGGTGATATTTTATGTTGCGCATGTGGGGTGGCCCAACCCCGTGGTCAACCCACGATCCTACTCCATACGCGGTTTCGATTTTTTCTCTCTGTATCATAACCATCACGGGCATGCTGTATCTCATCACTTATCAGCCTTTATAACCTAAAGGCTTCTCCCTATGTTTTTTTCATTGATTACCCTACACTCGGAATACCTTTACTCCTAGAAAGTCGTACCTCACCCGGTGAAGTTTTCCTTGATCGTGTTCTGTGGACCTCCAGCTACTCACGCAGGGACTTAACGTCGATACTTGATCAGTCAGGAAGGGGTTTCACCTTCGTATATCCTTTCAGTGTATCTTGCAGGGTGGGTACACTACTACTTCTGTAGAATTGGATGAACCAAACATTTCTGAATATAATAAACGAAATCTAATGAATAAAGGGGAGGGGTGTGATCGATGATGTTGCTCTATTTTTCTCGTATTTTATGATTAATGATTTCTGAATTGTGCGGGATTACGCCTACTGAAAATCAGGGTTGTTGGTGGTCTTTCTCTATGCACTAATAAACCCTTACCTCTTGTTATTTTGAAATGGCATGTATTTTGGTTGTGAACCTTGTGCTGTGTAAAGAAAATTGGATAAATACTTATATTCGGCTAAAAAAATAGAAAGCACCTGGGTCAAATCCTTTTTGATGATAACCCTGTTTTAAGCCCAGTTGAATTGAAATCATGGAGTGTGTTAAGTCATTAGAATCTGAAAATACCTGTTGAGTCTGCCTTGTTTTGGAAGAATTGGATTGGTTGTTTCCTCCACGAGCTGAGTACGGGTGACCTTATAGTTTTCTTGGATAGGGGATTAGATTGCTGGGGGTGATGTGGGTGAGGATGGGATCCTTTTTTGTATCACGAATTGGGGTGGGATCCTCTTCTATTGTGAAACCTTCTTATTCATAGTTCTGGGAACTTGGGACTGTATGTCACTTTGACCTGCTTTGGTTCCAACACAATGAGGGGTCTCACTTGATGTGCTTTTACAAGAGAACCGGGTGTGAATGTTCAAATTGATGTTGGGTGTAATCATTCCTTAGCTTGTGCTTATTCTTAATAGTTTCCCAAGTAGGTGCAAAAACTTTTTTAAACATTATTACTGAACATGAAAAAACGGATGGGAAATATGGGGATTTAGTTTGGTGTGAGTTGTGACTTGGGCAAGGGTGTTGTTCTCTTTTCATACAAATTAATAGTAAGGATAATGTTCCTTAGGCTGGCTGAAGAAAAACCAAGATTGGGTGAGTGCTTGTTACCTATACATATACTTGTAGTTTTTGTGTTTCTTATTCGCGCCCCATCCAAGTTGAGCACATAGTTCCGAAAACCCCTATTTTATAGCGGAGGGAGTTTTTCCCAACACTCTTATGAGTGGCTGGTTGTTAGCTCCTTTTCTGCTCCCTTTCCCGAATAGCCCAAGACTCTACGGGAAGGTTGTGATGGCCTGAAGTCCATTATTAGCCCAAGAATCTTCGGGCAGCGGAAGTTTTGTGGTTGGCCTAGGTGTGTGTGGGTAGGTGGTTCCCAAGTATATTCAGGATGATTCCTAGGTGTCTTCGGGCATGACAATAGTTCTTCTAGCCCAGCTGTTTTGGGTGTGGCCGTGGTTATTCTGGCCTAGGTGTTTGCAGGCGAGGTTACGTGTGACAGTTGTGGCCTAGGTGTCTATGGGTGGTTTAGTGGTTGTGGCCCAGGTGTTTGTGGGCGGAATGTGTGGTTATGGACCAGGTTTGTGCGGTCAGGGTATGGCAGTGGGACTGCAATGAAAATGGCGGGATTGGTTCGATGCGTAATATGTCTTCAATTACAAGTGGGAAAGTGGAGCAGGGTACCTAAACATCGATGTGCTATTACTATATATTACTTGACATGCGTTATTTGGGGAGTGTGCCTTGGTGAGGCTTGGGTGGTTAGTTTCCTTTCTAGGTTCATAGTTTTATCTTTTTCTCATAGGGCATTATTATGCCTCCCCAGTTATTCTCGAGAGTCTTTCGTTTTTCCCTACTGAGTATACTTGTATTCTCACCCTATGTACATAAAACTGCTTTCAGGTTTCTAGGAGGACTTCGGGGATCGTGCTAGACTATACTAGCCCAGACCTAGTGACAGATCATTGCAGTTGCTGTTGTTCTTTATTTTGGTATTTCCCCCCTTGTAGTCCCCTTATACATTGTGGATTTTACTTTTGTAACATGCATTGGAAATGGTTCTTACCTTTACTTTTACTTTCATTTTGGTTTTTTAGGATTTACTATCTTATCTCCCGATCCTATTAAAATAAAAAGTGTAATGCCTTCCATTTAGTGTGTGATTTCATGCCCTTGGTGCTGGTCACCACTCCAGGACCTATTGAAGGCAGGTTTTGAGGGTCATTATCTCTCCTTCAACTAAACGAAGAAAGGGACTGAAAATCTGATGACCCTTCCGGCATTTTTGGTGAAGGCGGGTTGTGACAATATATCATTCCCAGCTATCTTTTACTATAAATAGAATTATAGTGGTCTTAAGTGGTTTCTTCATTAAACCAGTACATCACCAATCCTTCCACCTATGATTTCATGATCTTAAATCATCAAAAAATTCAAATGTTCCTTTATATAATCCTAGAAATATTATCAGATTGCAGATTCAATCCTCAATCAACATTTCACCATGGAATCGGGGGTTCAATCATGCTTGCTATCACCCGAAAATGTTTAACTAGGAATGCATGGTCCTACCAGTGACACATGTGAAAAATATTTTATTGAAATTTACCATAAAAAGAGTGTTAACATTTTCGACAAAACATTCATTGAAAATTATCAAGAATGTTGATACATAGGTTAGCAACTAATGTAATTGATCACTGTTAATCAATACATATGAGCATTATTAAGCCATGATTGGTGTAGTTCAAAATACTGGAGTGGTAAACTAAATTATTTTAATAAAAAAGAGTTAAAAACCTCCAATTAATTTGTCCTACATAGATATTGGATAATTTTTTTCAAATAAAAGACTCACTAATTATTGAATTACACAATTTCACTCATTGTACTCTGATATTATTTGATCTGCCATTTCAACATCATTTGAGCTGATTCAGAAATAATCAAGGAATGAGAAGCTCTAGAATACTCTTAGGATTAGTTTGGTTAACCTGTTGGATTATCCTAGTATGTATATTTATATATATTTTCTTTTAGTTAAATGAATTAATTAAATAATTAATTAATTAATTAATCCACTAAATTCAAGACAAAAGAGCAAGGAGTTATGATGACCAATGTAGACCCATTTTGAGACATCCTTAATGTAAACACCATGTTATGGCCTCAACTATGGTCTCAAATTTTATGATCTAATATTTAGTTTAATATTTATCCAATTTCCACTAGGAAGCATGACTTCATAATATAAAAAAAATTAATGTCATTATCAAATTAATTTTGTACACACTGTGCCATGGAATCACACACCAGATCATCACCTATATATGAACATATATATAGATATATTTCATTTTATTACATGGAAAAATTGGTATTTGAATCATTCTATCCTTCAATCATTTCATCATTGAAAAAAAAACTAAACGAACAAGGGATACTAAGACTACCCCAGGCTCTCCCACTCCATGGAACTCTCATGCGCGTTGTTGTTCTACCACAACATGAAATTCAAGGGTATTTCATGTCTACAAAATGTATTCTCTTTTCAATTTCCTATATTCATTCTGTGATCTAAAACTAGGCTCCATACTGAATCTCCTGCATCTACATATGTGCATATTTCCATGAAAATATATTCTCAGTTGCGACATGGGGAATACCTCATTCACTCGCTCAAGCTATGGGTATAGGGGGAACCAATAAGTAACTTAATCCATTATATGATCAATCATTAATTTCATGATTAACCTCAGGGATATATTGCCTTCCTAGATGCACCTCGGTAATACTCTTCATGGGTAGGTTATTTTTAATTTTGTTCTCTCTGCTCGATCTCCAATCACCTATGAAGGTTATCTATGTATGATATATATCCAATATAGGCCATCCCCACCCACTCAAAAATGACATGGAACTTCATTATTGTCGCAATCAAAATCTCAAGGATCGCAATAGAAGTATCAATCGATTTTTTTAAAAAGGTTGGGGTTGAAGCCTCAATTTATTATTTAATGTAAAGACCTCTTGAGTGTGGGTAGAGGGAGACCCATTACATAGCTCGAAGGCCCAAGACCAAGTGGCTTGATTACAAGTCTTGAATTCCCATTTTTTGGTCCAAAGGACCCCTCAGTGAATAATACTTCTATAGTACCTGCGCTGCTATAGTGCCTGCTACATTACAGTCGTCGCTAAAAAACTTGCAACAGTGCCTCTGCCGCTACATTTCTTCCGCTGCTACAGTACCCTCAACAGTTCCTCTACCACTCATTGATCACTTTCCATCAAATGGGTGACCTACATGTTTTCCCAAATTTTGAATCAAAATTTTCCATGTTGAAGATAGAGTGGTAGCTATTTTTTTACACAAAATCTACCAATAGAAGGTGTTCCCACTAGCTCCACATGAAGTACAACATGAAATACCTCAGCACATTTTCGATACCTAGATAGTGTGATTATTTTTTCTATCAGTCTAGGGTAAAATGGATTAACTCATCCTCATTTTAGTTATAAATTCATCCTATATGGATCTCCTCAATTGTGATGTAAATTGAATCACGATTTTCGACAGTTGTCATGTAAATCCCATGATGGTGGATGATATCCAATACGAACACCATCCACCATATCTCCACCAAATTACTCTCCTTGATATAAATTTTTTTATAACATCAGGATTATATCAAATACTACCTAAATGGTATCATGTTTCGTTGATATGCATGGATTCCCAATCAAAAAATATATGGAAATGGGATCTCAGTTCTAGTCTGGGATCTCAAGAAGTTGCAACTTACCATCCTGAACACGGTGCTCAACCTTCTTCTACGAACATTTGAGGCACTGAGAGACACACATAGGTATTCTTCATCTAATTTTCGACCAGAGAAAAATCCAATGTTGGAATTTTTATATCATCCACACTATCAGAGATATATTTAGGGAATATGATTTGAACTCTCGAATCACCTCCTTATCTGTCATGACTACAACCGTCGTTCATCGCTAGAATTTTTTTACATGATTCTATCCTTTAAAATATACATTCCCTGATTCCTGTATAGATATATGGTCATGTAAGTCCTCATAGTTTATTTATCCTAGCTATGAATATATCAAATGCTCAAGAACTGATGGATTCAATACCATCAACTAGAGAAATGTTGTACCCACATTCCCCACATGGGTTAGCTGAAGGGAGGCCAAAAACTCTGAATCGTCCTGCACCAAAAGAGAATGATACATCCTACTAAGGGAATACAAAACTACATTGATATTCCCAAGAGTATAATATATCAGGAAGTCATACAGTAGGAACTCTATCCCACATCATTGTCCATGGTTTAATTCTCTCTATGTGAATTCATACATAAGAGTCTTCTAGTCTATGTAAATCACAAAAAGCTTTCCTAAAAGTTAGTTCCTCCAAATCCTATGGGAAAATTATACCACTTAAATATATATGTCCTGAGTTTTTGTATAACTCTAATGAGGTATCAATTTCATTGAAACATATGAGACAACTACCATTCATTGCATCAAAAAACCAACGAACCTAGATCCAGAGTCATCGAGATAAACTAAATAATCAACCCCTCAATATGGTATTCTCAACATAAGAGTACTCATTAGCCTCATACAAAACTCATTCGAGGAAATCTACCACTACTCGGTCCAATTAAATGATATTTCGTTACATGTACGGAAGGTCAGATTGGATGAAATTTTCAAGAAGTGTGCAAAACATATCTACAGGTACCCCTCCAAGACTATAATGATTCGAACCTCTTACAAGATATTTGCTGGGTCACAATGAAGCACTATAGAAATATGTACTAGGTCTTTTTCAATACCATGATAATAAATGATATTATCTAGATTATGAACCTCGTGAATATTGAAATGGAATATAAAATTATAACCATAAATTATCTTGTGATGAAGAAAATATTGATCCATCCCCAAGTTATCTTAATGATCATCCATCAATGAATAGTAGATTAGTACGTCGTCAATTTAGAAATCCAAATACAAGTCAATGTACGGATGGAATACATGGTTCATTAAACCCATAATCATTATGGGGTATTTTTTCCAATGAAGGTCATCACTGGAAACTCATAATGTTCATAATGACATCAGAATGACAACATTGGAATTCTTTTATCATGAACCTTCAACTGGTGATTGAAAGACTACATATCGATCATTGAGAACCATCTCACCCCTTACAATCGGTCATAGATTTTCTCATTCATATTCAATGGTTACTTGATTATTATAATGTCTGAGTTCAAGTAAATATAATGCACAAAAATCCACCAACTCCCATACTACTTTTTTATGAAAAACAATTGAGATCCTTATGGGGATACACTTGGTTTAAAGAAACCCTTCTCTTAAAGGACCTCAAACTTCTACTTTAGCTACTAAATATTGGTGCATTATATCCTACATTCTGTAAGGGACATTCTATTGGTGGTGGGATGAATGTCAGGGAGAAAATACATCCATTACGTCATAATCAGTCTCATAACATACTTGAGAAAGGCATCCATATAATCCTCCAAAACTCAAAGAATACTAGTGTTTAAATGGGATGATTCACCAAGGGTTATACATGGTGACTAATGGGAGAAGGGTTTTATCATTATTATTTTTGAACCCACATGTATCACTATTAGATCCCACTCTCAAGAGAAGAGAAATCCCGTCCCATCAACACCTTGGAATTTCACTTATCTATGGTGAAAGTAAACATGGCCATAGACCATGGAAAAGCAACCCATACACAATATTATTCCAAAATAATCCATCATGATAACCAGATGTTACAATGTGAACCTTTATCCACCAATCAATATATCACAGTTCCAGCAGATGAATGATATGAAATAAGTGTTACCTATATGAACCTTAAGATGAAGTTGGTGGGATAACACCTAAACTGGTTTTTCATTAAATCGCACAATGAGTATGCAGAATATGTAATAAATACAATAAATATCAAATGAGGATGATACTACAATATAATAAACATATATCGTTCCACTAATCATCTCATGTGTTATTGGGTCACAATCCCTCAAAGTTTTTAGTTGTATGCAGCTTTAATTGTGAGCCCCATAATCCTAATCTGGCACCTAGTGGTTATTTTAGAAGGATGTCATCTGATTTTCCATGAACCATATCTTTTCAATCTCATATTATAGTTCCAGCTCCCTAAAGACCACCTCTTCCTTTATTTGGAAATCCCTGATCACGAAACTGCCGCTACAATAGAAGTACATTATTTGTCTACTTTTTCTCCTTTGTAGGAATGGTTCAGAAGTCACACACTATCTGACGTCACCCATCAAAATAAAATCATCAAACCTATATAGGTATTCCTACATCACTTCAATGTCCATGAAGCACACCTCCACCCATCTCATCTAAATTTTCAAAGGACATCATGGGCATAGATCCCTCCAACTGCCACCTGCTAGCTATTGAAGATGACTCAAATCTAGGATGCCCGCTGACAGATAAATTTTCTCAATTTCCCAATAATAGAATCCATCTAAAACTATTTTCCTCTCTAGTTACCCAACAACAGTGGGGATGAAAAAGGAAAATACACTTGAAAAGATCTATATGTGGATTCCCTTGTCAATTGTTCATTCTTAGATTTATTCATCACTGATATTGTTAATGTGTTACAGTGTCAGTATGTAGACCCACTTAATAAATAGACACCATCATACATCCATGCTTCACCTCTAGAATCCCTTTAATCCGAATCGTGCATAAGCCATCGAGGTAATACTCATCACTAAACAACTAAATGATATTGTTCTATGAGATTGTCTACTCATCATGCATATATGTAACAACACTCCAACATTACTGAACTACTATTTGGAAAAGGATAGTTTCTTGAGTAACCACCTGAACTATTGGGTTCGAAACAAAATTGATGATAAAGACCACTATATCTAGCCAATCCTCATCTGCCTAAGGATCTGGGTCACCATGGATCATCAATGGCATGTGGCAGTAGAACTCATAGAGCATGCTAAGCCTGTGTGTATCCTAAACCTCCATTGATAGGATGATCTTATGACCGATAGGTTTAGGTGCTTTTACATACCCACATGGATGGAGATTTGTATAGTATGGACCCCAAACTACGGCCTCACAACTCATTAAATCACTATCATAATCCAGAATTGGTATCATAGATTACCATAATCATAAGGGAATAATTAAATTATTAAATATGTACCTTGATTATATTATCTTATATATATATATATTATGAAATTAGTCAATATGTAAATTTAAAGACTCGATTCAATATTATATATTTACCATTTTACAATGAAACCAATGTATTTTTATTCCCAGTGAACAAGAAGGTAGTCAATGCATTGGTGAATTGACACATCAATCAGCCATATCATCACTGGTATACATAGCCTGAGAGCCCCACTCCTGAAACATTGACACATTTTCCCTAAATCCCAAGAAAATACTCTTATGGGGAATAGTCTGAAAAAATTCCCAATGAATGAACATGATTTGATACGAATCAGTCATTACATGATCCAATACATGGATCGATCAACATTTACCCCAATCCTACCTCCATAGGACATGGGGGGGGAGACCATCCCTGAAGGAATGTCTAACATGATGCGGCCTTTTTTCAAATTACTTGTATTCACACACATAGTAATATAACTATATAAGTAATAGGTAAAGTGTATAATATGAATCATTTCTTGATATAACACCATATATGAATAACCTCTTGGGTGCACAAGAGTACCACCATGCAAACTAATAATAAATTAAAAAAAAGACAAATTGAACCAGAAATATGTCCCATCCTAAAATACATATAAATGTAAAATGTTGAGAGATCCCCACTGATATTTCCTAATCTATGACCATTGTATTTTGTCCTATGTACAAGGTTTACCAATGGTCCTTTGATATTAATGATGATTTAGTCATCATATGTATAAGACAATTTTTTTTTTGCAAATATCACATGAATCGTTGAGTATATACATACCCAATAAGATTCATTGATTGATGAAGGAGGATCAATAAGATATATAGTATGAATAGAATTGTATTATATCAAATATACCATCTAAGAGAATAGATCAACCAAAACCAATGGATATAATAACCACATCCATATACATGGGGCTCAGAAAATTTAGGTATATGAACTACATGATCAGTATTATGCACCATATATGGATATTACACTATTCCAACAAAAAGAATTGTATCTCGGATATGCCATGGCATACCATCTGTATCATCACCTATAATAGAAGGAGAGGTACAGAATCCAACGATATAAATAGAGAAGAATATATATATATATATATTATCATTGAAAAAAATCCATATTATATAGTATGTGGTTCTACATATAAGATATCATTTCAATAATTAGTGTATCAAATAGTTCAAATGTCCATCAACGATTCCCTTCATCTCATGAATCTGGTCAAAAGTACTATATAAGTCAAAACACACCTCGTCATTGTGTCTCATAGTCGAGTGGGTACAAACTCTATGTAGAGAACCCATTCCCTAGTAATAATAGAGGGATACACTCTTATATTCATCTATGAATCATCACTAAGATCTACTAGAGGGTACCACTTAGTAATCATAAAGGACACCAATTCATATCTCTATTGAAGGGTGATACTCAGTTGTGATTGATAACAACACTGCCTAGCTCTAATAGATGTTGCAAATTGGTGGTTGTTGAGAAATACACTGAATAAATGTAATAGAAGGTACCACATAGATAATATTGAGGACTCCACTACCTATCTCTATTGGAGGGTACTACACTATAGTTATGGAGGACTCCACCACCCAGATCTATTGTAGTGTAAAACCGCATAGCCGTCGATGACTCCACCACAAATCTCTACTAGAGGGTACACCTCATAGTTTTTCAAGGAATCCACTACCAAACACTACTGGAGGGTAAAACTCAATAGCATTTGAGGACTCCACTTCCCATAATTACAGGAGGGTACCACTTGGTAGCCATCGAGGACACCACTAAATAGCTCTACTGGAGGTTATCACTTGGTTGTTGTCAAGAACACCACTGAACATCTAAACTGGAGGGTACCTATCCATTATTGTTGAGGTATCCACTACAATTCATTACTAGAGGGTTCATCATAGAAATCATGGAGGACTCCACTCCCCATATCTACTTGAGGGTACAACTCAGTTGTCATTAAGGGATCTAGGGTCTAAGTATACTTGAGTGTAACACCTGGTAGTTGTTAAGGACTCCACTGCACATCTCTACAGAATGGTACAACTATGTAGTCTTCAAAGACTCCACTACCCATTCCTATTATAGGTTACAACTGTGCAATCATTGAGGAGCCCACTGTCATGCTATACTGGAGGGTACAACTCAGTATGACTCTGGTGATCATGATTTATCGCATTCATCATCATGCATCGCTTGGCCAAGCCTCATACCCTAAACATTCAACATCACCTCTCAATAGCCACAACAAGGGTCACAATCATATTATACATAGAAATATATTAGTATAGTCTACTCATCTGCCAAAATCAATGGTCAAATGAATGATATTTGAAACATTGACGTTTTATAAGATGGAAGCAACTGATACACTATGTATGAGGGTATCCACATGGCGTGTGATCCCGTTCCACCACTTGGCCCCCATTCCTAGAGATATGTGGCTCCCAATACATGTATTAGTACACATGTATGGGTGGAATACACTATGTGTCAATGCTAACCATGACTAGGTCATGTTCATCTGGCCTTGTTTCCGTACATGGGCTCATCTACATCTTCTTTTTAACATTGAATGTGGCTTCATATGTGGTTCCTACCTTGTGCTATGGCCATATATGTTTACTTTGGTAGATGGCTGTGTGACTAGGTGTGAACTCTAACATGGTGTCCTACTCATTTGTTCCATCACACAACTCATCCAACTAGTGAATATGTGAATGAAAAATTGGAGGTATACACATCATCTCTTCCTTAAAATTTCCCAAAACTCGGGCATCCAAATATAAGGTTATACATTCCATGTGTGCATCCTTGTATGTTCCATTTAGTTGGGGGTTTTCAAAGTTTTTCATATTCATTTAAAAAAAGAATTCCTTCCATTCCGCTTTTATTTCATCCTAGTATCCACCTAAGAACATCAAAATAGATTTTGGATCTACCATCACTAGCCATTGTTCACCTAAAATTAGATTTTTTTTGGAGCTCAGCGGTTTTCAAAATGAATCCATATGTTTTCAATCCTTATTACATTGATTTTATGATGCTATACCATTGAAAAAAAATATTTTAGCTTCATATAATCCATGACCATGAATTCATTAATCTATTTCATCCTTGATCTCCATTTTTCAGTGGTTTTAAGGGTTCAATTGGGCTCACTACCACCAAACAATATCGAACTGGTATTAAGAAGTCATTCAATTGGAAAATGTGAATAAAATTTTATATAAAGACACCATAAGAATGGTTTAACCACCATTAAGCATGTTTTCATGGGTAAAGACAAAAAATGGTTATACTAATGTTTGAAACCAGTGAAATAACTCAATTTAAACTATTACACAAGAAAATGATTAGGCCACAATTTGTGAAAATCGATAGAATGTATCAATATGCTCAATATGATTAATTAACAATGGTGTAAACCAATTTTTTTGTCATGCATGGATATGGGTTAGTTCATTTTTAAATAATTTTATCGCTAAATAACGAAGTATATCATTGTGTTTGCTGGACACCAATATTAACTGCTACAAAACCTTTTCATTTTCTCAGGAGATTCGCCATTAAAGGAGGATGCAGAATCTATAGAATCCTCCACGGTTTTATGTGGCTATCCTAGGTGGATTTTCCATGGCTATATATCTATAAAAAATTCATCGAGGACAAATTAATTTTTTATTTAAACTATTAATTAATTAATTCACTGTATATACCTCAAATGATCTCCAAGTTCGAATGCTCTATGATGACCCATTTCCGGACATACCTATAGTAAACACCATGATCTACACTCAGTCATGGTGTAAAAAGTTTTATCTATATTTCTAAAAAATATTAATCTATTTTTATTTATTATAAATTCCTGAGTAGTATAATATATATTTAATATTTTTATAAAATTAATTTCAGGAACACATGGCCTTTGAATCATGGACCATCTTAGTGACTAGATCTAGAAATATATATAAAAATATTTCAATGTCTTATAAGGTGAAAAAAATGTTTCTACAAATTCAGGGGGGATTTATGGGAGATCTTTATTGTTCAAATTGGATGTAATATTTCTCATTAACCCAAAATTCATTTCCTTCCATTAAATACTTATCTCCTAGAAAAATATTCCCATACAATGGTATAATGTGTAATCCCACAATATAAATTCCTTAGACCAGTTTATTAACCAATATGTTCAATTTTGAACATAATAATGATATTATCAAATTTTTCAAAGAAATAGATATTTCATTTTCAAATAATATGAAATTCCAGATTATTAGAGCATTTGATTATTCTCCATTATGGAGATGAATTGAAAAAAGGATATGGTAAATGAGAAATATTATAGGGAAGTAATATCCGTTTACATTTTACCCTACAATCACACCATGTTCACTTTTCTAAGGTCCACAAATTGTTCCTATAGATATTTTTATGAGACCTCGAGCTGTGATTAGCATGATCCACCCATGTTTACCATGAGGATAGTAAAAAGAACACAACAAAATTCCCACTACTTATCCTAACCAACATGAATGATCAAACATGTGAATCCATAACTTCTTATAATATAACTCCCATTATTCACCTTTGTAGATGTTAATTTATCCATAGTGGTTCCCATATTTTATCTTTAAATGTACCTCATGGGTTTTGATTATAATAAACACACAAGACTAAATTGATTATGAAGATTAATGAACTGTAAGAAAAAACAACCCTTTTCCCACCCTTGTAATTCATACCCATTTAGGATTAATAATTAACAATAATATATATGAATATTAACCAGTAATTAGTGAAATTACATTAAATAATGGATTAAAACATCTAAAGCTGTTTGAATGAAAAATAATTCCTTAGTATTTAAGAACTGTAGTTAAGGGCCCCCTTTTTACGAGTCACAAATTGCCAACCCATTATGAAAATATATATATGTACCTAGAAAATATAGAGAATCCTCATTTAGAATTATCCACCAGGGAATCCACATCACTCATTCTATCTACTCGAGAGACCACTTCAACCTAATGTTAAACCAGGAAAAATCACTCAATGCTCTATAGTAGTGTAAAAAAATAGAATCCTGATTACTAGGTTAATACTTCACCATAAAATATATATAGGGGTTCCCCAATATCCCTACCTCCAATAAAATGAGAATCCATGTCCAACCAATATCAGTATGATGATGATGGAAATAATCTTGATATGTAATGGGCCATAATTTCATGAAGGTATTGAATAATTTTTTACTAATTTGAATTCCATAAATAGAACTAATATTGATTTCTAATAAAGACATGGTGGTCCCATGAGTGTATGAGTCATGTACGGATACTAGATCTCAGAAATTGGAAGAAGGGACTATGACACATGGTATTTTTTCAACTGTGTGGACTAGCAAACATGATCATGTGGCTCGTTGTAGATTCATGAGAGATCCATATCATATTTTTTGCACATTTAGTCAAACCATGCACCAAAAAATGAATAGTTCCCCAATTAATAGTGGATTGAGAATAGTTTTCACATGGACTGGATATGCCATGTGGCAAAACCACCGACCCATGCATTTTTAGGTGAAATTAATTTTTTTTATTTTAATCTAAAAACCTCTTTTAATTTATTATTGATCATGTATAGTGGTGGGAAATATTATTCTTAACCTATAGTTTCAAAATTATCCCAACATAAGATCATTTATATTACACTCATCTACATATGCACCATGGTTCGAGGGAAGAATTCATCTCTTGAGGTTACACTAACCTTAAACTTACATCTTTTCCAAATTTTCATTGGAATCCATCATGATATTCAGGTAAATGATTATTTTCCAATCATATTTTGCATTAGACCATTTATCAAATTTATTCCAACCTAATTCAAATAAAAGGACGATGTGGAGAGAGTCATCATATATGACCTTGAGGTAGGTGGAAACAGTTTTTCCCTTTCTCATTTATTTTTTTGGTTTTATTCCATTTTTCCACACATCATATTTTTACGATAATCCTTATTATATTAAGTTTATCATGTCTAATTGATCATTGCACCATAATATTGACATATTGAACCTTGTTTATGAGTTTGGAGGTTGGATTAACCAATTAATGACATCCCATGGGTGTTCCTAGTAGATATTCATCTTTTTGATAAATGAATATATGTTGTATTGGCTTCTTAACCATTCAACATAGACATTACAATGTATTATATGTAAAACGACATTGAACCAAGGGTGACTCCCAAGTGGTTGGTCAACCAAGAAATGTAATTACACATGTAGGAATCTCCCATAATGGCCTTATCACCGAATTAAATGAATTTCAATCCCATGTCTATAATATCCATCCAGTATCGAGGCAATGGATTCATTTGTATTGTG
Organism: Viscum album; assembly: GCA_963277665.1. Classification (NCBI taxonomy): domain Eukaryota; kingdom Viridiplantae; phylum Streptophyta; class Magnoliopsida; order Santalales; family Viscaceae; genus Viscum; species Viscum album. The sequence continues at coordinate 1,278,025,047 of OY728131.1, forward strand.
ATAACTAAACAAAATAGAATTTTATTCTTTTCTTAAATTTAATGGATTATATGCAAGGGCTTATACACGTTGGATTTTTTCCATTAAATGAATCAATTGAATTAAATATAATGGATTCAATTCGTGGAATGGAAATTAATTCTTTTTTTCAGTTTTATTAAATTCTTACAGTAAATTATATTTCTAAGAATGTATTTGAACTTAACTTATAGGACACATGAGGGGTATTTCCTCATGTGTTATGTTATGAATATGAATATGATATATATATATATATATATATATATATTTATATGTAATGTCTTCGTAAAAATGTATCATTGGAGTTCATTCATAATGCCATTAAAAATTAGGAGTTCACCATTACGTGGGAAGTGATATGATGTTAAGGGGTGTTGAACATGGTGGAAAATCACATTACCTTACAATGTGTGTTGAGCATGGAATCTACAACTATATATACAATATTGGTTCTAAAGCATAAATTCCATTTTCAGTGATTTGAGTGATGACATAATGGCTCAATAAAAATCCCGAGTGTCATATATAACGGCTCACACTCTTCTTGGGATGTATGGTATATACGATATGGATTGACTGTATATGCTCATTATAAAGGTCATGGATGTCTGAGTTATGACCGGTCCAGCCAACACTAGTATTCTAGGTACATGGCCACTTATGAATTCACATAATTGTATTAAATAGGTGGATGAAATATATATTATTGTATTGTATATATTACTACTATATATATATAGTGAATATTCATAAATTACTTCCGGAAAAGAGATGAAATATGTACACCCTTCAGGTGCCCTTCAAGGATTTGAGCGGCCAGATTATTTACTTTTTATATATTTTAATTAATTATTGATTTATGCACACAATTTAGTTATAAAAACTATTCGGATTACCCGTAGACACCATTTGTGGTGGCCAAATAGGATTTTTATCTCACACACTACTCGGTACTCTTTTGGCAACCTAGAAGATTGTTTGACAACATGTATAAATATCAGAAAGTTCCATGCTAGAGGTTGTTTATATGATTACATTTAGATGGAGCTTTAAAATAGAGGACCATGCAGTGGATTCGAATTCTAATAGAGAATGTTCTCTATTTTATATTTTGAACAATTACATACCATTATTATATCGACATGATCCCTATTTGTATTACATCATTCCGTCCATCCACATATCATTCACTGGCGTATAGGATTTTGATAATATTATTAGATGTTTAGTTACCTAGTTATTCTTCTGTTTACATATTTATTAATCTTTATACGCTTATGCAGTTTATAGGTTTTGTTTTTTATAGGTTATTACAATATTATTTATTATTGGTTGTATCTATTATTCTACACTAACCTGAGAAAATTGTCTCTCCATTGTACTAACATTACACTATTGCTACAAATTAGTATCCTATGGCATATAGAGAGGCATACTTGAGGCCATGTTATCCTCTAGTTAGGGGCATGTGTTATGTGGATCCCGATTCAAGAAAATATAAACTGGTATAAGAACCTTTTTATTTCCTTTTGTTTATTGTTTGGGTATTAGACATGAGAGTAGAAGTTAAAGTAATTTGGATTTGGTCATGTTACTGGACATAGCTATCCCATGGACATGGGAAACAAAATTTACAGAGGATGGGTAAATTGATGTTATTTATAATAACATTTGTAGTTGATATGAATTCACCATTGGTTGATGAACTTGTGTTATGATATTATTTATAGTGGTATAATTCAATTAGTTATTTCATTACAATGTTTGGAAGAAATGATGTATTTACATTAAACCATCCGTAATATATAGTTAAATTATGATTTATAGACCAAGAATGTTTTTCATATATCATTTATTTTAAGCATGTTTTTTGTTGGATACAAATCAATTTTGAAATAAGAAATTATATCAAATAATCAGGACACATATTTGTATTATTTGAAATCATAAATTACACTTTAACTAATTGTCTTGACCAAACAATGTTTTCATCAATAGGTTAAATAAGACAACATATCACAAAATTATGGAATTTTTTGCCAATGACCATGAGTTATATGGTATAGAAGTTTTCATGGTGTGGGCCAACTGGATGTCATGTTTTGGTTTATATGGTGTATGGACTTTTATGGATTGGAAAACGGTATACCATCAGATTTAACCCTTTTAAGTGATTAAAATGTTTTAAAAAGATTGTTCTAAATTAATTATTCATCTTAATGTATGAGAACACATTATTTACATATTGGATACGTAGAATTAGTCCCAATTGCTATCATAATAGTTGTAAGTGGGGATTTTTATGACATTCTTAGGGCCTTCATAAGTCAATTTCTATTACTTAGTCTTTGCCATTATAGATGTCATAGTGGTGTTGTCTTTTCTATAGGAAGGATTTATACAAATATTTCATTGAAAAATTCAATATCTTTAATTTTATGATTCCATTCATTGGAATGTGTTTGTAAATGTATAATTATGATTCCATGAGTTCCTAAGGTCTCTTGTACTAAAGTCATTGATGCTAATGCTTTTGATGTGGAGAGCATTGATCCACCAATGAATCCAACTATTGTGAAGCATTTGGGCCCTCTTCTTCTTCCTAAAATTGGATCATTCTCCCAGTTCCACGAGGGTTTCTAAAGTATGGTTTATTCTACGAAATGAGATTTTTGAAAAAATCCCTTTATATGGTGGGGTTGGATCAACTGTTTTAGTAGAAACATCCTCCAACATTTTTAGGGGATGAGAGACCTCATTATTTGGATTCTTGGTCTGCAGAAATACTTTCTACATTTAATCATATTGAGATGATTTTTAGGGGAGGGTCAATATAGTTGCTTATATACTACACAATTCACTTAAAAGATGGTGGTATGTTATCACCCAGTCATATTGACATTCTTATACATCCTGGGAAGATTTTCACGCCATCATATATGAGTTTTTTTCCTAGACATTGAGGGATATTAGAGATAGAGAACTCATGAACCTCCATCATGTGATTATGTCACTTATGGAATACAAAGCAGGTTTCCCTGATCTATAGTTTTTCAATCCTACTCTTTCTAGATATGATCTTATGACCACCAGGAAATTCAAGTATGTGATAGTATATGATATCTTGTCACTGATCACTGTTTTTAGGGTGAATACCATTTTTAAAAGAGTAAAATAATCCCTTATCATATAATAGAATTTGAGGGAGGATTATGGTTCTAGTAGAGGTGGTTCATAACTATAATCTATCAATATTTCTTCTCCTTGGTGAAATATATTCATTGAGGATACTCGTGGAGCTGGTGGCAGTCAGAATCCATGTGCAGGAAATTTCGTGATCAATCACCTATACAGGAGGTCGAGGCATACTAATCATCAATGATTTTGGGATCCAGTGGAGTGAAACATCCCTGAAAGGATTGGTTATATGCAATGATTCAATTATAATTTATTTACTTTTCCTATAAAGTAAGGATCAACACCCACTCCATTATTTGGAACTAGTCCATTTGGATCATGATAGGTAGGAAGCTATAATACCAAATGTCGACCAAGATGTGGTGGCAGTCGAGGAAGAGGCACAATTACATTTCATTCTCATTACTATTGGAGAAAACATTCTTAGGGTAGTTAGTTTGAGACTGAGAGCCATATTAAATGCCAGTTACAAGAAATTACACCTACTCTAGAGGTGTTGAGCATCAAACCTTCTACTTTATGAGGTACTATTATAGAAGACTCTACATCACTTTATTATTCATTTGACACAATTGTGTCTCAATTTTTTCATATGTGAGTAGATCCATGAGACTATATGCCTTAAAATCAATAACATTTATGGAATTATGATAATAAAAACCCCATTACAAATCTGATCATAGGGTCTTCATGATTTTAAATACTCTCATCTTTAGACGGGATGATATCTCTTTGTATGGAATATATTAATCTGTGACATGAAAATATTTGATGTTGCTATTGTGATATGTGGGATAGTTATCTATCATACCAAATTTACTAATATCATTGGAGGGTTAAGTTTACATCACCATAGGGTGATACACATATGTTTAAGGGATACATGGATATCAGTGCACCAAGAGGAGGTCCAATGATGTATAGGATGGGTAGTGTGACATCTCAGATCACTAGTATTTTTTGGGATGACTATAGGTTATTACCTACAATTATGCCTACTATAGTGGTCCATTTCAAGAATTTCATTCCTAATGAATTATATAGTCTACATATAGTATGAGTGGAACATATTATTATTTATATAGTTTAATGAGCATCACGAGTTACCATTCGTCTATAAGGGATGGAACATATAGAGTTTCTGGATCTCAATAATAAATTGGGGAATTGTGATGATATTGGATTTATACACACTAATAGAATTATAGGTTGTTCATCTGTCCCTTTTTTTCATAAAGTCATGTGGTACCATCGGGATCTTTGGGTATTAACATAAATTGAATTAGTTTATGATTAAGAATAGGTATCCACTCTGAAAAATATATGAATTAATTGATCAGATCCATGGAGAGAAAAAAATTTCAAATATAGACTTGATGTCATTATATCCTCAATTGTGTGTCAGGACATAAAAAAATATCTCACAAAAATATTATTAACAGGTATTGTATATTCTAGTTCCAGATTATACTATCTGGACTCACAATGAAACCTTAGTCTTTATGGATCTTATAAATCAGGAATTCATCGATTATCTGGATTCATTATTGGTATTATTTGAAAATGATATCTTAATGTATTCACACTAAAAACATTAACATTCCAAAAATCACGAGACCATTTGGAATTAACTTAGAGAGAATCATCTTTATTCTAATCTCAGTAATTGCCACATTTGTATCAACAAAGTTGACTTTTTAGGACATATTATCTCGTAGTAATTAGTTTTTATAGACCTCGATAAAGTGAGAGATATAGTTTTTTGGGAAAATCCAATGAACATATTTGAAATTTAGAGATTCATGGGGATCATGGTATATAAAAAATGCATCATTCATGTTCTCTCACGGTATCCAACACTACGAATGACCTTGACAATGAAATGTGATAAATTTATAGGGTTAGACGATTTTTAAGAATACTATATTGAGTTAAATGTTAATTTCACTTCAATGCCAATGTGGTTTATTCCTGAGGAATGAGGGGACATATTTTATACTATAATGCATATTGTATCAATATTTGATCCATTAGGATGCAGGAAGAGTGTGTAGTCACATATGGTCCTCGCCAGGTGGGGCCCCGTGACCTAAATTATATGACACATAACCTTGTGCAAAATATTGTTCTGTATGAATTTTTATTTTTGACACACTATATATATAGATAAAGTTTTGTGGAATTCATATAACACAAATACTCATGTACATTTTTAGACCACATGATATGTATCTCTGGAATCATATATGGGTTTAATACCTATAAAATCTGATTTTGTGACTACCAATACACATAGAAAAGTAAATTTATTAACTAATTATCTAAGCTGAAAGAATGAATCAATGGTAGTTAAAGATTCTTGTGGGGTATGGTTGATTATGGCCTTATTTTAAAAAATCACATTGAGGATCAAAAGGACCATAGTAAAACTATCCACTTATTCTTAGTAGTAACATATAAACATCTAGAACATGTGAGTTCAAGGAAGCTATATAATCATGAGGGACTTTTACTAAGGGAATTATTCCATGATGGTGATGAATCTTCATGTTGGACTCCATATGGTGATGACACCTTGCTGTTCAATGGGTGTTTATGGGTCTTAACTAACATCACAGATGATTTAAGGTTGGAATTCCATGCCTCAACATGGGTTGTTCACCCTAGTGTCACAAAAATTTATCACGATCTATGACTCTAGTATAGGTGTTCTAGTATGAAACATGATATTGGTAGCTTCATCACATAGTGTTAAACCTATCAGCATGTGAAGGTAGGACATTAGCCTAAGCATGGTAATTTTTACCGTTTTCCATTTCTGATTGTAAATTGGATGATATTATAATGGACATTGTGACTATTATACACAAATAAACTTATTGAAATGATATTGTATTTTTCATTATTGATCATTTTATGATGTTCACGCGCTATCTACTTATATGATAGACCATCTCTATAGATGAAATAGGAAGGATGTGCATTAGATATGTGGTTCGTCTTCATGGATCTCCACATTATAACAGTTCCAATAGAGATGATAATTTTACATTATGATTCTATCAGGGGTTGTAGAAGGTACATGGTAAAAATGTTATTTTAAGAATGTCTTCTGGCACGTTGACTGTTGGAAAAAATTGAGCATACAATTCATGTTCTAGACGACATTCATAGATCACATGTTCTCGACATTGGTGGATCTTTGGATAAACACATTCCCATCATTGAGTTATCATATAAAAAAATATTATGATAAAATTAATATTTCTACTTATAAACCATATATGGAAGGCCGTACTGATCACATATGTTCTGGGTTGTGGAAGGGGAAGAAACTATGAATGGAGAATGTCGCATGAAAGAGACTAAATAGTAGGACTTGCTGATAAAAAATAACACATTGAAAACTCAATCCAAAATGCAATTGTATTCCAACAGATGCAAGCAGCCTCTTGAGTTTGAGGTCATAGACTGTATTTTCTTGTGATTCTCACCCATGTTGTGACATAGACGTATTCCTAACATGGTGATCTCTCACTGAGGTTCATTTGACCCTTTGATTTTGTGAAACAGATCGGGAATGTGGCTTAACTGTGGGGGTTTCATCAGAGATACACAACCATATACGATGTCATTAATGTATCTCACCTATATTGTTACTATCCAGAATTATCACATGTCATTTAGGGTGATGATATTGAATACGATATAGATTCTACCTTCAATGAGTGTCCAATTTATATTGTAGATCAGGGCATGAAGAATCTCTAGGGAAGGTATGTTCCTCTAGTACATGTTCTATTGTAGAATCACTGAGTAGATGATGAGACATTGGAACGGGAAGCTGATATACCATCTATGTTCCCATAAAACATTTATGAGGATATGACTGTGCCCTCATACAGATATCATAGGGATGATTTTCTTTAAATTGGGTATGTTTTAATGACACTCCTTTTCACAAATTTACATATCATTAGTTTTCTTAATTTGAATTCCAAAAATGGACATAATATTTAGGTTTGATAAATCAATGAAGGTCTGATGATATTATCAAGATATTCTAGAGCATGGAGCCACAAAATGGGAAGAAGGGGCTTTGTGAAAACATTTTTTTTGTAACCATGGGATCTAGGGTGCATGACCGTTCACCCTTTTTCCATATCAGTATAATGAAATTTAGCACAGTTTTCGCAGTGTTTTTCAAACTATGTACATAACCATGTAGTTTTCTATAACCAAAATCGATCTTAGAATGGTTTGCAGATGTTCTGTACAAACCATGTAGCCAAACATTGTTCCAATGCTATTTAAATTAATATTTCATTTACCTCTTTTAATCTAATAACCTAATTTATATTCCCTCTTTATCACTTCCTTATGTGTGAAGTGTTATTTTTCACCCGTAGCATCAAAATTAAATCATACTATCATCTCCTATAACTCTTACGTTCCGAATCCAAGTCAATATGTGAATGAAATTTTAGACTCCATAATGTAAGGATATCCTAACAATTACTTCATATTCATTTTTTTCCACTGAACCAATACCACTATTTAGGTGAATGCTCATTTCCCCTATTTTAAATGTATTTAATTATTTTTCATATATCTTCAATCCAATATCAAACATATGTAAGAAATAGGTCAAGGAATCATCCACATCCCTAAGGTAGGTGGTCATGTTGTTTTGAAATTTTTTTACATCACTTCAACGATATAACGTTGTGTGGCATGAATTTTTTTTCAAATTATCCGAATTATATTGACATATTCATGTAGATTTTATCATTTCAATGTGATATAAACATGTTGATCCATATTTAGTATTTTAAAGGATGGTTTCACTTTTTAAGGACATCCCTTGGGTAATGTTAGTAGAAATTCCCCCTTTTGTTAAATGAGTATATTGTTGATTGGCCTCCTGTGCATTCAGATTATACTTAAATTGAATTTCCATAAAAAAGATAGAGATTTAATGAACCAAGGGTGCCACTATATTGGTTGGTCAATATGGGATTCGAATTTTCGATATAGAAAAATCCCATATTGACCATGTCACAGATTCAAATAACTTTTAACCCATAGACTATGTTTTCCATCCTCTGTCCCTAGAATGGTATGAATTTAATTGGGTGAATTGCACAAGATGGAAGTTCTTAATCTTATTTAATGAATTGGATAATATGGAAATTCATAAATTTTTTTTGGATTCAATCCTTTAAATGAATCAATTTAATTAAATAAAATGAATTCAATGAATAGTAAGTACATTCCTTCTTTTTATGTTTAATTAAATACATGTGATAAATTGTATTTGTTTGAATGGATTTCAACTTAACTAAAGGGTCCAATGAAAATTATTTCCTCATGTGTTGTGTTATTAATATGAATATTAATTATCTATTTTTAATGAATTGGTGAATATATAGCATGGGAGGTCAAGCCTCATGAATTTCATAATAATTAATACTCCTTTATGTAGGATAAGATACGACGGTAAGGGTTTTTGATCATAGAAGAAAATGACATACCCTAACATTGGTTGTTAATTATAGAGTATGACACTAGTGATACTACATTGGCAATAGGATTTACATTCCACGTTCCATGATATTAGTGATGAATTGATCAGTCACTCACTATACAAGTGTCATGTAAGTTGTATGACACACTTCTTAGGATGTAGGGAATTTACCCTATGGATTGAGATTATAGGCTCATTAGACTAGTCCTGGATGAATGGGGAATGCCCATGCATGTAAATACAAGAATTACATGTATAAGGACACATGTGTATTCACGTACATGGTTCATATAGATGGGGTGAAATAAATATAATTATACTATATATATATATATATATATATTACTATATATATAGAGACTATTCATTCCAACTATGTGGATTCAAAGAGATAATATATTTATGGATATCAAGAAGTTTGATATTGAAATCATGACTACTGTGGAAATATTGTATCTTTATTAGATGAATTTTCAAACATCCTTCCACGAGAGTATTATGAAAGCATTGAATGGTGATTTGGAATTATATATAATAGTGAGGAATATTCAATAGTTCTATCAGGATAATAGTAGATGGATAAAATTCAGAAATATAGTAATTTTTTATTCAATTCCAAACATGAGAAAATATTTCTTGGATGAAAGATGTAATTTGTCATTCTGAATTAATGAGGGACATTAGAAAACTCATAGATATCTAAATAATTATTGCGGGTGTGATAACATGAAAATAGATTTTTTTTATATCATGATGAATTTTGTGTTAAAAATATATGGCTAAGAGATATAATTTTATAGGGATTATATAACCATTACAAAAAAATGATTAATGAAAAAGAAAAAATTACCATGGATTTATTCATAAGACACCCACAAACATTTAAATCGAAATATGATATTTATGTTATTGTATATCTCTATAAAATATCAATGAATTTTATTCATATTCTATATTATTTCACTATATATTAACATGCATTGTTATTCATTAAAGAAATTATGATATTTAATAGAATACCAATCAGAATAATATCTAATTAGGATATGAAATTTACCTCAATGTTCAGGATAATCCATTTTCAGGCTCTATGAATAGAGTTGAGTTTTATTAATGGTAATAATGATTATATATTTGGTTATTCTTAGTGGACCTTTAGAACTATATAATAAAAGTTGATAGCTTTCTCAAGATATATTAAATTTGGTTAGGATGAACACATTCCATTAAAAGTATTTTCATAGTATAATAGATTTCACTTGAGAATTAATATAACACATTATCAAGACATATATTAAAGGAATTGAATTAATATAAATTGATGGTGTTATAATGTACAAAAATATATATCCAAACAAGATTTAGGTGATTAAATATTATATGTGGTTATGTCCGTTAAACTAATCATATGGAAATCTCAATGATGAAAAAAGTTTTTCATATTATTATCATTGATAATTATTTCAAAAATATTATGATGATGTAATCCTGTGAATATAAAATTGTAAGAGGATTATTAGGGCCATCATGATGGGAAAACTGAGCCCTTGACATATTAGTCCCATTCAAATTATTTTCTGTATCGTGATAACAACATATCTATGAGTTCTTCAACCAAATATATCTTCTGATCGTGATGTGTTCGATGAATATCTATTAAATATGTAAATACATGATCATTACTAGCTACTATACGAAAATATAGTACCACAATAATTTGAAATATCTTTTGAGGAACAACTATTAGATATTTTGGATCATACAGAGAATGTTCTACGAAATAAGAAAACTAATCTATTAAATGTTTTTTCATGCAATAAAAAATTATGGAACCTACATGGGAACATGAATATGTGACGATGTAGAATTTTTATTATTGGATTTTATTGGATTGAGCGAACTTTTATGGATAATATCATTTTAGTGTGGTATAATATTACACCGTAGGATTTTATGAATTTTTTATCTTTATATGATGATAATTTATTTGTTAGATTTCTTTCAAAAATCAAAAAAGATAAAAAACAATTAAAATATATGAAATATTATTATTTGATAATATATTATTTTTTTGAAAATTTCATTATTATGTTATGATGAGTTTTTGGTACTTCTATAAAAATAATTATTATTCATTGAATATTTTAAAATACATATATTTAAAAAATTATCATTTATTTTTATTAAATTAGAGAATTTAAAAGTATAGTAAAATTTTACATTTATTATTAATTTCATATAATATCCATTATATTTATAAAGTCATTAGTAATTCCAATATGATTATATTTTATCGTGATATAGATATAAACTCATTTTTAGTCTTGAAAACCCATTTTCTAGAAATTTGTTTTTCATATAATTTAATAGATGAATTGTTAAATTAATTTTTGATACTTATTGGAGTTATTTTTGATAATATGTAGTATATAGATTGAAATCCTGAAATTTATATTTATGAAGTTTTATCAATTTAATTTTTGGCATTGTAAATGGAGATCTTTGTAAAATTTTCCATCGCACCAAAACAAATTGGGAAATTACAGTTAAAACTATGAAATATGGGATGGGAAATTCATCCAAGAATTATTTTATCATACATAATGATTTAAAATAAAAAATTCCAACCCATGTCTCTAAAATATGGCCCCTTGGTACCATCTTTCATTGGTATTGACATTTTTAATTTTTAAGAAGGGAATAAATACAAAATGATATTCTATCGACATTAATATCTATATAATTATTACATAATGATAAAATAGGTTATGTAAAATTTTACGTGTTCACATAAATGATTAATTAAATTTTTTCCCGCTTTATTTTTTAATAAAATTTTACTGATTAAATAACAATCTAAAATAATTCGGAAATATAGATAACGTGTTTATTCAATAAATATAAATATAAACTGTATGATTTTAAAAATACAACAATCAATACAATTTGGAATAATAATTTGGATAAAAAATGTTTAAATATTAATATTATTCATTTTAAATGTTATACTATATTATATTTTAATTCCATTATTTTCAGGATGTCTATACATTAAAATTAAATAAATAGTTTCAAAAATGACTTTAATGTTAGTTTATAAAAAAATTATAAAATTAACTAAAAATCATTCAATTACATTAATTGTTTAATGTATATTCACAAACTATCTAAAATTTCATAGTTTTTCCATTTATAAAGAATCATTCAGAATATATTTAAAATAAAAACTGTTTACTATTGATAAATTTGGTAGTATGGTTATCATTAAATTTGTAAAAAATATGCGTTAAATAGAAATATAATGGCTAGAATGGCCTAATAACACTATAAATACACATTATATTACATTACATTATCCTTAAACTAATAAAAAATATTATATGAGTAATTTTGGATCCATATTTCCATGAAATTGGATTTATTATATTTTAAAACACTGACTAATTACAAATGTGTCACTCACATAAATTATAAATTGAACCCCATTCCCTATATTATTTACATCACATTAAGAATAATATTTTTATGGAACCCAACAAATTCCGGTTCAAATATTCCTTATCCATGTTATAGTTTTGATATTCTCAATAATAGAAAAAACCTATGTCCCTTATTAGAGATCTTAATAGAGTCTATAAGAGAAGATATATTTATTTTAACTAAAACATTAAATTTTATTTCATTTAAACTTTATTTGAATATATTAAATCTATAATAAAATAGAAAAACCTATTTAATCAATATAAATAGTAGTTATTTGTTATTATTATACAACCATTCTCCATTTTTCTACATTATGTTTAAATTTAAATCATCTCTTCTATATATATATGGAATACCGTCACTACATAGAAGTGTAATTCAATTATCATTAGTATATTACTTGTGTGATTATAAATAAGGAAATAAGTATTGTATTTTTTTTATTAAATATCAATATTTTTTTGAATTATAAATTTACATATACTTATTGTCTTTTTAATCATTCAGAAAATGAGATCCTCACTTGTATATACCACTATCCAACATCCTCCACAATGTGATGTGATTTTTTTAAATTTCCTATGTTAATGGATGGTAATATGTGCATATTTAATTAATATTAATTATTTACATAACAGAACAATTATTTTAAAAAGTAATTCTTATTGACTATTATTCATTTCAACTCTTAAAAAGTGATGACAATGTTCATGGTAACATATGACTAACCCTCTTCATGAACAGTGTAAATAACTTTTCTACCAAAAGAATTATGGATGACTACATATTTTTATACATAATCTTGATATTTATTATTTATGTAATTATTTTAATTACATATATGATTTAACTATAATGAATATACATGGAATGGTACTATGAAAAATAATTATAATGAAAAATGAAGTTCTTAATAACAAATGTAATAATAATAATATATTATTAACAAATTTGTGATAATATTTAATAAAAGTATTATATATTATTCAATAAATATTTATAATGTCTTTTTTATTTGAGTATAAAAAAAATTATACTATAGTTTACAAGAACATACGAGGCATGTATAATTTGAGGATTTTTATTTCATATCAATTTATAGTCCAATATGATATATTGGGTATTACTCACCTTTTTTACTTTAACATGGTGCATATATTGCAAAAATTATTTATATGAAAAGTGTATATAATTATACATAATGGTTAATGTTTCAATTACTTGTTACCTTTTTAAGATGTCATAATTTAGAACTAACCAATGTGGTAAGATTATATTTTACAATATCTATTTTCTAAGATTTCTTCTATTATTCATTGTTGAAATATCAAAATATATCATTCAAATGGAAAAGTTGTTTTAATATCATGTGGATATTTATGTATTATCCATATTTTCATCCAATGATTTTTCCTTCCACACATGAATTATGAAATGTTATATTTAAATTAAAACATGGTATATTTTCTCTTTTTTAATGGGTATAATTTTCGTCCATGTTAACATTTTTCCAAATTGATTCTGAAAATTTCTTTTTATTTACTCAAATTATTTATCATGGAAATTTTATATCATACTTGAATGTTTACATCATTTTAATTGAATTTTTATAATGGTTGTAAAAATATTCCTATTGAAAATATAATTAAGAATTTTTAAAAATTAATTATTTTTTTAATGTATAAGGTTTTAATATAAATTCAATTTATTATGTTCATTAATTGATATTAGGTTCATCTAAAGTATTTATATTATTATAAAACAAAAATAATTAAATGAAAACATATATTACTATTTCTATTCTGTTTTTTATTTCTCTAATGGATCTGATTTTCATAATGATCTTTTATTTCTAAATAATTGATAGTTATCTTTTACCACTTTTAATTTTTATTAAATTATCTCGAATCATACAATTTCTTTTGAAAAATTGTCAATATTAATTACATCTGACCAAAATATACATATTATTTTTATCATGGATATAAAAATTTCATTAACCATATATCATTTATATAAAATCCCTATTAATTTTACATGATTGACTACATATATCTTGATATTACACATAATTTACACAATACATATATTTGAATTTATGGATGATGGATTGTTAATTAAATTTATCCTTAAATATATGAGTAATGAATTGGTCATTCATTTGTTACTGGGGATTAAAATTAAATAGAACCTCAATTGATCGATAATTCTCTTGAGAGAAACTAGACGGATAGAGTTTTTAATGTGATATAGTGTATACCTACAAGTCTATTAAATTCATATAGTCTAAGGACATTATGGTAAGTTTATCATAATATATGATATCATGACATATAAAATTAATCATTAACTTCATTCTGAATTCTAGTATTATTACTAATTATATAAATTAATATATCTTTTTCATGAAGTCATTTTATTCCCACTTTTATGGAAATGTTGAGTTCTTTTTCTGTTATTTACCATGCCACAATGATTTTTGAATTATTTACTCATTATAAATTCTTCTAAATATTACCCTTATTGAATATTTTGGTTCATCCATTATTTTCTTTATATTCCCCAGGATATAATGAAGTTTATTATTAATATTATACAAGATGTGAGAATGTTTCCTTTTTTATGTATTTTATATTCCTAATGTAATATTGTAATCATGTATGTATCATGTTCTTCAAGACTATTATTCACATAATAATGACAATATTGGATCCTTGGTATCAAAACCAATAAAATAGTACAGACACTGGATTCGAGTTACTGGAGTGGTGGTATATAATAAAACAATAAATTACACCTTTTATATTTCAATTATTTAAAAATATAATCTAAATAGTAGCTAATTAGGAAATATTTCACTTTTGGGTAAAAATATAAAAAATATTGATTATTATATTAAAATTAATAGTTTTATACAAATAAAAACATACTTAAGTAATTATAAATATAAAACTCCATCATGATCAAAATGCCTAATGTAATTTGAAAAAGATATAATAAATGAATTTATATAGCGGGACATTACAATGAACTCTTCATAATGACTCACTAACATGTATGTAATCCTTCATCATAAGATCACCCATAATTATTTCCATCATTTCAATGATATTTTCAATATAAATAATGTATACTTGTAAGCATATAAAGTTTTCCATAGGTATTCACTGATTTTTTGTTATTTTAATCACTTTATATATTTATAAATTTATAACTATCTATTTGTATTTTATAGAAGGGTATGAATCCATATTTATTGGGATTCATGGGTTGTTCCTTCATATTAAATATAGAAAATTTTATAATCAATTTATTAATACATCAAATTTTATTCCTCTATTGACACAAGATAATATTTTCATTATCCTAAGGTGAAAACGTATTTGGTTGTTGATAAGCTTATCAAAAATTTTATCAAAAGATATTATATATATTTTCCCCTCCTCCTTATAAAATATATATATTATCTAGGAGGATTAAATTAATATAAGGCATTTGAAATGAATTTTTTGAAGGAAACAATACTTGAAACTAATATATGATCACTTACCTAAGTAGTACTTATTCCATTTCCCAATAAAACTACTACTTTAATTATTACATGATCAAGAGTTTATTATATGGTAAATAATTAATTCAATTATTATCATGTTTCAGACATTTAATAGTTCATATATAGTATTTTAAATTAATATTTATTTTATTTGTGACTAAATCAACTACATATACAATGTTACCCAATATGCAATAATTTAAAATCTTACTGACACTTGTAACAAAATTATATATGATAACATACAATAATATTATGATTAATATTGTTAATTATGTAAAACTAATTCTCACATATTTAATAATAATTAATTTATATAGAGTCTATTTACTTTTATCAACACATTTTTCACTAAAAATCGTTCTTATGAAATAGAATGTGTTAGATTGTTTTCTATTTTAAAGGCAATGATTGAGGTACATTGTTTTTATAATATAATAATCATATTTTATAATTTTTTATAATTTTTATCTATTGATTGATATAGAATCGTGGTTAGCTTACATACAAACGATTTCTATTATGAAAATTTTCATAAGTATATTAACTAAAACATATTGAATGGTTATCATAGTTTTATCTTTTCTATCCTATAATAACCTATTATTCTGGAAAACCAAAAAGTCATGAATAATTTTTTTAATTTAATAATAATAAATTAAAATTCAAATAAACTAATGCATTTCGGCGATTTAATACTGATTGTGAAAAAGAATTATTCAAGAAAAAATTGTAAACACCATGAAATTTATTAAATTTAAATATATTATTTGAATTATATTTTAAATAATTCAAATATATTTGTTAAATAAAACACTATAGTTTACCATTTTACATAATAGAAACAAAATCATTGAATTTCCATGAATGATTATGTTATAAATTATGGATACAAAAAAATTAGTATATTTATATTAAATAATTTAATCTATAAAATTTATTCTAATACATTTTTACACTTGATATGTTTCTCATTTTCATTGAATACTATTTTAAATCATTTTTTACACTCATCAAAACTAATGTCCTATAATTTTTAAAATATTTCCCTAAATTATAGAGGATAATATATATATATATATATATTAAACTATCTAATAATAAGTTTTAGAATTTATATTACATATTTTATAATTATTTTATACTAAATATAATAAAAACCCATCATGGGGATTTCCAAAATGATGTGATGGGGTTTTATAGTAAATTGGATGTTAAATAGAACATAAAATCTCAGTCTGGATGTTTATATGTCTAAATCAAAATTCATAATATATAATTCATAAACCAATGAAAAACACTCAATCATTAAATATATATATATATATATCACACAATAATTTATCCCCACTGTTCATATAATCATTCACAAGTTTAATGAACAGAAATTCAAGACCTTATTAAAATGATGTTATGTTTGATAACTTCTGTTATTTGAAGAACAAAATAAAAAAACACAAATTATTAGAAGAAAAATATTAATAAATATATAATATCACTAGCATGGTAAATAATTAATTGATATTAACTTTTTAAGATAAATATAAAAAGTAGATAATATTGAACATTTTTAATTTATGTCAATGAATTATACTTTATATTATTTATTTCCCATTATAATAAAAATGCACAATTAATATTATATAAATTTGATAGAATAATATTAATTGTGGAATTCATCACATCAAAATTTAGATTGAATTAATTGTTTAATTTTTTTATGAAAATGATTATAATTTGTTAAAAAATATGGCTTATATGAAATTTTCAATTTTTATGATTTTACCATTATGTGAAAATGTCATTAAACATTACCAAAAACATAGGTAAAAGTATTAATTATTGAAACCCATTATTATTTTTGAAATATTCATTGATCATATAAATACATTTTCCTCCATTTTTATAAATAAATTGTAATTCTATCATAAAACATTGATCATTAAATTAGTAAAGTGTTTAGATGTTGAAGTTCACATTTTTCATACATTGACTGAAACAAACCCATTTTTATTTATAAGTAAAATTTTTTAATAAAAATATATATCGATGAGAATTTTATCATGTATATAAATATCTATTCATAATAAAACATTTTCCTAAATACAATTTTTAAATATTATGCGTTCTAAATATAAAACAATCTATTTTAAAATAGTAGTTTTTTTGATGAAAGGACTACAATTATGAAAAATCAATGTTCAAATATAATGAAATATTAATTATTAATTATTTTATTCCAAACTAAATAAAATGGTAAACATTTATTGATATATTTTACAAAACAAATCAGGAAAACATTTAAAAAGATAAAATAAAAAATTCTGAAATTCTTATGTTAATCGCCAAATTGAGTTTTTGAGGTGTGTTTCAATAGAAATTCATATTTAGATCATATTTTATCAATGCCATTCAATTGAAACTTGATTAGTATCATTATATTAATAAAAATGTTATTGATACTTTCAAAAGTATCCTTATATTCACTTATAACAATGACAAACTTCCACCACATCTAGAATCCTCGCTATTTCAAATTTATTACTGAAAATATACGACATTTATCAATCTAGATCTATCTCAAAAATTCATTAAAATCCGTTCAACATTATTTTTCTCTATTCAATAACATCCAATGATATTTTGAAGTTAAAACTCAAGCTTCAAATGATATTATGACATGATCATGTAAGTGTGATAACAATGTAATGGTATCTCATCTGAAAATCATGGTTTCGTGAAATGTTTTATATTATTTACTTCAATACAATTAAAATGTGTATATGATTCATAATTAATTGATATACCATTAAATAGACTTTTTTTATGGTAATTTATGATCTAATTAAATATTCAACTCCTTCAAGTATATTTTTGTTAAATGATCGTCAAATTGTAGGGGCTTTTCCTAAATCAAATAACTTCCTTGGGCAACAGTCACATGAATATGATAATTAATTTTCATGAAGATTATATTATGAAATTTTATTATCTACATTTATATAAACACATTCATTTAATGGGAATTCTTGTTTCACCCAAAATTTTTGTTCCTTGTATGAATAATTTTTTTAAATATTTTTATTAATTAATTCACATTTCTTATACTATATTTTTCCTCTACATCAATATTTTTGCATCATATAATTGATCATTCTTTTCATGGTTCAAAAATTTAAATTTATCTCTTATGACCCAAACATTCCACTATATTAATTTAAGGAAAATTATTTTTATACCTTAAATGATGTTCCTTTTCAGTATCTAATTTTATGATTTTTAGTAGACTTTTATTTTAAAGGATTTTTTTCCCTTATGCACTAAATTTACTATATTTTGTTTATTTTAAATATATTTATGTTTAGTGTAATTTTTTATAAGTAATTAATTATAAAAGCGTCACTTTATCTTATTTTTTCACAAATTTGACATGATAATCCCATCTATTGGAAATGATATTAAGAAAAACATTTTTAGAAAATTAATTTTTGTGAGTTATATTCCATTTCAAAGAGATTAAATTTGCATTTAGTATTTTTTCATAAATTATCCAATATCTACACTTCATAAAATATACTTTTGGGGGATTATGTTTTATTATATCAAATGAATAGTTCATATTTTTCACCATTTGAAAATTTATGAGGCCCATTTTATTCTTGTGGGTTTTTGTGCAATGATTCGTGATTTTATTATTATTTGAAATAATTTATATTATAAAAACAATATATTGACATAAATTAACATTAAATTTTATTTTAAGAGTACTTAAAAAATTATACAAACAAACACCAAAAGTCCATAATACTCTAGTGCCTTTGGAAACATAAAAATGTAAAAAAAAATACATATGTGAGTTGCATTAGCTCCCACATGGTTATTCTTAACTTGAACACATTTAGATACATCACACATAATAATTATATTCATATCATTGCTTAATGGAAATATAAAAAGTGGGAGGTCATATGCTCCTTAAGGGTAACCAATGGATGCCTGTAAATATAAACTTGAGAATTGGTGTATGAGAATGTGATCATAACATGAAAAGATCATACCATATGTATAAAAGGTTATAAAAATAAATCATTTCATAAAGCGTGATAGTTAATTAGACATGAATCGTAACGAATTTAAGAATATAAGACATGAATTCATATCACAGGAATAAATCATCGAACTGTTTAAGACACATAAGAATATAAAAATATTTCCATATATGCCATAGAATCACTACCAAGACCATATTAGTAGTATAAGTTCACTATCCAAACTATATTGGTATTCATTGATCACTACCAATGCCATCATTGTATCATTAGTTCACTTATCATACCATCTTGGTAGTCATGCTTCACACCCAAGGCTATCTTTTTTTTCTGGGTTCACTCCCAATACCGTCATAGACTATTTCATGAGATATAAATAATCACCCAATTCATTGGAGGGAGATATAGTACCCACCAATATCCTATTTAAACCACACATACATGTTCAAAAAAATAATACACAATCATAACATAACCCATGAAATTAGCATAAACATCTAATCATATCATAATCTTTGGAAAAGTATACAAGCTCATAATCATTTCATCAAAAAAATTACCCCAGAAAGATAAATGAATTTCATAAACATATAAGCCATAAAAGAGAAATGGGCTTTGTAAAGGAAATGAAATAATTCCTAAACAATTCATATAAGTAATGTGAAGGTATCCATTATATCATTATCAGGAAAATCAGGAGTAACATTATCCAGTGTTATCGTAGAGGGAAAAATAATTTTCAAATATCTTTTAAAAGTAGTACATGAATAAACTATCCCTATTCATTGAAATATTATTTTGAAAACATAAAAACTTTTTAAAACAAAATTATTTTTTAAAAGACTTAAATATTTATAAATGAGGCTTTAAAAAAATTAAAAACATTTTCCCTAGAATCATATAATTATGTTGGTAAACAAATTTGAATCTTTTTTTTCTTGAAATCTTAGGAAATACTCGTAAAACCATTTTTGAAAATAATGTATATTAAATAAATATCATATAATGTGTATCATTATATATATAATTATAATAGGAATAAATTACTACAATGAAAAGTATATACACCACACAATGGAAATAAAGAATGATATGAAATTCTCTTACCAAATATATTCACTCACTTCATACTCATAGAAACTACATTTATAATAAGGTGAAATTTGTTATACATATATCATATAACCATATTATTATATCTAATACCATATATGGTTTTATCATGATTTTATATTACCTTGTTTTTATCAGTTTTTATATTAATATCTCACTTCCGGTAACATTCACTTTTTTTGTCGCATGTGACTTAATTTAGGATACTGTTGGTCCTTATATTTATATCATTATTTACATATTGTAATATTTGATTTAAATATAATTTTAATAAAATATACGTGTTCTATAATAATCCATATAATATATGATTACCAAATAGATGAAGTCTTTTATGGAGATGATATGTAACAACCCAAACATTCATTATTACATTTCCCTTTCCATTATTTAGTGCCATATAGATATAAAAAACGCATGAACTTTTTTATTTGTTTTTAAATGAAAATTATGTATTATTACCATTGATGATATGGTCTTTGAACAATGTTCACATGACTGGTATAAATTTTATGTTTTTAAAAAGCATCTTTTCGACACAGACAAAGGAAGAAGATAACTTCATCCAGTAGATTCCAGCCATATGAAGCTCATTTCATAGAACTCGAAAAGGATTTAGAATAATTGGGATTTTCTCTTATTGAATACCAAGATGTGCTTCAACATGATTAGCTTTAACAGAATCACATATGAAATAATTGGATGATAATAGAGATTACCACCTGGGCAATGTTATCCTAGCCGCCCAAGAGTATTTCAACATCGTACATCATACCCTTATGTTTTATGTGGATGTTATAATTGGTTTTATAACATGGTATTAGTAACTTTTTTGTGTAATTCCTTTTATAAATAAATGAATTATACCCTCAATTCCAATATGAGAATAGTTTTTCTAAAAAATATAGTGAATTACATTAATTTATTTTTTTGGTAAAATTGTACTTTTTAGAAACATATAAATTATTATATTATATTAAAATTTTATTCATATTTGTTTAATATTGTTATAATAACACTCATTTTAATTATAAGTTATGATTATATTCATTATTGTTCTTACTCTGTAAATAATTAAGTATTTAGTTTGATAAATATTATATGTTCATAACATAATAATGAAATTGTATTTTTAAATACAGGATTTATATTAGTGAATTAATTATTTTTTTGAATAAATAATATTTTAATAATATATTATTATTATATAAATTATATTAAATAAAATTGATCATATTATTTTAATGATGTCAAATGTCATTTTGATTAAGGTTTGGAAAATGTCTTTGTCAAAACCCATCAATTTTCATGAAATGAAATTTTTTATTTTAAAAGTGAAAATTATCATATTTATAAAATTATTTAGCTAAAATTTATATTATTTTTTAAATTAGTATGTCTAAATTATCCAATGGTGATTTCTTCTTAATTTTATAAGACAATTTATTTTTTGGGTAAAAATTAAATACCATATAAATATATAATGGGTTTTATAACAAGATGATGACCCAATTGTGTTGTAATAGAAACCTATAATAGTTTTATTCTAACAATATAAGTTTTACCAGTAGAATAATTTTATATTGTATTTGTTTGATTAATTTTATAATTCCTTAGTGGACCCTCTAATACTTATATAATATTTTTAACATTTTAAAATGATTTACATGGGACTATTACTCACATCCACATAAGAAAACCTATTAATTTAATAATTTCGGCGACTGGAAATATAAATTTTTTTCCACTCCCCTTTGTAAAAAAATTCCCATCATCTATGTGATGGATTGTGGTTTTTAATATTTAATTATATAGGTTCCAATACCTATGTTTCTGAAATATTAAAGAATTACCCTATCATATTCAATATAAAACCCCCCAATATCCCAATTCATTTCACTAAAAATAATTTTAGAATGTCCCTACTCTTTCCTCATATATCTAGAAAAAATAAAAGTATCCCTAACCTCTTAAGAATCCCTTTATCCAGAAATTTAAGTCACACTCTCAATTAATGGATTTCTTCCTTACTCATATTTTTTCTATTATTCATTATGGTTATATACCGATTTATTTTCCTTTAGAAATGATTGGTAATGATTTAAAACCTCCCCCATACTTCCCTCGTTATGTATTAATATTTATATACCACTTTATATCTCATTAATCCCTCCAATGTATAGTCATTACCATGCCGAAATTTCATAAGAGTTATTACATTTCACCTCATTCTTCTCGTTTCATTTTTATGTTTCGCCTTAAATTTAAAAATAATTTTTTTGGGACATGTATATATATTACCGGCTTACTTTCATTTTTATTTACATGTGATTATATATACCTTTCTCTCTCATAAACCATTTTTTTATTGATTGTTTCATGTCGTTATACAACCAAAATTGCAACTCGATTTTCCATGCCGAAATCATTGTGCAGTTAATACCATGCCCATTTCACAATCAGGGGTAATCACCTTTCTAAAAATATACTTAATTATTATATAATTTAATTTATGCATTACACATTCCATTATCTTGGAATGAATGATGATGTTTAAGGGTTCCACGTTATATGATCCATGTGTCACACTTACGCATAAAATGCAATGTTTGTAAAGGGTGTGCCCGAATAGCACTCCAATGCATTGTGTAATTTATTGTATCATGATACTTTATATGCAGTGAGTTTTTACTGATTATAATTCAATTTAAATGAGGGTTTAATCAAGAATATTCATGTTCAATGAGGGTTTACACATGCTATTTCATGTGCAATTACAGTTTACTAATTCTATTACATTTAAAATGAGCATCAAATCATGTTAATATCATATTGTATGGTGTTTCACATTTCCATTTATGATAACCATGATATAGTATGCTTTTATGTTCAATTTTATCTTTTCCTCCATTGATATTACTATTTCCTAACATGTATTGTGTTCTCCATGTTATGCCTTGTTTACTCCCTTACTAGGATTTAGAGCTCGCCTTTTTTTATATATGTACTCAGGTTATCCCATGAAATGTTTTGTAATAAGGAATGTTGTTGTCATGTAAATGAAGTTTTCAATAATGATATTGAATTTTATTTATTCATTTTTCATGTAATGTTACTAATTTCATAAGTCACTAGACCTGTTGATCCTCGGAGTACTATAAAGTGCATGTTTGTGTAATAAGTCATGTTTATATGTATAATACGGAGCAGGGTTATAACAGTTGGTATAAAAGGATATGTTTAGTTAATTTTGTTATAATGACTAGAAAACCATAGTTACATCCTTAGTTATAAGTCTATGTATTAAAAAATCCTAAAATTTTGGTTTATATAGACTAAGTGGGTTATCCAGAAGATACATCCCTATCTGGATACGAACATGTATAGGTAGCTCTGGAAATGATTTATCTTGGAGTAAAACCCAAAAAAAACTACTTTGAGATAAAATCAAACACGAATCACTGCATGACATCAGGTATTGATTCACTCTTGGTTTAACCCTCCAAGGTGATATGTTTTGGAAAATCAATAAGCTTAGTATGAACCAATTTTATGGGAATAAAAAAAATTCTCTAATAATATATTTTGGAATTGCATCCTAGATAACATATATTGAAGCCTTTAAATTCATAATTGAAAGAAAGAAATTTAATTTATATATTATCCCTTTTTTCATTGGATTCCCCAATATGTGTTACCCCTAACATTCCTTTTATTCGATCAAGTAGCCGGTAATAGGAGTACTCGGGCCAACAACTGATGCGAAGATTAATGTGATTAGTGTTCTAATGAGAGGCCCAATCCTATGGGTGGTAAAATAAAAAATGTTTCTGTGATACTCACTCAGTTAACACATGTTTTGAATTGAAAAAATGGGACAAGAGAAACATCACACCCCCATAATAAATAACAAGCTGCAATCAAGAACCTCATGAGACAAAGACCTCCTACGTTCAATGGATCATCTGATACCTCAATCTATGAACAATGTATCAACTCCATTTAGAAGATATTCCATCAATGTTTTTAACAATAAAAGTTTCTTCTGGTATTTTATCATATAATGTGTCATACTGATAAGTACTAGACATTGATCAAAATTATGTACCCTGGGGAAGAGATATAGCCCCTAGAATGGAAGGACTTCCCAAATATTTGTTGATAAATATTTTATTTTCACCCTCTGAAATAAGATACAAACGGAATTCCATTCCCTCAATCAAAAATAGGATGAATCCATTAAAACATAAGATCCAAACTTCACAAGTCCTGCAAGATACACTTCAGGATTTTTCATTACCTCCGAATGAAAAGTTAGCTACTTATTTGGTGGGTTGAAACCTATCTGATGGAGAACCCAATGATTATGAGACATTGATAGTTGTGAGGGAATTGTCTGATGTTCCCTAAAAGTTGAAATGGATATCCTCATATCAATGGGGAATAATGGGGATATGAATCAAAAAGTGAACTTCATTTCTGGTGGTATGATGGATAAATCCAATGGGGATATGAAATACCAGCACCTGACATTACAATGGTGCAGAAAGAAGCATCCCAAAAATTTCCTGAAGGGGATGTTGAAATGCTTTAGGTGGGGAAGAGAATGAACATTCCAATTAATTATTGACTATAAATACGTATAGTTGTGATAGAGTAGAGGAATTATTCATTCAACCAACAACACATTGTTCGTTGCTACAACTGAAAAGGAAAAAGCACTTTACAAACTAGTTCCCTAATCCAAGGGGTTTTGGAGGCAACCAATAACCTACAAGGAAGCAAGGGATATATTTTTTCATCACTATCGCAGAAGATTATCCCAAAAAAGAAGTGGTGATAGGTACAATAATTATTCATTAAAGAATAGTGAATTTACATTATGATTCTCATTCTATGCATTTTCTTATATCCCGAATGTTTATTAGAAGAATCCCATCACCACAAAAAATAATTGAGGTGGTGATGTATGTGAGAATAAAAAATGCCGAAATTATTACATCCCATGAATATAACACCCCCGGTCACAATTTGTGGATTGGTCATCCCAACAAACCTATTCACAGCACGTATAGTGTAAGTTGATGTCATTCTTGGCATTGATAGCCTTTCAATATATAGATCAATCATAAATTGTCTTGAGAGGGAAGTCACTATCCATATGGTGAATCGACCCCCAATTCAGTACAAATGTATGGAGGAGGATGAATCTTCTTTAGAACCAGCATCTCAATCATGGATATTACTTCTCTATGAGCATTTATATCTTGGAAAGATGATTTAGTCAAAGGTATGAACCATCCTCGACGACATGAAAATTGTGAGGGAATTGGATGATGTATTTCTCGAGGAATTTATGCGTCTTCCTCCTAGAAGAGATTTTAAGTTCTCAAATGATCTCATAACTAGGGCTTCTTTAATATCCTAGACTCCTTATGGAATGATTTTTTATATCTCGAGAATCTAACAAAAAAATTAAAAAGAATTAGGATAAAAGGTTTATAACCCCAATTTCATCACTCTGTGGTGCATTAGTCCTCTTTATTAAGAATAATTTTTGTTCAATGATCATTTTCATTGATTATTGTGAGCTCAAAAAATTCACAATAAAGAAAACTTATCCTCTACCATGAATTGGTGACATGTTCGATCAGCTATGTGGAAAAAAATACTCCCAAATGGTGGATCTATAGTTGGGATATTATAGAGTAAGGGTAAATAAGGAGGATATCCCCAAGACTATTTTTCATACAAGGTATAGGAACTACGAATTCCAAGTAATTCCCTTAGGACAGACAAATTCTCTAGAAATATTCATGTACATAATGAATAAATTCTTTAGAGATTACCTCAGAAAAATGTTGGGAGTCTTTATAGACGATATTCTTATATACTCCATGTCCAAATAGGGGAATAAGGATAATCTAAGCATTTTACATAAGATATTGTGAAAGGAGAAGCTCTATGAAATGTATATAAAGTGTGAGTTCTGGTTGAAGGAAGTGTCATTGTTAGGGAATATCAAAATAATAAATGGGATATCTATGGATCCCTCCAAGTCAAATGAAATTGAGGTAGGGTTGAGGCCAACATGTGTGATGACTATCCATAGCATCCGTTGGTTGTATGGATATTATCACTGATTGATGATAAAAACACGTTTTTATCAATCCATCTTACCAAGCTAACTCATAAGGGAGTAATGTTTGTTTTGAATGATGTATATGAAGATAACTTAAAGCAACAGAAAAGCAGTCTTACCACTACATATGTCCTCACACTACCCCAAAGTGGAGAACTTATTTTGTATTCAGCGATGCTTTGAAGAAAGTACTGGTCTATGTGTTGTTGAGAAATGACATATTTATTTTGTATAATTTAAGGCAATATATAGTTAATGAGAAAAATTATCCAACACCTTAACTGGTGTTGGATATAATTGGATTTGTTTTAAAACATTCCCAAAATTTCCTCTCAGGGGAGAAGTGTGAAATATATAAAAATTACAAAACCCTCAAGTATATATTCACATAGAAAGACATGGGCATGAGCAATGAAGATGGTTAATGCTGTTCAAAGACAATGATTTGTGATTCCATTAACAAATATGGAAAAAGAACAATGTGGTGGACTATATAAATAGAAAAGACCCAACAATTGAATCATTCATAATAATTGAAAAGGATCCAATCTACATTGATATGACCAACATGGACATGGGAATCATAAAAAATGGTACATCATAAATTCTTTCACAGATTATTTATCAACCATCTGTTTTGAAAAGAATAATGGATTATCAAATGAATAATGTGGGAATTTAGAAGATTGTGGAAACTATCGGAATAGGTAAATCATTAGAGTTAAATGTTAATGAAGAAGGAATTGTGATATTTTGGTCAAGACAATGAGTTCCATAAAATTTTAAGATAATGAATGATCTTTTGGATGATGCACATAGTTTGAATTTCTCCATTCACTTAGGAAAAAATGATGTATTGAGATCTCCAAGAGCATTTTTTGTGATAACATGAAAAAAGAGATCACTAAGTATACATAAAAGTGCTAGGTATGTCAACATGTTAAAGCTGAGTGGAATAATTCTTAGGGGATGATGCAACCATTACACATACCAACATGGAAATGGAAGAACCACACCATGGACATTGTCACTGGACATTCGAAGACATTCAAAGGAAACAATGCTACTTGGGTTATTGTGTATCATCATACAAATACTACAAAATTCATTTAAATTAAAGAGGATTTTTCATTTGATCAACTGGAATGGATATACATCATAGAAGTGGTACAGATGTATTGAGTTACACTATCAATTGTATCTGATCTATATCCATGATTCACCTATTTGTTTTGGTAGAGTCTCTAACACGCTCTGAATACTGAGCTGAACATTAGTACAACTTATCTCCCTCATACTGATGGACAATCCGAGTGGACTATCCAAAAATTGTAGGGAATGTTGAGTGCATTATAAATAGAAATAAATGGAGGAGGGGATCAACATCTTCCTCCTGTTGAGTTCTCTTATAATAATATCTTCCACTCAAGCATCCAAATTTCTACTTATGATTCCCTTTATGGGAGGTGGTTCATAACACTGGCATGTTGGGATGAATTTGGGGAGTTGAAACGCCTTGACCCTAGTTACCTAGATTTAGTGAATTATGACATATTATTGGCATCATCACAAGATATCAAGTCCTGAAATATCAAATATTTTAGTGTCCTTGTAAGACATAGATACATAAATAAGTTTTACCTTACATAATGAAATAAATAAAACAACATTATGTCCCTTTTAAACACACTCATAACCCTTAGCCTATTCTTACAGGTTAATCCTGATTTACTTTTCACATCCTGGGAAAAATAAAACATAGAAAGGGGTGAGCACAGATGCTCAGTAAGGATTACAATATAACATAAACTTTTATAAATAATCATAAACATTAAAGGAAATGTATAAGACTAAAACACAAGGCTTTTAAACATAAATTTCAGCATAATAAGGAAAATATAAATCAAATAATTCCATTTAATTATTAACATTGATATTCTACACGTCGAATTATTGCATGTAATATCAATAGGTAATTTCATTATTATGGAATTCATAATGTCGTGCATCATTACCATATAGTCAAGGCCTCGTGCCAATACTAAAAATAAGATTTTGTCCAGGACTTGTTCCAAGACATCAGTTTCTCTGATTTGATGTACTGATGCATTTAGGATCTATAACAGGCTCCACCCATCACTTACAATGTCCAATGTATTCCTAAAATGAAAAGGTTGAAACCTAATCTAAACATCCGCATTAAAACTAGCATACGAAATGTAAATATTTTAAAAACAAACCATGATTGGAAAAAAATAGCACATCAAGAGTCAGACATAACTCATTCAAAAAAATATGGAAGACTGTATTATTATAAATTATCCTCAATCGATAATAATGAAGGATATTTACATAGATTAAAATAATCATCAAAATTATTTGAGATAAATAACCCCCTATTTCTAGAAAAACATTTAAATGTTTCACTATTTATAAAGAAGTCGTTTAAAATAGATTTTTGAATCAAAGGGCCACATTCCACTTTGAAATAGTTAAAAGGAATATTAATTTTAAATAATTAATGTCTATATAAAAAACAATAAAACCTTTTTTAAAACATGGACATTAATGGGAATGATTTAGAAGAATGAATCATTAAAATATTTATAATGATATTTTAGTTAGATTTCAGAACCAAACGAGTGATTCTTAAATAAAAATTATTATGTATATAAAAACATTATAATATCATTATAATAAAGGGATTCATGATATACTATGTCAAAGTACACTATATACACCATATAAAAGTTAATTTACACATAACAACAAATAAGTATCAATGGAATGTAAATTTAGATAAATTCTCTTAGAAATACTATTTCCTTAGGTTAAGGATAAATCAATGACATAGTTATGTGTGAGAAATATAAATAAAATAAATATGATTAGATATTTAGTGTAAATCAATCCAAGTACATTCACACATAGTTTTGTAAAAAAACACCACAGTCTTTGATGTTTAACTCAATGAATGGAAATTGAGTAAATATTATCCTTATCAAGATCATATCAATGAAATTATATCTTATAAATTAAGTGATTATATTTATCATAAGTATATACACACAAATGGGAGGTTATGTTACCAAATAAATAAATAAATAGTGATTCCACACATAATCTTGGAGTAAAATAATCGATGAAGTATTCGTAAAACCCAATGAGTGGAAATTGAAATTAGAACATCCATTACCTATTTGGTAACATACGAAACATACACTCCAAGAAAGAAGGATCATACAATGAAGTTGCACATATCCATAAATTAAAGTATATTACACAATGGATATAATCATTGGAGGTACATACACCACAGAAAAGGAAATAGTGGAAAATATATCATGAATCTCACGAGAATATGAAGTGAGATGAACACACCTTACATTATACTTTTTCTTAGTATATGGTAGGTTAACCTCTGGTATAATGGTAAAATAATTGTTATTAAATTATAAAAGAATAAAATAAATAAACATTATATCAAATAAGATCTTCTAATATTTCTTAGTTTTTGGCATTTCAGTAGTATCATTGTTTTGGGTATTAACTGATTCATTTTCCATTATATGTTTTGTTATGTAAGACATTATTGTTAGGTATAGGATTTTTTTGATTCATATCCATAATTATTGTATGTTCTTAAATATTATTTTTAAATCATCAAATGAAAATTATTCTTGAATGGTTTCAACAACAAGTGAATCTTATCGTGTTTATGGAGACGATAATCTATTGGTAGGCATGAGCGACAGTACCATTCTATTGATGGTGAAATCGTATTTAATTGGATTGTATATCATATATAAATAATCCATTACATTTTTTAATTATTATATAAATTTGTTATATTCATTATTATACCCATCCAAATAATGCGATTTTTTAATAACAAACTACACCACGACGTGGAGACATTATTCCGTACGTATGCACGTACGGTGACTTGCCATTCATAGGATGGATAGAATAATTAATATGGTTGTAGCATATTTATAATAATACCAAATTATTTATAAGGTACTGGATTTATTATATTGTTATGTGAACAACAAAGAAATAGTAAGTGGACGAAGAAAATAACTTTGAACGAGGTGGTGAAATTACTACCTCTTCTTCGGGTGCTTCCTTTTGATTTGATAAAAAGGGATCCTTAGGTTGTCTATCAGATAAAAGTAAGGCTTATAGGTGGAATTGAGGTAGTTTGGAGGATATTTGAGTTGGTTATGGATGAGAAAGATTTCATTGGATGTGTGAAATAAATAGAATGGGTAGTGCGATTTTATAAGAGAGGTGAGGGTCAATTTTGGAAAGGAATGAAATATTATTTTCATTTGTAATAATTTTATTTATATAATAGATAAATATGATTTATTTCTAGGATGAGGTGGGTATGGGTAAAAAAACTCTAAACAAGTATGTTTTAGAAAGGTTTAGGTCACTGTATTAATCTTATCTTTTAGATTTAACTCTTAGTTGAATAGTTTATCTTTTACCCTGCATTCTTGTATTATTATATTATATGGTTAATAATATTACTATGTAACTACCAAGATAACCTCATGTGATTCATTAATCATTTAAAAATCATTATATATGTCCTTTTACTGATCCTTTTATTTTTAGGAATATTATATCATTTATTAATATAATATTTGTATTAAAAACACATTTATGTCAACTTCGACACTATTTAGTATTTGGTTTTTGTTAAAGTCATAACAGAATGACTAATTCGAAAAATAAAATAATTTAATCAACCCTAACATGACATTTTAATCTCTAAAAATCTTGTATTGTGTCAAAAGCATCAATTTATAGTAATTTTGACATTTATAATATCAATTATTTTAATCGTTCAATAAAAACATATTTACTGCAAAATTATTTTGTTATAAATACATTTAATTATGTAATTTATAGAAATTTTAAATAGAATACCATTATGTAGGAATTATTTTTATATTTATAGTAAATATTTATCATCTAATTTATCTTATGCATAACAGTATATTAAAAAAGTATTATTCATTAAACGGTTGAATTTAAAACTTTTGACTCTTCTTTAAATAAACTAATAATATGTGTCCTAATCTAATAAAAGTGGACCAAGAGGATCATATTTTATTCCTAATATTTATTTTGGCCAAAAACACTTATATAATAGAATTAGGAAATGTTTTAGGGTAATTATAATATCATATTTAACTTTATTTTCCATATTTACTTTAAACCATGGTAAATAAAAGTCATAAGTTAATATTAATCAAACATTATTTTAATCTTATTGAACTGAATTATACATACTGATGTAAATCATGTCTCTATAATTTTGAAATTAAATTCACAGATGTGGAAAAATTATGTTGTATACAAATTTTCTAACATGCCTAGAAGGCGGGTAAAAATGTTAAAAAAATTCAATAAATTTTTACGAATCTAATTTTATTATAAAATGTCTCCACCAAATTGCTTTAAAATAATATAGGTATTACTTATCTATATTTATATTAAATTAATGTATATAAAATATATTCTTATTTAAATAAAAATTTGGTTTTCAAACAATAACACAATGGTTTTCACAATTCATCAAAATTTTAATGGTTTCTAGAAAATACCCAAAATTCACCCAAAGATAATTTTGATATTCCAAATCGAAAAATTATGTCTATTTTATAAAATTAAAGACATATAATTTTCATTAATTAATTTAAAATTAATTCATTTTTTTTAAACCAGAATGAGGGTTTTTGAGAAGTGAAAAACTATCAAAAGATTGATATATGTTTATGTTCAATTTAAAAGTGTGATTTCATCCAATGACCAAAATTGGATTAAATGATAATAATACATTCTAATTATAATTCAAACCCATTAAATTTTATAATTTTACACTATAAATTATTATGATTAAAAATGTTGTTTTAAATTAAAATTTATTATCTTTCACTATTCATCAAAATATGAATGTTATCCAAAAACATCAAAAATTTATCCACTATATATTTTTATGTCCTGATTATAATGGAGAATTTAGTTTCATAAAATTTATTATAATAATGTGTGAAATATTGGATTTTATAGGGTTTTCCATTAAAAGGAATAAAATACATTTATTAAAAAATATACCTTTTATCTGAAAAATTGAATTTTTCCTTATATTACGTCTAAGAAAAAAAAGATTAATGTTAAAATTATATGGGATATATATAGTTCAAAATGTGGTTATTACTATTAATAAACACTTTTTAAATGGCTAGTTTGATAGGTCTTAGTGTGTTTGAACTAGGTGTTGTGTACATCACACACTGTTTTATTATTATAAGAGAAGCGTACTGTAGATGATTGGGGTGTTACATTCATCCCCCATTCAATAAATTTCATCCTTGAAATTTGTAATTGTTCTTCGGAAATAAATGTTAACAAAATAGACAATTGCATTGTGGAAAACCCACATAAAAAATAGGGTTAATAAATTTTAATCTTAATAAGAGGGATATGGAAATGAAAATTTTAGCACCAAATTATGATTTTGAATTGTTTAACATTGGTGGAAATTATAATTGGTGTAAAAAATTAAATATTTATAAAGATTCATTGAGTTAATCAATCAAAAATAGTTGAATGGAAAATTGAGGGACTCAATTCTATAAATATATGACAAATAACGTAAGGTATTAGGATAACACATTTTTTGGTTTTATATCCATTCCATAATGTTTAAGAATTAATATCTTAATATAATAAAAAAATACATGATATGAAGAGTTCCATCTGTTATCTAACTTCTACCACAAAATCATCTTTAACTCTAAATGATAAGTATTCAGGATTACTTGGTGACACTTGAAGTGCTAGAATCAACTTACAGAGAATCACATAATCTACTAATAATGAACTATATATTACCACTTTCTTTTGAGATTAACCAAATCCAATATGGTTAGTACAAGATCAGATGATCCCCAAAAAGGACTTTCCATTATATAATGAAATTCTAATATTAATTTCTAAAATTAAACCAACAATACCCAAAGTTCAATAAATACCATTCAATAAACAATTGTCCTTAATATACTACAATATAATATAAACTATGATTGAAACCCCCAACTCAGACGAATTTGATTACGTAGTATTCCATGATAAATTAAATCTCTAAATTACATCGACTACACTTAGAGTCACACTCTTAAAAGTAATGATCCTAATCACATATTCTCTATGATAGTTGAATAATTTCCATAAATAATCTAAATAGATAAAAGTGAACAATAAGAACAATGATAAAAATCCACCATTACTCCTAAAATGATATCCCATAATATTCTATGTTACTTAGGCATATAAAGTTCCAAACAGAGAGAACGTATTTCAAAATAACATTTATCACTTAATTACCAAAAAACATTCATATGCTAAAGATATCAATTTGTTAAAAATAAGATTCCAAATAAACATATTATTGATCAATAATATCATTTTACTAAAAAGAATTAGTCTTACTAACCAGGGACTTCATATAGTCTAGTGGTAGGTGATAAATCCCAGTTGCACTTTGGTTGTGTGTTCAATTCCCACTACTTTGTCTGTTGCGAGGTGTTGTCACATGGTCTGTGTGTTGTTCTCTTTCAAAAACTATATTTTTTAAAATCTCCAAAATGAGATAAATTACTCAAAATGAAAATAACATACTTTAACCACAAATTTTATATCAAACCTCTCATTTTCATCGAAAAATTTCTTAACTTTTAATTTCCACAAATTCAAGGATCACAAAATCCCAATTCGTTATTTATTACAATATCCAAAATAAAAAATATAATTCTTCCTCGAATAGAATTTTCATATAATAAACTGCATGGTTACACATAAAAGGGGAATGTATCTTACAGTAATCCCAAAATCAAAGATCGTTAATACTTTTTAAAATTTTTCAATCCATTTATTTCCACAGAGGTTATTCCTTGACCATGTGGTTATCCTGTAGAATAAGGCATTCAATCGGGTAATTCCCAGGCTCCCTACATTTAAGGTAAATGACTGTAAATGGATTATTGGGATCATTTTTATTTTCTTCCAAAGAAATCTTCAATTTTCCACAGAAATTCTTTACTTTATGTTCTTCTTTCCCACACTTAAATCATTTATTTGTTCCACTGAGACACTTTCCTAGGTGTCTCCTTCCACATTTCCTGTATGATGGAAATCGAACATTTTTTCTCCATGGTCTCCACTGCTAGAGCTCTTATCATTCACCGCATTTATCATCCTTGTAGAGTGTGTGAGATGGTTAATATATATGTTTTTATCACATTTCTAGAAAACTGAGTCGACATGAACACGATATCTATTATTCCTCTCAAAATTCCATTTCATTGCTCATTTCCACCACCATTCTCACATGTACATAATGATCAATGTTACAATGACTTTCATGGAATTGAAACATTGACTAAAACATGAAATCACTGTGTGAGTAAAAATAGCCATAAAATCATTTAGAGAATATCATGAAACCTTATTTTCAATCTAAAACACCTTAAGATTAACCAAGGTTATTTATTCTCATATTATATTAAAATCCTTCAAATTGGATTTTAAATTAAATGTGAATTATCTCCAATATATCCCCTAGGAGTGTTGTAACCATGAGTGAAGTAAATCTCATTGCTGTGCACCAGTTCATGTTCGAGTCTTTCTCAAAGGGGTGTTTTGGGTTTTAACCCTAGGAACAAATGTGCCAGAGCCGCCTCTACCAGCTGGTATCCAGACATGGATGTATTTTTTTCAATAAAAAACATAATATTTATATTACCAAATATTTTCGATGTTCTTCTATACTAATCTCCAAATTTAATATTCCGGTAATGTTCTCTAATCATTGTTTTTCTATATATATATCCCATATTTTTTACTAAACATCCTCTGATACCAACTGTAATTTTCTGACCCTAGTTAACCAGATTCGTTGCATTATTAGATATTATTGGCATGACCATAAGAGATCACGTCCCTAAAGACTGCTTAGTTTAGTAACCTAGAAGAACTAGATACATAGATATGTTATACATTACATCATGAAATATTGAAGAAAACATTGTGTCCCCTTTGAACACACTCATAACCCTTAGCCTATTCCTGGAGGTTAATCATTATATACTTCTTCATTTCCTGGTAAAAATAAAACATTTAATGGGGTGAACTCAGGTTCTCATTAAATATAAAAATATGGCAGAAACATTCATAAATAAGCATAAAAATTTTAGGCAATGTATCAGACATAAAAAAAATCTTTTAAACATAAAATTCATCATAATATAGAAAATATAAATCAAATAATTCCATTTACATATTCACATGAATATTCTATTGGTCAAATAATTGCATGTAATATCAATATCTAATTCCATAATGATGAATGCATAATTCTTGACATCATATTCACATAGTAAAGGCCTCATGCCTATACTACAAAAACAAATTTCTCAAGGCCTTGTGCCAAGATAGTATTTTGTCTTATTAGATCTACTGATTCATTGATGAGATATATCGGGCTCCACCAGTCACATAATAACTCCAATGCATTCCAAATATGAAAAGGATAGAACCTAATCTAAACAATCGTATTAAGAATAGCATAGGAAATGAAAATATTTTAACCACAAACCATGAATGTTATAAGAATAGCACATACACAGTCAAACGTAACTAATTCAATACAATATGGAATAATTTATTATGATAAATTAACCTCAATCTTGAATAATGAAGGATATTGACATAGATGAAAATATTCATCAAAACAATTTGACAGAAATTTACCAATATTCCATGAAAACATTTAAAAGTATCACTATATATCAAGAGGCCTTTTAAAATAGATTTTTGAATCAAAGTGTCCCATATTACTTTTAAACATTTAAAAATAATTTGATTTTAAAAACATTAATGTCTATATAAATAATTCATAAAATTGTTTTTAAAATAAGGACATTAATGAGAATGATTTAGAAGAATAAATCATTAAAACTTTTAAATGATATTTTAGTTATAGTTCCCAACCAAATGAGAGATGTTTGAATAAAAATAACATTGGTAATAAAAATATTAAAATATCATGAGAATAATTTTATTCACGGTATAAAATGTAAAATACAGTGTATACACTATAAAAAAGTGAACTGGAAAATAATAACAAAGAAGTGTCAATGAAATGTAAATTGAGATGAAATCCATTCTAAAGATAGTATCCTTATGTTATGGATTAATCAATGAAATAATTATGTGTGATAAATATAAATACACCAAATATGATTTGATATTCAGTGTAAATCAATTCGGGGACATTCAGAAATATATTTTTAAAAACAACACCAATGTCTTTGATGTTAAACTCAATGAATATAAATTGAGTTAATATTAACATTATCAAGTTCATATTAATGACTTGAGAATTTATCATTGGATTTATTAAGTTTATCAAATTTATATAAACACAAAGGGGAGTGGATGTTACCACATAAATAAATAAATAGTGATTCCACACATAATCTTGGATTAAAATAACCGATGAAGCATGCATAAAATCCAATGAGTGGAAATTGAAATTAGAACATCGCTTACTGAGTTTGTAACTTACGAAAAAGACACACCATGATAGAATGATCATAAAATGAAATTGTAATTACAATTACAATTAAATGATATTATACAATTAATACATTCATGGGCAGCACATACACCACACAAAAGGAAATAGTTTCAAATATAGCATGAATCTCATGGAAATAAAAGTGTGATGAAAACCACTTACCTTGTACTTTTCATAGTAAATGATAGTTTAACCTCATGTATAATGGTGAAATAATTATTCTTAAATTATAAAATAACCATATATATAAATATTATATCATATATGGTCTTTTAGTATTTCTTTGATAATTATATTTCAGTAGTATCATTGTTTTGGTTGTTAACTGATTCTTTTTACTTTATGTGTGTTTTTATGTAAGTCATGTATGTTATGTATAGGATTTATGGGATTCATAAAAAATGATATTATTTTATTCATTTTTTTTAAATCATAAAATGAAAATTATTCTTGAATGTTTTCTATGGGGAATGAATCTTATCGCGTTTGGGGAGATGGTAATCCGTATGTACGCACGAGTGACAATACCATTCTATTTATAGTGATATCGTATGTAATCGATGGTATATCATATATACATAATCATTAACATCATATAATTATTATTTAAATCATTTATACTCATTATTATACGCCTCCAAAAAATTAATTGTTTGAATAACAAACTACACCACGACGTGGAGTTGGTTAGCCGTACGTACGCACGTATGGTGACATTTCATTCATAGGATAGACATAATAATGAATATTGTTTTAATTTATATATAATAACATCAAATTATATATAAGGTATTACTGTTATGAATTATTTTTGGGAACAACAAAGAAGGTGGACTTGGAAGAAGAAATGAACTTTAAAAGAGGCTGAGAAATTATTACCCATTCTTCAGGGGGATTCCTTTTGATTTGATCAAAATGACTTCTTAGGTTGCATTTATGAAGAATGTAAGGCCTATAGGATGAACTTTTGGATGACGGGAGGATATTTGAGCAGGGGTTGGCTGAGAAAAATGGCTTTGGAGTGGTGAAATTAAGATAAGGGGATGTACCATTTTATAAGAGATGTGAGGGTCTCTTTAAGAAAATCATGATATATTATTTTATTATATAATAATTTTTGGTTTATAATGAATCCAAAATGATTTATTTAAAGTATAAGGTTGTTATGGGTTGAAAAAAGCACGACAAATTGGTTTTTACTAGTTTAGGTCACAATATTAACCTTATATTTTAGATTCAACTCTTAGTTAAATAGTTTATCTTTTACAATGTATTCTTGTATTATTATATTATTTGTTAAATAATATAACTATAAAACTTCTAAGAGAACTTCAAGTAGTTCATTAATGATATATATATATATATCAGTATATAATTCCTTTGGCTGATCCTTAGATATTTAGTAATATTATATCCTTTAATAATATAATACTTGTTTTAAAAACTCATTTATATCAATTTTGACACTATTAAGTATTGGGTTTTTGTGAAATTCATAACAATATGATTAATTTGAAACCAATTCATTGAATCATCCCTAACATGACATATTAATCTAATAAATTTGTTTAATGCATCAAAAGTATCAATTTACATTAATTTTGATATTTCTAATATCAATTATTTTAATCATTCATTAATAAGATTATTATTGTATCATCATTGTGTCATAAATAAATTTAATTATTTAATGTCAACAAATTATATATAAAATACCATTATGTATAATATCTTTTTATTCTTTTAGTGAATATTTTTTTCTAATTTATATAATGTATATCCTTATATTATAAATGGTTTAGTTATTAAACATTTAATTTTACGCTTTTAACTCTTATTTAAATAATATAATAATAAATTTTCTATTCTAATCCAAGTGTTCAAAATGAAAAATATATTATTACTAATATTTATTTTTGTTGATAAACACTTATTTAATATAATTAGGACTTGTGTTAGGGTAATTATAATATCATTTTTACCTTTAATTACCCTATTAACTTTTAAACGTGGAAAATAAATGTCAAAAGTAATTGTCCACCAAAAATTATTTTAATATTATTTAACCATATATTACTTAATTATGTCAATGGTGCCTCTTAGATTTTGTAAATTCAATTCACAAAATTTTTAAAATTAAGTTTTTTCACATTCGTAAACGTGCCTAGAAGGTGGCTAAAAACGTTAAAAAATTAAAAGAAATTTTCATCTAATTTTATTATAAAACGAGT
The DNA here is from genome assembly GCA_963277665.1 of Viscum album. NCBI lineage: Eukaryota > Viridiplantae > Streptophyta > Magnoliopsida > Santalales > Viscaceae > Viscum > Viscum album. The sequence goes on from OY728131.1 coordinate 1,278,065,021, forward strand.
CCAATGAATTAAATTGAAATAATATAGGTATTGTGTATATATTTTAAAATTAAATTAATTAATATAAAATAAAAAATTATTTAAGTAAAAATTCTTTTGTTAAACAATAATGCAGTGTTTTTGACTATTCATAAAAAATTTAAATTTTTCGGAAAAATACCAAAAATTCACCTGAGGTAATTTTGATATTCTAGAAGCCAAAAATTATTTATATATTAAATAATTAAAAACAAAAATTATTCATTAATTAATTTAAAATTAATTTCCATTTTCAAAACCAGAAAACAGGTTTTTGAGATGTAAATACAATCAAAAGATTGATATGTGTTTCTGTTCAATTTATAAGTGATATTACTTCCAAGGAAAAAATTGGATTAAATTATAAAAATATAATCTAATTATAATTCAAAAGCTTTCAAATTCATAATTTGACACTATAAATTATTTTTATTAGGAAAGTAGTTTCCAATTAAAATTTAGTATCCTCCAGTATTCATCAAAATATGAAAGTTATCAGAAAAACACCAAAAAATTATCAAAACTAAATTTGTATGGTCATTTTATATTTAAGTATTTAATTCACTAAAATTTAATATATAAAAGTTTCAAATATATTATTATAAAGGGTTCTCCATTAAAAGGCGGAAAACCTCATATTTTAAAAAATACTTTTTTTATATGAAAAATTGAATTTGTCTTTATATTATGTCTAAGAATCAAAAATGATAAATGATAAATTTATATGGGATATATATTAAATTCAAAATGTGGATATTAATATTTATAACCTCTTTCTAAACATCTAGTTTTATAGGTCGTGGTGCTCTTGAACACGATGGTGCGTACATAACATGCTATTATATTATTAATAGAGAAGCATACTGTGGATGTTTGGGGTATTACAGGAGAAAAAACTCTTAGGACCAGAAATGGTTGATGAAATGATGAAGAATGTTAAGACCATACCACAACACATTAAAGCTTCCTAGAGTCAGAAAATGATCGATGAAAATATTCATCGACAAGACCTAGGATTTTATGTTAGAGGCTTGGTATTCCCCTCATATCATCGTGGGAGAGAGTTATGAGATTTGGGAATAAGGGAATGTTTAGTCTCAAGTACATGGACAATTTGGTGATCCTTGGTCTCATTGAAGTAGTATCCTATTAAATATCACTCCAACAGAAACTGTCTCATGTACATAAATTATTCCATGAATCACTTTTGTGTAAGAACATACCTGACCCGTCAAATGTACTCCCTCTAAATTTGGTACCATTGGATAATGGACACTTCTTGAAAGAGAATCTTATGATGACATTGGATCATAGAGAAAAATTTATACGAAATATCAAAATGACTGTTATCATTATGCTGTGGAGGAACAAAAGGATTGAAGACACAATATGGGAATCAAAGGAAGTGATGATGCGGAGTTATCCACATATATTTTTGTGTGGAAGAAGGAAATTTACAAGGTGAAATTACTTTAAGAGGGAAGGTTGTAACGACACTAACATTGTTTAATAAAATTTCCTTTAATTTACTTAATGTCTTAGGGATATTTGAAACACATGATACTTTTTTATATTGGATTAAATTACCATTAAGTATAATTACTGTTGATAATGTAGTTATTGAACAATGACCACATGATTGGTGAAAATTGATGTTTTCTAAAAAGAATCTTTTCGAGAGTGACAAAAGAGAGGATGTCATCATCCAGAAGACTGAAGTCATACTAAACACATCTGTTGCATCTCAGAAAATAGGTAGGGTCCCTAGTATTCCCTCTTGACCAAGAATAATTCTATCTTCAACATGTTATTCTTTAATGGAATCATCTACGAGAGACATGGAAGTTAATAGAGATTACTACCCATGTTATATTATCCAAGACACCCCATGAGTCTGTAACTATTGAACACCTTGCACTTGTGTCTTATTCATGTGTTATAAGGGGTTATTTAACAAGGCATTTGTAACTTTATGTGTAATCCCTTTTCTAAATAAAATTATGTTCCCATCAATTCTTGTATGATAATTTTTTTTCATAAAAATATTTTGAATTAGAATAATTGATTTTCCGGGTTAAATAATTATTTTTAGAAATATATAAATTATTATATAAAACTAAGTTTTTATTAATAGTTTTATTATAAATGTGTTATTAGAACACTCCTTTTAATTATAATTGTTGATTTTATTCCTTATTATTTTTACAATATACATAATTAAGTATTAATTTTGATAAAAATTATATTTTCATACGATAAACCTGAAATTGTATTTTTAATTAATTCAATTATTTTGAAAAATAAATGAATATTTTTAATAAATAAATTTTTTATATAATAAAATTATTTTATAATTTTTTTTAAATATAAATGATCATATATTTTTTATGAAGCCAAATATAATTTTTATTATGGTTTGGAAATTGTCCTTGTCAAAACCTATCAATATTCAAGAAATGAGGGTTATTATTTTAGAATTAAAAATTATAAAAATTAGATTTTTTTAGTTAAATTTATTATTTTTTGAATCCATACATATAAATTACCTAATAGTTTATTTTTGATAATATTTTAAGACAATAGATTTTTTGGGTAAAAATTAAATAACATGTAAATATATAATTGTTTTATGACATCATAATGACCCAATTGTGATGTAATAAAAAAATATAAAAGGAATATTAAGAAAATATTTATTTTACCTTTAAAATAATATTATTTTTGATTTTATTTATTAATTTCATAATTACATAGTGGACCTTCCAAGACATATAAAATATTTTTTTTGATTTTAAAATGATTTCATTGAGACTGTGAGTCGGCTCTACAAAAGTAAGACAAATATTTTTTAAAGTAAGGCCATTGGAGTTATAAAATAAAATTTTCAACTCCCCTTGTAAAAAATCATGGGAAAATCCATGGGATAGTCTTTGGTTTTGAATATTGAATTATTTTGGTTCAAGAACCTAGTTTAGAAAAATATTAAAGAATTTCCCTCTCATTTCCATTGTATACCCACCCATGCTCCTAATTATCTTTACTCAAAATTCATTAGATAACATAACTACACATATATCCTCTATAAAATAATCTTAAATGGTGCCCCAATATCTCAATAATCACCTCACCAATCTCTTTAAGCCACAGAATCATGTAAGGGATTTCTCCTTTCTCATTTTTGTCCAAATGTTATTATATTTAAATACCATTTTATATTCAATTATAAATTTTTGGGTATGATTTTTATCCTCCACCAAAAATCCATCCTCATTTTTTAATTACATGAGATCACCTTCTCTACCATAAATACCTCCCATGTACACCCATTTCTACTATGAAATTACATTAGAGTTATTCCATTTCTCTATTTTGTTGATGATTCTTTATTCTGTTGCAACTTATATTTACAAATTATAGGTGCTGGGAAATGTATCTATATGATCCCTTCCTATCCATTTCATTTTAAATGTGATGAAATTTCTATTCCATTCTCATAAACCATTTTTACAAAAGATTATGTCACGTCGTTATGCTACCGAAATTGCCCTGTGATTTTCCATGCTAAAATCATTGTGTAGTGAATACTATTCCCATTTCTCTATTAGGGGAATTCAAATTTATCCACATATAAATATTTATTATATATTTTCATTTATGTATTTGACATTCCTTAATCATTAAATAAATGATGATATAGAATGCATTAACATTATATGATCTATGTGTCACACTTGTGCATGATATAAAATGTTTATAAATGGTTTGACCTGATATCGCTCTAATTCATTGGATAATTCTTAGAATCATTATACACCCTATCCAATGAGGGTTTAATAATGATAATTCAAGTTCTATAATGGTTTTTTTAATGATAATTCAACAGAAATGAGGGTTTAGTCATGCTAATTCAAGTGCAATGAGGGTTTAATCATGCTAATCCATATTCCATGAGCCATAGATCATACTAATATCATGTTATATGTAATTTACACATTTCCATGTTATGATAATCATTCTATATCATGCATTTATGTTAATGTTTCTCTTGTTCTCAATTGATATTATTTTTTCTTAAAATGTACTGTAATCTTAATTATATGCCTTGTTTACACCCTTAATGGGATTTATAGCTCACCATTTTCTTATGTATGTCCTCAAGTTATCCCATGAAATTTTAAGTATGACGTAATGTTTTGGCCATATAAAAGAGTTTTTCCATATAGATTTTTTATTTTATGTCATAATTTTTCATGTAATGTTTCTAATTTCCCAATATAATAGACCCCTTGATCCCAGGATTTTCCATTTGAGCATGTTTATGTAACAAATTATTTTTATTTGTGTAATAATTAGAATGGTTGTTACATAGTTATCCCTAAATACAAATGAATGTTATTTCCTTTTAATTTTGTGGTTTAATGAATCCGCGTAAATGGTTGACATGAAAATATATTTATATATATAATCACTTATTTAGCATTAATATTTCACTAATATCATATAATTTTTTAATAACAATCCTTTATACATTCCATGTGATATGTGAACGAATCATGTCATTTTGAGGAGGCGGTGGTCCACATGTCCCCAAACGAAGACATCATATAACTATAATATATAAAGGCTGAATGTATGATTAATATAACATTATTAGATTACTAAATAGGATAAAATGTTAACATTAAAATATTATATGAACATAAAAAATGTGTTAAATCTATCTATGAATTAGGAAATTCAAATGGGATAAAAACATTATTTGCAGAGGCTATTAACCAGTATAATGATAACAAACAATTACATTTCAGGGAATATGAGGAGGTATGAAATGAAATGTATTAGATATATTCCATTCCAAAAATAAAAATACATTATATACATGATTAGGGAGTTATCATGAAATTATGGATGAATGACATGTTAAAAGGTAAAAAATAAAAAAATTAAGAGAGGTACTTTTAGAGAATTCCCTTTTGAATATCCCCTACTTTAAAGTCACTTGGGGAACTTGGATTTGGTCTATCGGTGATACAAGAATCACATAGACATGATTACAGTAAGGACGATAGTTTTTGGGAAATGTTTTTTGATAATTAATTCATTTTGGGTTGAAATGTGGAGGTGATGGGTTGTATTTATACTTGAGGAGTTGTTGGTTCATGTTTTTAAATTATTGATTAATCTATACTTAATGCTAACAACATTGAGGTAATATTAATTTTAAGTAATTAAACATTAATTTAAAGTTATTAGGATGTTCAGGGTAAACACACACCACAACCAATATTTAAATATTTTAGTTTTTAGGTATTTTTTATCATTTTAACATTAACATCTTCTCAAAAAAGTGTCTTATTTTTTCCTATACCAGAGTTAATAAATTTTTTTACCATGGTAACGTTTTTATACCAAAAATTTGGAAGTAAAAATGATAAATGATTAGGACCTCATGATTCAAAACATTGAATCTATTTTATGTAATTCAATTTACTAAATTTGAATATTTTTATTTGAATTTAATTGTGAAGACAAAACAAAAAAATGCGGGTTTTAATGTGAAACGTTCAAACGTTTAAAATGTTTTTATATATAATTTCAATTTGAAATTGATTCCAATGAACTTACATTGATTTATTGAAAAAAATATTATCTAATAATATTTTAAAGAAATTAAAAATATAATTTCATATTATTAACAAATTATATGAAAAATTAAAATCGAATTAAAATGAACTATTTATAACTATTGATTAAAGGAATGAAACCTTATAAGAAAATATCACGAATTTATCCAAACATAAATTTTTATATTTCACAATAAAATATAATTTAATTATGACAACTTAAATATATAATGGTGTCAAAATTGTTTTTAAAAATGGGTCACCATTAAAAGGTGGTAAAACAACCTTCATAAAAATATTAGTCTTTATGTGTTAAATTGGAATTATTTTTATCTTATGCCTATAAAATATATTGGATGAATGTGAAAAATATTTACGTGTATATAGAACATATATCTTAAATTAAATATACAAAATAAATGAAATTAATTTAATATATTTGGATTAAAATATCTAATGGGAATAATAATAGTTTTCTATAAAAATAATTTATTTATATTATATTGGTTCTTATGTTCACTTCTATTTTTTTTTAACTAATTAATTCATTTAATATTTTTGTAAAAACAATATATTTATATATTTTAGTTAATAATATTCATATAATATAATATAACAGCTAGGAAAAATCATATTTTAAAAATATCTTATTATTTTCTAATACAAATTATTCTTTGATATGCAAGCCATCGAGGAAAGTCATTATAACAAGCAATGCAATCCATCCTTAGTGTTCCATGTAGAGAAAGTTAAAATTTTTGTATTTTTAGTTCATGTAATCCATACTTAGTGGTTTAATATAAAATAAAGTAGTTTCAATTTTACTTAAAATGTGAAATATCAAAATGATTATATTTAATAAAAAAATAATTCCCAAAATCTCGGGGTGTCATATTCTACCAACCTTAAAATAAATTTCACATTCAAATTTCATCTGGGATATCAATGGTTTAATACATAAATTATTTATTTATAGAATCTTTCATTTTAAAAATGAACATATAAATATCCCCTAAAATGGGAAACATAGAATCATAAGGGTTACCAAAATTAACATATAACAAGGTTTCCATATAAGATAACATATGTTGGGAGGGATGAATGAACCAGAAGGAAAATTGTAGATATTTATACGGTGCGACTGAGGTTATAAATATTAAAAAATTGAATGGTGTGAGAAATGTTGAGGTCCTCAAAGACATAAATTATTGATGATATCAAGAGACACCATTTAAATAAAATATATGATATTATGACTAAATTGTTTTGATCAAATTCATAATGTGGAGTAATTCTTGATATATTTATATAAAAAATATTTCATACATTGTTTTTTATTTGATAAATTTATTATTCATTAATTACCTACATGAAATAATATCCATAAATTAACATTGATTAATAAATCACTAAAATACACTATCAAAATATCTTATGGAACATAATATAATGAAAATTCTAACTATTTGTCTCTTTATAATTAATATGAATTAATATCGAAACATTACAAGTAATACTAATAATTATTAATTAATCTTTCTTAAAAAAAATTAATTATACATTAACCAAGAGATCGCATAGACCGATGGTTTGTGTGAAAACCTTATCGTCCTTTAGTCATCAGTTTAAGACTCGTAGCCATACTGGAGTTGATTTGTTTTCACCTGACATACATGATGTCATTTATAAAAACTAATATTATTTATAAAATAAATAATATGGGAGTCCATTAAATATTTTTTTATCATGAAATACCCTTTTAACTTGGTTTATCAATATAACCTTAATGCATAAGTAGTTCATCTGTATTTTAACAAAAACATTTCATGAATGGTTAACCATATTTCCATTCTGAATGATGAAAATCTAAAATAGTGTAAATAATGTCACACAATCATATTAACATTTATCCTTCTTATATCACAAAATATCAATTTTTTTCCACATTCCATACATGTCAATTACCTCATTTTATATTCTCTAGAATCCATAATTAACATAAATACTTTTAAAAAACATGCATTCTTCCTTAATCCAATGTTTAATGGATATATTCCATAAATCCATGAAGGTGAAATTTTCATGTATATACTACAACTTTTTCAAAGGATCATTTGAGGCAATCTATATAATCTACATCACTTGTTCATTTTCAACATATCATTATAAAAGAAAAACTATCTAACTATAAGAATAAAATTAATTGTTATCTTCTGTTAGAAATAATTTCATATTGTCATTAAATCACCGAAGTAGTCCATCAAGATCATTTATCATAAACTTGTAAATAAATATCTAAATACATTTTAATAACAAAACTTGTATATTTCAGCATCCATATAACAAAATTTTATATTTTAAAACATAAAATAATTGATTATTCATCTTTATCCTTATTTCATTAAGAAGGCTAAATGATACCACATTCCATTCAAATATCATATGTGGTCCCTTACTCATCATAAATGTAACAATTAATTGCACATTCTTTCTAGTTTCCTTCAGGATATATCATTATGGATGACTGAGTTGCATAATGACCATTTACACAACACTTAAAATACATAAATTTCAATAATTTTGTAGGGAGGAAAACATTCTCATCCATTTCATTAATGGAAATATTCATTTTTTCCATGTAGTCACTCACTTTGATTTTTTCTTTCTAATAGTAAAAACATCTTCATGTTCCTTTAATAGACTCACTTATTTGATTCTTTCACCATTCATGATGAAAAGGAAACTGAATCTTCTGTCCTCTATGGTATCCACTACCCGAACTCACAGTGAAATTCTTCTTTCTGTTCTATGGAGATTCTAAGATTTAGTTAATATACACATTATTGATCATGATCATTGAAAACTAATTAGGAATGATAAAAAATCCTTCAATATAGTGATCATATCATTTTAATACTCATCTATATATTTTCCAACATAATCATCATTAATACTGTTCTTTCTGGTTCCTTCCATTGACTAAAACCATAAGGATTTGAATAAGAATATATTATCAAATAGAGGAATCTATTAATCATGAAATTTTAATTATAGGATTTCTAACATATGATACCTTATTCAACATATAGAACCTTAGGTTTATCCTAATTTATTCATAGTCATATTATATTCAAATAAATCATAATGGTTCATGAAGAGGTTTTTAATTTTAAAAATATATCCCTTGGGAGTGTAAAAGATGCTGTGGAGTAAGGCCCATTGTCATGTACCTGGTTACCCCAATTCTAGCTAGGAGACATTCTCAGAGTTTTTACACCTATGTACATTTCTTCCAGATCAACATCCACTTGTATTATTTAGAAAGGGATGTATTGTTATGAAACGACTCACTCAATACTTTTCCAAAATTTTAAATGTTTTCCTAAAACATTATATTATTGTTAGTCAAATTATTATACAAGTCCATAGAGTTCTCACTAATTGGATGACATAATATTTAACAATTTTTATCTAAAACATGGATATGATACAATCTATAACAACCATATCTTAACATAAATTAACATTACATCACTATTGAGGAATACTTAATACATTAAACCAAAAAATAAAAAAAATACCATAATAGTATAGCACCCAACCCTAGATTGCCTAGAGTCAGCATATTGTATCAATTATAGTATCGTGATTACATGGAATCAAGCCTCAAAGGACTGATCAGTTTAGTATTCTTGGAAATAAAGATACATAAATGAGAATTTTATTACATATTGATACTCTAATTATAATATTTTTTTCACTCTAAACAAATAAACAATTATGAGGATAAATGTAGTCTATCTAGTATATTATTACATATCTATCATATTATGCTACATTCATTCGTGTGGAATTAAAAATAATAACAAGGAGCTCAAATGATTAGTTAGGAAAAAATATAGTAGAATAAATAATTAATCAATGAGAATATTCAATATGGAATGGTAAATAACTTGTAATACATTCCATTCAAATATCTACATAATGAAATATAAATATGGAAATGTATGAAAATAAAACACATTTCATTAATCAATGAACATAAATTATATGTATCCGTATATATTTCAACGAAAATTATCATTGATGAATAATAAATAAAACCTATAGAAAAGAAATGCTTAATTATTAAATTCCATGTTTCTGATCTACATGTAAAAATTATCGTCAATACCCTTCATAATAATGTTTACCTGTTGGTTAAAAAACCCATATAAGGTAGGAATCCAACTATTATGTCTCATGAGACTCCAAAGTATTCAAGAGGCTTTTATTCACATATCCCCAACCCATATAGCTTTTTTTAATTGGTACTCAACCAGTGTCTTGTGTGTATATAGAATTCCTCATATTAAATAATAAAATAATTAATACGACATATCAAATATCTATATAGAATAAAAAATATGGGTTTATCAATAATATATCAGTTTATGAAATGATTGTCAAATTAAACACTGTATGTAAAATGGTATATGGTATAGGCAATAGTAATATCCATGATAAATAATATGGTTAATTTGGAGATAAAAAATTATCAATGATTATAAGAAATTGAAATTTTAAATGGGACTAAAAGAATGAATCAAGTCAGTGAATTTGAATACTATATTTTTAGAAAATCAATAGAGGATTAATAATGATTATATAAATACAACAAATCATGAGTGAATTAATATAGAGGGTTTTGGTCATCAAAGAAATATAAGAATACCTTTTCAAAATACTAACATGGAAAGCTTTATTTTGTATGGAATGTCCTTTTGAAAATGTTATTCAATGAAAATTACTTTTATTTATATTTTAATGATAAAACATTAGAACATGATAAGGAGTATTCATTGAAATGGACGTGGGTAAATCCGTACATGTCATACGAGCTAAAAAGAATATTACATTTGTATAGTAAAAGGGTATAAAATTAGTCATGAGGAAAGTGAAAAGAATATTCCATCAAAGATATTGTTAAAGGATAAAAAGGGTGAAAAATTACTTTAATGAATATTGGGTAATGTAAAAATATTATTGTATACCCGTTCATGGAAACATGGTTTTGAATATATTTTCAACCGAATAGAGGGTAATATTTGGATTTCATAGAAATACATTCCTAACAATATTATGTACCGATGAGTCAAAATGGTACCAATACATGATTATATCCAAAAATAACAGATGATAATGAATATCATCAGTGTATTTGAGATATGGATAATAATATTCCATTAATGGAACCATAAACATAGACAATCTCAAGAAAAAGAGATGATATTGTCTCAACAAACTCTGACAACTTAGTAACTTGGATAAAACTATCCCTGTATGAATGGTAACATATATGAATCATTTAATATCATTAAAAAACTATTCTTCATATATCATTAAAAAATGAAATATATTGACCTCGAAAAAAAGTTTAGGTGCATAATAAAAGATGAGTTCAATGAAGGAAAATTGAGACAAAACATTTTACGGAATTTGTAACTATTCAATCATAAACCCCATGAAAGAATGGATCATTAAATACATATCTAAATACCCTTAATTTTTTTAATTCACATAAAATTCAACCATGGAAGTACATACACCACACAAAATGATTGAGTGGTGAACAAAAAAATGTACCTCACAGAAATTAAAAGTGAGATGAGATCCCCTTACCTTGTGTTTCCATTGGGGTGAACATCCTTTACAATCCTGAATAATAATTTTATGTCAATTTTATACATTTTTTCAGAACCATTTTATTATTTATAATTACTTTTCTTTCCCATAAAACAAGGTTGTGTACACTACTTAAACAATTAATAACATGTCGTGTGTTTTTGACCAAATTCAGTTTATGTGTCAAATGATTTATTATTGATATATTATGATCAAAGGGGTCCTTATATAATAACTAAAAACCAATAACCATGAAATAATTTTCATATTTTTACATCAATTATACATTTAAAATAGTTAATTTAATATGCTTATGAAAATTAACCATTATTACAATCATTCAGATAGTAGGATGTATATACGCATGAATAAAATTCCCATATTAAAATGATCATTGTGGATAAGAGATATGTAACTAAAATAATCACATTATTATTATTATATAATAAAAACATTATAATTTAATCATATATACCTATATATAAAATTCCATGTTCTAAACGAAATGACATCTTATCGAGGAGGCGATAGTCCACATTCACGAATGATGTTACCTGTTTTAGTGTTTGTGAAAGGGTAATAAAAGAGATGATATATATATATATATAATATTTACAGAAATATAATTATTTCATGAATATATTATTTTCTTTAGAATGTTTTTTATGATTAATTGTATCTATAAATTTATACATTACATGTATCATGTGAACGAATCACAACACATTGAGGGGGTGTTAGTCCACACTTCCTCAAATGATATAATATTAAAAGTAAATTTATTAAATATATTTATTATAAAATTAAATAATAATAATGAAATATTATATATTATATATAAAATATATAAATATAGTGTTCATGATAATGGACACCATGAGAGGTTATAGAGTAAAATTGAAAAATCATCATTTCATGAGGGACAATTTTTACTTACACGGAAATAATATGATTGTTTCCCATTAGATGGAGGTGTGAGTAAGTGTATATTGAAAACTTATTATAAAAAATACATGTATATTCTTTATACTGGTATTTTCATGTAATCATAGAATAAGAATTGTATATGAATTGGATAATGTAATTTAATGTAAAAAGCATGAGATAATGTGTTACCAATTAATCAGGTATTTTCTTTTTGTGTATACCAATAGGAATACTTGGTAGGGTTTCTACCCTAATGTATGATTAATGTTTGAAGGGAGTATTGATGAGAAGTTATTTGGGTAGATATTTTATGAAATTAAGTGTTTTGATAGGTTTGATTAATGAGGAGAGGGGTGTCCTTTTATAGGGAAAAAATGACTGACATTGATTTTTTTTGGAAACATGTATGATGTGAAAATGTTTATACCGATAAAACCCATACCAAACCAATTAAACTCATGAATAAAAAGTTCAGGTGATATATATGGAAATAATATTGTTGTTTTTTGTAATGTACTAGAATTATTGTTCAATTTTGTTATATGAAATTATTTCTAGAAAGCATTCTATGACAACATGTGATTATAAGGCCCATAGTTCCTGAAATGTAATTTTGAAAATATTTTAAATTACCTTCAATAAATGTGAGGGAATGATTTTCTATATTTTGAACTAGTTCATAGATTTTATGACTGATGGAGCCATTTAACATTCAATGCTAGGATTCACTTAGGCAATGCATAAGTTCATCCAAAAAAATTCAGACAAAAAATTTAATTTTCTGACCTTTTAAAAAAAAAATAATGTTTCAAAAGTAATTTTATTTTTCACACCATTGTGCGATTGACGATGATGCTATGGGGAAATGAGGGGGATCATTAGTTGATGGTCAGTAAAGGATCCTTTGTAACCACAACGTTGTTATCATAATGGTTTGTTAATTGATCCATACATGAGGGTCATTATTGAGCATCAGTAATGAGCACAACACTACTATAAATGTTTCTTTTATTAATAGTATTTCTTGATTTTTGGGGATTAATAAACTTGGGGAATCACTAAAGAAAAACTATTGGATTCCCTCTCCAATGAAAAATGATGACTGAAATGATGAACATTAGAGTTTCAGATCTGGTGGTCGACGAGCGGTGGAGAACACCAATGATCATGGATCGATGACAATGTAGAACTCTTCCTTCCTCCTTAGTTGATCCAACATATCTATTTAGGGGTTTCTGCTTTCTTTGTATTTGAAAATTCTTCCCTCATTCTTGATATTAATAGTGAATGCAGATTAACCAACTAACATGTTGATTTGTGATACGATTGGTTTTTAGGAGGTTCTAATGAAGGGATTTGAATTGGGGTTTTAATTTTTTTGTGTGGTTAAAACTTTCCCCCATGCTTAAATTCTAATATATAGGGTGAGGTCCAACACCAACATGGATTCTAACCTCTACCATAGTTTTTTATTATGTGTTCTTCAAGGACGAATGTTCATGTTTCTAGAAACACGACTATGAGGATGTCACCATGAAGAACACGTCCTACAGAGCTCGTAGGATCATGTGTCTTAAGAAACGGACCACAAAAGTTTCTTTGGAGGCCCCAAAAATTCACCAATGGTGCACGTGAAGCTGGAGGTGCTCGTAGTGGCACTCCTGTCAGTGTAATGCAGTGGATGGACGCCGCAACCAGCTGCTTTCAGATTGCGTGGAGGCACAACACCCGTCAGTGCTACATGGTGGACCATCCTACCTAGGATGCTAGGGTGAGCTAGAGGCATGTTGACAAAAGTCCGCATGTGTGTGTAACAGTCTTCCACGTACCGACTGTGATGGGTGAAGGGGTGGTGCTAGATTGCACCACCGACTGTAAACCGGATGTGCCCGTGTCCAGGGTGGCGAACTGGCCCACCATCGTGCTGGAGAACCATCCTTCACTATGCATATTGGGAATCTTTTGTTGGGGCACACCCTAATATGCATGTTGGGCCACCCATGGGCCAGACCAGCACCATCGGGCCGGACCCGTGCTATTGGGCCATACTAGCACCACAGGGCCAGACCACCCACTAGGTCGATCCTCCGGGCCCAACGAGCCAGCAGAGTTGGACCCTTCCAGTCCCACGTTGGACCCCAAAACATGGTTGGATTGGTTTGGTCAAATCGGTCAGACCGGACATGGACCCAACAGTCGTCTGTTTCAACAAAATAACCTTAACTTGCATACTCTGTGTCTGATTGACTTGTTGTCTACGGAAAGAGGGTCATTGTGATGAAAGGGACCATTTGAGACACTTTACATGATTTTTGGTGAATGTTGGAGTATGGTCTAGTTGGATTGGTATCAAATCCAACCATGCCCTTTTTACTAAATTTCCCATATCTTACAGACCGGGCAGTCGATCGACGCATCATCTGTTTCATTGGAACACATATAAAAATATGGCCCATTTGGGATAATCTATGTTTTAATTCATGGCGTCTGAGGTACATTTGATGGATTAATGACTGGATCCTCCCAAAACCAAGCATGATAATTGTAGGAATCTAGTGGCTGGCTTTGATGATAAGAATGAATAGTGATCATGTGTGGGTTTGCACCTAGAAATACTGTTTGGGTAATCATGAAGAGATCATGTGTGGGTCAAAACCTTGAAATCATATTTGGGATAGCACAATTCAATCTTATGTCGATCAGCACATAGTGATCCTGTCTGGGTCTGCACCTAGTGACGCTGTGTAAATCAGAAGCATAGGCTCTTAATAGAATAAGATGATCTTTCATTGGGACTAATCATTATTACTTATTTACATAAGTAATACCTTGTTTGATCTATGTATTTTTTTTGTGTTATGTGTTTGATATCTTTCTTGGTGTTAATACTTCAATGGTATTTTTTAAGGTGTTTTCCTTTGTTGATTAATGAGAGTCCTTTGGGGGTCTCAGTGTCCCTGTTGAGTATTTTCATACTCATACCTACACATGATTCACCCAAACCTATTGTTTCTTGTGAATAATATGTACAACGTTGAATGGGACTTTGGGGTGTCAGGACTATACAGTTATCAGAGGTGGATTGTTAGACATGGTGTTTTTTAGTGACATTCGGTAGAGATCTGTACCTACCCTTCAGGTAGGATCTTTGGAAGATGACCTCCATAACTTATAGTTCTTTTTCTGTACTCTCATTTTAGTTGGTCTTGTATTTTCGCCCCATTAAATATATTTTACACACTTTACTCTCAAAATAGAATCTTTTTGGTGGTTGTACATCATTCTTTCATTTGTTGTTTTATTTGTGTAGTAAGCCCTATCAATGTGTGTACAGGTTTAAAGGAAATGCCTTTCCTTGGGGGACATGCCTTTCCGATTCTTGTCACCTGCATGTGTCCTATAGAAGGTAATAATGAGGTAGTCACGACATGGTTATCTGGGGATAGGTCTTGAAAAAGTGGTATCAGAGGGCATTTGATTCAAAGAGAAGAACTATGAGTTTGCAATTTCAAAAGGGGGAAATAGTGTTATGTTTCTTGAGTTTTGATTTCAGTCCATGGATTCTAGTGTTGGTGCAGTGGATGGAATATCCACACACTAGGAACACGAATTATGTATTCTTACTTGATACATAGAGGCACTGATTTCATTTGTTTTCGAAATGTTTTCTCTTGATTTTTTTGGAGTCAGGTTACCAGGTATAACTTATTGACTCTGGTGTATCTATTTCTATAATGGATGCCTCCAAGAAGACAACCACCTTGGATTCAAGTGGGATATCATGATTATAGACCACCAAGAGATGTGGAGTCAGTATTTGGACCACTTATAGTTGTAGAACCTACAGGTTGTGTACCAGTAACACCACCACCTGTAGAGTAGATTATTCTACTAGCCCCACTAGCGGATAGTACATGATGACTGAGCATGTTGCTTGGGTTCTAGTGATAGAGGCCTCTTTGGATTCAATGTGATATAGATCCAAAGGAAGATAAGGACTTGCTGGAGGCATTTACAATTGTTTTTAACCTGGGTGAGTCGCCAACAGATGACATGGGGAACCTAGCTGCTAGCCTCTTCAGAGATATTTTCGTACCAGAAACACTATGGTCAGTGTGTATTGTGGAGTTACTTCACCTAAAATAGTTTAGCCTGACTATGCCTCAGTACTCAGAAAGGTTTACCGACATCTTCCCCTACTCCATCGACATGTTATGGACCCTTTCCTTATGGATCATACCACTGAGTAGGGAATATGATGGGATATTAGATAATCTCGTATTTTTTTCTAAGAATCTTGACGTAGGATGGACTACTATATTGAGCCAAATGGTAGATATAATCTTAGAACAGTAGGCACCGATGGAATGAGAAACCGCCAGACGATATGTGGTCGAGTCATCTGTAATAAGCTATAGGTAGAAGACGTAGAGGACCAAATGGGATAGACCATTAGTCGGACGACCTCAGGATGCAGGGTCATATGTGCGGAGCTTTCAAGGAAGAGGAGGTCATCTATGTGATAGAGTTTGTTAATGCTATGGAAGATAGCGGATCATGGATCGTGGCTATCTAACTCCCTGCATGGATAACAAGCATGTGGATGAGGGACCACTAAGATAGTGAAATAGGTTCATGTAAGGAGGTCCACAGGGCAGCAGACATCGATGGGGAATAGGTTGAGTGGAAGGCGGTGGAGGATGGTTCGAGGTAACACCACCACTACCCCCATGAGGTCGACCTAGAGCTCCACGAGCAAGTGGAATTGAGCCGGTATAACTTTAAAACATGGAGGCCTATGGACATTGTTCTCTATAGATAATGTGAGGTACGATCTATGTCTAATCCACCTTAGATGCAGTTTTTATAGACACTGCTTCTAGTCACTCTTTCCTCTCCATGGACATTATTCGAGGTTCAAACATTCCAATAGAGTTGTTGGCTCTATCCTTACGATTAGAGACTTCTACGAGAGGGGATTAGATGATTAAACACTAGTGATGGATTTTTGATATTACTATAGTATGTGAGATCTTCAGCTGGGATCTCTTAGTAGCAGTGTCGAGGCCTTACGACATCATCTTGGGTAGGGGATGGTTATCTACAATCCATGACCAGATTGATTATTTTAGGGAAAAAGTGTAGTGTGTCTGGATGGGTGGAACCCGTTTTTTCTTCACCGGCGACTGGGGAACCTTTTTAGAATATGATGGACTTTCTTAGAGAAGGATGCATCCAATCACCCAATAGTTGCCTAACATCATCCTCTATTGGGTGGACGAGATTAGTTCAGGTTTTTTTGTAGTGGTGGAAGAGTATGTGGGTGTATTTCTAGATGATTTCCAAGGATTACCACCATTGAGATATGTAGACTTATGCATTGACTTGTACATATAGATGAAAATGATATCTACACCTACTTATCAGATGTCCCTAGAAAAGGTCTAAGAGCTAAGGGTATAGTGGGATGACTTGGAGAGGAAGGGGTTTGTACGCCCTAGTGTTTCTCCATTGGTAGCCCCAGTGTTGTTTTCCATGAAGGAACATAGGAGATTGAGGCTATTTGTGGACATATGGAACTTTAACCACGTGACATTGATGAATAAGTATCCACTTCCGAGGACTGATGACCTCTTTGATCAGCAAAAGGTAGCAAGGTGGTTCTCGAAGATCAGCATCAGAGAAGGATATCATTAGCTTCGAGTATGTGATGATGAATTACTGAAGATGGAATTGAGAAGAAGATATGACCACTATTAGTGTTTCATGATTCCTTTCTATGTGAAAAATGCCACAGCAGTGTTCATGGGACCCATGGACAGTATCTTCCAACGTTATCAGGATGGTTTCATGGTAGTCTTCATTTATGACATCTTGGTGTATTTAGCATCAGAGTCGGAGCACGCTACAGACCTACAGATTATCCTAGATGGAGTCCGAGAGATCCTACTTTATGGTATGCTGTTGAACTGAAATTATTATATTCAGTAGGTTAACTTTATAAGAAACGTTATCTTAGAGGATATATTTGAATTCGATCTTGTGAAGGTATAGTGAGCTTTTGCATTAGATCCACCTAGAAGCAAGAATGAGGTACAGAGTGTCTTGGGATTGGCCAAATACTATAGGAGGTTCATTATCAACTTCTCAATGGTATCATCACCTATGAATGCTTTTATGAAAAACATAAAACCATTCATGTTCACAGAGAAGTGCCCGAAGATCTTCCAGCATTTAAGGAAGAGCTTGACCAGCACTCCCATCTTATGGTTTCCAGAGGTGGAAATAAACAATGTTCTATACTATTATGCATTAGTGAACTAAATGGGATGTGTACAGATGTAGGTTTGAGTAGTGATTGCTGATGGCTCATGATAGTTCAGAAAACATGATCATAACTACATGACCCATGATCTGGTGTTAGCAACAACAATATTTTCCTTAACGTTGTAGTTTCCCTAATTGATTTGTGAACGATTTACCATATACTCCAACCACATGATTTATAGTTATACATTCTCACATAAGAACCTTATCTTGAGATAGTTTCATAGCCTGCTGTTCCTCCAAGACTATGAGTTTGAGATATTCTATACTTTTGGGAAGCAAAACGTGGTGGAAGACACATTCACTAGGAGGTTTGGTTTACAACTACTTAGTGAGGTGATGGAGTAACTATCCACGATGAAGATATCCATTCTGAATTGTGATAGAGCATCTTACATCTAGTGTATGACTCTCACTCCCCCTCTCTAACCAAATTAATTTCATGAATAGTTATTATTATAATTTGATTCTTAAGACTCGTCCCACATCTCATTTAATATTGTATAATGACTTTGATTAGTATTCATCCAGTGGATTACTACTACATGGAGTGTTTATAGCAACATAGGTTCATGTCCACAAGATTCCATGGTTGAGTCCCAAACTACACATTCCAATAATTTCAATTTTGTCGACGAAGCTAATTACAATAGAAGTTGAATATAAAATTAACTTTTGGATGAATTCATAGGATAAAACCTACCATAAGGAACTATTTCGTTTAATAAATTTTGTTTCCCATTTTCTCAAATGAATACTAAAATAATTTAAAATACTAAAATGTTTTGTTTCTATTATTTTAATTATCTATAACTCTAACTGATGATAAGGAAAATCATTTGTGTGGTCATTAATTTTTTTTGTACAAATTGAATATTTTCTAAAAATGATATGATGGTTATAAATCCAATATAGATGAATGTTATTTATTTGAAAATATAGCATGAAAATGATGTTAAATAGTTCATCATGTATTCAATAAAGAATTCATACAAACCTTCTCAAATACTTCATCCAGGTTTAATTGGTTTATATTCATTAAAATTTTATGTCGATGACTTAAAAGAAATTTTTTTCATATAATAAATTAGAGATATAAATGATGGACCATAAATATGGAGAATCGAATGTTCGCATCAATTTGGGATATACAACTGTTTATGGGTCATTTGATATGATTACAAGTGTAAATGATTATGGGGATTTCGTTGAAGAAATGATAAAGGTAATTGAATATGGACTTAAAAACTATCCAAAGTACTTTGAGAAGTCCAATAACTATCAAAAAGACCATTTTATGCTAGTTTTACTAAATTAAAAACCATTACCTTGTGTACTTATGTTATATAACATGAATGATCGATGCAGATGGAGTTACAATAGATTTATAGAACTACAGGGTCACATTAATGATATTTTACTAGAGGAAAGTGATTGTCCTTGTAGAACATAGGATGCTAAATGAGTTCTTCATTCAATATGATTTACCTCTAAAAATGCATTATTTAAAAAAAATCACATTCTCTTTCAAGGACCATGAATCACCGAAAAAATACCTAAATGTGGAGTGGATAGATACAAGAATCATGAATAAATTTCAATTAATACTATTTACTACTTTAATACCGTTCAACTATTTATAACACTATCAAAATTATAGGAAACCACAAGAAAATTAACATGGAATGCAGATACATGAATTAATGATGAGAACCTATGTCATCCAATAGATTCTCATCAGTAGTCAAAAATTGATTATGACTCTCCTGAATTTGGAAATGAGATGATATAAATTTTTATTACATTATATATAAATTAAAAAAAATACTTTTTCATTATATAGTTGTATACATAGTAAATATCCCATCATGTTGGTAAATCATAACTTTTAACCATGGTTATGCATGAAAAAAATATATTATGTTGAATTAAGGTATATATGGACCAATGGAACCCAGTAATGATATTAATTTCTATTTCTCTACATTGAAAATGATATGAATTTGTTGTTGGAAACATGTGATACAATCAATGATTAACCTAGAAGTGTAAACATAACATGGATTTTCAAGTTTTATGAGATGATAAATGAATTTACCACATAATAAAATTTACTGAGATATAGAATAATGGAAACTTTAGGGTTCCCCATTTTTGTAGATTTCACACACTCAGTTATGATGAAGCATTCATAGAATATTGTGATTTTTGGAAAACCAGGATTTTTACATTATTGACCTGAATACTGGACAAGGATAACATAATTAAATGAGAATATAAAATAGGTCAAAACACCATCTCTACTAATAAGAGATTAGATTTCTATAATGTAATCAAAATGGACAATGTTTTTGGTAAACCATTTTTAAAAAACCATACAAAATCTGGATGGATGAAGAGATTAATTTTACTGGAATTACTATATTTTAGTTTTCTGTAATTCTTATATGTTCTTAATGTTAAATATATAGAAAAAATTATAGTTGATATTTTTTTTGATTCATTACTACAATATCCTAACAAAAATATTGATAACATTAATGATGGGAGGGAGATTATTGACATGGGGATAAAGGTTTTATTTTCACAAGGGAAGTGGAAGGGTTGAATTATCTTCCCCCAGCAGTAGAAGACATATCTAGATATAAAATTTTAAATTTTTACTCATCCTTAAATGTTTAAATGTTCAAGAGGTGTGTCACAACCCGACCCAATGGATCTCGATCCGTGACTCCCCAAGCCCACCTCCATAGGCCAGGGGCAGGAAACCAGCACTCGGTATGCTATAACAAACAAGAAGGCCTTATACTTATGTACCTATATGCACAAAACCGCAAACACCTCCATCAAATTGTGAAGAGAGATATAGAACTGAAATAAAATGAATGCATGCATCTATCCCAACTAGAGTACAACAGAAGTACAAAAGTGTTAATATATGGCCCACCAAATGAGAAATTACAAAGTTTCCAACCATCTCTAAAGGATGGTATTTCTAATAAAAACCACCAAAAATATCCTCCATCATGTTCTAGTGAAACATTACTCAATACAAATACTGTTCTTTTCCTACTCTGGGTTCAAGAAAGACTCCGTTGATGGACGCAGGGGGGTGATCAAGACACAATAAATGTGCCAAAAAAACATGTGTAGTGGTGAGTATATTAAAACTCAATAGGTTCCCCAATGTTCTAAACCAAAACAGGTGTAACATATAGGAATGAATTAACTCGACCCAGCCCATGGGAACCCAAAAGAGAGAGAAGCTCCATCAAGAGACCACCCTCAGAAATACCTGACTAGTCATATTGACATCCATAACATGTCAACAAAATCACAACTGCCATCTGGACTCCTGTAATACACCCCTAAATACTCATCTACATCACCAAGTCTCATGGTCCTGATAATAGACTATCTAAAATGGACAACTAGAGGTCCCAACTCTACACTCATAATGGTCTCATGAGGTACCAATCCCACAGAGAGTAATAAGATCCAATCCAACTCTTATAGCTCGCCAAATAAGAGGGGACGAACATCAACAACCCGAATTTGATGAGCCTACATCTCCAACCTAGTTGGAACTCAATCGATAGATGAAACTCATTTAGAAAAACACACTAACAGAACAACCCAAATAATCCTCGTGATTCCTAACTATATGAGCATGCTCGATAGACAACGTCATGGAAGAAATTACTCGGTGACTAAACTACCACCAAATCCTCAGGTAGTGGATCCAAACTAGAATTTTTTGTGGGAAACCTAAAACCCTAGCTGGAATATCAACCATAGAAATGGGTGTCACACATCAAAAAAAATGGAACAACTCATCTTGTAGAGGATAAATTAAAATGTTGTGTTGGTCATGCAAATATTGAGAACTACACTGAGTAAAATGTTACGTTCTCAATCTTACACCTTTGAGATCATATCGCTCATATATGGGATCATCCCCCGTGTAATCCTGGTCAAGAAAATACAAATATATCCACATATTATATCACTTAACACATAATAGAAATCTAAAATAATAGATATTGACACACATCTAGGGGGTCATATATCCGGGAACATTGGGGGGCAGTCCCCTACAAAAACATACTAGTTAGATGATCGATTATTGAATAAATATTGGTCACACTAATTCAATAAACTCCACTAGGGAATCATGTATAGACGTGAGGATCACGCCAAGCCTCTGGGGAGATACATTCTCCAAAAATGATGAGTCTGTTGTGGAAGTGGATTGAGACAACTCAATCCAGAAAGTGGTAACACACCCACACTGTATGTAAGCAATGAATATGAAGAGTCATCACAATCCAACGAAGGGGACATGATACTGAAACCCTCATCGGTATAGAACTAAAGGGACCCAGTCAACCTAGCTAGTTTTAATGCTGCCAGCTGAAACTAGTGGAACTACTCAATCTAGCTATTAGAAACATTTCCAATGAGACAAGGGGGACCAAATCCACTTAACTAGTTGGTGTCACCAAACTATGCAACCCACAAGAAATCTCATTCACTTAACTAGTTTGTGTCATTAAAATATTTTTATTCAAAATACTACAATGCATTTGAAAAGGGTAAAATGGGAATTCTCATCAAATTTTCAAATGAATGATCTAAACCCATGTATTTCATAAAATGAATATATTTAGCACAATGATAAGAAATTATGTCATTTATTATCAATAAAATATTCACCAAAGTTGTGTTTTATCAACTCCCCCGCACTTACCCTTTTGCACTGCTAGGAAAAACCGCATATCAAGTAAACATCAATATGAAATCAAAAAAAATTAAAACACATATCTTTGATATCCAACAATTACACACCAAGAAACAGAAGATATCATGCCTCATAAGAAAATTATTCCAAGTTCTCCATTTATATCAATCAATATATTTTCACATCATTTATCTTCCCATGCACAAAACACTTACCTCACGATAATTTTATTTTATCACACAAATGTCCATTTTTTCACAATGTCTTTCTCATACAAACTCATACAAGGGTCACCATAGGATTGATAAATTCCAAAATTTTCATCCAGTATTAGACAAGTACATCTTTTTATAATATGGAATTTTAAGGGTTGTTTTGTGGCTTTGGTTTGGTAGGATTTATTTGTGAAACATTTTATGGATGAATAAGGATGGCTTAACTTTTTATGAAAAAAAGTGCATTAATCTAATTTTCACTTAAATATGGTCTCCTCATCAATCGCCATAGAATCTGTTCAGATCCATCATCTTTAAAAGTCATAAAAAATTTTCACCATTCATCATTTTAGAAACAAAAATGTCAATATTCTCAAAAATGATTTTCATGAATGATCAAGATATGTACAACTTTCTACCTCAATAGGAAGTTCCAGAAAAGGAATAGCTTTCAATATAATGATTTTATTTAGTATCAAACACATCTCATCAGAATTTAATTTTCTTGCTGAAGTATCACAAAATGTGGTAGCATAACACCAGACAGCTTCCCCCACACTTATGTTCAACCAGATTATGCAATTTCATTTCAAGAGTTTGTTGGATATTGAAAATTGGCTTGTAATATTCCTAACCTAATAGGATGTTCATGGATTCTATGGGCTACAAGGATTAAATTTTCATGTTATGCGATTATAAAATGGATTTTTATGAAATAGTCGTTCTAATAAAAAACAAATTGCTCTATCATATAAAACATAAGTACCTCAAACCCACAAGTTTTGACAGGAATAAATCAAATTATGGTTAAATCAACCATGGTTTGGTTCTATCATGATGTGAGGTGAACGTAGAGAGTATGGAAATAATTTTTCAGAAGCCTCACTAGAATGTGATTTCAAATATAAGGACAATGATATGGGGCATGGGATTCAAAATTTAGTGTACTTTTCATGAAATTAATAAATATTTTAACTTGAAACAGAATCATTTTCAACATTCATTTAAGCTCAGTTTTCGGGGATAATTATTTTACTTATTGAGATGGATTTAAAAATGGTTATGAGAATCATTTTAGCTCAATGTTTCAAAAACACACAAAAAGGTCAATAATAAAGACACAAAATTTAATAAAGTACTATTTTTTTGGTTTTTTTAATCATTGAAAAATAAGATAACAACTGAAATTACTAAACTAAATGGTTCCCTCCCACAAACATAAAATATAAAATTGTCCTCAATGTAATCACAATAGATTATATATCCACATGAAATGTATAATTTTAAATAGGACATAGAATAAAAAAGTGAAAGGGTGAAGAAAAACGTGATATGCTCAAGTGCTGATGGGGTTATGGAGTGCGATGAAATCCACAACAACAGTAGGAATTCCCTCAATGTATTTCTTAAAACGATTCCCATTTACTTTAATGCTCTATCCAGTGACCTCTTTATTGATCTCAACCACACAATAAGGAAAAAAATTGTCACAACATTAGGACCTAACCACCTGGAACGTAACTTACTAGGCATTGACTTCAGTTGTGAACTATAGAGCAATACTTTCTCTCCATCTTTATATACTCTTTTCTAGATCATTTTGTCAAGATATTCTTCTGATCATTCCATGTAGAGCCTTGATACATCTTATTAAGAAAATCGAATCTCCTCAAACTCTTGAATTTCCAGCTTCTTTTGGATTCCAGCATGGGAAAAATCCATGTTGCATTTCTTTATAGCCCAATAATCTCATTGTTCAACTTCCATGGGGAGATAACAGGCCTTCCCAAAAACAATCCTAAAGGGGTACATA
Source organism: Viscum album (assembly GCA_963277665.1). Lineage (NCBI taxonomy): Eukaryota > Viridiplantae > Streptophyta > Magnoliopsida > Santalales > Viscaceae > Viscum > Viscum album. Next base: position 1,278,090,350 of record OY728131.1, read on the forward strand.
CTTATTGAAGTTTTGTATGCTGTCCTATATGCCCAAAGTGCATCATCTAAGTGCTTTCTCCAATCCTTCCTATTCTACAGCACAATTTTCTCCAAAATTTGATTCAACTCACGATTTGAATCCTAGGCCTGGCCATTTGTTTTGGGGTCGTATGGTGTTGATATTTTGTGTGTCACCCCATACTTCTGAAAGAGGAAAGCAAAATTATGATTGTAGAAGTGTGTCCCTAGGTCACTAATGATGGATTTCGGTACTCCCAACCAGAAATAAACTTGTTCTTTTACAAAATCCACAAAGGCATGATAGTCATCAGTCCTAGTGGCCTTAGCCTCCACACATTTACTCACATAATCAACAGCAAACAAAATATACAAAAAACCAAATGGACTAGGAAAAGGATCCATAACATTGATACCCCATACATCAAAAATCTCACTGAATAGTATGGGTTGTTGGGGAATCTCATGTCTCCTAGAAATATTCCATGTGTGTTGGTAACAAGAGCATGACTTATAAAGCACTTAGGAATAATGGAATAATTTAGCCAATATAATCTCGAGTTCAAAACATTTCAAGCTATCCATTAGGGTCCAAAGTGTCATCCACAAAAACGTTTATGGAAAAAATGTAAAATCGACTCAAACCCATGATCAATAACACACCTCCTAATAAGTTGGTCACTACACAAGCGCCATAAGTAAGGATCATCACAAGCATAAAATCATGACTCACTCTTAATTTTTTGGACATGATGGTTCTTAAAATTTAATAAAATTTTAGACACAACAAGGTACTTAACTAAATCTGGACACCAAGGATGCGTACCTGAGATGGAATATAGATACTCATTGGGGAAAGTGTATCAAAGTGGTACCTGGTCCAAGGTGTCATCCTCTAGTGTGTGAGTAAGCCTACTCATGTGGTCTTCCACCAGGTTTTCTATCCCCGTTTTTTATTTTATCATAATTTTATATTCTTGAATAAGGAGCATCCATCGTATTATCCTAAGCTATGCATCTAGGTTTTTTAAAGAGGTACATCAGTGATGCATCATCATAAAAAACAACTACTTTTGAGCCTAATAAATATTAATGGAATTTATCAAATGAAAATACGAAAGAAAGAAACTAATTTTCCATGGAATTGTATATTGATTGGGCTGAATCCAGTGTCCTTGATGCATAGGCAATCACATGTGAATGTACCTCCACCCTCTGAGATAAGATAGCCCCAACCGTGAGGTTAGAGGCATCACACATAAACTCAAAAGGAGTCCCCTACCATGGGGGTTGTGTGATAGGTGGAGTGGTCAGACACTTCTTTATTTCATCAAAGGATGTCCTGTATGATTTATCAAACACAAAATCAGAATCCTTTTGAAGTAATCCTGACCTACGAAGAGAAATCTTACTAATATCTTTGATGAAGTGCTTATAAAATCATGGATGCCCTTGTAAAGATCTTACATCACCCACACATGAAGGATATGGTATAAATGAAATAATTTCTATCTTAGATCTATCAACCTCTATCAAGTTTGTTGACAGTACATACTCTAAGACAATGCCATGATCTACCATGAAATGAAACTTTTTGATGTTTAAGACCGAAATTTTCTCAATATAATGATTCATAACCTTTCCAAAACTAGATATACAATAATCAAAAGAAGACCCATAGACTATAAAATCATTAATAAATACCTCCATGAAGGTCTCACGAAATCATAAAAATAATTACCATGCATATTTGGATGGTACCTAGGGTGTTGCAACGTCCAAATGGCATGCTTTGGTAGGAAAACATACTGAATGGACAAGTGAATATCAGTACTTGAAATTTGAGAATGAGAGATTATGAAAAATCAATGGTGACCTCATATATGGTTAGACCAGTGGTGTAGGTACTTGAAATGTGAGAATGAGAGATTCTTCAGATGTGGTCTCAATGCACACTGAGTGCTATTGAGTGTAGTAAATGGTATTGTGGTGTCCCAGTTCATTCATAAGGGGACACTAGTGATTCTGATAGGATGAAATGATAGATGCAAAGTGTCATATCATTTCATTTCCCAACACTCTATTTTGGTATTATGATTAACATGGGTCTTGATGTTTTTTTCAAGAACAAAATAGAAGTGTGGAGGAAGTGTTGTTATTTTATTTCCCTCGATGGTGTCACTTGATTTGAGGGTTGTCACATGGATTAACATGTTGGTATAAATGGTGTGGTTGTTGGGTGAGGTGATGAAGTTGCCTTAGGGAACATGAGACTCACTAACCTAGATACAAGGTTTGGTAAGTAAGAGGAAGATGATCTACACATAGATAATGGTGGATTTTTATTAGACCATTGGTTTCATTGGTGTGGTCGAGTATTGTGTTTTTGTTATTAGATATAAGGGAAACAAATGAATAATTCGTGTGGTGTGGCGGAAGTAGTACCATATGGAATGTTGGTTCACAGCAATATAGTGTTTTGGTCATGGAGTGATGGTCATGATTGGTTGGATAACAACACCTGAGTGGTTGTGGTTATGTATTGATGATTTTCATTCAACAGGGTAGCCTATGATCCCTGGTAGGTCATGGTGTCCCATAGTTCCACATCAAAAATGTATAAGTTTGTGGTGGTTTTCTTCGACAACTTCATACCATACCTCCTCTAGTGAGGATCCATCCCAATATCTCCATATCATCCAAGGTACATTGACCAGCTCTGGATTTATGCTAGGAGACGTGAAGGTGTTTGGTTGAATGAGGCACATCGTGTAGTTTACACTCATGGAGTCGGTATATTTGGATCATGAAGATGGTATATTCACCACTAATGGCTTAGTGTGAGGTCCTCATGATGGAATGAGTGTTGATAAACTCCACGGGTTTTATTCAAGGAAGCTAGGAAAGGGCACAAGGCTATATTCATTTTCCGGTTTGGGAAAATCTTAATGGACATGTCTATTTTTTGGGGTTCATCTTTTGACCGAGTGTAAAATGAAGTGGTTGGAATCCCTCATGGTTATGAATAGTAATGACCCTCATAATGTGGGGAGTGATAATTCATTTCTATATATGGAAAAGTGAACATTGAGTCTTTGTAGTGGAATATGAATGTTATTGAGTTACCTATGAGGTACTTGTTTTGTCCCTTCGAGAGGAACTGTGGGACATGAATGTGGTGATCGATGAGCCACGTTTTGGCATCGGGCATAGGATAGTTTGATGTGAAGTTTGAGATTTCAATTCTGTGTTGGTAGAAGGTTGTGGTTGGATATAGCAACAGGTTGTGGAATGATATGTTGTGTTCTTTATATTCTATAACGATCAAGGTTAGACTCGGGTAAATTCTCCTCAAGTGGTTATAGGAAATCTTCATGTGGAGGGAACATTAGCCATGTGATGTTGTGTCATGCCATTTGTGGTTCCCGATGATAGACTAGAGGGAGGTAATGGTGTGATGATGGAATTATACCAGAATATTAGGGAATAACCTCCATGAGTGTGTGGGAATAAAATGGTCGGATTCAAGTCAGTAAGAACCATGGGATGGTCAGGAAGGTGTATCATACCATCGATAGAAGGTGGGTGTTTTGGACAATATATATGGGGGTAGTTTTACATGAGATGGTAAATTTGAATGGGTGTGGTGAGGGTGACCCACCTCCAGGTACCTTTTATAAGGGAAAAATACTTTTGAATTAAATTATTACCTGAGTGAGGCCATATTTAACTTAGTCCGTGAATGGATAATGTTGTAATTTTCTCCCAAATTTTTTTGATAGAGCGGTTGGATGCCAAAGCAGGGTACATCCCCTATGGATGTTTGGGCATGGTGATTTGGAACATGCTATGTGATGGGAACCTCGAGTTGATTTCTGGGGTTCCTTTATAAATAGTGGAGGTTCTATGTTACTATACTAGATAAATGGTTGGTTTATGATGTGATCATTGTTTTGGGTTGGAAGGACTCGAGTTATATCTATTTGGGTGTGTTGACTTTGGTAGAGATCTTTGACCCGTGATTAACAAATTGATTAGATGAGAGTTCTATGTTCCATTCAGATTTATTGTCATGTAATGAAATCCACAAAAAATGTGGTTCGAAGGATCATGTGTTTTCCACTAGTTGGTATCAGGTTTGGTCGCTATTAGAGTTGGGAAAAATTTGGAAAAACAGAAAGTGATTTTGTTAATTAGTTTTGTAGAGGATTTGTATGATGGGGTTCCGATTGGTTCCTCGATTAATATGTGACGCTATGTGAGATGATTCCATGTGTAGTGATTATGGAACTGTTGTATATGTTTTCTCTGTGGAATTCTAGTTGCGGGGTATGGTTGACATTGATGCATCCTTGAAGGGTTTTCATTTCATGTTGTGGTAGTGTTGAGGATGACTCATGGGTCATGATTGTGCACCTGATCCGTGTTATGTTGGATTTTTTATTTGAAAATAGAAACTTCAAAGGTGAGGAAAGGATAGATATTCCTAGAGGCATGATACTGTTGAGGAGGATTACATGTTTCTTGGGAAGAGAGGCTCAAGGGTGAGCTGTTATAAGGTTGGGAGGTTGTATGGGCACATATTTTTTAAGGTTTGTTCATGTTTCTCTATTTGATTTTGAATTTATTTCAAAATGATATGGGTTTCCCCCATGTTTATGTGAAGGATCAGAGGTGTTCTAGGGGTTTAGGACATGAAAGATGGTGAAAATAGAGTCCATGGTAAATGTAGCATGGTCTGTGCGTGGTTAGTGAAATATGTGTGGAGTATCCCATGTAACCATGCAGCCACAAAATGTGTGTTATGCACATTTGACACATGTTTAATCATACCATGTGTTGTTCCCTAGGGAACTGTGGGAAGGGGATTTTTTTTGGGCAGTACCTTCCATGTGGGTTGAGAACTATTTGGAAAACCATCTAGGTAAACCATGCGGCCAAAATTGTTAGAAAATTTTCAATATTTCCACTCAATGATTTTAACCCCCAACTCTAGTTATTCCTCAATTTTCCCCCTTCTACCCTAGTGACAAACATGGATGAACCAACCATCACAGAGGTGATAATCCTTTGTTTCATTCCTATTTGGTGAATTGTTCGTTGCAGATCAAAGCCCAGGGTATGTATAATCTCCTCCTTTCTTTATTCTTTATATTAGGGTTTTCATCTTTCTACCATCTAATTCTGACTATCTAATACCCACTTATCTTATAATATCAAGGATGTGACTTCAAGGGGTGTTTGAATAAATATCCAAGGCTAGGACTAAGAGTATGTTTATCATCAAATTCATGGTAGCTAGTCTACAATTATTATCTCATAGTTTTATTTTGGATTTGTGCATGTAAATTCTTACTCGTTTCTCTATCTTTATTAGTGGTTCCATTATAGTGTTTGATAAAAATATGAGTCTAAGTGAAAAATTTAAATATTCATGATTCCTGTGGGATTCAGAGAGGATTACTCAACCATTTTGGTCAACCCTAGGGGTGCGCCATCCATCCTGGTACTAGAGAGTGGTAGGTTTAAGTGAAGTATTTACGATTAAAGTGTGAATCCCATGTATAACGTGTTATAATTGTCGATTAAGTTTTAAATGAAATGATAATAATGTTGTCTGCAGAGATAATGCAAAAGGGGTTGTTGGGAATGACATGAAAATTGTAAAATTGGGTCGAATGGGATTATATCAATTTTTTTTATGAAATCTAGTTAAAAATTCCTAAGAGGGTTAGTAAAAATTAAATGGTGAACTTATAATCGGATGATGAAATGTAAAATGAAGAACATGTTAATGGGAATTAATAAGGAAACAGTTGAATGTGTGGAATGGATTAATACATGTGAAGTTGTCATACACCTAATGGGTCGAATAAAATAATGTGGTTAAGTAATGAGATGTGATAAATGTATGTGAAATGATAAATGGGATAAATGGGTTAATGTATTGAATTAGTGAATATTGACTAAGGAATAGGTATTTTTGAATACACATAATGTTTTAAGGCACGGGAAGATGAGTTTGGCTAAATGACTATAAATTGTTATTGATAAATTTGTTAATAGGTTATTGTATAGTAATAACTCTCACGTTGTTTGTTATGAATTTCGATCGATGATTTCCAATGGCATTTGTTATGTTATGTTGTGTAATGGTATGACTGTGTGGATTTGATAAATAGGCATGTGCACATGGTTTGGTATATTGTGGTATTTACTTCATGTTCTACACCCACAGATTGAGTAAGGGCTAAGGCTATAAACTCCAGCCCATAAATTCACGAGTTAAGGAAGGGTAATTAAGCTTTATTCCCCTAATGGTTGTATTCCATTTGGACGAAAGCTTTGAGATGAGGATATTGTGTTGATGTGATGTGTGGATAGCCATTGAGATATAGAATTTAGTTATTTACCCTATTCCTTATTATTGACTACATTAAACGCTTTTGAGGATTACATTTATGCTTAATTGATGGAATTTGTGATCAAAATGGATTAAGTATTTATGATGGTATAAGAAATGAAATTCCGATAATATCTAATAATTAATTAATATAAACTTGGATATCTAATGTCACATGAATTTTCCCTTTTTTATATACCACGTATTTTGTACATTCATGAACTATCTATTAAACTAGATATTTTGTAGATGTCGTTGGTGGTGTCCTACTGAGTTTTGTACTAACACCCTGTTCTGGGCACCGTTCATTACCCAAGAAGGTCTCTTGGTTTCTATCCATGACATGGGAAAAGTCCATAAACTAGGATGTTGAGTTGGGATTAGAATTTAAATAGATAAGGATATAGATATAGAGTCAGGACCCTTTGGATATATAGTCATTTGTTTTATTTTTGGATTTATTCAATTTTCAATACTCGTATGGGATGGAATGTTTGTATTTGATTTTTGGATTAAACCCTATGTGGGAAATATTTGGTTATGTAGATTTATTGGAAGTTTCATATTGCTTCTACTATTTATATTGTGTTCTGATATGGATTAGTTTGGTAAGAGCGTATAGTCTACCCATGTTACTTAATCTACCCCTTTTTATAGTCGTCAAGCTCTGGCATACGAGGAGTCGTGATTTAGTTCATGTGACGAGTAGGCTCGGGTAACTAGTTAGTGGCTTCCGGGTCAGGGAAATTACATTAATGTTTTATATTGTGGATAATGTGTTCAATGGTAAATTTTTTAATTGGGGAACATAATTTGGATTTTTAATGATTATTGTCCAATTCTTATGACATTAATAGCTGTAGTTATGGACTCTATATCCTTTTTTTCTTGTGGGGTCTTAACCATCCACCAAATAAGACATCCACGATGTTTCTTATTTTGAAAATAATAGAATTATTAAAATTAATTCAAAACCACCATCAATAAGATATCATTTTTATATGTGAGTTATGTGATCCACATTTGGATTTTATGATTCTTTTTGGTTCGTTTCTTTTTTCCAAGGGGTATCATAAATCAATAGATGACATCAGATCTAGACACTCATGAGAAGAACTTTGGAATTCCCTTTCTAGATGTTTTATTCAGGTTTGATCAATTGGCCATGGTGTTCCTTTTTTGGATCATATTATTAGTTTTTCATGATACTTACATTGTGTTTTTCTCATATAGATTCTTGTCTTCAGGGTTTCTGAGTGTTTTGGTAATGATTCCCTGATCAACATGTATATAATGAATTTTTGGGAGATGAAGGTTTCATATTTTGGATAATTTTGAAATCCATAAACTATAGTATTACATTAATTCATTTATTTCTATTTTTTTTATTTACATAACATTATAGATAGTCATAATGAGAGATAAGGTATATTTTAAAAGGAATATCAGATCTCATGATTAAGGTTCTTTTTTACCAAATTTTGAATGAACTAGGTGATGGCCTATAAAATTATATAAAGATTAAAAATATTGACTGGTTCATGGTTATCCAAACAATTATTTTTTTCCAATATATGGTTCCCCAAAATATTGTTGTTGTTTATATAGTTATAATATAGTTTAGAAAACCATTTGACCAAACCGTTCATGCTGCCCGTAATTCATTAAGGTGGATATTAATAAATTTCTCTTATTCTATTATTCGGTATTGTAAAAAACCAACACCACTCATTTGGTATGAACATCTCCAAATAGATTTATCCCTTATTCATTCTTCACCCCATATTATATCATCATGATTTGTTCAAAATTTGTGGACATTTGTTCATGGTAATCCATATGAAGGCATAATATCCATCTACGTCTTTGCTTTTCTCCCATATTATTACTATAAGACTATCTTGGTGATCCATGTTTCTTGTTACATTGATATTAATTCAGGTATTTCATGTTTTTATGGTCTCTATTTCTACCTCTTGTTTCTTTAAACCACATTGAGGTGGATTTGGGTCCCCGATAACAATGGTATTTTTTGGGAGGTTGGTAACCCTATATACAAGTCTTTACATTTGGATAAATTATTGATTCCTTATTCTTGTAACACCACATATTTCATTGTATATTTTTTTAAATTAATTTAATAGTTTAATTCGCATGCAACATTAAGTTTGAACAAAGCTTGATCAATTAATAAGTTTATATTATAACATATACATTGAAGTATTATAAATAAATGGAATTATCCAAAATAGAAAACTCATACAAAATATTTTATATTCATAAGATAAGAATGAATCTAGTTCTATACATTAAATGGTTGTATTTTTCTAAAATCAATTTTACCATCTTTTAATGGTGCACTTTCTTTAAATGTAGTTTCTCTAATGTTTATAAAATCTATTTTAAAAAATAAATTTATTCAGTGAAATAATAAAAATAAAATTTTTATTTGGTTGAGTATTTGTTATTATTATGATATGATTCATGTTTTTATGAAGATTGATAAATTCTTGATTTTAAATAAAATAAATTTTTCATCAAATGATTTTTAGGGTTAAATTATATTTTAATTGGTTATAAAATATAATTTTATTTATTTTATTCTTAGTCAATTCAAAGTAGTTATTTGGAATCATTTTTACATTGAATTTGGAGATAAAATCATTTCATGCTTTTGAATATTTGAAGTTAAAAACGCTATTTTCTCATACCGTCAACATGATGAATTTTAAATTAATTGAGGAAATATCATTTATAGTTTTAAAAAATTGATTACATATTTTTTATTAGTGGATAAGAACAATATAAATTGGTTTATTATATTTTTGGTCATTATGAATTATAATTTTCATAATTTTTTATTAACATAGTTAAAGGTAAATAGATTAGTTAATTGAAAATATAAGATAGTTAATATTTTAAAATGACCCTATCATATTTCATACGTTTATATAATAGTTATTTTCATCCAAAATCTCCCTTAGGCCTATTTTATGGTCTCCTAGGGACACTAGGATGACTTTATTCCTATATTAGTATTTGATTCCTTGATAATACAAAAATTCAAGACTCATGTTTTTAATAAATATTAATGTCCTCTATTTGTGGTTATTCAGAAGGTATATTAGAATATAAAGATTAATATGAATGGTAAATGTTTTATATTAATCATGGTAATTTATTTTTTATTTTTTGGAAATAAATAATTACATTAATGGATAACAAAATGATGATGCAGTAATAGTTTGATTAATAGAAATATCAAATAATTGATATTAAAAATATAAAAACAAATATAATATGAGATAAATAATTTCATTAAAATAATTCATTGACCCCTCATACATATTAGAGATTTATTTTATTTTTATTTCAATGTTATCAAGTGTGTCGATATTTATTAAAAATGCATGTAATGGTTTGTTTCAAATTTGATATTAATGTTGTTTTAAAATAATTAAGATTTTAATAGATTATATAAAAAATATAATAAATATTCCAGATTAGTGGGATGAGGATTAACATTTTATCCATGACTTTTTCATGGTTATTTTAGAATTGTATATTTTTAATATTTTCTACTAAAGTGTAAAAACACATGTTATAACTGTTAGAGTTAAGGAGTTCAAATGAGGGATATTTATAAAAGATAATGGTAATTATATGAATTATAAATGTATAAGAGATAATGGTTGAAATAATTTAGTCCCATACATAATTATCATTTAAATAACTCGCTATGGAATTATTTTAGAATTAAATTTAATATATATTAATTTAACAGTTAGGGAGCTTCCAAAAGTTCACCTCACCTCAATTATAAACAAACACCTCTTACCTAACTTCATCACACCACATTGAGACTTATAGATTGACAAAAACCACCCATTTGTCTTCTAAAAATCTTTATACTTGTTTTTTAGGTCCTGGTCATAAAAAAATAGAATTTTATGTACATTAATATGATGTCTAAAAGAAGTCCACCAAATTAGATGTAATTGTTTGCCATCTAATTCATGTTCATTTATTCTTCTACGTCTCATTCAGAAGTTCTTTTTTATAATGTATTAATATATATACCATAATCCAAATTATGTGATTCAATTATGATTATTTTAAAAACCATGTTACACCATTTATCCATCCTATGAAAAATGGAAGCACCACGCGTGCATACATACAAAATACCGACGCCGCATCATGCTGTAATTTGTTTTCATCACCAATATACAAGGATATATATAATGTAGGATATAATTATTATATATAATAATTATTACATGAAATTTACTATTTAAAATTGAATATAAAATAAAATTATTTACCATGTAATCATTAAGGCAATGGTTCCTTCACTCGTGCGTACGTACAACCTACTATCACCATGATATGATGTGATTCACTTTACATGTTCACAAATAAATATTGATTATACAATTTAATAAATTAATTAATATGATATGTATGACCTTAATATAAATTTTATGATTATGTAAATATATTCAATTCATAAGAATCTTGATTTTCATGAGGAAACATGCATGAGAAAATGATGTAGTTTACATCGGAAACAAGGGTAATAATGAAAGATTATTAGAAAACGGTTGATAAATTGATATAAGTGGATTATATATGATATAAAAATTATTAATAGGGTTCTTGTATAAATTTTTAACATTCATTAACATGTCTTAAAAAATGGTCATATAAGTTCAATTAAAATCGTATCTAATGTAAGGGTTATTTTTCTATCTCATTATTATTCAGTATTGTTTATGTTTATGTCTCCATTATAGAAATTTTTATTCCATATCACCTATAAATAAAAATATTTTTAAAATTATGTTGACTATTATATTATGAATGTCTGATGTTTTTTATAAATTTATGACTTCTGAAATTATTTGAAAGAATTATTTTATTTTTAAAATGTGGTACTTGATGATTTTTTCCAACAAAAATCACAATGGTCTTTTTATCTTATATTACATTAACAACTTTTTCTACCATAATGAATACAAAATGTATTAAAGCATCCATTACATGTTTATAATGTAATTTTAAAGTAAATTTTTTCTTATTTTGAATTTTTTTGGATTTTTAAATAAATTAGTCCAAAATTAAATTGGTATTATCTAAAACATTTTTAATGATTTAATTAGATTGTTTCCATATGAATAAAACTCCCATTTTGAGTCATATACTTAATTTAAATTTATATATTATGATATCATTTATTATATTATATTTAATTGTTTTATTATTTTTTATGACTATGGGTGTTCTATTTTGATACAATTCAAAGTTTATGGTTAACTTTTTGGAATTTGGTAAACTAGTTTTAATTATGAATGTTATGTTGTTTATGATTAAACCCTTTCATAATATTAATGCATTAGACCAAGTAAGTACCAGGTAGTTCCCTATATACCTATTTATAGGGATAATTAGGTATCATAAGACAATATAGTTTTGGTTTTGGCTAATGCATTTCTTGATTAAGTGTGGGTTATTAGCCGATGCCTTGGAGGTATGTTTTTGATTTCCCACAATATGCATTCCATCATTTTGAGATTAGTTATTGATAATCAATTTTATTATTCAATAATTAGAATATCCATGGTTATGTATCCCTCTAATGTGATAATTTATATTGAATTATGTGATTATCCTTTATTTATTCCATATTATTCCCAATATAATGTTTTAATTGAACATGTTCTTTTATTCACCTTAAATTATTGTTTATGTTTATTTATGATAGCTTGTTTTGAATTTTTTTCCTTATTGATCATCTGAGATCATCCCTTTATTATGTTCTATCATTCCCCAGGATTCCAATATGTAAATTATTACTAAAATTCAGGGTTAATGTAGAGGAATATGGATGTATCCATTAGAGGTATTATGTTTTATTCATTTTCATGTTGTAATGTTAAATTTTTTGTTGTATCTCTTTTTTGAAAAAAAAATTAAGCCATACGGTCCATAATATTGTGATCACACAAACATATTACCAATGTAATATTTTAACCCCCAACTCTTCGTTATTAGGGTTAGGGGATGCATGGTTGGTAATAGAGAATGTTTAGGATAAATATTGGAAACTGAATTTAGGAAATTTAGATTACAAAAGGTTAACCAAAAAAATATTTACCATGATTATGTTTTTTAGTTTTTTTTACTAAATTTTATGTTTATGTTATTATTTTTCCATTTTTTTATGTTTTTAATTATGATTCGTAACTTCATATATTGTATTCCATTATTTAGAAATGGAACCTAGTGGAAGGAATGAAAACCTTGTCAACACGTGTAGTCTGTATAGGGATTTCCCTCCTATGAATGATAATTATGATGGATCTAGTGCTACAACTTGTGATAAATAAATTATAATGATACATGGGAAATTGAATCATGGTATGTGAAAATACCATACACATATAGGGTAGCATGATCCATACTATGGTGGAGAAATAATAAACATATTAATGAGAAAACACCCACCACACATACAATGGGACAATAAATACATTTGTTTCCTAAAAATGTATATGTTACATATAGAATATATTAATATCATTAGGAATTATTGGAAGGGGGATTTCGTTGTAGTTTTTCATATATCGCCAGAGATTTAAATCGATTGTAGTAATTCATTAAATACATGGTGGAGGATGAAGAAATTGGAAATATTAATGATAAGATCAAAAGGAATATTTATAGGAAAAATATTTCCCCCATGAACAATGAGTGGATATAGAGAGAAAATTCTTGAATCTATGGAAAAATGGGGATGATAATATTTTTAGATATGAATAAAAAATTACATTGTTTTCAACAAAATGTACATATTATGTATATAATCCCCATAAAATGATAGATATATTATTTAATTGGTCAAAACAATGACTTCAAAGGGAATGGGTCTCTTAAAAGTTATCATTATACGAAAATATAGTCTTTGGTGCTATCAATAAAGATAAATAATTTTTTTGTTTTATGAATTTATGGAAGTAGAATCACCATAAAGGAGGTGAATGAAAGTGTTTAATTTTAAACTTGTAGTAAATAAGAACACCAGGGAACTTTCCTATTGGGAACACGATATTGTTAAAAGTGTCGAGAAAAAGGCCATAATCCCATGATAGTAAGGTAAAGAAGGAACTCATTAATGTGAATTTCATCATTTGTATAAAGTAGTGCACTATGCACATTATTTTCTCAAGAATAAATGAATCTTACATCATAAAAAAGAAAATGATGAAAGACCAAGCACATATAATCAAATCAATTGAGGTTGATTTTATAATGTAGTAATTTAATGTACATTAATCAATTTTTGAAAATTAGGTTGTTAATTACATGTGTATGGGTCATCAAATTCTTTCATATCTTCTAAATTTTCCAGGGAAATTTGATATTTCCCTTTTGATTTAATAAAGGATTTACTCGAAACAATTTCTAATGAGAAGTCTCATTATAACAAAGATGTGTTAGTAAACCCCCTTTAGTATACACATATTTTCTTTAATTGATGTCCTTATCATCATACATATGTTTTCATTTATTTTATCATTAATAATGATTGGATTTCAAAATAATAATAAAAATAATTTCAATAGGAAGGAAATTATTAAGTGAGACAATGATATATAATCCATTAACATTAGGGAAGAAAAATCACCATATTATTCTTACTAAGATCTAATTCTAGAAGAACTACTAAATGAAATTATTTTAGAGGAAGATCAAACAGAATATTGGATCAAATAATGTAATATTAAAATTTAGGATGTATCTATATTCAATGAATAAAGTGATGTGTTTTTTGATGAGTTTCATTTACACCCCATAAGCGTGAAGATGTATTTTATATTTATTTAAACTCTAATTCAATTCCAATATCAATAACTCCCTATAAAATGTCCAAAATGAATTAGTGGATTTAATGATACAATTTGGTGATATGGGTAAAAACGGATTTATTCACCCATAATATTTCTCAATTAGAATCCCATGTTCTCCTTGTAAAGAATAATCATGGATCCATGATGATCTATATTGATTATAAGTAAATCAATGTAATTAAAATAATTAAAAACTATCCTCTTCCATGCATTGATAATTTATTTGAGAAACTTCACATAGCTCAGTTTTTGAAGATTGAATTTCATCCAGAATATCATCAATTGAATGTAATGAAGGAATACATTTTAAATAATTATTTTCAGATTAGGTATAGATGTCCTGAGTTTATAGTAATGAAATCCTGGTGGACTAAGGAACCCTCTACATTTAGGGATTTAATGAATAGAGTATTCATGTAATATCTTGATTATTTTATGGTTCTCCTTGAAGATATTATGAGGTATTCTAGAAGTTATAATGACTATGTGAATCAAATGATGATCACTCTTTAGGGCCTCAAACAGAAAGACTTATTTAAAAAAATTATGAAGGGTTAATTATAGGGTTATTACATTTATTTTCTTGGCCATGTTGTCTCTAAAGATGGAATAATTGTTTATACAATAAAGAAAAAATAAATAGAAGAATATCATGCACCAACATTAATAAAAGATATATGTAGATTCATTATTTTATCTTGTTACTATTAGTGGATTGTTCATAAATTTTCATAATTGCAGAAATGGTTTAAAAATATCTCATGTAAAGGGGTTAATTTTGTATGACAAAAATGATGCAAAGAGTGTTTTAAGGATTTGAATACATGTTTGTTTAATGCTGCGATCATGAATTTACTATCATGAAATCGAGTATTTCTAATTAATAGTGATTCTTCGAGGAAATAAATTTTTTTATTACTTATTAATAATGATTGAGTTATTTCATATGCATTGAGGTAGTAAAAAACTTATTAACAGAACTATCAAACTCATGATCTTGAGTTAGAAGTCGTAATACTTTATCTAAATATATGGTTTCTCTATATATATGGTAGAATATGTGAGATATATATATTGAATAATAGAGTTGGAAATATATATTTTCACAGAAAAAATTCAATACGAGTAAAAAGATATGGTTTGGTGTACGCAAGGATAAAGCCTGTTTAATACACTACCACCCAAGGAAGGAAAATAAGGTGGCAGATGCATTGAGAAAGAAGGACCATGGTGTTCTGAACAAAATAAAAATTGAAAGGGTTCATGTGATAATGTATCTAGTAGAAATGGATATTGAATTGTTAAGGAAGGGGAAAAATCACTCTTATATCAAATCGTACTGAACCATCATTAATTTAAATGATTAAAAGTTATCAGTATGATGATGATAATTTTCAGAAGAAAATTAATGATGTGAATGATGGTAAATTGGTATACTATTTATATGAATATTTTATTTTGAAATTCGGGAAGAGGATTTGTGTTCCCTCTATGCCCAATCTAAATAGGGAATTATTGGATGGTTCTCATAGATTGAATTTATCTATAATGTCTGGTATTACTAAGATGTATAGATAATTGATGAAATATATTTTGTGAGAAAATATGAAGTGGGAAATTGAAATCTATTTTTCAATTTGTATGGTTTGTAGACATGTGTAGTCCACGATACAACATCCCATAGGATTAATGGATACTCATCCTATACCAGTACGGAAATGGTGTGATATTGTGATTGTGTTGTTAATGGGACTAATAAGGAATCCCATAAGGAATTTTTTGATATGGGATATTATTTAATAGCTTACGGAATCAGAACATTTTCCTTCAATAATGAAAGATTTACCACTTTAACACTTATCAAGACTCTGTATTTATGTGGTTATAATAATTCATGGCACCCTTTTATTGATTGTTTCTAATCGAGTTCCCTATTTTGCATCAAATTTATTGAGAATTCCTTTAATGGATCAAGATACTAATATTCATTTTAGTACCTTTTAAAATAATCAAACTCTTGGAAAATAATAAAGGACATTTAAATCTTTATAAGACATGTTTTTTTATTTATCACATGAAATTCAATGTATGTGAGATTAAGATTTACAATGGTATAATTTTCCTTTAATAGTATATTTCATTCAATTATTTAAATTACTCAGTATAAATAATTATATGGAAATAGGTTTCATACACCAACTTTTTTGGATGATGATTGTTAAAGAAACATTTAAATCTGGAACTTATTATGGAGGCAATACAAAAGTTTAATATTATTCGAACCCATTTCAAATCAGATCAATGTTGGAAAAAGAACTATACTGATAACCGAAGGAATGATTTATAATTTTATGTGGGGATGATGTTTTCCTAATGGAATATCTATTTATCTTTATTATATTATTTATTATGAATGGAAAATTAATCCCCATGTAAATAATACCATTTCAAATTCTATAAAAAATCATAACTATTGATTATCATTTAGCAATGCCGCCTAGCCTTTCTAAAGTACAAGATGTGTTCCACATCTAATTGGAATGGGTTCACATTCTAGATTAAATTAATGTTCCCACATATGACTAAACAAAATTTGAACATGATTTACCATATTTTGAGGTGCATATCTTGGTTCTAGCAGTCAAAGTACAATTTTTGAGGTATTAAATGACTTTGTTGATAAATGTTCTTTCTAAAAAACATAAAATAGTAGAGGCAACATTGAAACATAAAAAACATGAGATGAAAACCCACCCAAGTCATTTTATGGTGTGATTTAATGGAATATTTTAGGATTAATGTTTTACTGTGGGGGGGGGGATTTAACCCCCCAATATATTCAAGTACGATTTCATTGTATATAAATTTAGTTGCTTGTGTTGAACACAACACTGATTTTGAATGCACTACGAACTATTTATAAGTGACTATTATAACCTGTAATTGAAAATAGACATAATTAATAGTATTAATATCATTATGAAGTTTATAAAAAATACATTTTAGTCATTATATAATCATTAATCCAATTTTACACATTACAATGATATATTTTTATAAAGGCATATTTACCCCCATTTTTATGTGGAATGTGTTTCTAATATGGGTTTTAAAATTTTTATAAATAAGATTTCACAAAATAAACTTATTATTTTCATTTTTAAAAACAAAATTTATGTTGGTATAATTTTTGGTTTTTTCTGATATGTTTCATTTTTAGATAAATACTGCTAAAATATGGCATTTTAAATGAAAATAACTATTTTATCGAACTATTTTATTGTGTTAAATAATATTTTAATTATTTGTAAAGTATAATTATATCATTTTTTAATTATTTTAATCCAATATAGGTAATTTCAATTAACATCAAATTGAATTTGGATATAAAAAAATTTCAATTGTTTGAATGTTTTCACATTAAAAACTAGTTTTCTCACACAGTCATTCGTAATAACATTAAAATCATTACCGAAACATCTATATTATGAATTTTGTAAAATTGATTACATATATGGAACATGTGATTACAAAATTATGTGATTATATTCCCTTATTTTATGACTTTATGAATAATAATTTTATTAATTTGATTATTAACACGATTAAAGTTAAATCGATTAAATATGGGTAAAAATTATGTTAGAAATATTATATAATTACCCTAAATCTTTTCCTAATTGTTTATTATGAGTTAATAAGGACAGTAATCTTCATTGATAAGATTTTATGTCATCTTGGGTCCACATGTATTACATTATTCATTTTTTAGTATTTCAATCTTATGAAATTGGAATATTTCATAGTCATGGTTTCAATAAGAGTTACTTATTTCATTCATAGTTTTTTAGAATACCTCTTCAACTATAAATTATAATTGTAAAGATATATTAATAATAATGATTATAGTAATTTATTCTTAATTTTTAGGAAAAAGTAATTTTCATTAAAGACGTACACATTGATGATACAATCAAAGTTAAAATAATATGAAGAACAAATAAATGATATTATAAAATATCAATTTAAATAGTTTTTGTGTCAATTAATGTAATAAAAAAATTATGGATTCCAAAGAAATATTATATAATTTATAATGTTTTTTGATTAAATTTTGTGTAATGCAATTTGTTAACAAATAATGTAATGAATAGAATAAATATTGAAATTAATTGTATTTTGAAATATATAATATTTTATTAAATGATATGAAATTAATATAAATCTAAAATAATACCAATGTATTGGGAAAAAAGTCTAAAATTTCATCAATTACTCATTTATGTTTTTTTATAATTTTATTAAAACAATATAAAACATGAAATAGTAAAAACGTATATTCTATTGTTAAGAGTCAAAAGTGTTACATAAGGGTCAAAGAAAGAAATATAAGGTCATGAATATGTCCTATAAATGTCTAAATACAATTAGTAGAGAGGTCTGAGACCCATTCTCATCTTACCTTCTTAATATCTTACTTTAGAACATATTTTTATTGAAACATAATTTATATAAATATATTATTTTTTGAGTTTCCAAAAATGCCCCTCATCTCAGTTACCAAAGGGAACCTCCTCCCTTACATCATCACCCCACATTGTGACTTATATATTGACCAAAAAATACATATTTTTCTTACCAACGTACATATACATGTTCTAGAGGTTTTGATATTACATTAAAACTAACTCAATATCCCTTAAGAATATATCTAATTGAATTTAATGAAGAACATATAACTGTTTTACTGACTCATTCAAGTTTATTTCTTATTCCACTTACTATTCATGTGTTTTTCAATACTAAATTAATAAATATAGAATCATTTATATGATTTCATGTCATTATTATTATTTCCCAATAATATTCCTTCTTTTATTCATCCTATGAAAATGGAAACAACACACATGCATACGTATGACATAAAATATCCACGTCGTTGTGTAATTTTTTTCATCATCATATTACATGGATGGGTATAATAATGGAAATAATGTATATGAATAAAAAAATGACATGATATTGATTATGTAAAAATTAATAAAACTGAATCATACTTACCCTTTCACAATTAGCGCACTGATACCGTCACTCTTACGTACACATGACCTACCGTCTCCAAAAATTGATGCAATTAATTTTATATGTTCACCATTAAATAATCATTTTTGAATATATATAAGTAATAAGTATGTAATTTATTACCATAATATAATTCATTTTTTTGTGGAAAAATATCATAATCAAAAGTAATATCCCGGACCACCGTACTCTATTGTGTTGTCACCATCTAGTGTTTGGGGTGTTTGGGGAGGCAGTGGTAGATCATATAAATGCATCCCAAAATTCGTGTTTTTGTGTTAGTAGGTCATTTAGTAACTCATAATTAGTAGGGTGTATCAGTGACTCATCATTAGAAGGTAGGTTCGATGACTCATCGTCGGTAGGTTGTGTCTGTTACTCAACATCGGTAGGTCGTGTCGTTTACTCAAAATCGGTAGGTCGCGTTTGTGGATCACCATTGGTTGCTCAGGAATCGGTTGGTCGGGCATTAGTAGGTCGAGAGTCGATAGGATGGGCATTAGTGACTCAAATTGGTGAGTCATGCATTGGTGGGTCATGTTGATGAGTCGTATTTCGTGTGTCACGTCAGAGAATCGTTGTCGGGGAGTTGCTGCCGGTGAATCAAGTCAGAGACTCACCCATCAGTGAGTTATTTCCATCTTTTTCTAGATATTCATGTTTCACCACTCTTATGATATATTTTATGTAAATCGAGTATAATACCTTGTTTGAGTGTTTTAATGACATTTCACGGGATTTAAATTACATATTCCATATCATAACACTCCCATCATATTGAAATATTCAAACCGCATAATCTCACCCATGATCCGACTTTAATGGCACATGAATCATTTTTACAATCCTTCAAATAGGATATGGGTCTTCTATACTGAGATCCTCTCTTCCCCATTTTTCCATTTTTCACTTCATATTCCTAGATACTTTTTTTCATGTTAAGTCATGTGTTTCATTATGGCTTTTGATTCAGTTTCCCTTGGAATCACTAAGTGCATGTGTGGCCCCCGATTTTGTTGCAAGGATGAGTTGATGATTTTTTTTCTTCAAGGTAGGAATTCCATAGAATATAGTTATAAATGTATCATGGATGATCGGTAATATATTGTATATTTGTTATTATGGTAGAATCCCTATGTTACAAAGATAATTTAAAATTTTATAAATATAATAGGACATGTTTAGGATAACAATTTTGTTTCCATATTAACAAATAAGGTATAAGGAAGATGATGACGATGATTGTGTTGTATTTTCTATTGTCTTGTATCCATCTTTTTAATTATGTTATCCATATTACTTATAAAAATGTTGGATGCTTTTGGTCTCTATTTTTACACAGGACAAATGAATACATGATTTTAATCTTCTATTAAATGGTTGTGAACATTAAAACATGATCAATCTTGTATATCTTGT
This sequence comes from Viscum album, assembly GCA_963277665.1. Taxonomy (NCBI): domain Eukaryota; kingdom Viridiplantae; phylum Streptophyta; class Magnoliopsida; order Santalales; family Viscaceae; genus Viscum; species Viscum album. Next base: position 1,278,111,163 of record OY728131.1, read on the forward strand.
TAATTTAATGAATTCCCCAGGATAAAACATGTTCTATGATGACCCAAAAAATTTCAAAGTGTAATTAAAGAATGTTCCTATTAAATCTGAATAAAAATTTCTGTATTCGGTGTGGATATGTGATGTGTGTGGATACATTCAATCTTGTGTTGGTTGTGTGGTGTTGTTGTTGGATGTGCGGTTATCTGTACATGGGTGGATAGAGGATAAGTTTTGTGGGTGTGGTGGTCAATTTATGTGTTGTAAGGAAATAATGTTTGTGCATTGGGAGATTGGATGTGTGTATTAGGGGGTTCAGGTGGTGTAATGGAATCCAAAATTGGGAGTTTTATTGATTATGGAATGGATTAACTTTCTGAACATTGGTTCTCCATCTGGGTTGTGTTTTGGTTTTGGAATATGGTTACTCGGTGTTGTTAGAGTGCAACCTGGATGCATTCTTTTTTTTCTGGAGGTGTCACTTTTTTTGTATTGAGTTTATCAAGGATGTTTTGAGTGGAAAACTTTGATAGAGGATGGTGTTACATTTCATGGGTGTGTCGATATAAGATCCCATACAAATTTGTGAAGTGTGCATGGGTTATGATTTTACTTATGGTGTGTTATTTTTGGTAAATTCCTATATAGGGATACAATTAATGAATAAATGAATTTTTTAATAAATATTGATAATTATTAAAGTTAATTATTAGGGGTTATGAACTATATATATAGATGTCTCTTTGATTATGAATAAGATAATGTTTCAAGGGTAGTTTTGTGTGAGAAAGTTGTTCATCTGGGAAACCATAGGTTGGTCTGATTATTGGGTATCTATACATATTCTTTTAGATCCTTGTGATTTATAGGTGATCCGCACCCATGTTGAGAACAATGTATTGAACAACCCTTTCTGGGTAGGGTTTTTTTTCAACATTTCAATTGGAGGAATTATGGATGGATGTTGGCTCTTCTATTCTCCCTCATCTCAGCATCGGTATACCAAGACACTTCGGGAAGGTTTTGTTGTAGTTCTATGACCCATGTGTCTTTGGGAGAGGTATCTCTTGCATATGTCTTCACGATGAGATGTGTTATTCTTTACAAGGTGTCATGGATATTTGGATGATGTTTTGTGGCCCAGGTGTCTATGGAAAGGATGTGATGTGGTTGTGTCTTAGGTTTTTGTGGGTGGGATGTGCTATGTGGTCCATGTGTGTGCGAGCGGGTTGTGGTCATAGGGATTGTGGAAGAGCATGGTATCATCACGAATTTCACCATTAGGGATGATATGTTAACCAGTGTGATGTTTTTTGGTGAACCCTATCATTAATGTTCTTATTATATTACATTACCTCACATGCGTTATTTGGTGATGGCATCTTATTGAGATTTTTGAATGGATAGTATACCATGTCAGGTTCTTTTGGATTTCACTACTCTTCACATGAGGGTGTTTTTATGCTTCCCCAAATTTCCTTGAATTAAATTTGTCTTCCTTCATTATTATACTTGTATGACCACCATACATATATAAAACTATATTTAGGTTTCTCAAGAGATTATACCATCATTGATGGACCATACTAGTGAGGGCATCAGGATAGTTTTTGTGTCTCTTATTAGATTGGTTCATTTGGTATTTGATTTGGTGTTTTCAATGTATTTCCGGCAGTTTTACTTTGATCATTCATGTCAAAAGTATTTTGGATTCTTTTATATATATATTTCTTGTGTTGTTTTGAGGTTGATACATCATTTTTACCTATCAAGGTTATACTAAAAAAGGGTTATGCCCCCCATTCTGCCAGATTTGTATACCGTTGGTGGTGGATGCCCTCACGAAGCCTACTAGTGGTGGGATTAAGTGGTTATCATCTATTTTTAATCGTTATGATGTAAGGTCACACCACTTGTGCATCCTTTTCTTCAACATGATGAAGGATGGTCATGACAGAATCATATTAAAGGGTGATGGTTGAGAGATAGGATGGAGTTTCGAGTTTGGCATAGTGAGGGTTGCATGGGATGGTAGGTCAAAAGTGATTGATGATTTTGGTGCATTATATAGGCCATGGAAGACTAGATACGAGATGAGGTATTAGGGGCCCTTTTTATCTGACACAAGGAATCAGTGCTTACAGAACAACCAAGTGAGGATACACTATTTTTGTGGAATAGGGCTTATGAATATCACATATATCATGATAACTATTGTTCTTTTCGGTTTTGGGATTATTTGTGAAATTAAAAAACATAATGCCTTAAAATTATTCCTATATATATTCAATTATATTTGGTCTTAAGAGTTAATTGTTTAATTTTTTAGCTATGGATCCCAGTCGTCATCAACATGTGGTATGAGTACTGGAGGTCACTAGACTGACATGGATGCCAGTAGCATGTTTGACCCAGTGGGGGAGGATGATCAGTGGTAAAAGACAATTCATGTTTTCCAGTTATAGAATTTTCGAAAGTAATAATACTGTGTTTCAAATACAAAGATAGAGATATTCATTAGAAGATTGTGATCACTTTTATCTTGAACCAGGCTCTAACAGAGAACAAGGTTCTTATAGAGGTTAGCCAAATTTGGGGTCATTCACATCAGTGGTGGATGCACTACCTAGGGGAGAGGAAGGAGACTAACGTTTTGTGGGTCAATGTGTAGAATCATTTCCACGTAAAATTCCATTAATCGACCATAATGGCTGAGAATAGGCAACAATTACTCTTTCTCTAGCTGGGAAGTATGTCAGCACGGGAGTTGGGGATCACGTTAACAAACCTCCTTCACTTTTCTCTGGATTTCATTCCATTTGAGGAGTCTCGTGAATGATTCTTATAGGAGGCACTCCATTCATTCCCCCAGTACATAGATACTATATTTTCCTTTTTGACATACCTAGAGGTCATAATAAGGAGGATGTGGTTGAGAGGATGAACTCATGAAAAGGTATAATATGAGAGGGGATCATCAGGGTGATTGGATGTGAAAGGATACTAGGGGTTGTCTTCATGCTCCATGTAATTTGAGGTTTCATCCATTTGGTAGTCAAACTCAACATTTTTAATTTCATCCTACGGGTCCTCATGTAGTTCCAATAGGCTTGGGACTAGAACGTTTGAAATATAGAGTCCATGTGTAGAGTCATATTTAGTGCCTATTTTGAGATATTTATGGCGGATGTGGGTAGGTTCAGCACCATCCTCAGCAATAGTTTCCAGCCAGGTTGTTTCAGCAATAGGGATAGCATGCTCTCACTCCACTGATGGGAGACATATCAGGTGGAAGAAGACCTTAGAATGCTCCTCAGGGATTTCAACCTGAACATGGTAAAGGAGGAGTTTGATAGTATAATGGTAGGGGATATGGGAATGGTTAGTTTCATGCTATAGAGGTAGAGATTCTAGAGGGTCCATAGATCGTTCGGGGTACGATCTACTTCTTTAGTGCTCTTGTTTTCACCTTGTATGATACAAAATCATCCCAATCCTTTGTTTCACCCTTTCTATACCATGATCTCGAAATTGGAATATATAGATTTTACAAGCTCCTAGCATTGAGTATGCTAGTGAGAGGTCATACTATCTTTCTTGATGTTTTCTGGGGATGTAGATTAATTTTGGGGCTCCATTAGTCCCAGGAGGATTTTTTCCTATTATAGATGCAATTATACGATGTCATCCTTGGAATCATATGAATATACTCATTTCATGTTTTCATTGACTTATTCTGGAGTAGTTTCTTGTTTTGGGACGTGGATGGGCAGTGTGTAGCTTTCATGGTGAGCATAGTTATCAGGTGGGAAGCCAGTATGTGGAGCCTATTATTTCTTTGTTGGTCAAGATGTCCATGGAATATGTGGATGATAAAATGGTGGGGGTTCCCAGAGATTTTGGGGAATTCATGGAAGTTTTTTCCTATGATGATGTGACTCTACCCCCCTCAAAGTAACATTGATTTTAGGATAGACTTGTATCCCAATGCTTCATCAATTTCGAGGCTCCATATCCTTTAACACCTTATGAGATGGGGGAGATGATTATTTTGATTGAAGACTTGATGAAGATAGGATTTATCTAGACTAGCATGTCACCATGGGGTGGTCGTGTCTTGTTCCAAATGAAGGAATATGGATGTCTGTGGATGTGCATAAACTACCATAGATTGAATTAGTTGACAGTATCAAAATGTTACACATTCCAAAAGGATAGATGATATTTTATACTAGATTTGGTGAAAATGTTGGTTTTCTAAGATTGACTTAAACGCCTGGCCGATTGTCGCCTATCGACCTGTCAAAGTTCAGGAGCTCTGCTAATGTGTTTAGCATCACTCGGGTCGAATCCTCGACGATGATACTTTGTAATCGTTGTTTGTTTTTGGTTGATTGTATTATTATTTAGGGGGATTGTTTATAGAAATTATAGAGTAATTTATGGGTGATGTTTGATTTAATAAATTCATAACGATTTGGGTGATTTCATTTTTAAGGACATATGCTTGTGATATCATTGAGCTTTGCTTTATGTTGCATTTAATTTAACACCCACTTCTCAAGATAATGTTGATTGGAATTACTAACTATTGAGGCTTTAATCGAAGCCTTAACATAACTTATTGTTATAACATATATTAGAACTTGTTGATGGTAGTGTGTTTATAGTTCCAACAATCCATGGAAACCACAAGTTAAACAAAACAATTCATTAATTCATGACATGTTATGTCCAACATACACAATGTTAAATTAAAGAATATCCATCAAGGAAATACTCTCAATCAGTTAACATACCAATATTTTGACTCAACTCAATAATAGATTTACTTAGCAATTGAAATGATTAATAATCTGGTTAAAATTACTATGATGATAAATTATAGATAAAACAAAAAAGAATGGGATAAGAAATGAGTAGTGTGTCGAACACGCATTATCGTTGAAGAGTGTTAACAAACAACTTTCGATTGAACGAAGAAGAAAAATAAGGGAAAGAGATTCAAATGTATTTAATCTATTTTATGAACATTAATATGAAACTACAGAAGGTTTATGGGAATAAGGGATATTGAAGAAGTAACTTGCATTAAAACAGAATTACAAAGAAAGAGACATACAAAATTACAACAATGAAGAACATAAAAATTAAATGAAAACAAAGAGAGGAGAAAAGGTCTCTCAAGTGAAAAAATGAGTATGACAGGTCATACCAATCCTTTGGAAAGGATTTGGTCATAAAAATATGATCTTATCTCTTTTTAAATGCCAACCCCTCTCAAGGAGAGAAAGGGAGAGTATTTATAGCCCATGTAGTGGACTGTTTGCATTCCCCATTTGTCCCTCCACTTTCATAGCCATGTTGGATATTCAGATAGCCTAATATCAAGAAATATCCTTCCTCACAGTTGTAGGTAATAATGTTTCCCGACTACTCTCAAAATTTGGAGTAATTTTGGCCTATATAGCCAATGTTATGTCCGGTTGATTAAACATTTTTAATCTGTCCATTTCAATCCATTCTTTTTGAAGTCCAAATTGTGAAAGCGTTTTTTGAATAGGAATATTCCTTCAAAACCAAATTATTTATTCAACACAGTCATCTGCCTATATCTCCTCTTTCACACTGAAGAATCTCAGGTTGATTGGAATCTTACATCATGAGATATTTCATGAATTTTTTACTGATTTTATTTCTCGTCCAAAATGGTGGGCTGGACTTCAAGGCATATGTTGGGCCCCTTGTGTTTGTGTTGGGGCCTTGAAATTTTCATCAAAGACTACTTACATTTTCCCCAGAACTATGGTGGATAATAAAATATTTTGGACTTTTGTATTTAACCTAGTAAATCAATCATCATGAATAGTCTAGTTTCTTCACAGATTCATTGGCCTTGTTTGTAAGGACCTTATGACCCTTCAAATGGAATAATTGGCTCATGATACTTCTAATGAAATGTGTTATATTTAAATGGGAATCCTAAAAAACAATAAGAACCCAATTTTAATCAGAACAATGATTGTTATTATTAAAACAGTAAACTAAATCAATTGGACTACTTCTAAAAATGCCCAAAAATTATACTTAATATTAAAGCATTAGTATTTCACAAAAATTATGCACATTTCATATAAAATCAGTAAAGGGAATATATAATAAGACATGAAAATATTAACAACATCAACTCCCCCATACTTAGTCTTGTGCATGTCCTCATGTGCAATAAATATAAAAACAAGACAAAATCATTTTCACTCACAAACAAATATTAAAATATTGTTTATTTCAATCAGAAGGGGTTTATACTATATCACTAAGAAATTTTTAATTCCACCTCAAGTTGTTATATAAAAACTGTTCTAAAACTAAATACTTTTTTCAGGCACAAATTTAGAAATGGGAAATGTGGACACTCAAAACTCACACCTCTCAAGTTGATAAAATTCATTTGTAGAGGTTCTCTCTTTCACCAACCAAAATTGAGAATCTTCGATTTTGAAAGAGCTCTCAGCTTCCAATACCTATCCAAAGTGCACAATAATCAAGAGGTCTTTTTAAGGGGTTTTTCTATGGCTATGGGCTGGTTGGAATATAATGTCCAAGAGAGAGAACAAGAGGGTTAAAACACCAACATAGAAAAAGCAATGCATATTTTTTTTGAAATAAAACATTGAAGTAAATGAAAAAACATATTTACAATGGAATGATTGTGTGAAGGAAGACACAATAGAGGAATAAAATATGAAGTTAATGATAAGATGGAATATTTACAAAACACAAAACTTCTCCCAATAAGAATATAATTAAAGTGTTCTTTTTTATCCTTTTCCTTTTTTTCATAGTTTTTTCAAAAGTTGAACTTGGAAAAGATGTCACACTCATATCCCAACCCATGTTTGATATTCTCACAACACTAGTTGTAATAGGTATAACATGATTAGAGGTTGAGGAATAGTGATTTTGACCTACCCAAGACACATCGCATTTTTTTAAATTTTTCTGATTTTTTTTCATCATTTTTGATTTTTCTGAACACTTGTCAATAAAATTAAAAAAATTACATAAATTAAAGTACATTACATTCCCCAAAACACATTTAATTACAACCTATCCCCCACACTGAAATGGATACTTTCCCTTAAGAAGATGATAACTCGTTGAAAATCAATAAAAGGTACCCAAACAATGAAATCCATTCCCACCACACATAAATTTCAAAAAAATTATGTAATGAAAATACATGTTGATATTGGGTTGTAAAAGGTATTGGTCATGTAATGTGGCTATCAAAGAAGTGGTTTTCATAGGATCTTCAGGGCTTTCAAAAGGATGATTAATGTAAGGGAAATGGGAGGCTGTTTGGCTATTGTGATTCTCATGTAGTTCAGAAAATGCCTCTATCATATTAATGCACACTAACGTAAGAAATTCACCTCGATGGTCCACAAACTCAAGATTCAAAAATGGTGGTGAAAACACACATTTTGTAAATATGGTCATAGGTTTCCTTGGAATGAAAGCAAATGTTGTTCCTTACGGTTTGGGAAAAGCATTTTCTAAATAAATAATTGAGCATTCAAAATGAGTTGGTTTTCAAACAAAATTATTTATCTGAAGTCATGATGAGAATACAAAATTTTTGAGATGAAAACATTCCTATTGACTCCCCAAAAATGTGGGACAATATTTCAACACTCGATGCTGAGTAAGAATGACTCTTAATTTTTTTTAATTTTTTTTTATGTTTCTATTTTTTTGTATTTTTATTGTTTTTTTAGTTTTTAATAAAGAAAAAATCACACAAAATAGAATGTGAAAAATAATGTGTTTTGAAATAGAATGTGGTAAATAAATTAAAGAGAGAGTAATAAGAAGAAATAGGTTGAGATGGGAAGAGAGAGAGAGAGAGTTAAAGGGAAAAAGGTGCCCCTTGTTTAGATTTGGAGGGTTTCCATCTCCATCCAGTGGTGGGTCAACTATAGATGTTGGGGATCCAATAGACGTCAAGGTGGTTCCAGGACCGTGGGAAGTTACCTGAAAAAAAAAATCAATATTCATATAATGAAAAAGTAAATAGAAATTAAAATTTTATAAATGTAAAAGAAAACATGGGTTGCCTCCCAAGAAGCACTGAATTTATTTGTCTACAGCTTGATAGTTGCAGTGGACTACCCATAGTTTGACGGTGGCCATCGTATTTTCTCAACTCCAGTGTGATTCCAGAAAAACATTTTCGTTGGGAGTCCAGATGATTCATTAGATAATTTCATCCTATCCTTGTTTGTGTGCTTTCAAATAAATGGGGGTGGAAAGAGAATACTTTTATCCTCACTTTGGTCGTCATCCTGAGGAATAATGTTATCCAGAAAGTGACAGTTTTCTATGATTGGAAATTTAGGAAGATGGTTCAATTCTAATGGTTCATTTATGTAAGGACCAGATAACAAAAAACCACAGTATGAGATCCCAATTGTTTTTTACTCATTAATTTCATCACTTATCGATTTAGAGTAATGGGGATCAGTGGAGTCATAAGAATGAATACAATTTTCAATATCCTTTATTTTAATGTTGTTTTCCAAAGAATATTCAATTTCAACGTCACCAGTGATCACTTTATTAATTACAGAAAAAATCACACAACCATCACTTTCATTGGGAAAAGATAGACACATTTGTTTAGGGTTAACCTCACATATAATAGAATTGTTAGAATCACAGATAAAAAATGATGAATGTTGGATAAACTGATATGAATCAATAAATGAGAATTATAGTTCATTTTTCTCATTATCATCCAAGCTGGAAAAGTGGCGGTCAGTGGCATGATGAGATTCTAAAGATTTTTCAAGATCCTTTAGATCAATGGAGTTTGAATTTGTAATATCAACTTCAACTTCTCCATTTATGACATGATTAATGAGGATACAATATTCAAAAACTCCTCTATCAATAGAAAAAGAATGACAAGATGGAATGGGGTTCAATTGACTCTTAGAGGTGTCCTTGGAAGCATGGATTGAGAATGTAGAGTGATCATCATATGGGTATCACATGGCTTGGAAATTGTTGAACTTGCCCAGTTGGTCACTAAATTCCATGGATAAGATGCATGAATGGATATAAATCTTGGTTCTCGCAGTCATGAGGAATGGTCTTCCTATAATTAGGGGAGATCGAGAAGATTTTGACTCACCTTCCATGTCAAGGACATAGAAATAAGCAGGGAAGATAAGATCATTGACTTGGAAAAGGAAATCCTCAATTATTCCCTAAGGACTGCATGAGCTTCGATTGGCTAATTGTATAACAACACCCGTTGGATATAAGGGACCTAGACCAATGTTGGAGAAGATGGATTTGGGCGTGACATTAATTGAGGCTCCTGGGCCTATGAGTGCATCATCAAAGATGGAACTTTCAATTTGGCAAGGATCTGTAAAGGTCCCTGGATCTTTGCACTTTATGGGAATAGACTACTGGGTGGAAATATTTTCAAAGGTCCTAAGTTTCCTCTAGTGGGTACACAACTCCTTGAGAAACATTGAATAATTAGGAATTTGTTTTGTGGCATCTAATAGGGGAATGTTGACTTCAACACATCTAAACATGTCAAGAATTTCAGGATCGGGTTCAAAGGACTTCTTTTTCATAGAAATAGATTGAGGAAAAGGAATTGGATTTTTAAGTGGAATGGAAGGAGGTGAGGGAATGTAATCAGATTAATTTTCAATTTTCTTTTTTCTATTCATTTTCTAGGTCAACATTCAAAGGATGGTTGGAAGACATATCGTGAGACAAAGAAATTTTCTATCCCGATCTAAGTGAAATTGTGCTTACTTTACCCTTGGGGTTGGGTAATGGTTGAGCTGGAAGTTGGGAAGAATTGGATGGTTGCTGCTGACTATGGTGGGATGCAATTTGACCAATTCGGGTTTCAATTTTCTTGAGGCTGGAACGGGTGAAAGAGGCACGATCTTCCACTACACTTTCCCATGTTTTCTTAGAAGAAGTGGATTTTCCTGAATTCGGGTTAACCTGATTTTGGTTCTTGTGAAAGAGAGTGTATTGGTTTTGGAATTGGGAAGGCTCACTAGGATAATAGAATCCAGGAGGAGGATTGTTCCTTTGAGATTGAGGAAGAAAAGGTTAAGGTTGTTGTAAATTACCAACACCTTGACCATATTGAAACTGGTTTGGGTTTTGAGGAGGGAATTGAGGGGGATGATATATGGGATTAACATACCTATGGCCTTGGTTATAGGAAGAAGATAAGGGCTCATAGTGAGGTTGGTTGAAGTATCTAACAAACTGACCTGATATTTAAGGATTGGTGTTCCGCTGAGCATATGATGTATTGAGCTCCATTGGTCCAGATGAATATGATTGATCCTCTTAATGTTGTGGTCATGTGTTAGTTGGATGATATGGATAGTTGGAGATTCCACAGTTTTTGTCAGGTCCAAGAAATATTGATTGTAGAGAAGATGAGGTTTGAGATTTGGTAGCCACATCAAGTTATCGCACAAGACATGTAAGTTCACTAATCCACTTGGTCATCTTGTTCGGCTCAATTGTTTGATTATCTTGGGATTTTTTGACTTGATCATGTGCTCTTGTATGGAATTATTGTGTGTTTGAAGCCATGTTACTTATGAGATATCTTGCAGCTGCAGGAGCTTGATCTACAAGAGCACTTCCACTTGTGGCATCAATTACAGTTCTCTCCATAGCCAATAACCCCTCATAGAAGTTTTGAATCAATAGTTGGTTAGAAATATGGTGGTGTGGGTAGGTTGCCACATTCTTTTTGAACCTCTACCAGTACTAATGGAGTGATTAACATGGTAATTGATGTATACCACTTATATCCTTTCGAATATAAGCTGTATGAGAGGTATGAAAGAATTTCTCTAAGAAGAGTCGCTTCATGTCATTCCATGTGGTCATAGAACCGGGAGGAAGGTAGTAGATCCATGACTTGGTGGAGTTTTCTAGGTATAAATGGAATGCTCAGAGTTTTATTTGTTCTTCAGAAACCCCTTTAGGCTTCATGGTAGAGCACACCACTTGGAACTATTTAAGGTGGAGATGTGGATCCTCACTTGCTAGCCCGTGGAAATGAGGAATGAGATGAATCAAACCTGATTTGAGTTTGAAGTCAGCTTCTATGTTTGGATATTTAATACCAAGAGGTTGGTAATTAATTTAAGGGGTAGCATGTTCTTTAAGGGTTTGTTCCATAGGATTGGCCATATTTAATTCAACTGGTTGGTCAAGGACTGGTTCTTGAATTATTTGATTATCTCTTTTCTTCCTCCTATGTTGGCGAAGTGATCAATCAATTTCAGGTTCAAACAAATCCGAGGGATTATTCGGATGGCTACAAGGAATTTAGAGAGATTTTGGAAGAAAGAGTAAGATGAGTTTTCTTTGTATTTTTTCCATTTATGATTTTTATGAGAAGACGAGTTTTTCTTTGTGTTTATTTCACTTTTTTTTTTAAATTTTGTTTTTTGGGTTTTTTATTACAATAACCAGAATATAATGACTACATAAAGCACCATCCCTTGAAATGGATCCATTTGAAATGCATGGCCAATTGTCACCTATCAACCGGTCAAAGTTCCGGTTCTCTGCTAATGTGTATAGCAGCACTCGGGTCGAATCCTCGGCGATGATACTTTGTAATATTTGTTTGTTTTTGGTTTATTGAATTGTGATTGGGGGGTTTGTTTGAAGATCTTATGAAGTAATTTATAGATGATGTTTGATTTAATAAATTGATAAATATTGGGTTGAGTTCATTTTTAAGGAGTTAAGCATGTGATATCATTGATATTTGCTTTATATTGAATTTAATTTAACACCCACTTCGCAAGATAATGTTGATTGGAATTACTAAGTGTTGAGGCTTTAATCCAAGCCTTACCATAACTTAGTGATCTAATCACAATTAGATCATGTTGATGGTAGTGTATTTATGGTTCCATTAATCCATAGAAGCCACACGTTAAACAAAACAAGTCATTAATTCCTGACATGTTAAGTCCGACATAAACAATGTTAAATTAAAGAATACTCATGGAGGAAATACTCTCAATCACTTAACATCCCTAAATTTTAACTCACCAAAATAAAATATTTACTCATCCATTGAAATGATTAATAATCTGGTTAAAATTAATATGATGATATGTTGTAAATAAAACAAAAAAGAACGTGATAAGAAAAGTGTAGTTCGTCGAACACACACGATCGTTGAAGAGAGTAAAAATGACTTTCGATTGAATGAGGAAGCATAAGAAGGGAAGGGGATTCAACTATATTTAATCTATTTTAAAAACATTAATATGAAACTACAGAAGGTGTATGAGAATAAGAAATATTGAAGATGTAAATTGCAATAAAACAGAATTACAAAGAAATAGACATACAAAATTACAACAATGAAGAAAAGAAAAGTAAATAAAAACAAAGAGAGGTGGAAAGGCCTCTCATGTGAAAAACCGAGTATTTAAGGTCCTCCCAAGCCTTTGGCAAGTATTTTTTCTTGAAAATATTATCTTCTCTCTTCTGAAATGCCATCCCCTCTCAAATAGAGTAGGGGGGAGTATTTATAGCCCAAGGAGTGGACTGTTTGCATTCCCAATCTGTCCCTCAACTTGCATCGCCAAGGTGGCTATTCAGACAGACGAATCTCGAGAAATATCCTTCTTCAAATTTGTATATAATAATTTTTTCAGACTACTATAAATATTTGGAGTCATTTGGACATACGTAGACAAATTTCTGGCTAGTTGATTAAACATTTTTAATCTGTCTATTTTAATCCAGTGTTTTTGAAGTCCAAAATGTGACAGGGTTTTTTAATCGGAATATGCCTTCAAAACCCAATTATTTAGTCAAAATTTTTTGCTGAATATATCTCCTCTTTCACACTGCAAAATCTCATATTTATTGTATTCTTAAATCATTAGATATGTCATTAATATTGTAATGATTTTATTTCTCGGCCAGAATGGTGGGATGGTCTTGAAGGCATATGTTGGGCCCAATGTGTTTTGATTTGGGCCTTGAAATTTTTATCCAAGACTCCTTACATTGTCCCCAAAACTATTATGGAGAATAATGGAATGTGGACATGTTTATGTAACCCATTAAATCAATCTTTATGAATACTCTAGTTTCTTCACAAATTCATAGGTCATGTTTGTGAGGACCATATGACTCTTCAAATGGAAGAATTGTCTCATGATACCTTCTAATGAAATGTTTTATATTTAAAGTGGAATCCTACAGAACAATAACCACACAATTTGAATCCGTATAGTGATAGTTATTATTAAAACCATAAACTGACTCAATTGGAATACTTCTAAAAATGCTCAAAAATTATACTTAATATTAAAACATTAATATTTCACACAAATTATGCACATTTCGTATAAAATCAGTAAAGGGAATATATAATAAGACATGAAAATCTTAACAACATCATTTAAATATTGTCTAGTAATAATAAATTTATGTTTATGTAGGGTTACATCCCAAAGACTACTTTCAAATTCGTGTATGGGCACATGAGTTCATAGTTATGTTGGTTGGTGTTACCAGCCCACTGTTTGTGTTTATGGGACATATGAACTCTGTATTTTTTGTGTTCTAAGACCATTTCTTCATTGTATTCACTGTTGACATTATAATTTACTTAATCCCAAACGAGGATAATAATGATTATCTCTGGACTGTCCTGGAGGTCCAATAATGCCACCATCTCTACAGAAAGATTTCCAAGTTATATTGTAACACACAGGAGGTCCACATCATTGGACATGTGGTGTATCTGTAGGTTTCTTCAGTGGACCCTTCAAAGGTCAAAGAATTTGATTCGTTGTAAGAACCCAATAGTGTGGATGATGGTCACTTATCTCTTTGTGTAGTGGGCTATTACCTGATATTTATACCTAATTTCACTCAATTTGTAGAACCATTGATGACTCTGACCATATTCGACCATCCCTTTGTCTGTTGTGAGTAGTTTCATCCAACTTTCATCTTCTGGAAAGGGATGTTGCTCTGTGCTCCAGTGCTTCAGATCTTGAGTTTTATCTATTCCTAGAAACACTAAAACATGAGATATCAGAGGTGGATGTATTTTCTCCAAGATTACAAATTTGAGATCTCGTACAACATAGGGAAAGTAAATTTTTTGGTAGATGATATGAGCAGGAAGTCCTCGAAACTAGATTTTTTGGAATATTCTGACACATGGAAGGTGATAGAGGAGTTGGCTTTCATGGAGATATATGCAAGAGTGGATGGCAGTAGAGGATGTCTACTTCAAGTCATGGTGTGGTGATCATTTAGGATGTTGGTGGAGGAGTTACAGTGGGGAGCCTCAGAGTCTGAGGAGACGTGATATCACATTGACAAGGGTGTTACTCTAGATTGAAGTTTAAAGGATGGTTATAATCAGATGATATTACATTGTATGATGTTTTTTACAGAGAAAATTAATGAGGGAGTTCTTTGTGAGTTTAATAACTCACCCTTAGTAGTACACAAAGGAGTCTCCAAGATGTATCGCTGATTGATAGAGCATATTTTGTGAACCCTAATGATGAAACCTATGGCGAAGTTTATGATGATGTGCATGGTGTTCCGTCAATTAAAGGATGAGAAACATGTTCCCATTTGGTTGTTTCATCCCTATAATGTCTACAAGTGGATGTCTAATTACATATCAATGGAATCCATCTAAAAACTACAAAGGGCTTGGGGAGTATGTGATACCGTCTAGGTAATATTGTATCAGATAACAAAATTGGATCACTTCATATAAATGACAGAGTCAGGATTTGTGGATTCCATAGTATAGAGGTATGTGGATGATCTGATGCAGTTTCATGGAGTTCCGAGATCCATTAGCAAGGATCAAAATATATATTATACCTAGTGATTCTAGATGGGATTATTGTATGAATTTTGCAATCAATTACATCACAACACATATTTACAACTTCAAAAGGATGGGTAGATAGAGAAGGCCAACCAAGAACTATAGTATATTTTTCATGAGTGTGTTCTTGAATTTAGTGGATAATTGGTTTGAAATTTTTTCCTTGGTATTGTTTTCTTACAGAAAAATCTAACACTCTTCCATTGGTATGGTTCTATTCAAATCGTTGAATGGAAGACAGTTTGCTTCAAACTTGTGTTGGAAAAATGATGGGGAGATTGTTTTTCTTGGATCACAGGTGCTGTCGAGTATGATAGATAAGGTTCATCTCATGTGTGAGAGGATGAAGGCAGCTTAAGATCATTAGATGTCATGTGTTGATCAAAAGAGGAGTCCCTTAGAGTTTGAGGTCAGAGACAACATGTTCTTGAATGTTTCTCCTTGATATCAGAAGTGGATGTTTTTTATGGGTAGAAAACATTCTACTAGGTTCAGCTAACCTTTTTAGGTGTTGCGGCGAGTATGTGATCTAGGATATATTTTGGAATTTCCATCAATGTTGAATAGAATACACAACATATTTCATCTCTCCCAACATAGTCAGTATCCTCATGATGACTCCCATGTAATTGAGTGGAATGATTTTGATATCATGGATGACACCAAATTCATGGAGTGATCAGTGGTGATCCATGTTCTTTAAGATAAGATGCTTCATTGACATATTTGTTCCTTTAGTTCATGTGTTGTGAATTCATGTTGACCCGAAGCAGAGTACATCAGAAAGGGAGACATCGATTCATGTTTAGTAACAAGTGTTGTTTTTAGTTTTGGTTTTGTGTTTTTTTACTTTGATATTGTTATTGAAACATGTTTTCTATAAGTCGGGTTTATTCTCTGTTACATATTGTGTGGTGATGTGTAGATAGTAGAATGGGTAATACCAGATTCTGAATCGAGACATATTAATTAAGAATAGATTTAACTTGTTCGAGTGAGTCATTCCCACCCAAAGATGATATTTTCTTGACAATGAGAAAGGAATTACCTAATTCTTATGTCTAGATAGTTGGATATTCTATGATGTATGGTTTGGATGTTTAGTTGGACATTTTTGGGAGGAGTTGTTCTTTGATTTTGAGATTTTATTCTTGTTTTCGAACAACACATGGTGGCTTGTCCTTGGGATGTATCTTACATAGTGGTTGGTCACACCCCTAATTCATATGCGTTTGATTTTGAATTCATGGAAGGAATAATAATTTGAGTTGTATCTGATGTAATGGCTCCGACATCCTCGGTCCATTACATTGTCATAATCCTATTTTTGGGGTGTTCGGTGTGCCAATGGTAGCTCATATCAAGAGTATGCCAAAAACACCATTTTCCATCTCTAGGTAGCATTGGCGACTCAACATCTATAGGTTGTGTAAGTGACCTAGTTTTAGTTGGTCATGTTGGTGACACATCATCGATGGATCATGTGACAAACTTGGTATTGATAGGTCACGTCAGTGTCTCACCATTGGTGAATTATCATCAATAGGTCAGGCATTTTAGTTTGGGCATTATTGAATCATTTTAGTGACTCATGAATCAGTGGATCACATTAGCGACTGGTTGCCTTTGGGTCTTTTGAGTGAATCATTATTAGTGAGTCAATGTTTTTTTCTCATATCGAATACTCACCCATCGGTTACTCATTTCCAGCTTTTTCCAATTTTTCTAGTTTGATCCCTCATATGAATTATTTGGGATAAATTAATTTAAAAAACATGATTGGGAATTTATATAGTGTTTTAAGGGATATTAATTATATATTTAATATCCTAATTCCCTCATGACTTTTAATTTACCATCCTATTCTATCTCGAATGTGATCTAAAATTAATGGACCATGAATCCATTTTCCTTCCATTAAAATTGAATCTAGAACTTCTTATATGGGATCTTTTCTTCCCCATATAATTCCAATTTTATCCTGATGTTCCTAGAGTCATTATTCCTCATTCATTCAGGTGTTGTCTTGTGGCCTTTAGATTCAGTTTCCCTTAGAATCTTCTTCTACAAATGTGACCTTCTATTTTTGTTCAAGGAGGGCATGATGATCATCTGTTCTTTGAGGTAGGGATTCCATAATCTCTCTTTATCTGTTTATCAAGTAGGGTCTAAATGTTATTTGTATCATTGTGTTTACTTTAGATTCCATTTGTAACGGTGATAATTTAACAAGTTATAAAGATAACAGGCAATGATAAGATAACATGTTTTGCTTCCTTAGTAATAAATAATGTTCGGAGGAGATATAGATGATTATTGTGTTGTTCTATTTGTAATTTTTGATTCATGATGTAAATTGATTTCTCATTTTCCAACTAAAAATAATGGATTTTGGTGGTCCTTATTTTGTATAGGATTCCTGAATACTTATTGTTAATCTTATATTTAATTACTGTTAATATTAAAACATGATTAATCACATATATTTATTTAATTAAATGGATTCCCTTAGAAAAAATGTGTTCTATCGTAGCCCATAATTTGTCAACGTGTCATTAACGAATTATTGTGATAAATCTAAATTAACTTTTCATTGAATGGTGTGGTTTTGCGCTGTGTGTGGATCCTTTTGGTCATGTGTTGGTAGTGTGGTTTAGGAGTTGGAAGCACAACCCCGGGTACATGGGTGGACTGGGGGGTTGGTTATGTGTGTGTGTTATGACATGTTTGTGAAGTAGGACTATGGTTATGGTGAAGTGGGAGTCTGTCTGTTTTTATGAGGTGGAGGAGGAGGTGTAATAGAATCTCAGGTGCATAGGATTATTGATTATATAATGGATGAACTTTTTGAATAGTGGATCTGTATTTGGGTTGTTCTTTGATTGTTGAGAATGGTATGTTTGTGCAGGGGGACCACAACTAGTTGAGTTCTGTTGTTTTGATGGATGTGGTGCAATTTGTGTTGTGTGGATGTCGATGAAGATTTTTTAGGGATAATTTTGTAGAAGGATGGTCTTACCATGGGTGGGTGTTTCACTCAGAGTTTCTCGAGACATTTGGGAAGTGTGTGTGGGGTATGATTTTACTTGTTGTGTGATGTGATTATTAGTTTACGGGGTTGGGATTGAATACATGAATAATTTAATTGTTTAATATAGAGTAATAGTTGGTCAAATTAATTGGATAAGGTTATAAATTATGTTTGTGGCTTGTAGTGTGGTTATGCATTAGAGGTAGAAGTAAGGGCAGTTTTATGTGGTCAATTTGTTTGTTTTATAACAAATAAGTTGTGATGAGTGTTTGGTACACACACACACACATACTTTTAGTTCCTTTTGATTTCTATGTGTACCCCACCCTTTTTGAGCACTGTGTGTCGAACACCCCATTTCAAGGGGGGTGGTTTTTTCCATAACATCCCGGTGGGTGGATGGAAGGATTCTTATTGGATCTTCCCTGCTACATATTCTAGGAATTAGTATCCCAATACTCTTTAGGGGGGTTGTGGGGTTCTTTTGAGGTCCAGGTGTCTATGGGCGATGTATATTTCCCAGGTTTCTTCGGGGTGATTTGTCTTGTGCATTCCTATGTGTCTTCGAGAAGAGGTTGTAGTTTTTTGGGCCATGTTTCTATAGGTAGGATGTTATGTGGTTATGGACCAAGTGTTTTCAGGTAGGATTTGGTATGTGTCCCATGATTGTTTGGGTGGGTTGAGGTAGTGGGGCTTGTAGAAGAGAAAGATATCATTCAGATTTTTTCCATTTAGGATGAGATGTTAACTAGTATGATGTTAAATGGGGTACCCTATCAGTGATGTGTTTATTATATTAGATTACATGATGTGATTTTTTTGGTGATTGTACCCTGATGAGATTAGGGATGGATAGTGTACCAAATAAGGTGCTCTTGGGTTTCACTATTTTTCAAATGGGTTCATTAGTATGCTTTCCACTTGTTCATTTGAGACATCTGCTTTCCATACCAAGTATATAGGTATGGTCATCATACGTATATATAATTATTTTAGATTTCAATGTGGATTACATGAACTGTGCTATAAACTACAAGCCTGGGTGTGTGTATAGTTGTTGTGTCACTACAAAACAATGTTATTTTGGTATGTAATTTTGATTTTTCATTGAATCACTATGTGTTTTACATAAAAAATTCTTATGGTATGGATTGTGGATTCATTAATATATATTTATTTGACGTTTTTTGAGGTTGATAAATATTATCTATCAATTTTTGTTATTATAAAAAGGGTAATGCCTCCCATGTTCAGAAAATTTGAATACCCTTGGTACTAGTCACCACCTTGAGGCCTATTAGAGGTGGGAATCTGTGGTCATTATCTCTCTTACATCCAGAATAAGAATTATCATGTATCACTTCCATACCTTCCCTAATATTGATGAAGGAGGGTCGTGACCCAATAATCAATATCCAATGGAATAAACGTGAAATGGAAATGAAGTTGTTAACACCTAATTCAAGTGTAATAACTAATGAATTTTAATAAGAAAGTTATAAGATGACCTAAGAGGATCACATTTGACCTCATAAATATAAATATATTTATGTTATAAAATAATCAAATTCACTAATAAATTATACTATATATTCAGATATGTAAAAGTGAAATCAGACCTAATGTTAGGGTCATTTTAGTATGTAATTATTATTAGGGACTTTTTATGTTTAATTCCCCAATGGAGAATTTTTTTCTTTTGTATCCCTGTTTGCAAAAAAAATATTCTATAATTAATTTTACTATTAACCATTGAATGTTTAAATTCATTTGGTATATGCATGAAATTTTTTAAAAAAATAAAAGGAATCTTTTTTCATTTTCAATATGAAATACATTATGACTTTTAGACAAAATATGTATGGAATGTTTTTTAACTTATATGATATTACTGTAATTTTACACCATCATAATTATTTAATGTG
The DNA here is from genome assembly GCA_963277665.1 of Viscum album. Classification (NCBI taxonomy): domain Eukaryota; kingdom Viridiplantae; phylum Streptophyta; class Magnoliopsida; order Santalales; family Viscaceae; genus Viscum; species Viscum album. Next base: position 1,278,131,063 of record OY728131.1, read on the forward strand.
TTTATAGTTCCATAAAATGTTATCAATATTATTTTTTAATAGAATGTCATCATTTATATTTTCATGTATTTTAATATAAATTATTTTAAAATTGAAATGTTATTTCTCTCAAAATAATTCGATGATTTTTAGAGTATATTAATCATTTTCAATATTACCTATCGAATATTATCATCAAATGAGTATTATCAATTATGATATCATTTACCTTATTTAATTTATTGGTTTATGATTAATTTTGGATGTGGATGTTCTATTTTGAAACAATTCACAGATTTTGGTTAATGTGTTCACATTTCCTATGATTTTTTTAATATAAATACATTTGTTGATTATGTTTCAAGAATTTCAAAAGAGTAATGTATTTGAATTAGTATGTTTCAGTCAAGGCCCTCAATAACCCTTAAATGCATCTGTAGTTATCATCATACAAATTTGTTTGGGATTTGGATATTATCTTACCCAATTATGTGTGGTGTCTTGGTCGAATCCTTGATAGTATGTTTATGGTTTCCCTCTTTATGAATTTATTTTTTATGATATTATTTATTGATAATAAATGTGATTATTCAAATATTATAATATGCATGAATAATTATCTTTATTATGTGATTACTAAAATGTTATTATTTGATCATGTATTATTTATTCAATATTCTTCTCAAGATTATGTTAAATTGGAATGTGTTGTTAATTATTTACTATTACTTATTATATATGTTTATTTATGATAGATTTTGTTTTATTTTTATCCTTTCTAAGAAAATTATATTTCCCCTTTGATATGTTTTATTATTCCCCAGGATGGAAAGACTAATATATGTTGAGTATTTTCCCTTGGTCTGTCCTGTTAAGGGTATGTTGTGGAATTTTATACTTAGCATATTATTTTGATCCCATAAATAGAATGATATCATATTGATTTTTCATATACCTTATAAAAGACATGTAAAGATCATCTATCATATTTTTTATCCATTGGTAGAGTTTTTATTATCATCTCGGACTTTTGGAAAAGGGTTGAAATCCCATATCTAGTTGCTAACCTAATAGGGGTTCTGGAAACATTGGGTATACAATCCCATATTTAAAGGTGGTTTAATTAGAGTATTTAGAATCTATGTGAGTATAATTCCTTTATTGGTGGATTGTTTTAGTGGTTTTCATGGAATCATTATGAGTACAATCTCATTCTTAGTGATTCGATCTGGATTCTAGTTTGCAAAAATTCTCTCTTTTCTGGACCATGATTCTCTCTTTATCGATCAGGACACGAGGATACGTTGGGTTTGTGATATCCCCCAATTATCCTATGTGCGATACCCTATATAAGATATATAATATCTAGAGTTTCATATTTGGTTTGTGGTGTCTCTAAATGAAAATGAGTGTGATTCCCAATCTATGAGATGAGATGATTTGTGTTTTCCGAAGTGTTATAGGATTACCCTAAAAGTTATTGATGACATATCTTATCCTATTATCATGATATTATAAGTTAAATCATGATTTTTTGTGTGGATGGACCCGGTGAGCTTATTATCTTATGTACATACAACTTGGGATTGTGGGGATATGAAATTAACTTAGTGATACCTAATCAATGTGAACTCTCTAACTTATTACATCAATGATTTAAGGCCTATTCTAGAGGACTGTGATATCTCAGATGATGCCATCTTGGATGAAAAGGATAGTGGATTATGTTATTCTGGTTAGAAATTACCTTTGAGACTCTTGTAGAATCTTTTTCATTGAGGTAAGGTCAGGAACTCATAAGACATGGATTCCTAAACATGTATATTTGGTTTATTCATGGAGTCCTTGTAGATATATCACATTACATGATTGAAAGATAATTTTTATTGAGTTTAATTCTCTAGTATTTATAAGGATTAGTCAAGATGGATTATATTGTTCTCTCTCTTTTATGATTCCTATTCTAGATTAGAGTTGAATTTAATATTTACTTTTAGTTACTCACTTATATTTTTCGAATTTGGGGGTATCAACTATGTATTTTTATACTCACCCCTACATGGGATTCTTATACCTATAACATTGGATGTGAAGGAAGAAGACCTTGTGATGGAACCAAAGGAGGACCTAGAGTACGTGGATCTTAAAGAGATATACATAACAATGTGATTACCAGTTCTTGACCGAGGTGTGATCTTGTAGATTCACATGAACGTAGTTCCTCCTGGAGAATTTTAAAATATTTTTCAATTTTTGGTTGGAATGTATTTTTTCTATTTTATTTTTTTGGTACTTCTATTAAACTATGTTTATGGGACAGATTTATGGATGAATTATCTATCAGTTGATCTATTTTCCATATATTGTTTCATGGAGGTGGATCTGCATGCGTGTGTATAGTTACAATAGGTAAAAGTATCCCATGTTGGTATATTCCTACATTGCGCTATTTTTGCATCACCTATACTATTAGATATGGTCCTAGGGTAGTCATGACTGGGACCTCGGTGGTTCAGTTCCTGACAACTGTGGTTTTATTATTGTATTAATTAATTGTTATTATATTCAAAAAATTACTGGAAACAGAAACTCACTGTCCTCTTTAGATGCCATGTTATTTTATTTTGAGTTTTAAAAAAATATCTATTTTAAAAGGATAACATATTATTTTGTATGGGAAATCATAATAATGGATTGTATATAAACAAATTAAATCCCAAGTAAACATAATTAGTGACAAACCTAGTGAAAATGACTCATATAATAACCTGTTATGGAAACTTTTTATTGGTAATTTAAATAATGGACATTTAATAACAATATTCAATAATAATATTTATCTCATGTGACTTGAAATTCATCGATTCATGTCAGGATTTTGTAAAGATGTAATTGAACAATTTACCCTTCTCATGCATGGAAATATGAACCCCAAAATTACATTAATTAATTAATTTTGATTCATATAGTCCTTTCCTAGAAGAGGAAAGAGATGGTATTTCATACACAACTAACTTTACTAATGATTATATTACATATGATTATATCCACTTAATGAGTTATAAGTTATATTCATTTCATATTTTTAAGGTATGAAAATATGTGATTGAAAGAAAAATTGGTATGAAGATTAAAACACATCACTTAGTCTGAGTAACAGTGTATTATAGAAATTATTTAATTAGTAACATAAATGATTATGGGAATTTTTCAAACTCACTAATTCTTATATACCTTAATTTTTAAGGTTCTATAGAAAGGATTATTCCATCCTTAATAGTCATGGTTATATCAATGATGATTCTAGAAAATTGTTCATTATCTTTTTGGGTATATAAAATTTAGAAATTGTAATATACTCTTACCCATGATCCAACTAATTAAATAGATTATAGTCCATTTGAGTTGTGGTGTTGAAATAAACCCATTCATTCACACTCATTTTTATGTGGACACATATAATTTTTATGTCTTTAGATAGTGAGAAATTTTCCTCCACATGTATATGGTGAATCTTTTTAGGTTATCCTATTGGAAAATTATATTTCTAGTATTATCCTTCAGATAAGAATTTGATGTAGGGAATTTACAATTTTTATCTATAAAGTGAACACATTTCCACTAGAATGAAAAGGTGTAATATTGACATCATTAATTCTAATGATCTAGTTATTGAATAGTTGGTTTCGAAAATATATCCACAAGATATTGTGGGAGCTGAATTTTTTCTCGAAACACATGTAATTTTTAGGTCATGTTAAGATGTTATATGAACTGGGTGATATGTTTTTTGTCCCTGAGCTAGTATACACGATAATCCTTCATAATAATGAAACTCTAGCCTAAAAGGTGGTAGTATATGGAAACCATAAATCTATATGAAATGAAGTTCTCCATTCTTGGAAATAGACTATATACCAAAATAAATATTGTATTTTTGATTACCATCCATTTTTTAAATACCATTGTGTGAAAATGGGTGTTCAAAAAAAGATGGATGTGAATGGTATGCCAAATATTTTAAAGGCATGATAGGTACTGATGGGTTATATGAAATTTCAATGAATATAAAATGAAAAAACCTTTAACCATGATTAATGTGGAATTCAATCAAGTTATTACATTATATAATATCTCACCTTTATTATGTTATTTTTTATGTGGATATAAATGTTAATATTCAATCTTGGTTATTTTTGATGACACCAATTCAACTCTATGTAAAGTGTTTTTTATGCTTTGGAATGCTAATAAATAATGCAAGCATTAGAAATCCATTTTTGGTTGATGTTGGATTCTCTATCAACTGATGATCATTTTAATTAGTCCATAAGATACATTTGTTTAATAAAAAATGAAAGAGATACATGTTTCTATAAAATGGTTAGTGGGAATTCCATCATTTACCTTGTAATATATTTTAATAAAAAATTAAATATGGTAAATTATGTGAATGTCTTATAGATAATTAATATTATGTCATGTTAATTAATCTCTAGAAAAATATAGTTTAATTAGACAATAATATATGGATTAATATCTATTGATATTGATTATATATGAAACTTGGGATGAGTCAATGTACATGTATTAACAATGTGCACAAAAGATTCATTACAAAACATTTCAAATTTAGCATTATTTCCAATGTCACAGGGTATCAATCATTCCAAAAATATTTATCCATAGTAAAATGGGTATATTGATTGAAATATTGGAATTCATTAAGCCTTAATGGTGGGATCTATCATTTACACTATAAAGGGTGGTGGGATTTTTGTTTCCTTTATATAAGTCATGTTGGTATAATATCAAGATAAACCCGAAGAGATGCATTTGGAATATGTCAAAAAAATATTAATGTACATGATACATTGAAATTATAAATCTATATAGTATAGAGGATATAAGTAACTTTTAGTGATATGATACATTAATTATAGTTTCTAGAAAAATATTGATGATAGTCAATCAAATGTAGGCTATGTATTTTTCTAGAATGGTGGTGTAGTGAGAAGGTGAATCTCAAAAAAACCCAAGGTTATCAACTCTAATATATAATCAATTTACATAAAAATTTGAGATAATTTTAATGAGATGGTTTAGATATATTGATATTACTCTTATTTTAGGGTTGTTCCTTTTGATTCAAACCCTATAACAGTTTATTTCTGTAATACTATAGTCTTTTTTTTCGAGAATAAAAATTCGTACCATATAACGAATAATATACATCAAAAGATTCATATCTATAATGATTTTATTAAGAGAGGTGACATCACAGTCACAGAAGTATTGATATATGATAAAATTTTGACCCCTAACCAAATCCATATATAAATTGAAGTATTATAATAATATGACAAATTATTGATTGATACATTTTTATAGTCGTCTCTTGGTAAAGTATCTATTATAATGATGGGTTCACTAGTCCAAACTTATGAAAATAATTTTAATATTGTTACATGTATAAACTTTTATTTATTTATATATACATATTTTTCTTACTGTAATAGTGTTGATAATTTTTCTACCATTAAATTTATTGTAATTTATATATATTAAATGGATTATCAAAAGGTTATAGTAGTTCCCAAACTATAATTAAACATTGAGATACCATGATATTAATATTATTGTTATGGCCTATGGTGAAGATACATATTATTTATATGACACATATGATGTGTTACTTTCATGTTCTGGAGATAATAAGTATTAAGACTTGTTTTCATTTTGTTATCACATGATGATCTAATTTTGAGGATATCTTGAGGTGAAATACACTAATAGTAACACCATATGTTTCAGGATTCATTGGTTGTTCTTATCAAGTAACATATGTAATAGTCTCTTAAATTGAGATTGTTATCAATTTTTAATAGTTGATATCATATTTTGATTAATGGAAAAGACCATGGTATTGATGTCCTGGTGAAGTATCTTTTCTTTTGTGAAACATTTTTTTTATAGAATGGGTTTAATTGTATGGATGGAAATTGGATCATTTGGGTTGATAAAGTGATATCTTAGTCCCAATTAATTTGGATGGTAGTACCATAACTATTTCTATTCCCATGTTATAAGAAGAATGAACATGTAGTAATGTGAATAAATAATAAATATGTTTTGGATTGTTACACAAGCTGTGTATCTCTCTTTATGAGAAAACATCACAAAAAAGGCAATTCATGTTTGACTTGGATGCCAGTAGCATGTTTGACCCAGTGGGGGAGGATGATCAGTAGTAAAAGACAATTCATGTTTTCCAGTTATAGAATTTTCGAAAGTACTAATACTATGTTTCAGATACAAAGATAGAGATATTCATTAGAAGATTGTGATCGCTTTTATCTTGAACCAGGCTCTAACAGAGAACAAGGTTCTTATAGAGGTTAGCCAAATTTGGGGTTATGCACATCAGTGGTGGATGCACTACCTAGGGGAGTGGAAGGAGACTAATGTTTTGTGGGTCGATGTGTAGAATCATCTCCACGTAAAATTCCATTAATCGACCATAATGGCTGAGAATAGGCAACAATTACTCTCTCTCTAGCTGGGAAGTATGTCAGCACGGGAGTTGGGGATCACGTTAACAAATCTCCTTCACTTTTCTCTGGATTTCATTCCATTTGAGGAGTCTCGTGAATGATTCTTATAGGAGGCACTGCATTCATTCCCCCAGTACATAGATACTATGTTGCCCTTTTTGACATACCTGGAGGTCATAATAAGGAGGATGTGGTTGAGAGGATGAACTCATGAAAAGGTATACTATGAGAGGGGACCATCAGGGTGTTTGGAAGTGAAAGGATACAAGGGATTGTCTTCATGCTCCATGTAATTTGAGGTTTCATCCATTTGGTAGTCAAACTCAAAATTTTTAATTTCATCCTACGGGTCCTTAGGTAGTTCCAATAGGCTTGGGACTAGAACGTTTGAAATATAGAGGCCATGTGTAGATTCATATTTAGTGCCTATTTTGAGATATTTATGGTGGATGTGGGTAGGTTCAGCACCCTCCTCAGCAATAGTTTCCAGCCAGGTTGTTTCAGCAATAGGGATAGCATGCTCTCACTCCACTGATGGGAGACATATCAGGTGGAAGAAGACCTTAGCATGCTCCTCAGGGATTTCAACCTGAACATGGTAAAGGAGGAGTTTGATAGTATAATTTTTGGGGATATGGGAATGGTTAGTTTCATGCTATAGAGGTATAAATTCTAGTGGGTCCATAGATCATTCGAGGTACGATCTACTTCTTTAGTGCTCTTGTTTTCACCTTGTATGATACAAAATCATCCCAATCCTTTGTTTCACCCTTTCTATACTATGATCTCGAAATTGGAATATAGAGATTTTACATGCTCCAAGCATTGAGTATGCTAGTGAGAGGTCATATTATCTTTCTTGATGTTTTCTGGGGATGTAGATTAATGTCGGGGTTGCATTAGTCCCAGGAGGATTTTTTCCTATTATAGATGCAATTATACGATGTCATCCTTGGAATCATATGAATATTCTCATTTCATGTTTTCATTGACTTATTCTGGAGTAGTTTCTTGTTTTGGGACGTGGATGGGCAGTGTGTAGCTTTCATGGTGAGCATAGTTATCAGGTGGGAAGCCAGTATGTGGAGCCTATTATTTCTTTGTTGGTCAAGATGTCCATGGAATATGTGGATGATAAAATGGTGGGGGTTCCCAGAGATGTTGGGGAATTCATGGAAGTTTTTTCCTATGAGGATGTGACTCTACCCCCCTCAAAGTAACATTGATTTTCGGATAAACTTGTATCCCAGTGCTTCATCAATTTTGAGGCTCCATACCCTTTAACACCTTATGATATGGGGGAGATGCTTATTTTGATTGAAGACATGATGAAGACAGGATTTATCTAGACTATCATGTCACCATGGGGTGGTCGTGTCTTGTTCCAAATGAAGGAATATGGATGTCTGTGGATGTGCATAAACTACCATAGATTGAATTAGTTGACAGTATCGAAATGTTACACATTCCAAAAGGATAGATGATATTTTATACTAGATTTGGGGAAAATGTTGGTTTTCTAATATTGACTTAAACGCATGGTCGATTGTCTCATATCGACCTGTCAAAGTTCAGGTGCTCTCCTAATGTGTTTAGCAGCACTCGGGTCGAATCCTCGACGATGATACTTTGTAATCGTTGTTTGTTTTTGGTTGATTGTATTCTTATTTAGGGGGTTTTTTTATAGAGATTATAGAGTAATTTATGGGTGATGTTTGATTTAATAAATTCATAACGATTTGGGTGATTTCATTTTTAAGGAGTTAAGCTTGTGATATCATTGAGCTTTGCTTTATGTTGCATTTAATTTAACACCCACTTCGCAAGATAATGTTGATTGGAATTACTAACTATTGAGGCTTTAATCGAAGCCTTAACATAACTTAGTGTTATAATATATATCAGAACTTGTTGATGGTAGTGTATTTATAGTTCCAACAATCCATGGAAACCACAAGTTAATCAAAACAATTAATTAATTCATGACATGTTATGTCCAACATACACAATGTTAAATTAAAGAATATTCATCAAGGAAATACTCTCAATCAGTTAACATACCAATATTTTGACTCAACTAAATAATAGATTTACTCAGCAATTGAAATGATTAATAATCTGGTTAAAATTACTATGATGATAAATTATAGATAAAACAAAAAAGAATGGGATAAGAAAAGAGTAGTGTGTCGAACACGCATTATCGTTGAAGAGTGTTAACAAACAACTTTCGATTGAATGAAGAAGCAAAATAAGGGAAAGGGATTCAACTGTATTTAATCTATTTTATGAACATCAATATGAAACTACAGAAGGTGTATGGGAATAAGGGATATTGAAGAAGTAACTTGCATTAAAACAGAATTACAAAGAAAGAGACATACAAAATTACAACAATGAAGAACATAAAAATTAAATGAAAACAAAGAGAGGAGAAAAGGTATCTCAAGTGAATAAATGAGTATGATAGGTCAAACCAATCCTTTGGAAATTATTTGGTCATAAAAATATGATATTATCTCTTTTTAAATGCCAACCCCTCTCAACGAGAAAAAGGGAGAGTATTTATAGCCCAAGTAGTGGACTGTTTGCATTCCCCATTTGTGCCTCCACTTTCATAGCCATGTTGGCTATTCAGATAGCCTAATATCAAGAAATATCCTTCCTCACAGTTTTAGGTAATAATATTTTCCGACTACTCTCAAAATTTGGAGTCATTTGGGCCTATATAGCCAATGTTATGTCCGATTGATTAAACATTTTTAATCTGTCCATTTCAATCCATTCTTTTTGAAGTCCAAAATGTGAAAGCGTTTTTTGAATAGGAATATTCCTTCAAAACCAAATTATTTATTCAACACAGTCATCTGCCTATATCTCCTCTTTCACACTGCAAAATCTCAGGTTGATTGGAATCTTACATCATGAGATATTTCATGAATTATTTACTGATTTTATTTCTCGTCCAAAATGGTGGGTTGGACTTCAAGGCATATGTTGGGCCCCTTGTGTTTGTGTTGGGGCCTTGAAATTTTCATAAAAGACTACTTACATTTTCCCCAGAACTACGGTGGATAATAAAAGAGTTTGGACTTTTGTATTTAACCTAGTAAATCAATCATCATGAATAGTCTAGTTTCTTCACAGATTCATTGGTCTTGTTTGTAAGGACCTTATGACCCTTAAAATGGAATAATTGGCTCATGATACTTCTAATGAAATGTGTTATATTTAAATGGGAATACTAAAAAACAATAACAACTCAATTTTAATCATAACAATGATAGTTATTATTAAAACAGTAAACTAACTCAATTGGACTACTTCTAAAAATGCCCCAAAATTATACTTAATATTAAAGCATTAGTATTTCACACAAATTATGCACATTTCATATAAAATCAGTAAAGGGAATATATAATAAGACATGAAAATATTAACAACATCAACTCCCCCATACTTAGTCTTGTGCATGTCCTCATGTGCAATAAATATAAAAACAAGACAAAATCATTTTCACTCACCAACAAATATTAAAATATTGTTTTTCAATCAGGAGGGGTTTATACTATATCACTCAGAAATTTTGAATTCCACCTCAAGTTGTTATATAAAAACTGTTCTAAAACTAAATCCTTTTTTCAGGCACAAATTTAGAAATGGAAAATGTGGACACTCAAAACTCACACCTCTCAAGATGATAAAATTCATTTGTATAGGTTCTCTCTTTCACCAACCAAAATTGAAAATCTTCGATTTTGAAAGAGCTCTCAGCTTCCAATACCTATCCAAAGTGCACAAGAATCAAGAGGTCTTTTTAAGGGGTTTTTTTGTGGCTATGGGATGGTTGGAATATAATGTCCAAGAGAGAGAACAAGAGGGTTAAAACACCAACATAGAAAAAGCAATGCATATTTTTTTTTGAAATAAAACATTGAAGGAAATGAAATAACATATTTACAATGTAATAATTGTGTGAAGGAAGTCAAAATAGAGGAAGAAAATATGAAGTTAATGATAAGATGGAATATTTACAAAACACAAAACTTCTCCCAATATGAATCTAATTCAAGTGTTCTTTTTTATCCTTTTCCTTTTTTTCATAGTTTTTTCAAAAGTTGAACTTGGAAAAGATGTCACACTCATATCCCAACTCATGTTTGATCTTCTCACAACACTAGTTGTAATAGGTATAACATGATTAGAGGTTTAGGAAGAGTGATTTTTACCTACCCAAGACTCATCCCATTTTTTTAAATTTTTCTGATTTTTTTTCATAATTTTTGATTTTTCTGAACACTTGTCAATAAAATTAAAAAAATTACATAAATTAAAGTACATTACATTCCCCAAAACACATTGAATTACAACCTATCCCCCACACTGAAATGGATACTTTCCCTCAAGAAGATGATAACTCGTTGAAAATCAATAAAAGGTACCCAAACAATGAAATCCATTCCCACCACACTTAAATTTCAAAAAAAATTATGTAATGAAAATACATGTTGATATTGGGTTATAAAAGGTATTGGTCTTGTAATGTGGCTATCAAGGAAATGGTTTTCATAGGATCTTCAGGGCTTTCAAAAGGTTGATTAATGTAAGGGAAATGGGAGGCTATTTGGCTACTGTGATTCTCATGTAGTTCAGAAAATGCCTCTATCATATTAATGCACACTAACGTAAGAAATTCACCTCGATGGTCCACAAACTCAAGATTCAAAAATGGTGGTGAAAACACACATTTTGTAAATATGGTCATAGGTTTCCTTGGCATGAAAGCAAATGTTTTTCCTTATGGTTTGGGAAAATCATTTTCCAAATAAAAAATTGAGCATTCAAAATGAGTTGGTTTTGAAACAAAATTCTTTATCCGAAGTCATGATGAGAATACAAAATTTTTGAGATGAAAACATTCCTATTGACTCCCCAAAAATGTTGGACAATATTTCAACACTCGATGCTGAGTAAGCATGACTCTTAATTTTTTTTATTTTTTTTTGTTATGATTCTATTTTTTTGTATTTTATTGTTTTTTTAGTTTTTAATAAAGAAAAAATCACACAAAATAGAATGTGAAAAATCATGTGTTTGAAATAGAATGTGGTAAAAAAAATTAAAGAGATAGTAATAAGAAGAAATAGGTTGAGAGGGGAAGAGAGGGAGAGAGAGAGTTAAAGGGAAAAAGGTGCCCCTTGTTTAGATTTAGTGGGTTTCCATCTCCATCCAGTGGTGGGTCAATTGTAGATGTTGGGGATCCAATAGACGTCAAGGTGGTTCCAGGACCGTGGGAAGGTACCTGAAAAAAAATTCAATATTCATATAATGAAAAACTAAATAGAAATTAAAATTTTATAAATGTAAAAGAAAACATGGGTTGCCTCCCATGAAGCACTGAATTTATTTGTCTACATCTTGACAGTTGCAGTGGACTACCCATAGTTTGACGGTGGCCATCGTATTTTCTCAACTTTAGTGTGATTCCAGAAAAACATTTTCGTTCGGAGTCCAGATGATTCATTAGATAATTTCATCCTATCCTTGTTTGTGTGCTTTCAAAAAAATGGGGGTGGAAAGAGAATACTTCTATCCTCACTTTGGTCGTCAACCTGAGGAATAATGTTATCCAGAAAGTGATAGTTTTCTATGCTTGGAAATTTAGGAAGATGGTTCAATTCTAATGGTTCATTTATGTAAGGATCAGATAACAAAAAACCACAGTATGACATCCCAATTGTTTTTTACTCATTAATTTCATCACTTATCGATTTAGAGTAATGGGGATCAGTGGAGTCATAAGACTGAATACAATTTTCAATATCCTTTATTTTAATGTTGTTTTCCAAAGAATATTCAATTTCAACGTCACCAGTGATCACTTTATTAATTACAGAAAAAATCACACAACCATCACTTTCATTGGGAAAAGATAGACACATTTGTTTAGGGTTAACCTCACATATAATAGAATTGTTAGAATCACAGATAAAAAATGATTAATGTTGGATAAACTGATATGAATCAATAAATGAGAATTATAGTTCATTTTCCTCATTATCATCCAAGCTGGAAAAGTGGCGGTCAGTGGCATGATGAGATTCTAATGATTTTTCAAGATCTTTTAGATCAATGGAGTTTGAATTTGTAATATCAACTTCAACTTCTCCATTTATGACATGATTAATGAGGATACAATATTCAAAAACTCCTCTATCAATAGAAAAAGAATGACAAGATGGAATGGGGTTCAATTGACTCTTAGAGGTGTCCTTGGAAGCATGGATTGAGAATGCAGAGTGATCCTCATATGGGTATCACATGGCTTGGAAAATGTTGAACTTGCCCAGTTGGTCACTGAATTCCATGGATAAGATGCCTGAATGGATATAAATCTTGGTTCTCGCAGTCATGAGGAATGGTCTTCCTATAATTATGGGAGATCGAGAAGATTTTGACTCACCTTCCATGTCAAGGACATAGAAATCAGCAGGGAAGATAATATCATTGACTTGGAAAAGGAAATCCTCAATTATTCCCTAAGGACTGCATGTGCTTCGATTGGCTAATTGTATAACAACACCCGTTGGATATAAGGGACCTAGACCAATGTTGGAGAAGATGGATTTGGGCGTGAAATTAATTGAGGCTCCTGGGCCTATGAGTGCATCATCAAAGATGGAACTTCCAATTTGGCAAGGATCTGTAACGGTCCCTGGATCTTTGCACTTTATGGGAATAGACTACTGGGTGGAAACATTTTCGAAGGTCATATGTTTTCTCTAGTGGGTACACAACTCCTTGAGAAACATTGAATAATTAGGAATTTGTTTTATGGAATCTAAGAGGGGAATGTTGACTTCAACACATCTAAACATGTCAATAATTTCAGAATCGGGTTCAAAGGACTTCTTTTGCATAGAAATAGCTTGAAGAAAAGGAATTGTATTTTTAAGTGGAATGGAAGGAGGTGAGGGAATGTAATCAGATTCATTTTCAATTTTCTTTTTCTATTCATTTTCTAGGTCAACATTCAAAGGATGGTTGGAAGACATATCTTGAGGCAATGAAATTTTCTATCCTGATCTAAGTGAAATTGTGCTTACTTTACCCTTGGGGTTGGGTAATGGTTGAGTTGGAAGTTGGGAAGAATTGGATGGTTGCTGCTGACTAAGGTGGGATGCAATTTGACCAATTCGAGTTTCAATTTTCTTGAGGCTAGAATGGGTGAAAGAGGCACGATCTTCCACTGCACTTTCCCATGTTTTCTTAGAAGAAGAGGCTTGTCCTGAATTCGGGTTAACCTGATTTTGGTTCTTGTGAAAGCGAGTGTATTGGTTTTGGAATTGGGAAGGCTCACTAGGATAATAGAATCTAGGAGGAGGATTTTTCCTTTGAGATTGAGGAAGAAAAGGTTAAGGTTGTTGTAAATTACCAACACCTTGACCATATGGAAACTGGTTTGGGTTTTGAGGAGGGAATTGAGGGGGATGATATATGGGATTAACATACCTATGGCCTTGGTTATAGGAAGAAGATAAGGGCTCAGAGTGAGGTTGGTTGAAGTATCTAACAAACTGACCTGATATTTAAGGATTGGTGTTCCGGTGAGAATATGATGCATTGAGCTCCATTGGTCCAGATGAATATGATTAATCCTCTTAATGTTGTGGTCATGTGTCAGTTGGATGATATGGATAGTTGGAGATTCCACAGTTTTTGTCAGGTCCAAGAATCATTTATTGTAGAGAAGATGAGGTTTGAGATTTGGTAGCCACATCAAGTTATCGCACAAGACCTGTAAGTTCACTAATCCACTTGGTCATCTTGTTCGGCTCAATTGTTTGATTATCTTGGGCTTTTTTGACTTGATCGTGTGCTCATGTATGGAATTGTTGTGTGTTTGAAGCCATGTTACTTATGAGATATCTTGCAGCTTCAGGAGTTTGATACACAAGAGCATTGCCACTTGTGGCATCAATTACAGTTCTCTCCATAGCCAATAACCCCTTATAAAAGTATTGAATGAATAGTTGGTTAGAAATATGGTAGTGTGGGTAGGTTGCCACATTCTTTTTGAACCTCTCCCAGTACTAATGGAGTGATTCACATGGTAATTGATGTATACCACTTATATCCTTTCGAATATAAGTTGTATGAGAGGTAGGAAAGAATTTCTCTAAGAAGAGTCGCTTCATGTCATTCCATGTGGTCATAGAACCGGGAGGAAGGTAGTAGAGCCATGACTTGGTGGAGTTGTCTAGGTAGAAATGGAATGCTCAGAGCTTTATTTTTTCTTCAGAAACCCCTTTAGGCTTTATGGTAGAGCACACCACTTTGAACTCTTTAAGGTGGAGATGTGGATCCTCACCTGCTAGCCCGTGGAAATGAGGAAGGAGATGAATCAAACCTGATTTGAGTTCAAAGTCAGCTTCTATGTTTTGATATTTAATACCAAGAGGTTGGTAATTCATATAAGGGGTAGCATGTTCTTTAAGGGTTTGTTCCATAGGATTGGCCATATCTAATTCAACTGGTTCGTCAAGGACTGGTTCTTGAATTATTTGATTATCTCTTTTCTTCCTCCTATGTTGGCGAAGTGATCGATCAATTTCAGGTTCAAACAAATACGAGGGATTATTCGGATGGCTACAAGGCATTCAGAGAGATTTTGGAAGAAAGAGTAAGACAAGTTTTCTTTGTATTTTTTCCATTTATGATTTTTATGAGAAGACGAGTTTTTCTTTGTGTTTTTTTTCACTTTTTTTTTAATTTTGTTTTTTGGGTTTTTTTATTACAATAACCAGAATATAATGACTACATAAAGCACCATACCTTGAAATGGATCCATTTGAAATGCATGGCCAATTGTCGCCTATCAACCGGTAAAAGTTCCGGTGCTCTGCTAATGTGTATAGCAGCACTCGGGTCGAATCCTCGGCGATGATACTTTGTAATATTTGTTTGTTTTTGGTTGATTGAATTGTGATTGGGGGGTTTGTTTGATGAGATTATGAAGTAATTTATGGATGATGTTTGATTTAATAAATTGATAAATATTGGATTGAGTTCATTTTTAAGGTGTTAAGCCTGTGATATCATTGATATTTGCTTTATATTGAATTTAATTTAACACCCACTTCGCAAGATAATGTTGATTGGAATTACTAAGTGTTGAGGCTTTAATCCAAGCCTTAACATAACATAGTGTTCTAATCACAATTAGATCATGTTGATGGTAGTGTATTTATTGTTCCATTAATCCATAGAATCCACACGTTAAACAAAACAAGTCATTAATTCCGGACATGTTAAGTCCGACATAAACAATGTTAAATTAAAGAATACTCATGGAGGAAATACTCTCAATCACTTAACATCCCTAAATTTTGACTCACCAAAATAAAAGATTTACTCATCCATTGAAATGATTAATACTATGGTTAAAATTAATATGATGATAATTTATAAATAAAACAAAAAATAACGTGATAAGAAAAGTGTAGTGCGTCGAACACACACGATCGTTGAAGAGAGTAAAAATGACTTTCGATTGAATGAGGAAGCATAAGAAGGGAAGGGGATTCAACTGTATTTAATATATTTTAAAAACATTAATATGAAACAACAGAATGTGTATGAGAATAAGAAATATTGAAGATGTAAATTGCAATAAAACAGAATTACAAAGAAATAGATATACAAAATTACAACAATGAAGAACAGAAAAGTAAATGAAAACAAAGAGAGGTGGAAAGGCCTCTCATGTGAAAAACCGAGTATTTCAGGTCCTCCCAAGCATTTGGAAAGTATTTTTTCTTGAAAATATTATCTTCTATCTTCTGAAATGCCATCCCCTCTCAAATAGAGTAGGGGAGAGTATTTATAGCCCAAGGAGTGGACTGTTTGCATTCCCAATCTGTCCCTCAACTTGCATCGCCAAGGTGGCTATTCAGACAGCCGAATCTCGAGAAATATCCTTCTTTAAATTTGTATATAATAATTTTTTCTGACTACTATAAATATTTGGAGTCATTTGGACATACGTAGACAAATTTCTGGCTAGTTTATTAAACATTTTTAATCTGTCCATTTTATTCCAGTGTTTTTGAAGTCCAAAATGTGAAAGGGTTTTTTAATTGGAATATGCCTTCAAAACCCAATTATTTAGTCAAAATTTTTTGCTGAATATATCTCCTCTTTCACACTGCAAAATATCATCTTGATTGTATTCTTAAATCATTAGATATGTCATTAATATTGTAATGATTTTATTTCTCAGCCAGAATGGTGGGCTGGTCTTGAAGGCATATGTTGGGCCCAATGTGTTTTGATTTGGGCCTTGAAATTTTTATCCAAGACTCCTTACATTTTCCCCAAAACTATTGTGGAGAATAATGGAATGTGGACATGTTTATGTAACCCAGTAAATCAATCTTTATGAATACTCTTGTTTCTTCACAAATTCATAGGTCATGTTTGTGAGGACCATATGACTCTTCAAATGGAAGAATTGTCTCATGATACCTTCTAATGAAATGTTTTATATTTAAAGGGGAATCCTACAGAATAATAACCACACAATTTGAATCCGTATAGTGATAGTTATTATTAAAACCATAAACTGACTCAATTGGACTACTTCTAAAAATGCTCAAAAATTATACTTAATATTAAAACATTAATATTTCACACAAATTATGCAAATTTAGTATAAAATCAGTAAAGGGAATATATAATAAGACATGAAAATCTTAACAACATCATCTAAATATTGTCTAGTAATAATAAATTTATGTTTATGTAGGGTTACATCCCAAAGACTACTTTCAAATTCATGTATGGGCACATGAGTTCATAGTTATGTTGGTTGGTGTTACCAGCCCACTGTTTGTGTTTATGGGACATATGAACTCTGTATTTTTTGTGTTCTAAGACCATTTCTTCATTGTATTCACTGTTGAAATTATAATTTACTTAATCCCAAACGAGGATAATAATGATTATCTCTGGACTGTCCTGGAGGTCCAATAATGCCACCATCTCTACAGAAAGATTTCCAAGTTATATTGTAACACACAGGAGGTCCACATCATTGGACATGTGGTGTATCTGTAGGTTTCTTCAGTGGACCCTTCAAAGGTCAAAGAAATTGATTCGTTTGAAGAACCCAAGAGTGTGGAAGATGGTCACTTATCTCTTTGTGTAGTGGGCTATTACTGGATATTTTTACCTAATTTCACTCAATTTGTAGATCCATTGATGACTCTGACCATATTCGACCATCCCTTTGTTTGTTCTGAGTAGTTTCAGCCAACTTTCATCTTCTGGAAAGGGATGTTGCTCTGTGCTCCAGTGCTTCAGATCTTGAGTTTTATCTATTCCTAGAAACACTAAAACATGAGATATCATATGTGGATGTATTTTCTCCAAGATTACAAATTTGAGATCTCATAAAATGTAACACCCCAAGATTTCATAGTGTGTTATTTCTTCAAAATAATTCAATAACTTGCACTACACGCAACACCGAGTTCAATTGCACCATGACTTACCAAAAAAAAATCCATTAAAAGAGGTCATGAATAGCATTAACTACATTTTTAACTTTATATAATCCTTGTAATTTTAGAATCCATATTATGAGTTTCTTAGTCATAATGCAAGAACAGATTCATTTTCAGTATTGCACTTTTATCAACTTTTGATAGTGAAACCTTTTTAAATACAATATTTTAAGCTTTTTGACTAAATGGAGACATCAAAAAAATTTAGAATGAAACATCCCAAGCTTCCACGGTACGCTTTCTTTTGAATAAAACAGTAGCGTGTGTTGTACGCAACGTCGAGTTTTAACACACACCACAACCGATCAAACTAGCTGTTATGAATAGTAATACCTAAATTTTGAAATTATATATATTTTATATTTTGAAATGGACTTCATTTTTGGATTCGGAATATCGAATTTAGCCTAAGGTGAAATTTTGGTACTTTTCGGATAACTTTCATATTTTGATGAATAGTGAAAATTACTAAATTTTAATTAAAAACAACTTTTTTAATCAAAATAATTAATAGTGATAAATTATGAATTTGAGTGGTTTTAAAGTATATTTAGAATATATTTTAACAATTTAATATAATGTTGGTCATTAGACATAATTTTACAATTAAACCGAACATAAACAAGTGTCAATCTTTTGATAGTTATTATCTCTTAAAAACACGCTTTTTGTTTTGACAGCGGGAATTAATTTTAAATTAATTTCTGCCACTTCTGTGTTTTGAATTTAGAAAAATGGATTCCATATTTGGAATCAGGATGTTCAAATTGTGTAAATAGGTAACTTTTATTTTTATACATTTTGAATAATTACTACGGTAAATATTTTATTTACCATGGTTAAGGGTAAATCCGGTAAATAAGGGTTAAAAAATAATATTATAATAATACTAAATTACCCTAAAACGTGTCTTAACCCTATTTATTGATACATGGTCGACCATGGTCATCTTTAGGTCAATTTTGGGACCCCATTGATCCACTTGTAAGTGATAATGACACTTTATATTAATAAAGTTAAAATAAAAATAAAAATGACATAAGCTTACATCTTTTAGAAGAACAATTTTTACATAGGGTTATACATGTTGGATTTTCGATTATAAATATTCATTAGAAAGATAAAAGGATTTACTACAAAATTATATTTTATTTATAATTTTTAGACATCAAATAATTTAAATTATTAATGACACAATAATGATGCAATGTTTACCTCATTAATAAATCATTTAAATAAATAAGATTATAATGATTAAAATATTATCTAAAAAATGTCCAATTCTTATTGGTTCATGTTATTTAGAATATTAGTCATCTTAGCTTCGACCTAAATGATTTTTGGACCATTATAAACCGAATATAATTATATTATAAAGTAATACTTTCACTCTTTCCTAAAGAGCCCCTCTTCTCCCTTATAAAAGGAGACCACTTCTACTCATTCCTCACACCTATCAAGCCACTTTGCTCGTCCAAACTCTGCCCAACTAAGCTCCCCAAATCCCTCTACTCCTCCTTGAAGCTTCTACTTAGGCAGAAATCATTTCAAGAAGTCCTTTGGTTCCAACCAAAGTGAGTTACCTAAATTAAAGGTAACGATTTCTATTAAATTATTTTCCTTTATTTTGCTTCTCCAACCCCCAAACTCTTTTTATTTCCTTTCTTTTGTAACAACACCAGTATCCTCAATATACTAGGATGTTGTTATAAGAAGGATTCAAACTACACATACACACAACTCCATCTAATGGATGATGAACATAATGTTTCTGTGGATGGCAAACTAACGCCTCACGAAACGATGATTGTTCAAATATATCTTACCGCCTCTCATGGTGGCCATTATGATGGCACTGTAATTAAATATGATATTAATGATATATATTTTATATATAATCTTCTGTAATTCCATTTTATTTCATACCATTATTCGTTTCATGTTGTATATACATACGATAATTTCATTTGAGGAAGTGCGGACTACCGCCCCCTTAAAATGATATGACTCGTTCATACCACACATGGAACGTATAAAGGATGGTGTTAATGAACTTAAGTAACATATATAAAATATTATATTATACTGGAATAGTAATATACCTATGTATCATTTGGATTCAATTCTTTTAAAATAAAAATTAAATGGAAGTAGCGTTCGTGCGTACGTACGGACTACCGTCTCCACGAACGCGATGAGATTCATTCTCCATCGTATCCATTCAAGTATAATTATCATTTTATGATTTAAAAATGATGTTTAAGGACTAGATATCATTCTGGATATGAATAAGATACAACAACCATGGCTTATGTAACAAAACATATAAAATAAAATGAGTAAGTTAACTCCCGAAACGACGATAATTCTAAGATATTATTAACAAACCAATGTTAAAAGATCATATATGATATCATATTAATATATACGATTCTTTTATAATTTAATAACAACTATTTCACCATTATACAGGAGGTTAACCTACCCCAACAAAGGAAAAGTACAAGGTAAGGGATTTTCTTATCTCACTTTCAATTCCGTGAGATTTCCATTGTTCGCCACTAAATTATTGAAAGTGGTGTATTGTGTACTGCCATTTGATATATATTATCATGATTCTATTTATATTCATGTTATTCTGTAAATAATTTGGTGGTTATTAACTTTTGGCCATACGACTCAGTTGATTAACGTGGTAAGGGGTTTTCATCTCACTCCTTATTCTAATGAGATTCATGCCATATTGCCACCATTACCTTTTGTGTGGTGTATGTACTGCCCATAATTATATTCATTGTGTAATACACTCTAATTTATGTGTACTTACATATTCATTGTATGATACCTCTTTCATGGGTTGTATGTTTCATAAGTTACCAAACTGGTAAGGGTTATTTCACAATCTCTTCATTATCTGAGGTTGTTTATACGTAATAATCTACTGGGATCTCGTTATCATCCACATCCATGTTTCTTCAAAATGTATTTCAAAACATTTTTAATATTTAAAATAATATGGGTTAAAGTCATTTATACCCTTGTTTGACTTTTTATAAGAGGTTTATAAGGGAATCTTTCCGTCGTTTTCCAAACAAGGTGCTTTTTAACCTTTTCGACAGAATTAAGATAAGAATGTTTTTTTTAACTTATACGGTGGGTGTGGTTATTTTCCGCCGTTATAAAATCGTCAAAGCTTCCCTTAAAATCTTATAAGATTATTTTCAAAGAAAATGTTTGATTTTATACGGATCTTAAATGATTTCAAAATTAAAGGAGATATTTCTTTAAAAAGAATTTTGATTTCATCTATGTCAACATCCTTTGATGGGTTTTAAGATTATTTGAAGTTGATTTATTATGATACAAAACTTCTATATTGTTTTGAAGGTTTTGTGATATGTTTGACTGTGGATGTGCTATTTTTATACCATTCATAGTTTATGGTGAAAGTATTGACATTTCGTATGCTAGTTCCAATAAGAATGTTTATGTTATATTTCAATCTTTACTTCATATGAATGTGTTGGACAAGTATGTTCCAGGTTGGGGACAGGTTAAAGTAAGCCCTCCAGGTTGGGGACTGGTAAAAGTAAGCCCTCCAGGTTGGGGACTCGTAAAAGTAAGCCCTCCAGGTTAGGGACTGGTAAAAGTAAGCCCTCCGGGTTGGTGTCCGGTTATTAGAGGCACTTCGGGTTGGTGTCCGGTTATTAGAGGCACTCCGGGTTGGGTTCCGGTTACAGTTAGCCCCAAGGTCTTGGGACGAGGCCTTGAAAAGTAATTAAAGTTTAGCATTATGCTTTCCAACATTATGAAAGTGGTTATTGATTTTTGCATGTGATTATTCGATTAGTAGAATATCCATGTGAGTAAGTAAATGGAATTATTTCAATTTATTTATGCCATACCATGTTGAAAGTTCATGTTTGAAAGGCTTTTGTTTTAGTTATACATTTCCTTAAAAGTTTATTCTTATTTATGAAAGTTTCCGCTATATTGTTATCCTTACTGGGCATTTGAGCTAACCACTTTTCTATGTTTTATTTTTCCCAGGAAGTGAAGAAGTAAGTTATGAATGACCTGCAGGGATATTATGTGGGGATATGAGTGTGGAATATGGAGACAATATGTAGTTGTAGTAGTTTTTCATTTTATGATGTAATGTAAAACCAATGAATATATCTAGTGTTTCCAAGGCTACTAAACCAATCGGTCTTTAGAGATTTGATCTTTCTTGTGATCATGCCAATGTTACGAAGTAATGCACCGACTCTGGGTAGCTGGGGTCGGGGCGTTACAGTTGGTATCAGAGGAAGTTTAGTACAAACCTTGGAAGCTAGATTTAGATAAACTCCGATTAGAGCACGTAGACCTAAGATGAACTTTGAGGATTAGTGTAGAAGAACTTCCTAGAATTTTGGTATTGTAGAGATTTTGTGAGTTTTCCAAGCAATACATCCCTGTCTGGATACGAGCAGGTAGAGGCGGCTCTGGCACAAATGTACCTAGGGGTAAAACCCGAAAACACCGCTTTGAGCTAGACTCGAACGGGAACTGGTGCACGACAACGGGCCTTGCTGCACTCTTGGTTACGACACTCCCGGGGGATATGCTTAGGATAATTCTCATTTTCTTTACAAACCATTATGAAGGGTTTATGAGTATATACTTCCTCAAATAAAACATTTTTATGATTATGGATTATATCCATAAATAGTTCAATTTATGTTAAGTGTTTTATAAGTATGGGATTATGTATTTTGACTCATAAACTGATCTAGTTTATGCCATTGTTTAGAAATGGCGCCCAGTAGAAGGAATGATAATTCCAGAAATGCACATGATTCAAAGAGAAGGAAGGATCATATCTCTCATGGTCTTAAGCTAGAATTTATAAGAGGAATAGTCTCCCATGTATTATCATCATATGAAGAAATAATATCATGTGTTGATAAGATAAGTAAAGAGTTTACTGAGTCCTATGGCTTTGAAGGGAAGCAAGAGAAGAAAAGGATGGAAGAGAGAAAGATGGATAAAGGGAAGAGGGAAAAGAAGAATTTTCCCATATGTGGTAACTGTGGAAAGAAACACCCTGGAACTTGCCTGAAAGGAATGGGAGTTTGTTATAAGTGTGGAGGAAAAGGGCACAAAGTACGTGACTGCAAGGGTATGAAAATGGTTTCAAATGTACAATGCTTCATTTGCAAGGAGTTTGGACACTACGCGAACCTATGTCCCAGTCATCAGACTATGCCGCAAATGATGTTATTGGATAATAATCATGTTATGATACTACCACAGATGAAGAGGAATGATTAGAGTTCTTATGTTGATTATGTCAATTGAGTGTTGTATCAACAATGTACTTGTTACAATAATCATGGAGTATATAAGGATTGTACTGCAGTACTATTTCATTAAGGACTTGAGATTGTGTGGAACAAAGAAAAGTGACTCAATAGCAGGATAAATTTTTGGAAAATATATGGTTAAGAGAATGATAAATCATAATATAGTTCTGATACTGAGGTAGTGATTTTGGAATAATATGTGATTGTTTTGGATAAATTATATTGGATATTCTTGACTACCCTGGAACTGATTAATGATTTGAATATTCCATCATTGTTGGGGTTTAAAACATTTTTGGATTAATGAAGAATATCCAACTTTTTATATGGAATAAGGGAGCATGAATGTAATCAATAACGAATATGGTAATTCAGGATGTTTCGGTGTATTAAAAGAATACATGATGAAGGTATTCAAATGCTATTACGGGGTAAAAAGGTTCTACATTATGTTTACCTTACTTATAAATGTTGGACTTTGAGTATGGATAGAAGTATTTTGGATAGTTCTAGTTTGGATTATTTTGGATTTCCATAAAAGGACAACCCGGAGGTCGGGCGGCAACCCGTCGCGTCCGGCAAAGCTGCGAGACTTGAACCCGCAACCGAAGGGCGACAATGGTGTATCACCTACCACTGGCCCACGATATGTCCTAGATTAAATAATGTAGTTTTTATTAAAAGATCTTGTAGATGAATTATAAATTCGTTTATTTTGGAACCCTATACGAATAGTGTAAATAGAATTTTTTTTTACATTCTATTATCTTTTAGAGTGAAAGATGAGTTTGTGGTAGAAATTTATTAATGGATAAAACTATAATTATAAAGTAAGTATATCTCCTTATGATCTTAGCCAATATCATAAATAAATTCCTCAATATTAAGAAAAGCAACTTAGAACAAAAATGTTTTCCTAGATGGTACCTTAAATCATCACTAATTTATGGCTTTTGGATTGTTGGCCTTTTCATAGCCATGTTCTCTACCACTCTCCATCAGATAATTGATGGTTAGATTTTTCTTCCATATCCATATTTTCTTACATGGAACCCTAGTATGTGTTATTTTCGGTAATCTTCATACTTTCGACTCTTTATTTTAAATAGAGGCCTCGTTAATTCATTTTTCGATGTGGGATTTCAACTAAGATATTTTGAAACATCAAAAATGTGTTATCCCAATACCCTATATTTTGTTGAACCGATGGTACTTCAAATCATCATAGATTGATGAGTTTAAGGACCTCAATTATACACTTGTTTGTGATTGATGACCTCAATCACTACCTATAAATATTTACGTTTTTCCTCCGATTATATGTCTCTAATTGCCACCAATGTTCTCCTAATCATGATCATAATTTGGTGGTGACCCTTTCATTTCACTTTTCCACATATTAAGACTAAATTTTAGTAACCCAATTTCCGATGTGGGTTTTCCCACAAATATATTATCTATTTTCAACCTTTTATTTTCGAAGAACAATTTCAAATTGCGAGGACGCAATTTATTGAAGGAGGGGAGAATGTAACACCCCAAGATTTCATAGTGTGTTATTTCTTCAAAATAATTCAATAACTTGCACTACAGGCAACACCGAGTTCAATTGCACCATGACTTACCAAAAAAAATCCATTAAAAGAGGTCATGAATAGAATTAACTACATTTTTAACTTTATATAATCCTTGTAATTTTAGAATCCATATTATGAGTTTCTTAGTCATAATGCAAGAACAGATTCATTTTCAGTATTGCACTTTTATCAACTTTTGATAGTGAAACCTTTTTAAATACAATATTTTAAGCTTTTTGACTAAATGGAGACATCAAAAAAAATTTAGAATGAAACATCCCAAGCTTCCACGGTACGCTTTCTTTTGAATAAAACAGTAGCGTGTGTTGTACGCAACGTCGAGTTTTAACACACACCACAACCGATCAAACTAGCCGTTATGAATAGTAATACCTAAATTTTGAAATTATATATATTTTATATTTTGAAATGGACTTCATTTTTGGATTCGGAATATCGAATTTAGCCTAAGGTGAAATTTTGGTACTTTTCGGATAACTTTCATATTTTGATGAATAGTGAAAATTACTAAATTTTAATTAAAAACAACTTTTTTAATCAAAATAATTAATAGTGATAAATTATGAATTTGAGTGGTTTTAAAGTATATTTAGAATATATTTTGACAATTTAATATAATGTTGGTCATTAGACATAATTTTACAATTAAACCGAACATAAACAAGTGTCAATCTTTTGATAGTTATTATCTCTTAAAAACACGCTTTTTGTTTTGACAGCGGGAATTAATTTTAAATTAATATCTGCCACTTCTGTGTTTTGAATTTAGAAAAATTGATTCCATATTTGGAATCAGGATGTTCAAATTGTGTAAACAGGTAACTTTTATTTTTAGACATTTTGAATAATTACTGCGGTAAATATTTTATTTACCATGGTTAAGGGTAAATCCGGTAAATAAGGGTTAAAAAATAATATTATAATAATACTAAATTACCCTAAAACGTGTCTTAACCCTATTTATTGATACATGGTCGACCATGGGCATCTTTGGGTCAATTTTGGGACCCCATTGATCCACTTGTAAGTGATAATGACACTTTATATTAATAAAGTTAAAATAAAAATAAAAATGGCATAAGCTTACATCTTTTAGAAGAACAATTTTTACATAGGGTTATACATGTTGGATTTTCGATTATAAATATTCATTAGAAAGATAAAAAGATTTACTACATAATTATATTTTATTTATAATTTTTAGACATCAAATAATTTAAATTATTAATGACACAATAATGATGCAATGTTTACCTCATTAATAAATCATTTAAATAAATAAGATTATAATGATTAAAATATTATCTAAAACCTGTCCAATTATTATTGGTTGATGTTATTTAGAATATTAGTCATCTTATCTTAGACCTCAATGATTGTTGGACCATTATAAACCGAATATAATTATATTATAAAGTAATACTTTCACTCTTTCCTAAAGAGCCCCTCTTCTCCCTTATAAAAGGAGACCACTTCTACTCATTCCTCACACCTCTCAAGCCACTTGGCTCGTCCAAACTCTTCCCAACTAAGCTCCCCGCATCCCTCTACTCCTCCTTGAAGCTTCCCCTTAGGCAGAAATCATTTCAAGAAGTCCTTTGGTTCCAACCAAAGTGAGTTACCTAAATTAAAGGTAACGATTTCTCTTAAATTATTTTCCTTTATTTTGCTTCTCCAACCCCCAAACTCTTTTTATTTCCTTTCTTTTGTAACAACACCAGTATCCTAAATATACTAGGATGTTTTTATAAGAAGGATTCAAACTACACATACACACAACTCCATCTAATGGATGATGAACATAATGTTTCTGTGGATGGCAAACTAACGCCTCATGAAACGATGATTGTTCAAATACATCTTACCGCCTCTCATGGTGGCCATTATGATGGCACTGTAATTAAATATGATATTAATGATATATATTTTATATATATGCTTCTGTAATTCCATTTTATTTCATACCATTATTCGTTTCATGTTGTATATACATACGATAATTTCATTTGAGGAAGTGCGGACTACCGCCCCCTTAAAATGATATGACTCGTTCATACCACACATGGAACGTATAAAGGATGGTGTTAATGAACTTAAGTAACATATATAAAATATTATATTATACTGGAATAGTAATATACCTATGTATCATTTGGATTCAATTCTTTTAAAATAAAAATTAAATGGAAGTAGCGTTCGTGCGTACGTACGGACTACCGTCTCCACGAACGCGATGAGATTCATTCTCCATCGTATCCATTCAAGTATAATTATCATTTTATGATTTAAAAATGATGTTTAAGGACTAGATATCATTCTGGATATGAATAAGATACAACAACCATGGCTTATGTAACAAAACATATAAAAGAAAATGAGTAAGTTAACTCCCGAAACGACGATAATTCTAAGATATTATTAACAAACCAATGTTAAAAGATCATATATGATATCATATTAATATATATGATTCTTGTATAATTTAATAACAACTATTTCACCATTATACAGGAGGTTAACCTACCCCAACAAAGGAAAAGTACAAGGTAAGGGATTTTCTTATCTCACTTTCAATTCCGTGAGATTTCCATTGTTCGCCACTAAATTATTGAAAGTGGTGTATTGTGTACTGCCATTTGATATATATTATCATGATTCTATTTATATTCATGTTATTCTGTAAATAATTTGGTGGTTATTAACTTTTGGCCATACGACTCAGTTGATTAATGTGGTAAGGGGTTTTCATCTCACTCCTTATTCTAATGAGATTCATGCCATATTGCCACCATTACCTTTTGTGTGGTGTATGTACTGCCCATAATTATATTCTTTGTGTAATACACTCAAATTTATGTGTACTTACATATTCATTGTATGATACCTCTTTCATGGGTTGTATGTTTCATAAGTTACCAAACTGGTAAGGGTTATTTCACAATCTCTTCATTATCTGAGGCTGTTTATACGTAATAATCTACTGGGATCTCATTATCATCCACATCCATGTTTCTTCAAAATGTATTTCAAAACATTTTTAATATTTAAAAGAATACGGGTTAAAGTCATTTATACCCTTGTTTGACTTTTTATAAGAGGTTTATAAGGGAATCTTTCCGTCGTTTTCCAAACAAGGTGCTTTTTAACCTTTTCGACAGAATTAAGATAAGAATGTTTTTTTAACTTATACGGTGGGTGCGGTTATTTTCCGCCGTTATAAAATCGTCAATGATTCCCTTAAAATCTTATAAGATTATTTTCAAAGAAAATGTTTGATTTTATACGGATCTTAAATGATTTCAAAATAAAAGGAGATATTTCTTTAAAAAGAATTTTGATTTCATCTATGTCAACATCCTTTGATGGGTTTTAAGATTATTTGAAGTTGATTTATTATGATACAAAACTTCTATATTGTTTTGAAGGTTTTGTGATATGTTTGACTATGGATGTGCTATTTTTATACCATTCATAGTTTATGGTGAAAGTATTGACATTTCGTATGCTAGTTCCAATAAGAATGTTTATGTTATATTTCAATCTTTACTTCATATGAATGTGTTGGACAAGTATGTTCCAGGTTGGGGACTGGTTAAAGTAAGCCCTCCAGGTTGGGGACTGGTAAAAGTTAGCCCTCCAGGTTGGGGACTGGTAAAAGTAAGCCCTCCAGGTTAGGGACTGGTAAAAGTAAGCCCTCCGGGTTGGTGTCCGGTTATTAGAGGCACTCCGGGTTGGTGTCAGGTTATTAGAGGCACTCCGGGTTGGGTTCCGGTTACAGTTAGCCCCAAGGTCTTGGGACGAGGCCTTGAAAAGTAATTAAAGTTTAGAATTATGCATTCCAACATTATGAAAGTGGTTATTGATTTTTGCATGTGATTATTCGATTAGTAGAATATCCATGTGAGTAAGTAAATGGAATTATTTCAATTTATTTATGCCATACCATGTTGAAAGTTCATGTTTGAAAGGCTTTTGTTTTAGTTATACATTTCCTTAAAAGTTTATTCTTATTTATGAAAGTTTCCGCTATATTGTTATCCTTACTGGGCATTTGAGCTCACCCCTTTTCTATGTTTTATTTTTCCCAGGAAGTGAAGAAGTAAGTTATGAATGACCTGCAGGGATATTATGTGGGGATATGAGTGTGGAATATGGAGACAATATGTAGTTGTAGTAGTTTTTCATTTTATGATGTAATGTAAAACCTATGAATATATCTAGTGTTTTCAAGGCTACTAAACCAATCGGTCTTTCGAGATTTGATCTTTCTTGTGATCATGCCAATGTTACGAAGTAATGCACCGACTCTGGGTAGCTGGGGTCGGGGCGTTACAGTTGGTATCAGAGGAAGTTTAGTACAAACCTTGGAAGCTAGATTTAGATAAACTCTAATTAGAGCACGTAGACCTAAGATGAACTTTGAGGATTAGTGTAGAAGAACTTCCTAGAATTTTGGTATTGTAGAGATTTTGTGAGTTTTCCAAGCAATACATCCCTGTCTGGATACGAGCAGGTAGAGGCGGCTCTGGCACAGATGTACCTAGGGGTAAAACCCGAAAACACCGCTTTGAGCTAGACTCGAACGGGAACTGGTGCACGACAACGGGCCTTGCTGCACTCTTGGTTACGACACTCCCGGGGGATATGCTTAGGATAATTCTCATTTTCTTTACAAACCATTATGAAGGGTTTATGAGTATATACTTCCTCAAATAAAACATTTTTATGATTATGGATTATATCCATAAATAGTTCAATTTATGTTAAGTGTTTTATAAGTATGGGATTATGTATTTTGAATCATAAACTAATCTAGTTTATGCCATTGTTTAGAAATGGCGCCCAGTAGAAGGAATGATAACTCCAGAAATGCACATGATTCAAAGAGAAGGAAGGATCATATCTCTCATGGTCTTAAGCTAGAATTTATAAGAGAAATAGTCTCCCATGTATTATCATCATATGAAGAAATAATATCATGTGTTGATAAGATAAGTAAAGAGTTTACTGAGTCCTATGGCTTTGAAGGGAAGCAAGAGAAGAAAAGGATGGAAGAGAGAAAGATGGATAAAGGGAAGAGGGAAAAGAAGAATTTTCCCATATGTGGTAACTGTGGAAAGAAACACCCTGGAACATGCCTGAAAGGAATGGGAGTTTGTTATAAGTGTGGAGGAAAAGGGCACAAAGTACGTGACTGCAAGGGTAAGAAAATGGTTTCAAATGTACAATGCTTCATTTGCAAGGAGTTTGGACACCACGCGAACCTATGTCCCAGTCATCAGACTATGCTGCAAATGATGTTATTGGATAATAATCATGTTATGATACTACCACATATGAAGAGGAATGATTAGAGTTCTTATGTTGATTATGTCAATTGAGTGTTGTATCAACAATGCACTTGTTACAATAATCATGGAGTATATAAGGATTGTACTGCAGTACTATTTCATTAAGGACTTGAGATTGTGTGGAACAAAGAAAAGTGACTCAATAGAAGGATAAATTTTTGGAAAATATATGGTTAAGAGAATGATAAATCATAATATAGTTCGGATACTGAGGTAGTGATTTTGGAATAATATGTGATTGTTTTGGATAAATTATATTGGATATTCTTGACTACCCTGGAATTGATTAATGATTTGTATATTCCATCATTGTTGGGGTTTAAAACATTTTTGGATTAATGAAGTATATCCAACTTTTTATATGGAATAAGGGAGCATGAATGTAATCAATAAGGAATATGGTAATTCAGGATGTTTCGGTGTATTAAAAGAATACATGATGAAGGTATTCATATGCTATTACGGGGTAAAAAGGTTCTACATTATGTTTACCTTACTTATAAATGTTGGACTTTGAGTATGGATAGAAGTATTTTGGATAGTTCTAGTTTGGATTATTTTGGATTGCCATAAAAGGACAACCCGGAGGTCGGGCGGCAACCTGTCGCGTCCGGCAAAGCTGCGAGACTTGAACCCGCAACCGAAGGGCGACAAGGGTGTATCACCTACCACTGGCCCACGAGATGTCCTAGATTAAATAATGTAGTTTTTATTAAATGATCTTGTAGATGAATTATAAATTCGTTTATTTTGGAACCCTATACGAATAGTGTAAATAGAATTTTTTTTACATTCTATTATCTTTTAGAGAGAAAGAAGAGTTTGTGGTAGAAATTTATTAATGGATAAAACTCTAATTATAAAGTAAGTATATCTCCTTATGATCTTAGCCAATCTCATAAATAAATTCCTCAATATTAAGAAAATCAACTTAGAACAAAAATGTTTTCCTAGATGGTACCTTAAATCATCACTAATTTATGGCTTTTGGATTGTTGGCCTTTTCATAGCCATGTTCTCTACCACTCTCCATCAGATAATTGATGGTTAGATTTTTCTTCCATATCCATATTTTCTTACATGGAACCCTAGTATGTGTTATTTTCGGTAATCTTCATAATTTCGACTCTTTATTTTAAATAGAGGCCTCGTTAATTCATTTTTCGATGTGGGATTTCAACTAAGATATTTTGAAACATCAAAAATGTGTTATCCCAATACCCTATATTTTGTTGAACCGATGGTACTTCAAATCATCATAGATTGATGAGTTTAAGGACCTCAATTATACACTTGTTTGTGATTGATGACCTCAATCACTACCTATAAATATTTACGTTTTTCCTCCGATTATATGTCTCTAATTGCCACCAATGTTCTCCTAATCATGATCATAATTTGGTGGTGACCCTTTCATTTCTCTTTTCCACATATTAAGACTAAATTTTAGTAACCCAATTTCCGATGTGGGTTTTCCCACAAATATATTATCTATTTTCAACCTTTTATTTTCGAAGAACAATTTCAAATTGCGAGGACGCAATTTATTGAAGGAGGGGAGAATGTAACACCCCAAGATTTCATAGTGTGTTATTTCTTCAAAATAATTCAATAACTTGCACTACACGCAACACCGAGTTCAATTGCACCATGACTTACCAAAAAAAATCCCTTAAAAGAGGTCATGAATAGCATTAACTACATTTTTAACTTTATATAATCCTTGTAATTTTAGAATCCATATTATGAGTTTCTTAGTCATAATGCAAGAACAGATTCATTTTCAGTATTGCACTTTTATCAACTTTTGATAGTGAAACCTTTTTAAATACAATATTTTAAGCTTTTTGACTAAATGGAGACATCAAAAAAAATTTAGAATGAAACATCCCAAGCTTCCATGGTACGCTTTCTTTTGAATAAAACAGTAGCGTGTGTTGTACGCAACGTCGAGTTTTAACACACACCACAACCGATCAAACTAGCCGTTACGAATAGTAATACCTAAATTTTGAAATTATATATATTTTATATTTTTAAATGGAATTCATTTTTGGATTCGGAATATCGAATTTAGCCTAAGGTGAAATTTTGGTACTTTTCGGATAACATTCATATTTTGATGAATAGTGAAAATTACTAAATTTTTATTAAAAACAACTTTTTTAATCAAAATAATTAATAGTGATAAATTATGAATTTGAGTGGTTTTAAAGTATATTTAGAATATATTTTTACAATTTAATATAATTTTGGTCATTAGACATAATTTTACAATTAAACCGAACATAAACAAGTGTCAATCTTTTGATAGTTATTATCTCTTAAAAACACGCTTTTTGTTTTGACAGCGGGAATTAATTTTAAATTAATTTCTGCCACTTTTGTGTTTTGAATTTAGAAAAATGGATTCCATATTTGGAATCAGGATGTTCAAATTGTGTAAATAGGTAACTTTTATTTTTAGACATTTTGAATAATTACTGCGGTAAATATTTTATTTACCATGGTTAAGGGTAAATCCGGTAAATAAGGGTTAAAAAATAATATTATAATAATACTAAATTACCCTAAAACGTGTCTTAACCCTATTGATTGATACATGGTCGACCATGGGCATCTTTGGGTCAATTTTGGGACCCCATTGATCCACTTGTAAGTGATAATGACACTTTATATTAATAAAGTTAAAATAAAAATAAAAATGGCATAAGCTTACATCTTTTAGAAGAACAATTTTTACATAGGGTTATACATGTTGGATTTTCGATTATAAATATTCATTAGAAAGATAAAAAGATTTAATACATAATTATATTTTATTTATAATTTTTAGACATCAAATAATTTAAATTATTAATGACACAATAATGATGCAATGTTTACCTCATTAATAAATCATTTAAATAAATAAGATTATAATGATTAAAATATTATCTAAAACCTGTCCAATTCTTATTTGTTGATGTTATTTAGAATATTAGTCATCTTATCTTCGACCTCAATGATTTTTGGACCATTATAAACCGAATATAATCATATTATAAAGTAATACTTTCACTCTTTCCCAAAGAGCCCCTCTTCTCCCTTATAAAAGGAGACCACTTCTACTCATTCCTCACACCTCTCAAGCCACTTGGCTCGTCCAAACTCTGCCCAACTAAGCTCCCCACATCCCTCTACTCCTCCTTGAAGCTTCCCCTTAGGCAGAAATCATTTCAAGAAGTCCTTTGGTTCCAACCAAAGTGAGTTACCTAAATTAAAGGTAACGATTTCTCTTAAATTATTTTCCTTTATTTTGCTTCTCCAACCCCCAAACTCTTTTTATTTCCTTTCTTTTGTAACAACACCAGTATCCTCAATATACTAGGATGTTGTTATAAGAAGGATTCAAACTACACATACACACAACTCCATCTAATGGATGATGAACATAATGTTTCTGTGGATGGCAAACTAACGCCTCACGAAACGATGATTGTTCAAATACATCTTACCGCCTCTCATGGTGGCCATTATGATGGCACTGTAATTAAATATGATATTAATGATATATATTTTATATATAAGCTTCTATAATTCCATTTTATTTCATACCATTATTCGTTTCATGTTGTATATACATACGATAATTTCATTTGAGGAAGTGCGGACTACCGCCCCCTTAAAATGATATGACTCGTTCATACCACACATGGAACGTATAAAGGATGGTGTTAATGAACTTAAGTAACATATATAAAATATTATATTATACTGGAATAGTAATATACCTATGTATCATTTGGATTCAATTCTTTTAAAATAAAAATTAAATGGAAGTAGCGTTCGTGCGTACGTACGGACTACCGTCTCCACGAACGCGATGAGATTCATTCTCCATCGTATCCATTCAAGTATAATTATAATTTGATGATTTAGAAATGATGTTTAAGGACTAGATATCATTCTGGATATGAATAAGATACAACAACCATGGCTTATGTAACAAAACATATAAAAGAAAATGAGTAAGTTAACTGCCGAAACGACGATAATTCTAAGATATTATTAACAAACCAATGTTAAAAGATCATATATGATATCATATTAATATATATGATTCTTGTATAATTTAATAACAACTATTTCACCATTATACAGGAGGTTAACCTACCCCAACAAAGGAAAAGTACAAGGTAAGGGATTTTCTTATCTCACTTTCAATTCCGTGAGATTTCAATTGTTCGCCACTAAGTTATTGAAAGTGGTGTATTGTGTACTTCCATTTGATATATATTATCATGATTCTATTTATATTCATGTTATTCTGTAAATAATTTGGTGGTTATTAACTTTTGTCCATACGACTCAGTTGATTAACGTGGTAAGGGGTTTTCAACTCACTCCTTATTCTAATGAGATTCATGCCATATTGCCACCATTACCTTTTGTGTGGTGTATGTACTGCCCATAATTATATTCTTTGTGTAATACACTCTAATTTATGTGTACTTACATATTCATTGTATGATACCTCTTTCATGGGTTGTATGTTTCATAAGTTACCAAACTGGTATGGGTTATTTCACAATCTCTTCATTATCTGAGGTTGTTTATACGTAATAATCTACTAGGATCTCGTTATCATCCACATCCATGTTTCTTCAAAATGTATTTCAAAACATTTTTAATATTTAAAAGAATATGGGTTAAAGTCATTTATACCCTTGATTTACTTTTTATAAGAGGTTTATAAGGGAATCTTTCCGTCGTTTTCCAAACCAGGTGCTTTTTAACCTTTTCGACAGAATTAAGATAAGAATGTTTTTTTAACTTATACGGTGGGTGCGGTTATTTTCCGCCGTTATAAAATCGTCAAAGCTTCCCTTAAAATATTATAAGATTATTTTCAAAGAAAATGTTTGATTTTATACGGATCTTAAATGATTTCAAAATAAAAGGAGATATTTCTTTAAAAAGAATTTTGATTTCATCTATGTCAACATCCTTTGATGGGTTTTAAGATTATTTGAAGTTGATTTATTATGATACAAAACTTCTATATTGTTTTGAAGGTTTTGTGATATGTTTGACTGTGGATGTGCTATTTTTATACCATTCATAGTTTATGGTGAAAGTATTGACATTTCGTATGCTAGTTCCAAGAAGAATGTTTATGTTATATTTCAATCTTTACTTCATATGAATGTGTTGGACAAGTATGTTCCAGGTTGGGGACTGGTTAAAGTAAGCCCTCCAGGTTGGGGACTGGTAAAAGTAAGCCCTCCAGGTTGGGGACTAGTAAAATTAAGCCCTCCAGGTTAGGGACTGGTAAAAGTAAGCCCTCCGGGTTGGTGTCCGGTTATTAGAGGCACTCCGGGTTGGTGTCCGGTTATTAGAGGCACTCTGGGTTGGGTTCCGGTTACAGTTTGCCCCAAGGTCTTGGGACGAGGCCTTGAAAAGTAATTAAAGTTTAGCATTATGCATTCCAACATTATGAAAGTGGTTATTGATTTTTGCATGTGATTATTCGATTAGTAGAATATCCATGTGAGTAAGTAAATGGAATTATTTCAATTTATTTATGCCATACCATGTTGAAAGTTCATGTTTGAAAGGCTTTTGTTTTAGTTATACATTTCCTTAAAAGTTTATTCTTATTTATGAAAGTTTCAGCTATATTGTTATCCTTACTGGGCATTTGAGCTCACCCCTTTTCTATGTTTTATTTTTCCCAGGAAGTGAAGAAGTAAGTTATGAATGACCTGCAGGGATATTATGTGGGGATATGAGTGTGGAATATGGAGACAATATGTAGTTGTAGTAGTTTTTCATTTTATGATGTAATGTAAAACCTATGAATATATCTAGTGTTTCCAAGGCTACTAAACCAATCGGTCTTTCGAGATTTGATATTTCTTGTGATCATGCCAATGTTACGAAGTAATGCACCGACTCTGGGTAGCTGGGGTCGGGGCGTTACATAAAACATAGGGAAAGTAAATTTTGTGGCAGATGATATGAGCAGGAAGTCCTCGAAACTAGATTTTTTGGAATATTCTGACACATGGATGGTGATAGAGGAGTTGGATGTCATGGAGATAGATGCAAGAGTGGATGGCGGTAGAGGATGTCTACTTCATGTCATGTTTTGGTGATCATTTAGGATGTTGGTGGAGGAGTTACAGTGGGGAGCCTCAGAGTCTGAGGAGACGTGATATCACATTGACAAGGGTGTTACTCTGGATTGAAGTTTAAAGGATGGTTATAATTAGATGATATTACATGGTATGATGTTTTTTACAGAGAAAATTCATGAGGGAGTTCTTTGTGAGTTTAATAAATCACCCTTATTAGTACACAAAGGAGTCTCCAATATGTATCGCTGATTGATAGAGCATATTTTGTGAACCCGAATGATGAAACCTATGGCGATGTTTATGATGATGTGCATGGTGTTCCGTCAATTAAAGGATGAGAAACATGTTCCCATTTGGTTGTTTCATCCCTATAACGTCTACAAGTGGATGTCTAATTACATATCAATGGAATCCATCTAAAAACTACAAAGGGCTTGGGGAGTATGTGATACCGTCTAGGTAATATTGTATCAGATAACAAAATTGGATCACTTCATATAAATGACAGAGTCAGGATTTGTGGATTCCATAGTATAGAGGAATGTGGATGAGCTGATGCAGTTTCACGGAGTTCCGAGATCCATTAGCAAGGATTAAAATATGTATTATACCTAGTGATTCTAGATGGGATTATTGTATGAATTTTGCAATCAATTACATCACAACACATATTTACAACTTCAAAAGGATGGGTAGATAGAGAAGGCCAACCAAGAACTATAGTATATTTTTTATGAGTGTGTTCTTGAATTTAGTGTATAATTGGTTTGAAATTTTTTCCTTGGTATTGTTTTCTTACAGAAAAAGATAACACTCTTCCATTGGTATGGTTCTATTCAAATCGTTGAATGGAAGAAAGTTTGGTTCAAACTTGTGTTGGAAAAATGATGGGGAGATTGTTTTTCTTGGATCACAGGTGGTGCAGAGTATGATAGATAAGGTTCATCTCATGTGTGAGAGGATGAAGGCAGCTTAAGATCATTAGATGTCATGTGTTGATCAAAAGAGGAGTCCCTTAGAGTTTTAGGTCAGAGACAACTTTTTCATGAATGTTTCTTCTATATATCAGAAGTGGATGTTTTTATGGGTAGAAAACATTCTACTAGGTTCAGCTAACCTTTTTTGGTGTTGCGGCGAGTATGTGATCTAGGATATATTTTGGAATTTCCATCAATGTTGAATAGAATACACAACATATTTCATCTCTCCCAACAAAGTCAGTATCCTCATGATGACTCCCATGTAATTGAGTGGAATGTTTTTTATATCATGGATGACACCAAATTCATGGAGTGATCAGTGGTGATCCATGTTCTTTAAGATAAGATGTTTCATTGACATATTTGTTCCTTTAGTTCATGTGTTGTGAATTCATGTTGACCTGAAGCGGAGTACAACAGAAAGGGAGATATTGATTCATGTTTAGTAACAAGTGTTGTTTTTAGTTTTGGTTTTGTGTTTTTTTACTTTGATCTTATTATTGAAACATGTTTTCTATAAGTCGGGTTTATTCTCTGTTACATATTGTGTGGTGATGTGTAGATAGTAGAAAGGGTAATACAAGATTCTGAATCGAGACATATTAATTAAGAATAGATTTAACTTGTACGAGTGAGTCATTCCCACCCAAAGATGATATTTTCTTGACAATGAGAAAGGAATTACCTAATTCATGTGTCTAGATAGTTGGATATTCTATGATGTATGGTTTGGATGTTTAGTTGGACATTTTTGGGAGGAGTTGTTCTTTGATTTTGAGATTTTATTCTTGTTTTCGAATAACACATGGTGGCTTGTCCTTGGGAGGTATCTTACATAGTGGTTGGTCACACCCCTAATTCATATGCGTTTGGTTTTGAATTCATGGAAGGAATAATAATTTGAGTTGTATCTGATGTAATGGCTCCGACATCCTCAGTCCATTACATTGTCATAATCCAGTTTTTGGGGTGTTCTGTGTGGCAACGGTAGCTCATATCAAGAGTATGCCAAAAACACCATTTTCCATCTCTAGGTAGCATTGGCGACTC
Organism: Viscum album; assembly: GCA_963277665.1. Lineage (NCBI taxonomy): Eukaryota > Viridiplantae > Streptophyta > Magnoliopsida > Santalales > Viscaceae > Viscum > Viscum album. Next base: position 1,278,169,612 of record OY728131.1, read on the forward strand.
AACATATATAGGTTGTGTAAGTGACCTAGTTTCAGTTGGTCATGTTGGTGACACATCATCGATGGATCATGTGACAAACTTGGCATTGATAGGTGATGTCAGTGTCTCACCATTGGTGAATTAACATCAATAGGTCAGGCATTTTAGTTTGGGAATTATTGAATCATTTTAGTGACTCATGAATCAGTGGATCACATTAGCGACTGGTTGTCTTTGGGTCTTTTCAGTGACTCATTATTAGTGAGTCAATGTTGTTTTCTCATATCGAATACTCACCCATCGGTTACTCATTTCCAGCTTTTTCCAATTTTTCTAGTTTGATCCCTCATATGCATTATTTGGGATAAATTATTTTAAAAAACATGATTGGGAATTTATATAGTGTTTTAAGGGATATTAATTATATATTTAATATCCTAATTCCCTCATGACTTTTAATTTACCAGCCTATTCTATCTCGAATGTGATCTAAAATTAATGGACATTGAATCCATTTTCCTTCCATTAAAATTGAATCTAGAACTTCTTATATGGGATCTTTTGTTCCCCATCTAATTCCAATTTTATCCTGATGTTCCTAGAGTCATTATTCCTCATTCATTCAGGTGTTGTGTTGTGGCCTTTAGATTCAGTTTCCCTTAGAATCTTCTTCTACAAATGTGACCTTCTATTTTTGTTCAAGGAGGGCATGATGATCATCTGTTATTTGAGGTAGGGATTCCATAATCTCTCTTTATCTGTTTATCATGTAGGGTCTAAATGTTATTGTATCATTGTGTTTACTTTAGATTCCATTTGTAACGGTGATAATTTAACAAGTTATAAAGATAACAGGCAATGATAAGATAACATGTTTTGCTTCCTTAGTAATAAATAATGTTCGGAGGAGATATAGATGATTATTGCGTTGTTCTATTTGTAATTTGTGATCCATGATGTAAATTGATTTCTCATTTTCCAACTAAAAATAATAGATTTTGGTGGTCCTTATTTTGTATAGGTATCCTGAATACTTATTGTTAATCTTATATTGAATTACTGTTAATATTAAAACATGATTAATCACATATATTTATTTAATTAAATGGATTCCCTTCGACAAAATGTGTTCTATGGTAGCCCATAATTTATCAACATGTCATTAAAGAATTTTTGTGATAAATATAAATTAACTTTTCATTGAATTGTGTGTTTTTGCGCTGTGTGTGGATCCTTTTGGTCATGTGTTGGTAGTGTGGTTTAGGAGTTGGAAGCACAACCCCGGGTACATGGGTGGACTGGGGGGTTGGTTATGTGGGTGTGTTATGACATGTTTGTGAAGTAGGACTATGGTTATGGTGAAGTGGGAGTCTGTCTGTTTTTATGAGGTGGAGCAGGAGGTGTAATAGAATCGCAGGTGCATAGGTTTATTGATTATATAATGGATGAACTTTTTGAATAGTGGATCTGTATTTGGGTTGTTCTTTGATTGTTGAGAATTGTATGTTTGTGCAGGGGGACCACAACTAGTTGAGTTCTGTTGTTTTGATGGATGTGGTGCAATTTATGTTGTGTGGATGTCGATGAAGATTTTTTAGGGATAATTTTGTAGAAGGATGGTCTTACCATGGGTGGGTGTTTCACTCAGAGTTTCTCGAGACATTTGGGAAGTGTGTGTGGGGTATGATTTTACTTGTTGTGTGCTGTGATTATTAGTTTACGGGGTTGGGATTGAATACATGAATAATTTAATTGTTTAATATAGAGTGATAGTTGGTCAAATTAATTGGATAAGGTTATAAATTATGTTTGTGTCTTGTAGTGTGGTTATGCATTAGAGGTAGAAGTAAGGGCAGTTTTATGTGGTCAATTTGTTTGTTTTATAACAAATAAGTTGTGATGAGTGTTTGGTACACACACACACACACATACTTTTAGTTCCTTTTGATTTCTATGTGTACCCCACCCTTTATGGGCACTGTGTGTCGAACACCCCATTTCAAGGGGGGTGGTTTTTTCCATAACATCCCGGTGGGTGGATGGAGGGATTCTTATTGGATCTTCCCTGCTCCATATTCTAGGAATTAGTATCCTAATACTCTTTAGGGGGGTTGTGGGGTTCTTTTGAGGTCCAGGTGTCTATGGGAGATGTATATTTCCCAGGTGTCTTCGGGGTGAGTTGTCTTGTGCATTCCTATGTGTCTTCAGGAAGAGGTTGTAGTTTTTTGGGCCATGTTTCTATAGGTAGGATGTGATGTGGTTATGGACCAAGTGTTTTCAGGTAGGATGTGGTATGTGTCCCATGATTGTTTGGGCGGGTTGTGGTAGTGGGGCTTGTAGAAGAGAAAGATATCATTCATATGTTTTCCATTTAGGATGAGAAGTTAACTAGTATGATGTTAAATAGGGTACCCTATCAGTGATGTGTTTATTATATTAGATTACATGATGTGATTTTTTTGGTGATTGTACCCTGATGAGATTAGGGATGGATAGTGTACCTAATAAGGTGCTCTTGGGTTTCACTATTTTTCAAATGGGTTCATTAGTATGCTTTCCACTTGTTCATTTGAGACACCTGCTTTCCATACCAAGTATATAGGTATGATCATCATACGTATATATAATTATTTTAGATTTCAATGTGGATTACATGAACCGTGCTATAAACTACAATACTGGGTGTGTGTATAGTTGTTGTGTCACTACAAAACAATGTTATTTTGGTTTGTAATTTTGATTTTTCATTGAATTTCTATGTGTTTTACGTTAAAAATTCTTATGGTATGGATTGTGGATTCATTAATATATATTTATTTAACGTTTTTTGAGGTTGATAAATATTATCTATCAATTTTTGTTATTATAAAAAGGGTAATGCCTCCCATGTTTTGAAATTTGAATACCCTTGGTACTAGTCACCACCTTGAGGCCTATTAGAGGTGGGAATCTATGGTCATTATCTCTCTTACATCCAGAATAAGAATTATCATGTATCACTTCCATACCTTCCCTCATATTGATGAAGGAGGGTCGTGACCCAATAATCGATATCCAATGGAATAAACGTGAAATAGAAATGAAGTTGTTAACACCTAATTCAAGTGTAATAACTAATGAATTTTAATAAGAAAGTTATAAGATGACCTAAGAGGATCACATTTGACCTCATAAATATAAATATATTTATGTTATAAAATAATCAAATTCACTAATAAATTATACTGTATGTTCAGATATGTAAAAGTGAAATCAGACCTAATGTTAGGGTCATTTTAGTACGTAATTATTATTAGGGACTTTTTATGTTTAATTCCCCAATGGAGAATTTTTTTCTTTTGTATCCCTGTTTGCAAAAAAATATTTTATAATTAATTTTACTATTAACCATTGAATGTTTAAATTCATTTTGTATATGCATGAAATTTTTTAAAAAGATAAAAGGAATCTTTTTTCATTTTCAATATGAAATACATTATGACTTTTAGACAAAATATGTATGGAATGTTTTTTAACTTATATGATATTACTGTAATTTTACACCATCATAATTATTTAATGTGTTTATAGTTCCATAAAATTTTATCATGATTATTTTTTAATAGAATGTCATCATTTATATTTTCATGGATTTTAATATAAATTATTTTAAAATTGAAATGTTATTTCTCTCAAAATAATTCGATGATTTTTAGAGTATATTAATCATTTTCAATATTACCTATCGAATATTATCATCAAATGAGTATTATCAATTATTATATCATTTACCTTATTTAATTTAATGGTTTATGATTAATTTTGGATGTGGATGTTCTATTTTGAAACAATTCACAGATTTTGGTTAATGTGTTCACATTTCCTATGATTTTTTTAATATAAATACATTGGTTGATTATGTTTCAAGAATTTCAAAAGAGTAATGCATTTGAATTAGTAAGTTTCAGTCAAGGCCCTCAATAACCCTTAAATGCATCTGTAGTTATCATCATACAAACATGTTTGGGATTTGGCTATTGTCTTACCCAATTATGTGTGGTGTCTTGGTCGAATCCCTGACAATATGTTTATGGTTTCCCTCATTATGAATTTATTTTTTATGATATTATTTATTGATAATAAATGTGATTATTCAAATATTATAATATGAATGACTAATTATCTTTATTATGTGATTATTAAAATGTTATTATTTGATCATGTATTATTTATTCAATATTCTTCTCAAGATTATGTTAAATTGGAATGTGTTGTTAATTATTTACTATTACTTATTATATATGTTTATTTATGATAGATTTTGTTTTATTCTTATCCTTTCTAAGAAAATTATATTTCCCCTTTGATATGTTTTATTATTCCCCAGGACGGAAAGACTAATATATGTTGAGTATTTTCCCTTGGTCTCTCCTGTTAAGGGTATGTTGTGGAATTGTATACTTAGCATAGTATTTTGATCCCATAAATAGTATGATATCATATTGATTTTTCATATACCTTATAAAAGACATGTAATTATCATCTATCATATTTTTTATCCCTTGGTAGAGTTTTTATTATCATCTCGGACTTTTGGAAAATGGTTGAAATCCCATATCTAGTTTGCTAACCTAATAGGGGTTCTGGAAACATTGGGTATACAATCCCTTATTTAAAGGTGGATTAATTAGAGTATTTAGAATCTATGTGAGTGTAATTCCTTTATTGGTGGATTGTGTTAGTGGTTTTCATGGAATCATTATGAGTACGATCTCATTCTTAGTGATTCGATCTGGATTCCAGTTTGCAAAAATTCTCTCTTGTCTAGACCATGATTCTCTCTTTATCGATCAGGACACGAGGATACGTTGGGTTTGTGATATCCCCCAATTATCCTATGTGTGATACCCTATATAAGATATATAATATCTAGAGTTTCATATTTGGTTTGTGGTGTCTCTAAATGGAAATGAGTGTGATTCCCAATCTATGAGATGAGATGATTTGTGTTTTCCGAAGTGTTATAGGATTCCCCTAAAAGTTATTCATGACATATCTTATCCTATTATCATGATATTATAAGTGAAATCATGATTTTTTGTGTGGATGGACCCGGTGAGCTTATTATCTTATGTACATACAACTTGGGATTGTGGGGATATGAAATTTACTTAGTGATACCTAATCAATGTGAACTCTCTAACTTATTACATCAATGATTTAAGGCATATTCTAGATGACTGTGATATCTCAGATGATGCCATCTTGGATGAAAGGGATAGTGGATTAAGTTATTCTGGTTAGAAATTTCCTTTTGAGACTCATGTAGAATCTTTTTCATTGAGGTAAGGTCGGGAACTCATAAGACATGGATTCCTAAACATGTATATTTGGTTTATTCATGGAGTCCTTGTAGATATATCACATTACATGATTGAAAGATAATTTTTATTGAGTTTAATTCTCTAGTATTTATAAGGATTAGTCAAGATTGATTATATTGTTCTCTCTCTTTTATGTTTCCTCTTCTAGATTAGAGTTGAATTGAATATTTACTTTTAGTTACTAACTTATATTTTTCGAATTTGGGGGTATCAACTGTGTATTTTTATACTCACCCCTACATGGGATTCTTATACCTATAACATTGGATGTGAACGAAGAAGACCTTGTGATGGAACCAAAGGAGGACCTAGAGTAGGTGGATCTTAAAGAGATAGACATAACAATGTGATTACCAGTTCTTGACCGAGGTGTGATCTTGTGGATTCACATGGACGTAGTTCCTCCTGGAGAATTTTAAAATATTTTTCAATTTTTGGTTTGAATGTATTTTTTCTATTTTATTTTTTTGGTACTTCTATTATACTATGTTTATGGGACAGATTTATGGATGAATTATCTATCAGTTGATCTATTTTCCATATATTGTTTCATGGAGGTGGATCTGCATGCGTGTGTATAGTTACGATAGGTAAAAGTATCCCATGTTGGTATATTCCTACATTGCGATATTTTTGCATCCCCTATACTATTAGATATGGTCCTAGGGTAGTCATGACTGGGACCTTGGTGGTTCAGTTCCTGACAACTGTGGTTTTGTTATTGTATTAATTAATTGTTATTATATTCAATAAATTACTAGAAACAGAAACTCACTGTCCCCTTTAGATGCAATGTTATTTTATTTTGAGTTTTAAAAAAATATCTATTTTAAAAGGATAACATATTATTTTGTATGGGAAATCATAATAATGGATTGTATATAAACAAATTAAATCCCAAGTAAACATAATTAGTGACAAACCTAGTGAAAATGACTCATATAATAACCTCTTATGGAAAATTTTTATTGGTAATTTAAATAAGGGACATTTAATAACAATATTCAATAATTATATTTATCTCATGTGACTTAAAATTCATCGATCCATGTCAGGATTTTGTAAAGATGTAATTGAACAATTTACCCTTCTCATGCAAGGAAATATGAACCCCAAAATTACATTAATTAATTAATTTTGATTCATATAGTCCTTTTCTAGAAGAGGAAAGAGATGGTATTTCATACACAACTAACTTTACTAATGATTATATTACATATGATTATATCCACTTAATGAGTTATAAGTTATATTCATTTCATATTTTTAAGGTTTGAAAATATGTGATTGAAAGAAAAATTGGTATGAAGATTAAAACACATCACTTAGTCTGAGTAACAGTGTATTATAGCAATTATTTAATTAGTAACATAAATGATTATGGGAATTTTTCAAACTCACTCATTCTTATATACCTTAATTTTTAAGGTTCTATAGAAAGGATTAATCCATCCTTAATAATCATGGTTATATCAATGATGATTCTAGAAAATTGTTCATTATCTTTTTGGGTATATAAAATTTAGAAATTGTAATATACTCTTACCCATGATCCAACTAATGAAATAGATTATAGTCCATTTGAGTTGTGGTGCTGAAATAAACCCATTCATTCACACTCATTTTTATGTGGACACATATAATTTTTATGTCTTTAGATAGTGAGAAATTTTCCTCCACATGTATACGATGAATATTTTTAGGTTATCCTATTGGAAAATTATATTTCTAGTATTATCCTTTAGATAAGAACTTGATGTAGGGAAGTTACAATTTTTATCTATAAAGTGAACACATTTCCACTGGAATGAAAAGGTGTAATATTGACATCATTAATTCTAATGATCTAGTTATTGAATAGTTGGTTTCGAAAATATATCCACAAGATATTGTGGGAGATGAATATTTTCTCGAAACACATGTAATTTATAGGTCATGTTAAGATGATAGATGAACTGGGTGATATGTTTTTTGTCCCTGAGCTAGTATACACGATAATCCTTCATAATAATGAATCTCTATCCTAAAAGGTGGTAGTATATGAAAACAATAAATCTATATGAAATGAAGTTCTCCATTCTTGGAAATAGACTCTATACCAAAATAAATATTGTATTTTTGATTACCATACATTTTTAAATACCATTTTGTGAAAATGGGTGTTCAAAAAAAAGATGGATGTGAATGGTATGCCAAATATTTTAAAGGCATGATAGGTACTGATGGGTTATATGAAATTTCAATGAATATAAAATGAAAAAACCTTTAACCATGATTAATGTGGAATTCAATCAAGTTATTACATTATATAATATCCCACCTTTATTATGATATTTTTTATGTGGATAAAAATGTTAATATTCAAACTTGGTTATTTTTTATGACACCAATTCAACTCTATGTAAAGTGTTTTTTATGCTTTGGAATGATAATAAATAATGCAAGCATTAGAAACCCATTTTTGGTTGATGTTGGATTCTCTATCAACTGATGATCATTTTAATTAGTCCATAAGATACATTTTTTTAATAAAAAATGAAAGAGATACATGTTTCTATAAAATGGTTAGTGGGAATTCCATCATTTACCTTGTAATATATTTTAATAAAAAATTAAATATGGTAAATTATGTGAATGTCTTATAGATAATTAATATTATGTCAAGTTAATTAATCTCTAGAAAAATATAGTTGAATTATAAAATAATATATGGATTAATATCTATTGATATTGATTATATATGAAACTTGGGATGAGTCAATGTACATGTATTAACAATGTGCACAAAAGATTCATTACAAAACATTTCAAATTTAGCATTATTTCCAACGTCACAGGGTATCAATCATTCCAAAAATATTTATCAATAGTCAAATGGGTATATTGATTGAAATATTGGAATCCATTAAGCCTTAATGGTGGGATCTATCATTTACACTATAAAGGGTGGTGGGATTTTTGGTTCCTTTATATAAGTCATGTTGGTATAATATCAAGATAAACCAGAAGAGATGTATTTGGAAGATGTCAAAAAAATATTAATGTACATGATACATTGAAATTATAAATCTATATAGTATAGAGGATATAAGTAACTTTTAGTGATATGATACATTAATTATAGTTTCTAGAAAAATATTGATGATAGTCAATCAAATGTAGGCTATGTATTTTTTAGAATGGTGGTGTAGTGAGCAGGTGAATCTCAAAAAAACCCAAGGTTATCAACTCTAATATATAATCAATTTACATAAAAATTTGAGATAATTTTAATGAGATGGTTCAGATATATTGATATGACTCTTATTTTAGGGTTGTTCCTTTTGATTCAAACCCTATAACAGTTTATTTCTGTAATACTATAGTCTTTTTTTTCGAGAATAAAAATTCGTACCATATAACGAATAATATACATCAAAAGATTCATATCTATAATGATTTTATTCAGAGAGGTGACGTCACAGTCACAGAAGTATCGATATATGATAAAATTTTGACCCCTAACCAAATCCATATATAAATTGAAGTATTATAATAATATGACAAATTATTGATTGATACATTTTTATAGTCGTCTCTTGGTAAAGTATCTATTATAATGTTGGGTTCACTAGTCCCAAAATATGAACATAATTTTAATATTGTTACATGTATAAACTTTTATTTATATATATATACATATTTTTCTTACTGTAATAGTGTTGATAATTTCTCATCCATTAAATTTATTGTAATTTATATATATTAAATGGATTATCAAAAGGTTATATTAGTTCCCAAACTATAATCAAACATTGAGATACCATGATATTAATATTATTGTTATGGCCTATGGTGAAGATACATATTATTTATATGACACATATGATCTGTTACTTTCATGTTCTGGAGATAATAAGTATTAAGACTTGTTTTCATTTTTTTATCACATGATGATCTAATTTTGAGGATATCTTGAGGTGAAATACACTAATAGTAACACCATATGTTTCAGGATTCATTGGTTGTTCTTATCAAGTAACATATGTAATAGTCTCTTAAATTGAGATTATTATCAATTTTTAATAGTTGATATCATATTTTGATTAATGGAAAAGACCATGGTATTGATGTCCTGGTGAAGTATCTTTTCTTTTGTGAAACATTTTTTGTATAGAATGGGTTTAATGGTATGGATGGAAATTGGATCATTTGGGTTGATAAAGTGATATCTTAGTCCCAATTAATTTGGATGGTAGTACCATAACTATTTCTATTCCCATGTTATAAGAAGAATGACCATGTAGTAATATGAATAAATAATAAATATGTTTTGGATTGTTACACAAGCTGTGTATCTCTCTTTATGAGAAAACATCACAAAAAAGGCTTTGTTAAATGATGTATATTCATTGAAAGGATTTCATTGCAATGAATTTTCATTATCACTATAGGGTCATTTCTAGGTAACTGGACTCACATCATGATATTTGAACAGTATCTTCTTATGTTGAAACAAAGTCCTATAGGGTCACACAAAATTACATATTAAGTATTTTTCCATTTTCTATTGAAAAAAAATAATTGGACATGGTGGGAACAATAATGGGGAATATGATGTTTTTGATAATTAATCCCCATGAATATATATATAAATTAATTAGTTATTTAGTAATTTAAAATGGGATGAATTTGTGACATCTCACCCCTCCTCATTGGGTTGATTCGAGGAGGAATTTTTTATTTGCCTTAAGAGACATTCCCAAGGAGCCAAAGTTAGGAAATTAATGCAATGGGATTCAATACAATTGAGTGATTCTTTCCCCTTTTTGAAATAAATAAAACCAGCCAAAAAAGAAATAAAAAATTACCATTATAAGATTAATGATAAAAATGAAAATCAACTTTAACAATATCATTTTTTTAAACCCAAACTCCAAAATAGTAACACAATAGTAGACAACTAACATAAATATTCAAAGTGGAAGACAAAATTAAAAAAAAACTCAAATACTCCATCATATAACTCCATGACACCCAACATAGTCCTTCCTCTTACTCAAAAATAAATCCCATGTATCATGAAGCACCATTAAATAAATTTTATACCTTTCCACTCCCCATATCTAGATAGAAAATATCAAAAAAATTAGCAATGTCACAAAGCAGGGGGTGAAGAATGATTTCTGTTGGGGTCTCGGGGGATTGAATATATATATATTAATTCTCTTAACATGCCTTTATACTTTAAAATATTCCCACCCATTGTATTCTCCCTGAAAGTTCATCGAGAGGCTCAGGTTTATCTCTGGCCTTTGGAGTTTGGCCCCATCGCTCCCCATCCTCCCACCAGTATTGAGGATTTCACTCCGATCAATCTTCTTAGCAGTTAGGGGGTGTTGTCGTCATCCGATCTTTCATTCTCAGAGAATCTTCTCAGATTGAAGCCTCCAGTACATCCATCTCCTCTTCCTCAGTTTATAAAGGGTCCTTTCATGACTACTTCTGTCTCGGAGAAGGGTACACTAGTCCTCATCTTCTAGATTCCATCCTTCAAGTGGGCATTATATCTGTACATATAGACTCTCATAAAGATATTCGAAGCAAATAATCCTATGCTTCATGTGTTCTATTATTTCATCGCCTCCTAGGGTATAGAGGCTCCAACCTCCATCTCAGTTCCCAACCACCGATCCATTGTAATTTTTGTCACTTCTAGGGATGAATTAATCAAGGCTTGGGCATTTATCCCTAGTTCATGTCGGTCAGTGGTGGATTATCCTTCTTCTATGGTCCATGGACATTAAACATGGATGGGAGTCGCCTCACGATGGACTCCCACTCCCATTCATCAATCTAGATTTTCTATGGAGGATTGGTGATCATTTTGGAGAAATCATTTGCGCTTATGATTGTTCTGTTCATCTCTAGGAGGCCCTGTTCGGTCAGATCTATGTAGTTATGGATGTCTCTCATGGGCTTCTATCTCATCTCCTCCTTCATATTAAAGGTTATTCCGAGTGGCGGGTTTATATTTTCTATCACAACCATCCTAGGTTCTGTTAGTCATGTCTCATTCATGGTCCTGATCTGTTAGCTTGCAAGAATTAGTGTGCGAAGCACGTATCAGATCAGCAGCGGGATCCTACTTTTGTTCATGATCAGCATATCTCGTCGTCAGTTGATCATCCCAATGAGGTTGATGTTCCTCTAGATTTTTCAATCCCCTGTACAGAACTCATTGGTCCCTCCTCTCATCAGTCTCTACTATCTCCTCCCATTTGAGTCTTAGTTATCCCGTCAAAGCACCCCCCCTACCTGGATTTGGATCCATTCAAGACATGTGTCCATTTCTCTCCTACACCCAGTGAGTTCCATGTCGATCTATTTTTTCCTGCACTGCATCAGCATCAGATCACTGATATATTCCTAGATAAATACACTGTTTTCTGAGATCCATATCTTCTACCATTAGATTCTAATATCCACTTGGTCAAGCATAGTTTTCACTCTATTGGACAGGAAGATGCTCTACTGATGATTGTACCTTGTGCTTTATAATCTCTATCAATCACCCATGTAAACACCTTTTACTCTTTAATTGTGTTATCAAATAATATAGATGAGGGAGACACTTAGGATCCATCTACATCATTAGAGCCTTTTGTAGTTTGTATGTTTTCCTGATCAAAGAGGGGCTTAGCATGACTGTCTTTTCACCCGAACTATTGTGCCTTGCCAGGGGAAAAATCCAGGAGCAACCGATTCTAATGATTTCCTTCATTTTTTGTAATGATCACGGCCTCAGGGACTTGGTGAAGAATGAAATTCTATGCAATTAATTATCTAGGAAATGGTATACTATTGTAGCAATTCTTTAACTAAAATAGTCTATGTCTACGATTGTTGTCATTGGGTTTATAATGGGACTTCTTCATTTTATGCATGGAGAACCTACAAACCACCACATATAAATTTTCTTGAATGATTTTATTTCAGTTAATATTCATGAAATCTTAGATCATCACATCATAGTTATTGTTGATGCCGATGCTTCTTAGGGTTTCTTAACATTTCTTATCCCAAATGTGATCCAAGGATGAAGGATCAACTATGGAACGTTCTTCAAATCATCAAAAATGGGAATATCGGTTAGATTCTCAATGGTGATTTGAATGTAATCATTAACCCTTTAGAAAAAATGGAGGTGGAACTTATCATCAGAAGGACATGCATACCATCACATCATACAGGTCTCGAAAAGGACTCTTTGATTTAGGATTCATTGGGGACAAGTTTACGTAGTGAAATAATAGAAATGGGGGTCGTCGCATGTGGAGTTGATTGGACCATTGTTTGGAAAACATTCATTCCATTTATGAATATCCAGGGGTCCTTGTTTATCACCTTGTTCTTGCACTTCTGACCAATCCCCTTTCCCAATTCATGTGTCTTCTTATATGGACTCCGGTTCCATGTTTTTCTTCTCTAACTAGTGGAATTTTGATCTTGATTTTCAATATATTTTTCACTCTTCCTGGAGAAATGATATTGTGGAAAATGTGTGTATAGGGTTCCATTAAAAACTCATAATGTTGTTAGGGGACCTACTTACTTGGATTAGAAGTCTTTGACTCGCTTTCAAGTACTGGATATAGTGGAATTGAAGCTTGAGTAGGCTAAATCCTGTCTTGATGAAAATTGGGATAAAGATTTGTTCATGGAGGCCATTAAAAAATTGATTAAATTGGATGATATCATGCACACACAGGAATGTTCTTCTCATGCGAAATCCAAACATAAACGGATTCATGGTGGTGAAAAAATACAACATTTTTTCATGCTTGTATCCGTGATAGAAAGTGTCACCTCCTCCCAACATTCTCAAGGTGGACGGTTCTTTCACAAGAAATATTAATGAAGTGTGTAAGATGGTGCAAGGTAATTTTAAATCCATGCTAGCGGGTAGTAACCTAGAGATTCTAAAGGGATATCCTTGTGGTCAGTATTCCTTATGTGAAGAAATTCCAAATTTGGTGTCTGATGGTAATAATTATGAGATGGGAAATACCCCTAATGAGAAGGAGTAATGGGATGCAGTAAACTATCATAATCATTACTGTTCCCCAGGTACGGATGAAATTCTTGGTTCCTAATATGTGTCTTCTGTGGAGGTGGTTAAAAATGATTTGGTTAACATTATGTAGTACTAATTTCATGGGGGAAACATTCCTCATGTATCTTGTTCTACAACCATTATTCTTATTTTGATGGTTAAGTACCCCTCCCTTATTAGGCATTATATGACAATAAGTATGTGTTACATCCAAAATAATGTTCTAGCTAGTATCATCAACAGGGGGATTGGCACTCACCTCCAAAATGGGATTTCATATGAAAAACACGGTTTTGTTAGAGAGAGGTCAACTCAGGAGTCAATTACTCTTGCACAAGATATGGTTAGAGACATCAATAGGAAAACCACATGATCCAAAATGGAAATTAAAATTGACATGAATGAATCCTATGATATAATTGAAAGGGGTTTTATTTTGAAATTCCTGACCTTCTTGGGTTTCTCGAATTGGGTATCAGACTTATTCTTCAAGTGCATCATCTCTCCCTAGTTCTCAGTTGAGTTCATGGGAAGGATCTACAGCTTTTACAAATCTGTTTGAGGTCTAAGAATGTGAGATACATTCTCCCCAGGCATTCTCATTTGGGATAAATACACCTTTAAGAAGTACTTATCCTATTGCATTCATAATTGAAATATACTTCATTTTTAATGCAGGTCTCATTTCAATGGAATCATTCAACTTCTTTTTGCCGATGACATGACTATTTTCATTAGCAGATGAAAGAGATAATTTATGTGGCTGATTAAATTCATTTTTGAATATTGAAAATGGAGTGGAAATCGTTTCAATGATGAGAAGAGCATATTTTATGTCTCTAAATCCTTTTCTGAGTGAAGTTTCAAAAATATTGATGACTTGGTAAGAGTCATCAAGAAGCATTTTACAATGGAATATATGTGGGCCTTGATTTTACACGGTGGTATTTACATCAATCACATTGACAGCTTGACTATAAAAATCATGGGGTGCATCAACATTTGGAAGAGTCATTTTTTATCGTTTTGGGGCTTTATTACACTAATTAACTGTGTTATTACATCTATTACGATGCATATCATCTATATCCTTAATGTCTCTAATGTAGTGATTTGGAAAATTGAGAACACTATGTCCACATTTTTTGGGGATGCACATGGAGAGGGTTGTTTCTAGTGAGAGTTTTGGGCTAGGATGGAAAATTAATGGACTCAGGAGGTGCTAGACTTTGAAGTTAACTATTAATATTTATAAATTTCAAGCTATGAAGGACTTGAATGATTTAGATAGAAATTTCCAATGGATAATGTTTTTGGCTAGAATATACACGGAGAACATAAGTGAACCAAATGGTATGGTTTCTTCCGTGTAGAAGATGTTATGCAGAAATATTCTTGAATTGAAACGTCTGTCCAAATTTCTTGTTGGACGTGGTGATATCGACTTTTGGAATCAAAAATGGGTGGGAGAGGCCCTAGGCTTCTCGAGTTTCCCTACCGCATATACATCCTTTTCTTTAGCTAGTACCTTTTTCAGGCTCATTCTGTACCACACCTGACATGCATCAATAGGAAATTTCAATAGAATTCAATTTTCTATTGATCCATACAAGATAGTGTTCACTAAAAATTCATCGAGAGTACTATATGCTAAGACTTTTGGTCAGGCTACTCTTATTTTACATGATGTAGGTGTGGAGAAGATTGTATAGGGTGGGGAGGCCCTGATTAAACATAATTTTCATGCTTGGAGTATTTGGAAACAAGCTGTACTGACTAATGATCTGATTCAATGCAGAGGTATATCCTTGGTGTCCAAATGCTTCTAATATAAATGTTCGAAGGAGGAATCGATCAAAGAATTATTTTTCAATGGAGACTGGGCAAAGGTGTTGTGGTTTCGATTTTTTAAATATCGTCAGTATTGATATGTAAAATGTTAACATTGATAACATTGCTCATACATGGTTCCTTGGGATTGCAGATAGTAGTGTGGAGAGGATTATGAGAATCAGCCTAATTTTGGCTGGTTGCTGGACAATTTGGTGTTCAAGGAATAAAGCTCAGTTTGATGGTGCTACAAGTTCATTCTTATCTCAGTTTACTAATTCTAGAAGCATAGTGTTTGACTTCGATTCATTGTTGAAAGGTTAGGATTCTTCCCCTTCCATGAGGTTGTTATTGAATGGTTGGATATCTGAAAGAAATTCTAGGGACATACCTATACTGGGCCGATCAGTTTTTGGAATGCCACTGGATATGGCATCAATCTCAACATTGACAGATCCTGTATCCATGGAATCCTGAAATTTGGAGGCATTGTTCGCAATTCCCTCTGCTTGATTATTATCACATTTAGTAGTTACAATGGACATGGTGACTCTCTATTTGAAGAAGCCAAGGTGTTTCTTAATGTGGTTCAACTTTTTCAGGCCATGAGTATCATCCATAATGAAATCTAAAATGGCTCTCAAATTATTTGAAACTCTTTATAGGGATGGAATGACCCCTCTGTTAAATTTTTTATATTATTAGAAAATTCATGGGTTTCATCGGTTAGACAGACATGACCCACAAATGGCATAAGGGTAATGCTCTTTCTAATTCTAGCTGCCCATGGAATCCTCTGTGATCCTTCTATTGTATATTACATATTGGGAGAATTACCCTATGAGTCTGTGGCTTTTGTTCAACAAAACACCCTGGGTTTTCATTTTTTAGGCCCCCTTGTATGTACCCCTTGTTTTCCGGTTTTCCAGTTTGTTTCCCTTTATTATGATTAATAAAATTCTCTTTTTATGGACAACGAAGGGGGTCAATAATAAAACTAAGTAGGTTTTCCTAAAATAACTTCTCTACTAACTCCAATAGTATATAAAAGGATAAAACATTAATATAAAACTACTAAAAACAATATTAATAACATTAAATAAGTTCCAAAATTAATTAAAAAAATGATGTTTTATATCTGAAAATGATTTATATGAAAATAAACATAAAAAGTTATCCAAACCAATTCACAAATCTAGTTGGAATAAATCATTCCAAATAAATCACCAACAACTCCAAACATGCATTCCTAGGTGAATCTTCCATAATCATAGTTGTCTCTCATTACTATACCGAGTCATCACATGATAATAAATATTCCATTTTCCATTAAAACATTTTAATCGGGAACTATGTTATATTTTTTTTCCAGTTCTCGTATTCAATATGAACACAAACCACCGTGTATTCCAAAACACCCCACCAATAAAACCTTTTCAGTAACATTTCAATAAAAAAATTATTTTTTTGAAAACTATTCATCAAATAAATTCTTCCATGAATTAAACCAAATAACCATTTTAAATTCAACAATTTAAAATCATATATCAATGGACAATGCAGAAAAATCCAAAAATCCACAATTGAAAAAACAATAAGTAATGATGGGTTATAACAATAGTTTCTAAAACAAATGTCTCTATATTTCAAGGAAAAAAATAAATTTCAATAAAAAAAATAAACATGAAATCAGGACACTGTGTTTTACTAAGTGGGGTCGATATTTGGTTCCTCCATCCTCGGGAATTATGGTGACAACTAAGAACTACCCAAATACTTCAAGAAAACTGGGTTGAATCTCCAAAAACACATCATTGATCTATTTCCCTAATATCAAAACATACATATATCCTCATCATTTCCATCAACCAACATATATAAATCCCAATTATATTGAATATATTATATCTAGATTGGTAAGAAAGGTATATCTAATAAAACAAATATCTAAAACGAAAACATACTAAGGGAATCAAGAATCAACGTACCATGAATACCCCTATATCGATTTAAGATCGATGGGGAGGGACTCTATATCCTTAGGGAGGACAGAAAAATTACATAGGTAAAAATAGTAAAATTTATATGGGTGGAGGATAAAATGAGGGAGATAGATATTTTTAGGATCTCATGTTTAAACCATGCACAGTTAGTCTTACGCTGAATAAAGTTGTGTGTTTACCATGTCCCAACCTATTCCCCATGTATCACCTTTCACAGTGTTCCCATGGAGTTAGAGAAACCATGAAACAACCTTGAAATATACTTTTTAACAGTTTTCATGGGTTCTCCTACAGGGATGCAGAGTCTAACCAATCCACGAGACTTCCTTGTAGCCTCTATTTCATCATGAAATGTTTACTGTAGGTGATTCAAAGTTTCAACAGACTTTTTTCAAACAATGCGTGATTATAAAAGCCCTTAAACATTCCATAAGTTCAAAAAACCCTCCCAAACATCACCCAAATAGTTTACATTCATAAAAATAAAATAGATATGGTTACATACTTGAAACTGAGGGTTCAACATTCTTGACACCATTGGGATTTCCATCCACAAAAATGAAAAAAACATCATTCTCTAAAATAATTTGTTCCATTTATCGATCATGTCCTTCTCCTATTCCTATGTTTCATACTGGATCTGACCATATTTCCACAGAACCCACACTAGACAAATTTTTTTCCATGAAATTGTTTTTATTTACATTCCAAATTTCAAACCAGAATATGGATCATTGATGAATTAGAATATATGTCAACATGATCCCATCAAATCACATGGTCAACATTAGTTTGATGATTTTTCAACTATGTTACATGAAACACATTGTAAACATCTCTAAATAGTGGTGGGAATTCCATCTGATATGCTACTTAATAACCCCATTCATGTTTATTAAATGAGAATATATATCAAGGATATAACATTCCATATATCCCCCAATGATGATGTCTACACCATAGATATATTTTCATGAACACATGATCAATCCCATTGAATGATAACATCATTGGACTCTAATACTCATATGATTTCTGATGACTCCATATAGTATCAAACCATTTCCTGATCAAATAAAATATTCCCCATTGTATCTTGGACAAGGCATCTCCCAACCAATGATTTATAAACTATTTCCACCCAAAATTGTGTTGAATAAAATGAAATACAATACAATACTTCAAAATGAGATATATGTACCAATGATCAATAAATATTTTTATATAAGAACTCGACTAATAATATTGTATCCTCTAATGAGACACCAAAATCCAATACACAAGCTCACATAATGTCTTCGATCATTTGTTTCATCCATTCAGATTGTCCAACCACAAAGGATGATACATCGTAATCATGTTCAAATGAGTTTCATTTGATTTTTACGTGTTTCCAAAAATGACATTTATACCTCATATCCTTATCTAAAAAAATTAATACTGGTACAACATGCCTATTGACAGCTTATTACATATAAAAATTTGAAAGATTCTCCACCTATTCATATTCTAAAATAAGGATGAAATAGTATGAATTTGGGAGAAAATCAACTGCCACCCATATGACATTATGTTTCCAAACCGTTCGTTAGAGATCTGTTACAAAATCAATGGTTATTTGTTCACATTTACAAACCATACATGGTAGTGATTTCAACATAGATGTTGTTCTCTAATGTTATTCCTTATCCTGTAGTCATGTAATGAATTTTTAAGAAAACACAACCACATTGAATTTCATAAAAACCCACAAAAATATTGATTTCAGTGCCTTAAAAAAATTAGGATGAACAACACATATTCAATGTAGTTTTATATTAAGAATCTATTACATAAATTCCATATGTATGGCCATATGATTTCAAAAACATAAAAGTGAACTAAAATCTACCTTAAAGCCATCAATGATATCCCCACAATTGAGTTTTAACCTCATTGCAACATGTTTTCCATTAGACGTATGTGCATCTTTTAATTTCACAAAAAAATATAGAACAACATAAATTGGAAATAAAACTGCAACATCACATCATTCTTCAAATTCCATATTGATTTATAATATCACTATCATCAACTACCACTAATCTAAATAATCTTCTTTTAAATGAGAATATGACTTTTTTTCTTAATTCAAATACATTGTAGGAACTTTTCCCAATGCATATAGCAAGTCAAAGTCAAAAATATGGAGAAAATAAATCCATCTTCATTGAATTATGTTAAAATATATTTGTTAAAAAATATTCAAACTCTTATGGTCTTCAATCACTGTATATTTCTCAAAAAAAATTTAGAATTCCATTTAATCAATGAATGGATTACATAATCTAACATTAATCCAATTAATAGGTTGTTATTCTCATGAAACAATTAGTCTCATGAGCAACATAAAATTAAATGGTATACTTAAATGGAAATATATCTCAACCCTGATCTCGAACCATCATTCTACATCATGTACCCCTATCATGATTCATGAAAAATCATTATTGGTGGTGATGATAGGAGAACATTAGGCACTTGAAAATCCTTAAGAAATCCATCATTCCATTGGAATATAATATTATTCACTTTCAAAGCTAATTTTTTTTAATAAATTAATGATAAATCACAACCAAAATATCTGCAATAGCATAGTAGACCATGAAAACTACATGGATCAAATAAATTATTTGGTGGTTTCCATGATATATCAATTTCCATATATTTTGGATCTATACAAACACTAATTTAAGAGATTAAATGAAAATGGATGTGAACCTCATGTATCAAAAAATAGTCTTTTACTGTTTTTCATAAAGAAAATGATATCTCAAGATTCCCAAAACTATCGACAAGTACTTCTAATGCTCATGCATTGTCCAATAATACACATATATGGAAACCAAAAACTGTGCCACAAAATAATCAATATACCTTTGAAATATATGATTTATCAAATCCATAAACAATTGTGGTTCATTGACAAGACATAATGGAATATCCACATACTCATAAGATCTTTATATACTCCCGAATGATCTCGTTGGAATATCCTCCTTGTAAACCCACAATTAGTGTTATCCTTTTCATTAGTAATGTATTTAGAACCACTAATATCCCCATAATTTATCAAGTTGATAATAAAAACATAGAACTATATACTGATTCATTTTCTTAACTCAGTTAAGCTAATGATAATCCACACACAACCTAAGAGTTTCATTTTCCCATATGAAAAGAAGGACTACTATGGCCCACATAGACATACTAGGATGAATGAACCTTATGTTGTCCAAATCATCCATATATATATTAAATTCCATTTAATTTTCAGGATTCATCATATAAGATGGATTGTAATTTTAAATCATCCCTATTAAGAGATAAAACATAAAGTTTATTTATTTTTTGGGTGGATACAATGATGTATTTTCTATAAAAACATCTTAAAATCGTAAACAACTATTGTAAAAAAAATATTGTAAATAGAATACCTTCTATCCAAAGTAAAAACATTGCCACCTGATGTGATATTTTTCAAACATCTAGTTCCCTCAAGCCCGCTGAACATTTATTTACATTCTGGTCACTAAATATAATTTTGATGTAAATATTTTCCATAAAAAAGACCCTTCAGGTATAAAAATTGACATGAGCCTTGAACATAGTCATCCAATCCACACCCAAGAACACTTAATTGGAATCCATATATGGCACCAATAAATACCATATCAACTTAGATCCATCGATCATTATAGAAACATGATCTACCCATACAGGCTTGACATTCTCTTTATCCACGAGGAGTTTCAAGTTTCAATATAAAATGTATCATCTAAACATTTAAACCATGTAAAATAATAGCACCAGAAGAAATAATAAAATGAGATGTACATGTATCAAATAAATATTCCATGAGGGTATAAATAAAATGAACCATAACTCTCACTATTTATGTTGAAAAATTATCATCCATTAGAACATGATCATCTCTATATAATTTTATACTGCATGTACATTGTTCACAATTTTCCGATTGAGATTTCCCATATTTATTAGTCATTGTGTTCCTTAAATCAAAATTTCTAGCTCGATTCTACTGAAGGGGGTTAGTTTGATACCCTAATATCATCATATCATATGACTCCATTTATACAAAATATGTATATCTAACACCCATCCTTGGATCTCTATGACAATAGATCTGACGGTGCCCCATAAGTTTGCAATTGTGACATACTCTAGTTGCTTCCATAAACATTCGCTGCATGTGTTTTAACAGACCACAATCAAATAATTAATCATTTATTCTGGGACATGGAGGAAGAATCACTAATCTATCCTTCATATTTGAGTCATACACCCTCCTTAGAAATAGATTTCCCCCTTCATATTATTCCTAACATTGGTTTTCTCACAATTTCTTGTAGGTATAAAAATGATAACTCCAACCATTACTCTTATGATGTCCCTTTCTGAAAGTAGCACTAAATTGACCATCTCTGTATAATCAGTCATATAGATCATAAAATTCATTGAGTGAATATCTTTTCTCTTCCTCGATTCAAAATTATGTTCTATAAAGGATGAACTAGTATGAACCTCGTGTGAAAATTGGACTCAATTCATAAATATTGATTAATACAATATCATGGAGAGGATCATTTTTTAATCTAAAAATGTATTTATCTATTTCTATCATTTAATTTTAATGATATAATTGTTGGTTAAACAATTATTCTATTTCTCTCCATGTAATTACTTGGTAAAATTTAACCTAAAATACAGAATCACACCACTTTCTTGAAATATCCTCAAAAAAATACATTACCAATATGAATTTCATATTAACTGATATACCAAGGAAATGTTTGTTTTTATTCATCCTATTCAACAATACCTGTTCCTTATCTGGATCCAAATCACCTACAAATATTGATGGATTCTACTTCTATAACTGAACATAAAATTACACATTCCTTGGTTCATTACATAGGTTCTCACTATATATAGAAAAAAATTATTGGACAATACAGTGAAATAGTTCTTGGTTCACCTGTGGCTCAGGTGAAACCAAATTCTCATCAGCGTCTCCAAGTTGGTTTCTCGGATGCCTACCATGTTCCATTTTTTACAAACAGTACTAACACAATAAGCCTTTCTCTCTTGAAACTAAACGCATAAAATTGAATGTTTTACAACTCTATATATCCCAAAATTAATTTACAAAAATTAATATTCTCCACATTTAACCATTCTAATAATATCCCCTAACTCTTGAAAATAATATATTTTCAGAATACCGATGTCGTTCTTCTTTTTAAAATATCACATTTGAAAAGAATTCATGTCACGTTCGGAAAATCATCATTTTTGAAACAAATAATAATTCATATCTAAAATTAAATGTGCAGTCCTAGTGGGAAGTCATTTATAAAATGAGTTTCATGATCATATGATTCGATAAAGCCAGGAAAACGAGATTCCATTTATTATAAGTTTCACCAAAACACTTTTCTATCCAAATTCTTGGTAACTTTATATTCACCATAAAAAATATAGATACATATTTTTATTCTATACATTTAATGTATGGAAAATCAAAATAATTACAACCATTCCAACTAAAGGACTAGAAATAATATTTGTCAACAAAAGGACCGAAAAACTCATACCATTTGACCAAATAAATATTAAGCCAATAAAAATTAATTCTAGTCGTTTATTGTAGAATTAAAATTTTGTTGTAGATCTAATATCCTACCACTCCTCACTGGATTGTGTCAGTGTGGATGTTTACTGGGCCTCAAGAGTCATCCCTTAGGCTCCATATGTATCCAATTAATGTCATCGTCTTTAATATAATAGGGGGACAATTTTCCTTTTTAAAATATTAAAAAAACCAAACGAAACATTCCATAATAAAATAACCACCACATGAATCATGATATAAAGAAAAAAACCCAATGAAATAGAATTGGTATCAATCCTAGTCCAAAATAGATCACCATAGATGAAGAAAGATGACATCAATATATAAAGTGGAAGACAAACGCAACAAAACTCAATGTCTCCAAGAAAAAACCCTACATCTCCCATAAATATCCATGCTCCAAATCCAAAAATACATCCCAAGTATCATGAAGGAAAACTAAAGGAATGTCATTCTTTTCCTTCACATGTATCTTGATAGTAAATATATTCAAAAGAACCAACATTCCACTGATGGGTGTGATTAATGAAACTTTGTAGGGTTTTACAAAATTACATTCCTACACATTCCATTGGGATAAAACATGTTGTCACATTTATATAAAATGGTACAATATAATCTAACATAATTTACAACAATTCCATAAATATTACAATGTAAAATTATTTCTAATGAATTTTTTTTCCTATTAATAAATCAAAATAATTTATCCAAAACGTCTCACAAATCCATATGTCATAAATTTTTCCTAAGGAAACAGATATCCATCCACACATGAATTAATAGGTGACAGTTCCACACCAAAGAGAAATATCCCTTTAAACGAACAATTCAACATAAGGTTACAAATATCCCATGTTCCATTATAATTTTTTCACCAATCACCATTTCATATCTGAACTATGCCTCATCTGCAATATGAGCACACAAAACCAATTAGGCTCGAAAACCATTCTAATATAGTTATAAAAATACAATTTTACTATAATAATATTTTTATTGAAATCATTATAAAAATACCATTTCCATTATTCTCCCCTGAAAACTAATTTAAAATAGTCATTTTAATATTAATTAATGAATAAATATTCACAACAATTCTAGAATTCAAAAAAAAAACTAAATAATTATTATACCAAGATTATCACAATAACATAATAATAATTTTCATTAATAGCAATAAGTTTCAAAAAAATTTGAAATCAAATTTTCATTTTTAATAAGTTCAATCGGGAGAGAATCTGTCTGCCACAAAAAATATGTTGAAAATTTCAAACGATAAAGAAACATCAATGAAATTAGGTAGAATCTCTAGAACACTGACATAGATCCGTTTACCTAACACCATCACAAAAATATTTCATCAATATTGAATAAAATAATTATAGAAACGTGCCTATAAAACTATATCTAGTATTCTAAGAGATTTAAGGACTATATATCTATGAAAACTACCAAAAATAAAAGACTTACCAAGGTAATCAAATATCAAAACACAATGAATTTCCTTAACATAGCTTCTGTTTTGATGGTGATGGTCTCCACAGTCCATGTGAGGATGAAAATTGTCATAGGGGTGAATGTAGTAAATAAATGGAAGGATTTTTTGTGAAATAGAGTGATATACATTTTTTTAGGATATCACTATTATCCCTTTCATGGTACGTCCAACAGTTTGAAAAAATGTGCTGAACATATAGAATCCCCAAACCCAAGAAGCATATCTCATGGGTGTCGCACACGGTTAGAAAAACCATGCCTCTTCTATAAAAAAATCCCTGAATCCCACTTTTCAGGGTTTATCCTAGGTGTTCGCACAACCTACTGAAACTGTGTGCCTAACTGGGCATTATTCTTTCCTCTTATTCATCAACACACACAGTTTCCTATAGGACTTTTACATTTTCCACTAACCATGACAAACCCATGTACCATTCAAAAATCCCTAATTCCATTACATGTTTTCCCTATAACCATTCATACTTCAACTAAACTATTTACATACTTAAAAAGAATAAAAAAAGGTAACTTACATTAAATTGTTGGTTCTATAACATTATATGATTAATTTTAAAGGTATTAACGGATTACATTTTAAAATATTATATAGATGAATACAATTTTAATATGTAAGTATTGAGTAATGTTACTGGTAAGAACAAGTTTAATTAATTTCTCATTATTATCACTTAATATGTTTTATTATATATTAAAAGAATGTTGTAAAATATAAATAATGTTTATGAGAGAATTTACATCATTAATATGAGTAATGTATAGATTATTTTTTTCAGTGATGTATATATGTGTTTTGAAGAAACATTTAATAGGTTTTTATCCCCCACTATATATGTATAAGAGTATCTATTTTCCAAGGAAAATAATCCATTAAAAATAGACATCTTCTCTCTCTTTCTGCATCTAAGAGATTGAAATGTAATTTTCGAGCATTTATTCATGGTTTATCTTCATAGATCAAAGGAATTAGATCATGATCATTACACGGAATTTTTTCGATATGTTCTAGCATCACACTAGCACCTAGATTTCAAATATATGCACTTACATGGACTCATAATTCACATATAGATTATAAATATGGTTTTATACTCAAGTCCAAAAATAAACACACTCCATTATAATGATAATGTAGAACACATCATCGATCATAACATAGTAATCATTATATTTTTCTGTGATTAACTAATTAATATGATATTCTTCTAAGATTACCATGGATTATATTGAGGGAGATAATGATGCTACACCACTTCAGTGATAAGAATAGTAACAAATTTGGCACACCACAATCCTCTCCCTACCCTGATAGTAATATAATACACACATGGTATCACTTATACATATATTTCATAGACATTCCATAAAAAATTGAAATGTGGAGTCTATTTTATTATGTCTATTTCATTTTTCTACCTAAGAAAAATGATAAAATTATTTTCCATTAGCTAATTTCATCCTACATCATGACAGTTATTCACGCACTTCTCAAAAAAAAATTCATCAACTCTATAGCCATGTACATCTTGTACTAATAGAAATCTGATTCCCAAAAAATCCATATCATGAACCCATGCGCCATGATTCTCATCCCACTATACATAAAACATTTAATCATTTTATATATAAAACACTTGAAGGAAATGGTTAAACAAACCTAACATAGACTTCCCAAAACCTACGTATGTCCTTCATCCCCTTATGTTTACAAATAAATATTTTTAGTATTTATTAATTTTTTTTATTAATTTGAATTCATTTACTTCTTCATGTTCATTAAATGTATTTAAGAGAAATATTTTGTTATTTAATTTGGATGAAATGAATTTCAAATCAAAATGGGTCCATATTTTTTATCCAAAGTCTAGGTTTATTTTTTTAATCTTTATAAAAAAATATTTTATCTAGAATCACATTAGGGCAAATTTTCCATTCAATTTCTAAATAATGTAATTGTGTTATGATTTTTCATTATAGGTCGAAATAAAACTTTTAATTGGGTTTTAAATTCATCATGAAATGATTAATGTTATATTATACTATATTTTCACTTCTTCCAAATAATAATCATGTGGAATTAAAGAGTATGTTATAGAACTACAATTTAGTTAATGAATTTGTAATTTTTTAACCAAATTTTTTGAAATCATTGAAAATATATGATTCTTGATGTATATTCACTCATAAAATATATCTTTAATTAATAAATTGTTATCTAATATTTTTTAAATATTTTCTCGCACTTCCTTCATAGATGATATTTTAATTTTTAGTATATTTAGAAATTGATATAATAATATTTCCATCAGAAAAAATTTTATTATAAGAGGAATTGAATTATAATTTTATTGAATTTATTTGTGTAATGGTAATATGATTTTATATTGTTAAATTTTCATTATTATTAACAAAATTGAATCAATGTGTATAACAATATGTTAAATTATATTAACTTTAATTTGATGTTATAAATTTTTTAGAAATAAGAATTGTATCTTATTAAGTGTTTTTGTACTTTTAAAGAGAAATTAATTAACTATATTTCATGAAATATTTAAAAATTTTAAACAATTTTAATTAAATTTTGGTTGATAAGTGTTTTATAATTGTTGATTATTATTTTTTTATATTAAATGTATTTTGTGGATTTAAAGAAATTTTATGACTTTTATATTTAGTAGGATGTGTCTCAATGATTCTATGAATTCATTTATTGGAAGGGTATTGTGTGAAGAATCATCTCATTGAGTTCTATCCCTCATATATCTTATATAAGAGGGAATCAGGTGAATTACATTTGATCCCAATATTTTTATAATCCAAGAAGTTATGAAACACTGTAATAATCATTTCATTTTGTTTTACATTGTGTTAAAAAATAAAATTATTATATTATTTCTTTATTAAAAAATGTTTAGAGGAATAATTTTTTGATGGGAAAGTAGAAAAAATTATCTGTGTAAAATATTTATCTTGAAATATATACATTATGTCTAATAAATATGAAACATCACCAATATGTATGTACTTTTTTAATTTTATAGCTTTTTTATGTTATTTTCAAAAGCTGTTTCTTTGTCTGAGTGTCTTTATTTTTGATTCAGTATTAATATTTTTGGGATATAACTAAAAAAAATATTTGTGGATATATTTTTGAGGAATTAATTTTTTTTGGACTCAATTGAGATTACGTGGTTTCCAACATTGTTAATAGAGTGATCATGTAAGACTTGTGGTATAGGAAATTACATTTAATGAATAAAAATGTTTAAAATAATCATTGGGAATTGGGTTATCATTTTTTTTCAATAAAAATATAATCATTTATTTTTACAATCTACTTGGCCACTGTTTTTCAACACATATAAATATTTATAGCTGGAACTAATTCCATTATATACATTGTAATATAACTGTTTTGGTGTTAGTTATTGAGGTCATTTAATTATAATGTGTGATAATAATGCATTAATTTATCTACATAGCTAATTACCACTTTATATGTTTCAATGACATCCTTGATTCCATGTGTGTTATCAAAATATTCATGCTAAATTATTTCATTAGATTTATTTCATGCTAAATTATTTCATTAAATTTATTTCATGCTAAATTATTTCATTAAACTAATGTGTAGAATTTTAATTTTAATTTGTTTTAAGTGCTTTATTGTCAATATTATAGTGTAAACATCAAATAAAAATATTGTATGATAATTTATTTCCTTGAATAATACAACACTAATTGTATTGGTGTATACTACTCATGAAGCATTGAATCATAGAAGATGGTGCTCAACCTTTTCATATCCTTGTGAAAAATGTTGTGTCAATAAACACTAGTTTGTAGTGGAAATTATGTTTATAGAAAACACATATATATTTAAAAGAAATCACTTTCAAACTATCCAGGAGAAGAAGAATTTTTATCATTGGAAAAATCCCTTGGTATGGTTTTTTTGGATTACTTTTCCCTCTAGATTTTTGTAACTTATTTTTCTATTTTCTTGAATTTTTTTGAACAACCTTTGATATAAGAAGATGTATAATGTATTTATGTTCATATCAAACTATAAATTATTTTTTCATATAGAAATGAATGTATTTATATATTCATCCAAAGTATAATTATGTTATATAGTTTTATTATTATTTTTATGTACTTTTTCAAATTAGAAATGGATTTTTATTTTTGGTGTTCTTATTAAATGTATTTCTCTACAAATTATTTGAGTGATATTTTCATGGAATTTGAGTTTATGTTATTATTTACATATATATTTGTCTGGAAATATTTTTTTAAAATTTAACCCATGGTGTTTCTTATTGCTTTCATTGTTCATTATTTAATTTTCAAATGTTTTTTCTTAGAGTTTAGAGGATATTATTATTAATGATCAATTAATTAATATGTAATCATCTTATAATATATTATGATATAAGTTTTTATTTTTAAAATAATTTATAAGCTATTACTTTATTCTGGTTATGATATCCATGTATTCTCACTCTTATATAAGGTAATACATATAGAGAAATATTAGATTAATGATGAAATCGAGGCATGTAAAGTGGTTAATATTGTGCATATAGTGGATGAATAAATTCAGTACTCTTTATATATTTTATGGAAGAAACTGATGATATTAATTATAGTGGTTTATATTCGATGTTGATGTGTAGTGCTAAATTAATTTCACATTAGTTGTTGGTTTTGTTCATTCTAAATGTATTAAATATTATTAATGTCACAATAACCTATATTGGGACTAATTTAGTATGGAAAATTAGTTAGTATTTAATAGATCTCTAATATATAGGTAAATGAACTTGTAACAACATATGTAATAATTGAATATATTATTTTAATATTTATTAGTATTCCTGAATTATGAAGTATATATTCATTATAAATGAATTATATAATTCATAAAATAAAAAAAGAAATGGTTTTATAAAAACCAATTCTTAAGAGACGAAAAATAAAATATTAATTATAACAAAAATTATTTTCATTTTCAAAAAATGAATTGTATTTTAAAAATTAAAATTTCAAAATTATCATATAGTGATTTTTTTAGATTTTTATGAAAATATTTATTATTGAGAAAATATAGAAATATACTTATTTTTATTCAAAACTATATATTATTTTAAATTATTTAGAAGGAATAATTATGTTTTTGATATTTTTAAATTTTCAATATATTTTTTAAAAATATTCAAATTATATTTTTATAATGGGTATTATACATGAATATAGTATGAAAACATATTATATTTATAATGGTAATTTTTTTAAAAAATATTATTATTTGATATGCATTGTTAGTTTAATTATAAATCGAATAGTGAAAAATATATTATTTTTATTAAAAAGGATTCTTTGTTTATAATTTGTTGTCCACTTTTAGAAAATAGATCCCTTTTTTTTGGTTAAATATGAAATGTAGTGATAGTAATTTTTGTTACCATGGTAAACGGTAAACTAGATAATTAAAGTTTAAGAATAAAATTAAAAGGTCAATAAAATCACAATTACACCACGTTATATATTATTTTATTCTTATATCAATTCTATAATCACAAAACAATATAATTATTGATATTTTAATGCCACTTGGATGTGATTATGAAATTTATAATAACTTATTTAAATAAATTTCAAAAATTTGTGTAGCTAGTTTTTAATAAGGGTAATATTTATAATATTTTGTAATTTAGAGAATATGATTGACAAATGAAATTATTTGAAAAAATTAAATATTTAAATTCATCATGGAAATTTATTTTTAATATTTAGGGTAGAAATTATTAAATGTAGTTCCATCACAACCCTTTTATATTAATTATTCATTTATTTAAAAACTAAATAAATCATATTTAAAATTTTTATATAAATGTAACGTGGGATAATTAAGGTCATGCACAAATTTTCTAGATGTAATTGACATGTTAGGGATTTATTAAAATAATTGGTTTTATAGAAATTTGTTGCCATTATATTATTAAATTAAAAGTAATGAAAAGAACAATACATTATCATATTGGACATTTGTTAGTAAATAATATTATATTTAATAATATAATTTTTCGAAAAATGTAAAAGTATACCATTAAATTTTTTTATGGATTGAAAATATTCCATGTTCCATTTATTGGTCAGGTTTCAATTTATTGAGAATATATTTACCCCCACATATTAAAAATCTTTGTAGTCGTGATGTGATTTAAAGTAGATAAATAGGTGTTAAAACAAAAATATAAAGGTATAAATATTGTAAAATGAGGTTTAATACTTATTGTGTTTGATTATTTAGACCAATATTATTTTAATATTCTAAACGCACATTTCGGAGGAAATTTAAATTAAATATTAACTGATATTAATTTATTTTTTTGGAAAATCAATGACATCCCTTCCCCTCTATTCTAATAGGGTACATCATATTCTAATTAACTAAAACATTAGAACTCAATAGGATTATATATTCTCTACAAAGATACCTTCTTAAATTATACCATCTCATTATAGATTTATATATTTAGGTATAGAACCAAAATTTTATGTGTTAATGTATAAAGTAATGGTGTTTTCCAAATTAGATATATAACATTTATGTACAAGTTTTGTTTTAGTTTTTTCCTCTATGTCCTTAAAATATTCATCAGAATAAATAATATAATAAATCCAGTTTCCTACATGTAATGAGATTTTATTAATCATATTTTAACAACACATATCCATTTACTCTTCCATCAAATTGGAAATGAATTCCTCATCCATGTCTATGGTGGACTACAACTTGAAGAAGATATCTAAATTGATTCCAATAGCTAGAACTATTTACCTGTTATAATGAAGGAATTAGTTCTTATTTACAATATTAATATTTTTTATTTATAAAATATAAAATATCAATTATATTTCCTATATTTCCATTCAAATAAGAATGATAAATTCATTTACATGTACTATTGTACTACAACCTCTACAATGATATGCGATTATCTTTTCATCATGAAATCAAATGGATGATATATATAAGTATATTTATATAATTATTATTATAATAATGATATGATGATAATTCTAAAAATATAAAATTGTACTTACATTCTTACAATAATGATCATTGAATGAATAAAATTTAATTTCCCTCCAGAAAATTTAATGTTATTTTCATTAATAAAAAACCACATTTTCTGTGATCTATGTATTTTTTTATTGAAAATAGTTTTCTAATAGAACATCATATATTTATATCCAAATATTTTTCTATGTGGGTCTAAAATAATTTTTTAAAGGATTTATGATGAAATGTGAATGCATAATACTTTTAATTTGTGATACGGTACTTTAGATTATTTTGGGGAATGGGTGAGCTCAATATAGTTTATATAAATTGTATATCTCCATTATAGATCATGGGTGAGCTTGTTATATCATAAATTAGATGATCCATGATATAGGTGTTTTAGACCATTATAGCATGGGGTGTTCCTAGATAGTGCTCTAATGCATTCGTAAAATTTGTGATGGAAGTTAATTCTGAAAGATATTCAAAAATTAATAGTTATGGTTAGATATTACAATGTCGCTTTTTTCTTGTATTACCATAAATGTTATTTCATTGGTATCCATGAGGGTTACAAGATATTTATATATGATAATAGATTTATTCCCCATGTTACCTAAGTGATTTATTTACACTCATTGTGTATTTATTATAAGATTATGTCTTCACAAGGCATGTTTTTATGTTTATGTTCAAGGAATGTATATGTTAATAATTAAGGTATAAATTTTATCTTTCTAAAAAATTAATTCTAATATCAATATTCCAAGAAAAACTATATAGGATATCATTTTTTAAAATATTTCTTATGAAATGTTTTATAGAATGATTTGAGCATCAAATTTCATTTCACGTGTAAGAAAATGGTATTTTGAGCCCGTTGTTTATTTTGAAAAATGAAATATATTTTATGTATTTGTGGAATAATGATTTCGTTAATTATTTTTATTACCCTTATTAATATAATTTTTATCATCCCATATTTATAAAAACATTAATAGGGATTAATCATGTGGAATGGAAAATGACAATCCATGATGTTAAAATTGGTCATGGAGATAAATCATGTCTTGTTTTTGACGTTTCATATTTTTAAAAATTTGGTAATGAGTTGATGTGTCTCCATTATATAAATATGATTGGTTATTAATAATATGTGACCTAATTATCTAAAACTATCAAAAAAATGATCATCCTAATTATACAAAAGGAAATTCTAGTTCAAAGACACTAGAATATATAATGTTTTAGGAGATGACGATATAGTTAGTTTGAGATGAGGGTTTTGATATAATTAATTACTAGGATATTTGTAGGATTGGTAATCTAAACAGTCATGAATACAATCAAATTTTTACAAGCATAAAAATTAACATATGTTTAAAGACATAGAAAACCCTTTTAAAGTTTAATGCAGTGGATGACTAAGAGTATTATGTGTGTTTTTAGTTAACATTGTGCTAATAAAACCCTTCTGCATTATTTATAATGTTATATTTTGAATAAATCCATTTATTTTTATAGAAAATGATTAAACATATCAATATCCTTAATGGATTATATAATATATTATTTTGTGGTAATTACTTTTTGTTACATTTTTGGATGCATACTGAAGGGTATAAGATAACTTTTGATGTAATAAATTTTCAATAATGATTGAATATAATTATGTTTTTTTATGATGTAACTAATGTATATAGAATTTGATAAAAATTATAATAATATAGTTTTAGAGATAGGGAAACCCAGATGTTGGGTGATAACTCATCACATCCGACAATACAATGAGGATTAAACAAGAAAATGAAGGGAGACTAGGGGGAATCAGCTTCCACTATCAACTGCCATGTCCTAGTTAGTATGAAATCATTTTTATTTTATTAAAATATATGAAGTATAATAATTATTTTCAATTAGGGGACATATGTTTTATTGACAAGATAACCATTAGATTGAAAAATTATTTAGTGAATAAGTAGTTAACAATATTTTAGAAGACATTCTCTATATCCATATCCCAATATACATAAGTTAAATAGAATACCATTGTTTTCTCATTGATGAATAAAGGATGAATAATAATGTGGGAGAATATATGATTTTATTTACATTTTATGCTTGAGGTTATTTATGTTAATTTTTATCATATCATTGAGATTACAAGATATTAGAAAAAAATTTCATTTAAGAAATATTAAGAGATATGAATTTTATTTATAGATAAATGTTAAATTTATCATGAAGATTATGGGATTAAATACTTATTATTTTTTTGTTTCAATAATAGTTTAGGAAATTGTTTGTGATTTTACATATAGTTATTTATCCAATGATATATTTCTATCTTTTTTTATCATTGTTGATTTTGGATGATTGTTGCCTTTTTTCATCATATAAAGGTTTACTCTATAAGGAGTATTATTTAATCCTTCAATAACTATTTTTTCATCCATTAATTTATATATATATATAATTTTAAATTAATTATTTTTTTGACCTATAAATGTTGATTATAGTACTCCATGAATGCTAAATTTAGCTTAATGACTAGTCATTTAGAGAAAAAAGATGATTTTGGTGTGGAAATTTATTTAAGGTTAATATTTTACATATCATTTCAGTATATGTATTTATATTATATGTCTAGTTACAAAAATTATTCAAAACAATTAGAAAAAATATTTGAAAAAAATATTATCTATTCAATTTTTCTACCTATAAATCAATTATCTCTAAACCAATCACACATTTGTGATTTTGTGATGGTTCACATTATCATGACCTTTCTTAATATCTCCCTTTACTAGTCCTCTAGAGATAGATATATCTATAATATCCATGATTTAATATCCCACTGTAGTTATCCTTCAAGAAAACCATGTTTTCTGTTCTTGATAACCTTGTTCTTCCATTTCACTCTTTTCAAGAAAATGATTTCTAACCCTTTTTACGATGAGAGTTTTCATAAATGGATTTTTGGAAATTCAATCCCAGGTTACGAAGAATGAGTTTTAAAATTTTAGATTGAAATTTTAAAAAGGGTGGTTAATTTAACGAACAATTAAATGATATAATATATTATTTTAATGTTTATTAGTAATACTAAATTATTTAGTAATATTCCTAGTAAAAATATTATGTAATTTATTAAAAAAATGGGAATTATTATTACTAAAATAATTTCACATAATATTTTTATAAAATTTAAATATTAATTTTATTAATTTTAATATGAAAAAAGTTTATTTTTTATATAATAATAATTTCAATATTTTCCCAAAATGAATTTTTGAGAAAAATTTGAAAATATTTATTTTTCATCGAATAGTGAAAAATTATATTTTTTTGAATGTTGAATATTAATTTAAAGTATTCACAATGTCATGTTATGTTTTGAAGAAGTTTTGAACATTATTTATTAATTTTTTTAACTGAAATAATCAAAAAAATTAAATGTATTTTATACTTTAGTATATTATAAGAACATTTTATGTTTCAAAATTTCATTTTTCCGAGAAATCTACCTTTAGTTGTATTTTTTGATTAATTTTTAAATTATATTATGAAACATAATTATTTAAAATATTGAAAAACACATTCTATATTTGGAAATATCTGTTATATTTTTTTAGTAAATGGATCCATTTTATTTTGGAATAATATGAATAATATATTCTGTATTTTTTTAACATAGTAAAGGGTAAATTGTGTAATTGAATGTTATAACTAAAATCATAAGTAATATTAAATTACTTTAACCCATTCATAAAATTTATTTCATGGTCATGTATATTCAATATTAATCCAAAAAGATAAATTTAATGAAATTTCATTCATGAGTCACTTTTGTTTTTAATAAGTAAATTTTTAATATTCTATTATCAAAACTGTATGTTCGAGTAAAAAATATCTAGTAAGGTATACACTATTAAAATTGATCATGGTAAATTTTTAGAGGATAAATTATTACCTTAAATGCTTGTAGAACGCTAATGTAGTAATGGGTCAAATATTAGAAAAATTATCTAAATTATATTAAAAATATTAATATCATTATAATTTAAAATAAATAATGATATCTAATAATTTTATATTCAAACTAAACATGTTTGGGATTTATAAAAGTAATTTTTTTCAATTTTATTTGTAATCTTGATATTATTTATGTTAATGTAATGAATTGTTTTAGAATTTGACATTATGGATATTATTTATTAAAATATATTTCATTAAAATAAATAAAAATAATAAAAATATTAAAATCTGTAAACCGAATAGGATGAGATTAAAAAATATCATTCATAGTACATTTATGGTTATTTTATCTTTTTATAGTAATGATATTTACTGTGATAGAGTAAAAATACATGTTACCATGATAAGAGGTAATGGAAATAAATATGAATCAAAATCCAAAGATAATGGAATAATTATATTAAACCGATATATAATTATTATTTTGTGATATTATTTCGATACATGCTCATGTTCTCTTCAAAATAACCCAATTTTTAGAAATTTAGATTTGTATATTAATTTATTTCTATTTATTGTATTCAAAATTCCATGATTACCCCTAATAAGATAAAAGGGAATATCCTATTCTCATTTATTCACTCATGAATCCCCATTTGGGTTGTCCAATACATTCCCAAATACATTTCTAAAATTGCACCTTTAGTTATACCTTTTTTATTTCTATTTTAGTTTTTTTCCTCTTCCACAACCCTAATACCTTCTTGATCATTTATAATATAACAACTACAATATCCTAAACATTCTTTTATTTTATGATTTTCGTTTTAGGACCCTTATCCATATCATATTCCATCAAATGTGAAAATAATTCATCATCCGTGTTTATAGTGTTGTATCACCTCACAACCCGATTAAATTTGTTTTCCACCACAACATTTCAAGACAAGTTATAGTGATGGATTTATTGTTCATACATGATGTCACTAATATATTATCCATTATGAATTGATATTATATCAGTTAGTTTATAACCATTCCATTAATAGTAAAATTATATTATTTTTCATGTGTACGTGGGGATTACCTCTTCCATGAAAATATGTGATTTTTTAATAACGATATCCCATGAATGATATGTGTAAATAAATGCATTTAATTTTTATTACCTAAATTATATGATTATAATTATCATCATATAAAATACTACATACCTTCTTTATATAATGAATTGTGAATAATGGAAATTTTATTTTCTTCAATAATTTTTAATGATACTTTTATGAATTAAAAAAAATCCATACATGATTTCTGTTTTTTGGTATTGATAATTGGTTTAAAAAAAATGGCATTTTTTGATAACCTCACATATTTTTAATATTGTTTTAAAACCATTTTTAATCCTACGTTTTTATGAAAATAGAATGAAATTATTTTTTATTTATTATATGGTATTTGACCATTTTATGAGGATCTGGGGAGAATGAAACATCTTATAAAAAATGAAGAGACTCATTATTGGTCACCAGTGAGCCCAGTATAGCTTATTCATTTGTTTCTACCACATACCGCAAAGTGAGTTTGTCAAATATTTGACTGTTCCCAAATAGAATAATAATTTATTGGTTATGTTTATGTTTTAATTTGACCATGGTGATTTTTAAAATGAAAATATAATGGATACTGAAGGTTTAACTATGATGGTTATTTCATGTGTAACCATGAGGATTATTTCATGTGTAGCCAAGAGGGTAACTGTTGTAGTATGTATTCTAATAAAATGAATACAAAATTCTAAGATCCCATTATTTTCGTGATATCTCTCATGATTTTTACATATACTATTTTTACTTATTTTGAGTACTTTTTTTTGGATTGTGCCTTTTGGTGTGTTTGGGTGAAAATTTAGATTTATCCAAGGAATAGGGAATGTGGACAGTCGGTTCAGGTTTTTCCAAAACAATGTTCCCCATCCAAGAAAAACATTTATAACCAAATTGAGGTGATTCAAATGGATGGAACATTATTTGTCATATTTGGTTCCCTCTTATGAGAAAGCGTGCATCCCCAACCCCCTAGAAGAGGCACACAGGTAAAATAAGTGGGTAGGGAAAACGTGCACCTCCACCAAAAAAACAATGAATGTTTATAAAAATTACCCAAAAATTGTTTTAAAAATACCAGAACCCATATTTTAACCACAAATCAACCCCAACACAAAAACAATACATTATTCCCATTCAAGATTTCTGAATGTATTGTTATTGATATTGAACTCGATTCTTAGTGAATTAAAGGGATGATTGATGATATTCACTATCCTGAGTATGTGGTTTTTCTAGCATATCAATCTATCCCTCATTGTATTCCCTTTATATATAATAGGGGGTTTTATACTTGTTGGATTTTGATCTAGATATAGGTATGTCATATATTGAATCACTTGATCTTAGATATAGGATTCAGATCAAAATCGTGTTCGTCATCGTGATTTTGATTTTTCTACTTCAATTGGTTATATGTGTTGTACCATTCAACCAAAAACAGGACGTAGGTGGTCAATTATCCAAATCCATTATACATTATTTCAATTATGTGTACGTAGTTATATAATTTCATTGTTTCGTTCATCAATTGGTTTTTCTAATTGAATTAATTATATTATTGAATTAATTTATTATGGGATTACAAATTAGGAATTATATATTGTAGAGTAAATTAATAGAATAATAATTTGTTGGATTTTCAGCATAATTAGTTGTTTTATTAATTTCTTAATTTTGATATTTTTGGAAATTAATTAGAATAATTTTTTTTAAATTAGTTATGGGGTTGTCGTTATTTTGGCTTGAATTGATTAATTATTATTTTAATTAATGTCAATAGTTTTTTTCAGGAAGTTAATTTAATTGGACTACTTAATTAATTTAATAAATTAATAGTTGTTTGATGGAGGAATATAATATATCGTTTATGGTGAATAACCTTGAGAGTTATGTCATATGTGATATATGTTTTGATTGATAAATGGGGTGTGAGACACGAAATGAAACTCAAATTCACCATGAGGGGGATATACATGGAATTCTAGACCCAAATGAATACATGCAAATATTTATAAGGGGCATAAACTATTAATCCAAATACACTTGTTGTGTGGGACATATACAGACACTACAAATATCGACAGGGTTCTATACATGATATTATACACCCATGAGATTGGAATTGTACTATGGATCCAAGTGGTCATGTTGGGAATTGAATGTAATGGATAATGAAAGATCATTTCATGGTAATGAATTGAGGATTTAATATGTGACATGGTTCAGATCGCGGAATGGACTGAAGAAAATATTGGGGTTCGGGTGTCCTCAGAAACATGGGGTTATGTGGATAAAGAAAGAGTAATTAAACAGATGTAAATTGTTTACATTATTTCACATATTTATTATTTATACAGCTGTATAAACTATTATAGACTTTTTATTATATTATAATCTATAGGTGGTGTCTTAGTGAGTTTACACACACCCTACTTACTCTTACTCATCGGTACATCAACATATTTCATGTCTATATGACATGATAATTATACCAACATTTTTTTAAATGATAATTAGATCATTTTTGTTGAAAACAACATAATAGTATCACTAAACTATGATCTAATGGTTCATTTTATTGAGAAAAATAGGACAATCAGAAATTCATAATTAATCATAAAAACTGGTTTATTCATTATTTTCGAGCTTCTTAGTGGCTTTCACATTCTCCTTAGTTAAAATAATCAGTTGAGTATATAAATCAATGTAATGGGTCATCTAAAGTCCAACTAATTGTATAGATAATTACTTGAATAAAAAAACATGGTTGAGAATATTGATAATCATCAAATCATAATCATGGAATCGTCCCCACAATCATTATACGAAGTATCAAAGTAATTTATCGAATGCCACAATGCATAAAAATTAAACACTATGCCGTAATGGTGAAATGCCTCACATAGTTGTTAAAAATGATAGATTCATGTTCTCAAATAACATTTTTTCATAATAATAAAATCATCATTGTGGAAAAAGGTAGCATCATGTTCATTCATATTGAAAATTATTTCGTGAGATACATTTCATTAACCAATTCATTTGGAGCATTATATAATTCATGTT
Source organism: Viscum album (assembly GCA_963277665.1). Taxonomy (NCBI): domain Eukaryota; kingdom Viridiplantae; phylum Streptophyta; class Magnoliopsida; order Santalales; family Viscaceae; genus Viscum; species Viscum album. The sequence goes on from OY728131.1 coordinate 1,278,209,323, forward strand.
TCACCAATCTCACAATAACATTTACATAATAAAGCATTCCATATAGAATTAATATTAATATTAGGAATAAAATAACACATGTAATAGAATAGACATCATTTCATAAAGCATACATTCTAAAAAATCTATTGGGGTTCCAAAAAAGAAAAAACATATAGGTATAAGAGTCATCAATCTTGAGTGAAGAAGAATCAATATCGATAGAAGAAAAATATAATTTTCTAGAAAGTCAATTTATTTTATAAAAATCATTTAATTTTTGAAAAAAATTTATTGAGATCCTATGTATTCTAGAAATGGAAATTGACCAAAAAAAATTATATTTTACGATTATGAATATAACATCCATTATGAAATTTGGCAGGAAATAATTACAACACAAAGAATAGAATTTAGGTTTGAGTATCCCCTTACCTCATGGACCAATAATTTATTAACATTCACATTTTAAATAATAAAATAATATAAATTAATTAAAAAATTTAAAACCTATTTTACATGTATTAGATTCATTATAAATTTATTGAGATAACTTATATCCATTATGATGAGTTACGATGTTCAATTTCATCAATATAGAGTGTTCATTTTCGAGGATTTCAGGAACAGTTTATTTGTATACATGTCTAGAAGATCGTTTAAAATGGATGTAATTAAAAAAAATTGACATAAACTATTATTAGTGATCTTAAATAAGTTTAATTCATCAATTATGTTCTATTTTTTCTTGATATTAGGATGAATCATTAGATAAAATTTTAATGATAATCATTTATATTTATTATGTCGGTTCTGATAATTAGAAACACGTTTTTATTATTATTTAATATTATGTATATATGATAGTTTCAGAAATAAAATAGCTAATAAAATACATTTTTTCATCTATTTAATCCATTATAATAATTTTATTACCATCCCTATAGTGGTAAAAAAATGAAAACTTTTCCTCCTCAAAGAAGATAAGACAACACCTACCATACAATGTTTTCATTATTAAAATAAATGGGAGATTATAAGAGGTTTTATGATGGATTTTTCTGTTAAAATAATAATATTATACTATATATATGATATTATATTTATCATGAAAAATTTACTATGGGAGGTGATGATATAATAAGAAAAGGGATGAACTTGAAATGAAATTTAATGAAAATGGAATAGGTTTTTATTGGATCATCGTATAAGGAATATACATAAGAGGGTGGAAAATTATGTCCTTCAAAACATCTCGAGAAATATTTATGATAATCAATTCTGTCCTTTTATCTTTATCAGATTATTTATGTAGCTGAAATAAATAGTTACAAGGATGCAATGATTTATAGAGGTTTAGGAAACGAAAAACGCCTAGTCCACTCCACCAATACTCTTGTCCATGAGCTTGTTGATTTTCACTACTTGGTTCTCTACTCCCATGACCATCCACAAATGAGTGGAGGAAATTGACACATTGATATTTTAAGGCCAAAAAAAGAATACTTGTTCTAAACATAAAACCCGTCAGAACAACTTATAACGAGAAGTGTGTACTCAAAATAAAAGTTGATTGTTTTGACAAATACTTTTTGAATAATCTAAACATTTGCAGTAGTATACAACTGATAGTAAATGGATCATCACCATCAGAAAGGTTGTTCTTTATAATAGAGTAGTTCCGAATCAATTCGGTTGTAATTGATCTTGAAATATATTCAGAAACTAATCAGCAATAGATTTAAGTTAGATATCTAATGTAGAACAAGTGAATATTCAACGTTTCTCTTTTTTTGATATAAAATAGAATCTGGACATTCTTTGTAGCAACAGATCTGAAAACAATACTTTTAAAGAAACATCATGTCTTTGTTTTTTTGAATCCCTAATATCTTCGGATTTGATAGTGATAGATTCTGTGATCCATGTCAAATTGGAAAGAAAAATAAAACATCCCTCATATAAATTAACAAAATTGAAACATCTAATCCTTTATAACGTATCCATATAGATCTTTTTTGATCATAATGGGGGGAATGTTTTTCTTGTAAATTATAGGTATATGTTTTAGTTGATCACTATTCTATATTTACATGGATATATTTTCAAAAATATAAAAAACATGCATTTAATATATTTTAATGTTTTTGAAAAGCTGTTCAAAATGAAATAGATTTTAAAATAATTTCATTAAAAAGAGATCATGGTGGAGAATTTGAGAATCAAAAATTTAATTCCTTTTACCCATATCTTTCTATTATACACACCTTCTCTCCACCATGAACACCTTATGATAATAGTGTTATTAAATGGAGATATAGAACTATTTTGGAAAAAGTTAGGACTATTTTAAATAAATAGATTATTTCTACCTATTTTTGTGCAGAAGTGGTGAGGAAAACATGATATAAAATGAATAGAGATTTCATAAGACTAGTTTTCCAAAAGACACCATATGAATAATGGAATAGCAGAAAACATAATTTTAAATTTATTAATGTTTTTGGATGCAAGTGTTATATCTTGGACACCATTGGAAATCTTGGAATGTTTGATAAAAAATCAGATGAAGGAATTTTCCTAGGATATTCTGCAACCTCTAAATCTTATAGAGGTTTTAATAAAAAGTCATGGATTATTGATGAATCAATTCATGTGAAATTTGATTAATATGACCGTTTTGAAAAAAGGAAGGGTTAAATTTATGAATCCGACCCTAGTGATAACTTGAGCCTTGAAAACCTAAAAGAAGATTTTCAATATGATATAAACAAAATTCATCTATGTTTATAAGAACATGACACTGATAAACCAAATAGTGTTTTACATAGAAAGTCATGAACTCTAAAAAATAACCCGTTAGATACTATTATAGGATACATAGAAACATGAATACATACGAGAATAAATATTGTAAATCTAGTTGATTTTTCTACCTTTATATCCAAATTAGAACATACGACAAAAGAAGAAGTCTTAGTTGATAAATGTTGGATGATAGCAATTCAAGAAGAACTAAACCAATTCAAAAGAAATGCAGTTTTTATATTAGTTGAAATTCCCAAGAACTATCCAATTATTGAAACCAGATGGGTCATTAGAAATAAACAATATAATCAAGGAGTTATACCTAGAAATAATGAAACACCATTAGATAAAAGATTTAATAAGTATGAAGGTATAAATTATGGTGAAACATTTTCCTCTATAGCTATATTAGAATCAATTAGAATCCTTTAGCCTAAGAATATCATATGAAGATTATATTCTTTTCTATGGATGTTAAATCTACCATATAAATGGTTATTTAATGGAGGAATTCTATGTAGAAGAACCTCCTGGTACTGAAAATACTCAAAAACATAATTTTTTAAACTAATAAATCCCTTTTATGGCCTTAAAGAAGCACCAATAACTTGGTATGAAATATTATGTTTTTTTCTTTTAAAAATTATTTTACTGTTTGTAAAGAAGATTAAACACTTTTTCAGAAAATTATACATTATAATACTCTATTGTTTCAGATTTATGTTGATGATGTAGTTTTTGGATCAAAAAATAAAAAAAATTTCCATGAGTTTTAAAATATAATGAAAAAAAAGAATTTTAAATGAGTATGCGGGAGAAATGAATTTTTTTCATAATTCAATTATATCAAAACATTATGGTTGTTCTTGGATGAAATGAAAATACATTACTGATTTACTAAAGAAAATATTACTTCAAAATAGAAAGACACATACAACTCCTCTGTATCCATATATAAAACTTGATTTGGATGAAACAAGAAAACTAGTAGACAACACTTTATATAGTTGTATGATCGGAATTTTATTAAATCTTCCTGATAGTTTGCCAGATATTTTGTACTCAATAAGTCTTTGTGAAAGATTTCTATCAAATCTTAAGGAATCTCATCATACAGTTGTCAGAATAATTTTTAGATATTTAAATGAAACTATTTTTGAATATCTTCTATTTCCAAAAATTTCAGATTTTAATTTAATTTCATTCATGGATGATGATTTTTGAAGTTGTAGATTATATAGAAAAATCACATCATGAACCTATCCTTTTTGAGAATATATTTAGATTAATGGTCTAGTAAAAAACAACACTCAGTTGATTTGTCAAAATCCAGGGTTGAATATGTATTTGTTATCAGTTGTAGTGCACAAGTTTTGTAGATGAAAACCACTGTTATAGGCGTTTAAAAAAATTATAATACACATATTTTATGGGATAATAGCAGTTCTATATAAATTTCAAAAAATCCTTTATTTCATTCTAGAACTAAGATTATAGATATTAGACCTCATTTTCTAAGAGATCATGTTCTTAATGAGAATATATTTTTAGAATTTATATGCCTGAATTTCAAATAGCCAATATTTTTACTAAAGAAAATACCACTGCATGTTTTGATTTTATTAAGGTGATTTAGGATTATATAATTTTAAATAAATTTTATTTATTTTTAATCCTAATTTTAAATGGTCATATTACTTTTATTTTAATTTTTTCACATTTTAAATTAATTTATTTTCATATATGTTAAACAAGTTACACTTTTATTTTTATTTGGTAATAAATTTTATATACACTTCATACTGTTTAATTTGTTTTAAATTGAATAATGATTATTATGTATGTAATTTCACTGGAATCAAGGCTCTATCAGATCACGTTTCGAGATCCACAACTACTCATTTTCGCAAAACCATTCAAACTACCGAAACACTTCACTCTTTATTATTCTTTTATTTCAGCATCAAAACCATATGACGTCAAAAAATTAGATCGTTTCGATGGAAATGGATATAAAAAAGTGAATTGAATATGTCAAATTGAGTGATGTAAAGCGTCTGCATTCAACTAGATGAAAAATCATTTAAGGAAAAGTCATCAATCAGGAATGGTTGTATTAGAAAAATATGATACTAATGCAAGCATTACCCTTTCAATGTATTGAAATGAAATTTAGTGAGGACTACTCTAAATTTTTGTATGAAGTTGAGTTGAGAAGATTCTATTAAACTATTCAATTTAGTTTTCGAGATATAGAATATTTTATTGTTGTGATGATTGAAGACCTAGATTTTTCGATCACTTATATTGGTATAGAAATGATCATGTTATTCTCTCCTGAGGGTGTTTTTAATTTTGATCAGATGTCAATTATGGATAACAATCATATGTATGAGGAAATTTTTTTTCTGTTTCATTATACTATCAAAAGTAAAATGTTGGTAAAATATTTAATACCTGATCAGAAATTTATGGTGGTGTTTGTTCAGACTGGGATAGGCCCAAGCATGCATGAGATGGAGAAGATTATTTTTAAAGATATGTATATAATGTACCTATTTTTGAGTTACATATAGATGAATTTTTCAGGATACTTGATTCTATATTTTAATTACGGATGTCAACCTGAGGATTTAGTGAATTTATATCCTTATGGAATATTTATTTAGAAGTTGTTGTTTATGATTGATCTGGTAAGGGTGATAGATGAAAGAGTCGGATTCCCTCATAGAAATGTGTTAAATTTTGGAACCTTGAGAAATATTTGATTTTCCTGGAACACTGTTAAATTTAAAATCATGTCTGTTGGAGATGAAGAGGATAAATAATATGCTCATGGGGGGATGGAAAATCAGAAGAAGGTATGGTTCAATCCAGAATTGGGGAAGTTTCAAAGACACCAATAAGAATCTGATTTGAATCAAAAGTTGAACCTGCTTATGAAGAATGGTAGGGATGACATCTTCATTAATGGGGGATAATAGTTTGTTAGGAACGATCTACATAGGAAATTCATGAATATAGAGATCTTTTATGTAATATGTTTGTGAGAGAATCTATTCAAGAAGAAATAAAATAAGAAGTTGTGTCCTATGTAGAAGTGTATTATTTTCCTCAAGATGAGGTAGAGAAAATAACTGAAGAGGTACCTCATATTAAAAAATCTAAAGAATTGGAAATTATATATCAATCTGTGGGTCTAATTGACCCGGTAAATTATATTCATGAAAAGAATCAAGAAGTATTTTCTCAGGAAGAGAACATGTCTTTTTATGTTGAGATTGCAGATCAACATGGTCATGAAAATTTCTTTGAAATTTGTATAGATGTTTTGAATGAATCTTTCTCATTTGAGATTTTTGGAGAAAATTCAATTGAGAAACCAGTGGAGCAGGATGAAGAAGATAAATCAGATTCTCAACCATTTCCACTAATATTGGTAAATGTAGTTCTGAATGAAGAATATGGTGCCTCTCATTCTATGTCTGATCATGTTGAGGAACATTTCATAAAATTTAATAGATATAAAGAAGAAAATGATGATTTAATAAAATATTTAGAAAAATATAAATAGAGAATTCAAGATATGAAAGATATTTCTATTTCAAAGAAAGAAGATCATGTTTATAAAATTGGATTGCTGGTAGAAGTTGTAAATTTAAAATATTTTGTTGTATGGAAATCAAATTTGTCAAAACTAAAAAGTTTAATGGAGAAACATTTTTCAAATTCCAAAGGATTTCACGATAGTGCATCATTTACTTTTCCTAATTTGATAAAAATATTACAAGCCATTACAACTGTAATGAAAAACATGAACGAAATGTTGCAATATTTATAGTTTAATAGAACTCCTCTGTCTATTCTATTAGATAATAAAAAACATTTTCTTGCTCAACTTATCTAAAGTGAACCAGGTATTAGAGAATTTCTAATCAATTTCACTAAGAATCTCAATTAGTTTATGGAGAAGGAAGAGTGATTCCATGAGTTTTTAAGAGTTAATCTCAATTAATATATTCATTTGACTCAAGAAGGTAGAGATATACTACATTATATGGGATATGATGTAATGAATAGATTATGATTACAGTTGGAAGAGTTGAGGGATGTTATTCAGAATTGTTTAGATACCCTATTTACATCATATTTATCCCAAAAAAACTGTGCCCTTAATCATTTATGTAATTGTTTACTGTTTTATTAGTGAAAGTTATTATTTATCATATATTTTGTTAATTTTTAATATATATATATAAGATTTCCAAAAAATCCATATTCCATTATTGATAAATTGATTCTAAAAACATTTTCATACAGGTTTACTACTACATGACATGTGTTATACAACTTATTTTGTCATTCTTTTTGCCATCATAAAAAGGGGGATTAATTTGGATAAACACAAAATTTTACTTTGTTTTTTTAAATAGACTTATTGAGATCAATTTAATTATGGAGGAAAATTATAGTGAAATATGGATAATCCACTATTTTATATTTCCAAAGAGGTATTTGAAAGTAAAAATTAAATTTTGTTTTAATCATTGAAAATTATAAATTATATGAAAAAAATTTTATGGGTTTCTTAATCATCAAAAAGAGGGTGATTGTTGAGCGCCTTTTTTCAAAAATACTCTATATTTTTATGGTGAATTAGATACTCATAAATACCCTTATTTGTTATTAAAATTATTCCACTCTTGGTATATTTCCGGAAATTAATATTCTTTATAATTCTATGTTTTGAATAATATTAATGCATATAATTCACGTGAAATATTTGTCAAAGTGTTTGGGAAGATATACACTGTGTTCTGGAATCATTGTTCATACCGTACAGTACTGAGCATAGAGTATGGATAATATCATTTGTTTATTTTGTGGATGTTCAGAAAAGTATAGTTAATCACTCTTACATTGATAGTAAATTACGGTGAAAGAAACTTATGTTTGGAAGGAAACAAATGTTTTTTATATGATAAAATTATTGAGGAAGAACCCTATGTAATTATGGAACCTTATGTTTTCATAATAAATATATGGATCATCATCCTTACGTTTGTAATAAACATTACATTTGGAACTCTATGTTTGACTTCTTCAAATGTGAAAGACTTGTATTTGCGACATTATTATTCTATGATATTTTGCGGAATATCAGGATGATTTTAAGCTCGATTCAAAGCCTATTTTAAAAGTGTGACTTTGATTGATTTATATCCATTTATATGTAATTAAAAATATCGATTTAAGAGGATGATTTTATGCTGATTATTATGGGAAGTTATGAGCACTCTGTTATTAATCATTTGAATATTGTGATCTGTCTGGAAAATTTTGTGTATCTCAATTTATGAATAAGTCGCTCATCTTTATTCAATAAATTCTTTGTATCTGAATTATATAGATTACTGGTGAAATGATTTCTCTTGAAATCATATCGATTTCAAACATAATATTGATTATTGATAAATTTGTGAAGCAAAATTATGGATCCATACTTACGTAGGGTTCTTCATCTGTACTTTTCACGTATAAAATATGTAAGGTTCCTTCCAAAGGTATGGTACTTTTACTACAATTTTCTATCAACATAATATTGATTAACCATACTTTTCTTAACTTTTGTAAAATAATATTTGGATATAATCATTATGTTACGCACTCCAACATACAATATGAACAGTGATATTAGAACATCATGTATAGATTTCCATACACATTGACAAATATTTTACGCGAATCATATGATTTTATATTATTCCAAAATTGGGAATATAATGAATATTAATTTTTTGAAATAAACATTAAGTAAAATCACTAGAATAACAAACAAGGGCATTTGTGAGCATCCAAATCACTATAAAAATGTACAGTATTGTTGATAAAACATGCTCAAAAAAAATACCTCTCGAACATCTTCAAAATGAGAACTTAATTAGAAAAATTATATTTGGTATTCTTTTGAGAAGAAAGCTTCGTGGAATTTTTGATTGTATTGTTAAGGGTATTGGGTATTAATTGGACTACCTTCTAGGTTTGGAAGGTGTGAGGAGAAGAGGTGGTGAGTGGTGTATGATAGGAGATGGTTTTTTTCATTTTTTTATTCATTAGTTTTTTTCTCATTACTACGAATAGATTGAACCTTGTCACAAAAAAATTATTAAAATATTTAATGATTGTTTTATATTATTTATTTAAATAAGACATACATCATCTATGAATCAAAAATTTAGGCATTTGTAAATACCGTAAATTATTGTATTTCACAACTAACCAAAAATTCAACTATTTTATAAATGTTACACAAATTCCCCCTAAAAATTATCATATGTGTATAATTTGACAATTTACTTAATTTTATGAAAATAAATTATCAAATATGTTATATTTAATTTCCAATTAAAATAATCACTTATCTAAAAAATATAAAGTTTAATTTTATAACAAATTTTATGACACATTGAATAATTAATGATTGTATAATAATATTATATTATAATAATAATGAAATAAAATATAAATTTATAAATATATTTAGGGAAAATGAAATTTATATGAAAAAATTATATTAATTATAAAATTCTAAAAAAAAATTACTAATTAAAAAATTGAAACACTAAATTTATCATCTATAAACTATTTATTCACATATACCATTATATAAATATATCATATTATCATTTATAAGGTACCCACATTTTTTTACACTTTCATGGGTAAGGTTACTATTCTATTTGGCTATTCACTATTTCTAATGATCACATTACTCATCCAAAGGTCATGTTTCTACTCAATCAGTATATGTTCGATAATTTTCGTAAATACCTTCAATTTCATTCACTGTTTATTTATACTCTATGTAATTTGTTTTCAATGTTATTTTCTATGGTTTATACTAATTTACCTAATTATATGAATCAAAGTTTCTTTTATTAAATTTTTGGTCATTAAATTCTTCACCACTTAAGAAATTTCACTCTTGAAATTTCGTATTACATCCTATGTTGAAAAGTAGTGGCGGTAATTCTTGTTCATTGTTTCCACAATTTCCCATGTCTCAGACAGATAATTATGGTTCCACTATAGTACTTTGACAAAGTTAATATTCTTTTTGAATATAACATTATATCTAAGGTCTAAAATAATTACCATCTGATGAATATAAGAGAGTTCATTTTACTAATGTAACATACACATATTTTGTATATGAGAGGGATTTGGTATGTACTTCCTCAAGTGGGATACGTGGAATACATAATGTAATTTAGACATGTTTACTTGATGTTCAGTCGATATGCCACAACTCCGACACAATCATGAATCTAGAAGGGGATGATGTACCTAGGACATCACTTTCCCTTATTAATAATTCTCATGATCCTTTTCTATGGATATATATTGAGGAATACAATGTCACCAACCGTAAAATCTAGATCCTGTCGAAAACTATTTGCCTAGAACATCTTTCAACTTTGGTCTTCCTTTAAGTTCTACTGCATGGTATTACTCTTTCCCACTATCTATTTGAAACATTTACGTCCCAGATTGTTATGTTCATTAACTTCATCCCACCAAGAGAGTTTTATGTATCTTCTCACATGACGGGAATAATATGGAGACATTTGGAAGATCTTGTGGAAACTATTTTCATAAGAGAACTCATCTACAGGCGCATGATGGTCCCATCTTAATTTTAAGTCCACTGAAAAATATCTTTACATGTATTCTAATTTCGGAATATTCCACTCAAATTGGCCATAATTTTGAGGATTCTGTGTTTTACTGATGTTCAACTACGTTTTTAATCCTTGTTGGATAATTGTATAGAACATATAGGTGAATGTCATATCGTGATGACATACAATCGATAGTGGTACCCCATGATGCATTACCACTTCTTTGAGATGTATTTGTGCATGTTGATCCAATTATATGTTCTCTATAATTCTAATAAATTAAACATTCTTTATAATATGACCCACAATAACCCTTAGAGAATTGTTTCCTCTGGATGTCTTTGGAATTACGGTGAAAATGTCCATGGTGATATTTTCCAATTATCATGTTGGTATGGGTAATGGTTGCATCATCCCCTTATATTTTTGTATTCTTCGTTAACATTCTAACATACCAGGAACATAGATGTATATTCGGTGAACTCCTTCTTTATATTGTCCCACAAATAGTTATATCAGAGATCTCAATTCTTCTATGTTCTCCTTGGGTTAATAGATATGGTTGATATATTTGAGTCACTCATAATAACTTTATTTATCTATGGATACGATATAATAAATAGTGTTGATCTAAATCATACAACTCATTACTCATCAATTTTAAACTCTTGTGATTTTCCATTTCTCATAGTTTCCACCTTTTTCTAAATTTCCACATCATGTCTTTGATAATACTATATTTTCTATATGGGGGATAGTTGAGTAATAATTTGTGGAAGGATATAATTTCTTCTATCCTTAATGCTTCCCACTTCAATCCTTTGAAAATATATAAATATTGGATCCTTCAATGTTTACATCACTAAAAATGTTGCAGGATCGTTTCTACTTAGATCATTTTACAATTTATTTTCTTTATTGGGATGGAAGTGAATGGAGTATACATATTCCTTTTTAATCTGTAACCATATTCACTAGCCCATATTAACCTCCTTCTATGTGAATATAAATATTAGGCTCTCATTATTATTATATTTTTACATTTCTCTCCATAGAGATTATGCCACCAGATTGTTAATGCGGTAATCACAACTAACATCTCTATATGATTCAGAAGATAGTTTTTCTCATCCATTTTAAAATTAATTGAAGAATAGGCTATAAAATTATAATATTTCAGTATTACACATCCTAATACCTTAATTTAATAATAATTTTATATCATAAAAATTATATCACATATTTGAATTTTGAGAAATGGCACAGTGATAAGCCTCCTTTTAAACGCTTCAATGTAGTATTCATATTCACCGGTCCAAAATTTTTTTTTTATCACTTATGTAACATTTTCAAATGTGTTTCATAGACATGAGATGTTCTTCACAAATTTATAGCAATAACTAGTGAGACTAAGGGAAAAAAATATCCATTATAGATGTTTTCCTTAGACACTCTTGGGTTTCCTTTTTCATTGAAGGGTCTGAAAATATTCCATTAATAGTGATTAGATTCACTAATAATTATAATTAGTCCATCAAGAACTCAAATTTATTATACATTCCATATATATTATCCCTTACCATGGCCTTTAGCATATTAACTTACGGATCCTAATGTTCCTCCTTGATCCTGGGGAATTTCAGAATATCATAGACAAAGACTAACACAAATTTAATGAGGTAATCCTTAAAGACCCTATTCATTAATTCCATGTATATTGGTTGATAATTAGTTAGTCCAAAATTCATCACTACTTATCATGGTCTCTATAAATCAATCTAAAGGATATCTTCTAAATATCTTCCTTCCTCACATTTAAATAGTGACATCCTGAATCATGGTCCACCTGTGGGAAATATAGGGCCACACATAGCTGATCGATCTATTCATCTATCCAATTATGGGGACCCACTTTCCTTATAATTATTTTTTTATCTCATCAAAATTATTGCAAAGTGTCAATGATACATCCAACCACTTGATAAGATTACTGGTTCATCCCATGGTGATTCAATTGCGCATATAAAAACCATTATCCATATTTTATTTTAAATACGTCTTTATTTCATATATCTCCATGTTGTATATTATATAAGGTGTATTTGAAATTATTAGAGGCATAGGAATAAGTTTAATTGAGAACTGAAACTCTTAGTTTAGAGGAAGACTTGAAAATTCATCAGGGAAAACATCTTTGTAGTCTATCATGATGGGAGTGTCCTCGTGAATTATTATCTAATACTTTTTGTTATTAAAGATAGATATTTATTATCATAAGTAAATAATATCCACAACTAATAATATGACCATGGAAGAGATTCATCCTCTTCATTACACTTTTATATAATTGGATTATACCTTAGAATGTTAAGATTGATATCCCTTTCCAGATAGTTGATGTTGGATTGGTATAAAGATAATCTATCAATCCCAAAAATATTAGAAAACTCCCCCAAATGATATATTATCAGATTTTCTAGGAGGTTCAATCCAAAAAAAATAAATAGGGAGTATTTTTATACTTTGGATACATGAATTGCCCCATTTTTTTGTTATCACATATAACTCAACCTCCCCATTTTGAAGGGATTATTGATTGTTTCTAGTAATCATGTTTGATTTTAAATAATCCATGTAATTAGAATAAAATAAAATAAAATATATTATATTATATATGACCATCATACTTTTCACTACATCATTTTTGGGATCCACCTGAGTAGTAGTGAAGGAATAATCTTTTCTGTACTCATTTGGAGTTGGTGGAAACTAACAATGATTACCCTCTAAGACTCATGTATTAGTGAAATATCAGGAAATTTTACCTTACCCCCTATAGTTGAAGCATTGAACAATAGGTGTCACTATCCATTCATCCACCACAGTATCATGAATCCTCATGTCTCCTCAACATTCAAGAGGTTTTAATCCATCTCTCGCACACTTTAATAATTCCCATGTCTCATTAAATCCATTACTATGATGCTTATTCCCAAATTTTTTTACATTTTATTGGTAGAGTTTTCTTTCCACGTTTTTCATTAGATAATACATCTTAAAACTGAAACATTTTATTCAAATCTCCATAGACATGGGACTACACTCAACACTGTATGTCCACATTGAGAGCAAATTAAAATAATTTTCATAACTCCCAAATTATAAAAAATTTATAGAAATTATGAAATTTAGTTTAACACACTAATATACGATCTAGTTTTATATCATTATTCAAAAACCCACGGTGTGCATTACAATGATTTTTCCTATTTCTTTTTAGGTCAGGTTAGATTCACCATCCATTTATTTATGATCTGTGAATTCTCACTATATACTTTTACTAAGTGTATGGTGAAAATACTTGTTAAGGAAAATTTTCATAAATTCATACCACACCATATCTTCAATTTAATCTTATATATTGTCATTCTTTGTCAAATCCCATTATTGGTAGACCTATCATTCTAAATGCCAAATTTCCAAAGACACCTACTACATTAGATAACACTAAAACATGGAAAATATCATCTTTATTTAGTTGGACCAATTTTCTATGACAAATGTATTTGAATATTGAATAAATATTGGAAGTCCATTACACATAAATAACATAATTGTCAGTGTTTCCCTATTAGGAGAAGTAGTATGTTTCACATTAATGGGGTTGTTGTTCATTACTATATATTGTTGGGTGAGAATCACAATGTAATTTTTAAATACACCACCCATGGTATTGGGTATGCCATTTAGGAAGTTGATAAAATGTCCCTCATAGAAGTTATTCTCCTATTCTCTATAGGTTCCCACCATTTCATAAAATAGAAATTATTTTAAATAAATTAGACAAAAAGACATGAATATGAAGTTTATGAAACTATGAAATGAACTCTAAAGGAATACTTTATTATTTCAATATGTTATTTATTTATTTATAAATGATTCTTTTGTGAATTCATATATGTAGCCTCACACATAAGGTTTTCTCTAGTGTTATCTAATCCTAATTACCAAATTAACTAAACCATTCTTCCATACAAACTATCACGACCTAAACATTTTCTTCTATGATTATAAGAACATTATAATATTAAAACATTAATAGTGTTACACACTATTATCCAAAGGATTAGTGTATTGAATAAATTTGAGACATAAATTAATTTTAAAAAATAAAACATAAACATTATTTCATTTAGTTCCCTCTAGTTTATTATTGGCATTCACATTCTTCTTGATAAAATTATTTACCTGAGGATATATATCAATGATAGTGGTGAGATAAAATACAAGTAATATGACAAATGAGGAGTTAAATTAATATAACACATGTGAGAATAATCATTATAATCATAACATAATCATGGGATAATAATCATAACACTAATAATGCTTTATAATAATGCATGGAATGTGTTAATGAATAAAAATGGAAAATCTTGTATTAGTGGTCAAATAACACACATTGTTGTGATCAAATATATAATTTTGTTCAAGCATAGTATATGTGAATAATACTAAAGTCACCATTGTGAATAAAAATAGAATCATGTTTATATACATTACACACTGTCTCATGAGATACGTAACATTACCCAATGCACTTGAGTGGTATATGATTATGGGTACACCCGTCACATCACAACATTTACATAATCATGAATTCCACATAGACTGTATATCATTCATGATCATCAAATAAACCATGTTAAATAATTGGTATAATTTCAATAAGGATAATTTCATAAAATACAAGTTTTTGAAAAGGAATGTAGAATATAACTCTCTAGAAATCATCAATCTTGACTAACAAATAAAAAAATCACAATAGAATTAAAAGATGTGTGTTTAGAATGATTAGTTCTGTTGGAAAAATAATTTTATTTGTGATAAAATCATATTTTAAGAATTTATTTTGTAAAAATGAAATGTATAGTAAAATTAAATTATATTATAGGAATATTAAAAAAAACCCTTACTAAAAAATTTCCATAAAGATGAATAACCAAAATAATGGAAATTGATTTTAATAATCCTATTACCATATTTCTGATTTCTTTTATCCCATTAATAACCTAGGTAAAAAAATTATATTAATTAAATAATTAATAAAATACATATTCTACAATTAATTAATTTATTGTAATTTTATTATGATCATTTATGGTCATTGTGATTAGTTATTATGTTCAATTTTGTTATTCAATAGTGGTCTTTTTCTTCGATTTCATGATCGGTTTTCTTATATACATGTATGGAAGATCATTTAAAATAGGGATACATTTCTAGAATTGAAGTTAAATTTTATTAATGAACATTCAAAAGTTTATTTGGTCTTAAATATTATTTTTCTTCCATATATTAGGATTTTCTTGATAAAATGATAACGATAATTATATAGATTAATTTTGGTAGTTTTCGATCAGAACAAACTTGTTCTGTTTAATTATTTAATATTATATATGTGTGTTACTTCAAAAACATAAAAATTTTATAATTTAAATTTGAAAATTGTTTTAAAAAGGTATGACTATTTTATGGTCATCCTTGTTGGTGGTAATGCAAAAAATGATAACTTATCCTCCTTGATGGTGATAAATAAACACCTAATGGATGATATTAAAACTTTTAAAATAAAAGTGTGGGGAGAAGAGGTTATATGATAGATTATTACAATATATAAAAATAAAATTATATTATATATAAGATGATAGGGTTATAATACCACATGTATTAGAGGAGGTGATGATAGAATAAGAAAAAAAATAACATGAAAAGTAATTAAATGAAATCAGAAGATGATTTTACCTCTTCAAAATCTTCAGCATGAAAACATCCCAAGATAAATTGGATTTTGTTGTTTTTGAGACAAAAGGTTCTGAGATGGGTGTGAGGGTCTTTGGAAGAGTATTGGGAGAAATTTTACAAGAATAAATTCTTAGATGGTGTGAGGAGAAGTGGTGTTGTGGGGTGATATAAGTAAGTAGGTGGTTTTTATTACATTATATTAATAAATTGACTTTTATTATGGATCAATATTATAAATAATATGAACCTCATCATTAAATAAATTAAACTAATTAATTATAGGTCAATATTATAGGCTTACATCATGCATTCATAATCTATGACTTAGTAATTATTTCATTTGGTAAATATTATAAATTATCATATTTCACTATTTGGCAAAAAAACAATTATTTTAGAAAAATATAAAATATCAACCATAACAATTTTATAAAATATACAATCAAAAAAAGAAATCAATTATATGAAAATTATTTTCTATATAGGAGATATTTAAATTTTAATTAAAATAATCATTTATCATACAAATAATAATTTGAAAATTACAACACATTTGGACACTCTATGAAAAATTAATAAAGTTCTATGAATTTTTTTTATTATAAGAAAAAAAATTTAATATATTAATATAATATTTGAAAATAAATTTTATTTTAAAACATTATATTTATTATGAAATTGTAAATAAATATTTACTCATTTAAAAAACCAACTCTTAATTAGTCGCATAGAAAAAATTTATTTTCAAATACCAAGATATAAATATTAATAAATTTCATTTACCAGATACCCCAAATTTGTATAAACATTAAATTGTGTGATTAATATTCAATATTTTGGGTTAATATTCTCAATGGTCTCATTTCTATTGAAAATTTCATGTTACTATTACATCAGTATAGATTCCATAATATCTAGAAATACATCTAATCTCATTCCTTCTTTAATTGTAATGTTTTTTAGTGTTCTAAAAGTCATTTTACGTGGTTCATATTATATGAATGAATTATAAGAAGGTAATTTCCATTGATAGAATTTTTTTTACAATAATATGAAAGAACCTATAATAGATGGCTTATATGGGGTAGGATATAGACCTGGAAGCAAATGTTGCATGGGACCCCCTTAGGTGTTTTCATCTAATTTATTTATTTTTGGGTTTCCATATTTAATCTTGACATGTACATTGTTATGGAATATGTAATATTTATTTTTTTATTCTATATTACTAGTTTTGGTCATATTGGGATACTGGAATTTTTATGGTTAAGGTTATATCATGTGGTTGTTTATTTATTTTCACTATATTTTTAATCTAACATAGATGTTTTACTCTCCCCATGACCAATAATATACCATCAATACAATTTGGTATCCTCTATGGTATGTGGAGGTGCACTTCAGGTCATATTACTGCCCAACTTGGGGTACGAGTTTGTGTGGTACCCTGGCTGAGATGCTACAATGTAGTATCGGAGCCTAATTGTCACCCCTTTAGTTTTTTCATAATTTTTTTAAATGTTATATAGGTGATATAAATAGCCATTACTTGTCTATGAGTTCATGCATTGGAGATTCTAACCCTGGTTTGGTGGAAAAACCCAAGTACCCCGGGCGGGTTGATTGTTGTTGGAATTTGCAGTTAAAACTAAATATTATTTCACCATTAGTGATGCAACTTTTTTGTGGTGTGATTATTGTTTATGAGTGCCTATGAGAATTGAATCATGGAATATTATGGAATGATATATCAGTTTGCATGCTTAATTCTAGGAACATAATATAATTTTCCAACATGCATCGTTTTTGTCTCACAAGGGAAATCGATTTTTTGGTAACATGTCGAACATGACCTATTTATTTTAATTTAATGTAAAATTCAAATGAAATATTCAAAATTTGAAATTTAGAATTTTGAAATGATAAATTATGTGAATAAATTTTTTCAAATGAAAAACCTGAAATGTGGAGGAGATTTCCCATTATTAACTATGACGTAGATGTAGGATGGTTAAGAGAGTGATAATGAAAAAAGTATAATATTTTGGAGGAAAAATATTGAATGACTTGATATGTACTAATGTGAAAAACCCTTATTGAAATTTGTTAAAATGGTTTTGTTTTTCCTGATACATGTGTTTGGAATTTTAAAGATATTTCTCCACTATAACTCTTATTGGGAGGTTGACAAGACGATATTGATGAAGCTACTCCACTAGTAATTGGACTTAGTGCACTGATAATGTAAGGTGAGGAAACAATAAAATAATTCAAAGAGAACATTGATCGCATCATGATGTTTATGTAAAGTGAACCAGAGTGGGTTTGAGGAGTATTTTAACTCTACATGAGTTTTTTAGTTACAACATCCCCTGACTATTACTATATAGGGTTTAATTGAGGTACTAGAGTTTGATATTAGTATTATATAGATTCTAAATGACTATCTCGAGAATCTTACTGAGAAGACAGTCATGTTTGTTACTAATATGTAATGTGGTCAATCGAGGTGATGATGGGAAATCCAAATGTGGGAAGGGAAGATGTAAACTATAGAGTGGAAATAATTTTACTATATGTTTTTAGAGAACATTATTCTAGAGATGTTGAAGTTGGGGTGATCTGTCGTGTTCATGAGATTGGATTGGGGGAGCACATAAATGATGAACTACGTTGAACTATACAGATTTTTGACACATTTTTTTTATTTTCTAGGATGTTGAGGTCACTACAAAAAATATTATTCAGAATGGTAATTTTTTTTAAATAAAATCTTAGGTCAATATCATCATGCCGAAGATGTTTTAATATGTGTCGAGTCATGAAATCATAGCAGAAGGGAACCAAAATGAGGCTTCTAGTGGCAGAAGATTTGTTCAAGAAGGTTGGTCAGAAGGTATGACTTCTAATATCAGGAAGTTTCTCTATGAGAATATCATCTTGGATAGTAGGAATAAGGGTTTCCATATAGGGAATTTAGTAATGAAGAATCATTCCTGAGTTCATTCCCACATATGTGGTAGGATATCCCTCCATGATAACCATTTTTCATGACCACTGTTAGAGTGATAATTTTGTGGTAGGATGGGACATCTACATAGGTTAGGTAGGAACCCATTGTAGACGTGTAGTGACAGAGAATCTAGATAGGTCCATAGTGTAGAAATGGGATCTATTACACAATATCAGTCTTGTAGACGGGGCATTATGGGGCATGTTAGTAGATCCATAGGGTGTGGTTTTTTAGGGATGGAGTACCCTTATCAGCAGAGTGGTTATGTTAATGGTATTTATACAACATAACGGGGATGGAATGCATCTTTGTTTCATCAGTTAAGCATACACTAGTGTGAAGAGAGATGATATCTTACCAAATGACATGTAATAGTCTTATAGATTCTACATTATGTAGTACATTTTGTGATAATGGTTCCTTTTATCCCTTTATTTATGAGCATTCCATGAATTTTTTGAGTCTGGTAGTGGAGTTCATGAGTGGGGTTTTATTAATATATACACCATTGGGAGTATGGTCGAGAGACATCAGTTGGTGAAATGGGTGTCCTCTCATGGATGGGGAGCACCATTTTCTATTGTATCTTTATATCATTGACATAACCAGATTTGACATTATTTTTGCATATGGACTAGTTGGTATCAGACAGATCCTATATTGATTGGTACAACATGAGATTGAACTTTATGTTTCTTATGGGTGAAAAATACATTCAACATATGTAATTCGATATCAATGTGGGGTTTTCAAGGCTAGTTCACTAGAAACTCGGAGAGAATACCTCCAATGATTCTACATTGATACTGGATAATAGTGGTGTATAGAGATATTTGTTTCCACTCTTAGTGGATAACATTCAGGTTGGGTTTTATGAAGACATCTCAGGGCTTCCATCTAAGAGAGATTTCAAGGCTACCATTGAGCTTATGCCAAGTGGTATGAAAGTATCTATAACACAATATATAATTGTTTAAATAGAGTTTCAAGAACATAATACTCCACTATAATAGTGGTTGGGTAAGGTATTTATCATTCCATGTATTTCTTCAAATTGTTCTCTAGACTTGTTAATAAATAAGGAGAACTAAACATTTCTCTTGTGTGTTGATTACTTGAATATGAAAAAAATTACCTCGATTAACATGTATCACAATCTGTGTATCTATGATATTTTGTACCAGTTGAGGGGATCTTGCATCTTCTCAAATTTTAACCTGGTATTATGGTACCATCAGTTGAGACTTTGACCATCTAGTTTACCAATGGTTTCTTTCAAGAGAAGGTATGAATAATATCAGTTGATCGTAATTCCATTTGTATTGATGAATGGACAAGAAGTGTTTATGTGATTGAATAACTGAATATTCCAACAAGACCAGGATAAATGTTTGAAAGAGATTTTTATTGAAATCATGGGGTGCTCTAAGAAATTTGATGATCATGCCCAAAATCTTGACATTGTCCCTTGTACACTGAGATATCAACAGCTATATTCCAATATCTCAATGTACAATTTTTGGATTTATTAAGTACGCTTCTTGGCTCACATAATCTCGTAGGATGGAGTGTTAGTGGAACCAATGAAAGATCAGGTAGTTGTCTCATGAGAGCATCCCAAGATAATTATTATATCTGTGGCTATTGGGGGTTATTAGGATATTACTATCGGTTACAACATGAAATTATCCATTGGGAACTCAAATTATATTCCAAACCAGGAAAGGGATTCAATTCAATGGTTGGAAGCAAGTAGTATTTCCTTCAATTAGTATGTGATGCAATTGACATCAGCACCAATCATGATCCTACCCAATAAAGGGGAAGAGTGTACACTGTTTTTCCATGCTTTAGTGGTTGGACATGGAACTGTGTTGATGCAGGGAGATCATGTTGTTGTGTATGGGTCCTGACTTTTTACTCCATATGAATTAAATTACCCTCGAAATGATCTTGAGTTGGCTGTAGTGGTTAATCTTTTTATGTGTCATTTAAATCACATTTTTGGAATAAAGTTCAATTTCTAAACAAATCGCAAGAGGTTGATGGATATCCTTTCACATCAAGATTTGAATATATGGAAGTGGAGGTGGGTTTAGTATATAAAATCATTTTATTTTGAGCTATCATATATTCTTATAATGATAAATAGAGTTGGGGACTCTTTAAGAAGGAAAAAAATTCTTAGGTAGTTCATGATTATTGTTTTGAGTGGAAGATGTTTGCATTACTTGGGGAAATTCATGTTGGGGTTCAAGAATGTGAGTAAACCATGAATCTCGTATCAATTTCTGAGTGGTATGCATGTTTGAGATGGATCATGGATAGTATGTATGAGTATTCAGAATGTTGGACATTAAGGGATTACCTTGAAGGTCGAGATACACCTTCATATTTGATAATAGATGTGGATGAGCTCAACAATGAAAATAATTGGGTTGTTTTAACTATTAGTATATGATAGGATCCGATGTGGGAATTTCAGTCCTCAATGTCGGAGGTCCTTCCTGGTGTGACCAAAATTCACCATGACCTATGAATACAATTTTGTTGTCTAGGTATGAAAAATGAGATATTAGGTTTTGTGACATGATGTTACACCTGTAAACATGTGATGGTCGAGCATCAATGACCTAGTACATTATTACTTCTCCATCCCATTTTAAAAAAGGATGTGGGATGATGTTTCCATGAACTTTTTGGTGGGTCTCTAATGAATGCCTTGGAAAGAAGATTCTATTTTGGTGATTGTGTACTTTAGAAAAATGGTAGATCATTCATCATTGAATGGGATATATTCTCAATGGGGAACCTTCAATATTTGTATCATAAGTTAATAGTTTTAATACAAGTGGTGTTTTAGACTAATGATTTAATATGTGACTCTTGTTTTACATTATTCTTATAGTATAGATCACATATGATTGATGGTACATTAGTTTTACTAAATAAAACATTCCACACACAATAACTTGGGAACTCAGAATGTACTATATATGGTTTTTAAAAATTTCATCATGCATATGTCCAATACATTGGTGTATATTTGGATAATAAATTTTCTATGAAGAGGTTCTCTAATAACAATAGTTTTGAGTATACTATACATATGGAATTATATTAGGCTCTTTATTTTAGTCCAAGAAAATCATCAATATGATGGATGAAGGTAGGTGAGTTAGTGTTGTTAGGACCCTGTCTAATGGAGGTGAAATCAGTTAAGGTACAACTGATTTGGAAATGGATGGCTACGATGAATAGTAGAGAAAATCATTAGGTTGATAGACAACAATGACCCCTAGTGTTTTCAAAATGGTGATCGTGTATTAATTATGGTGTCTCTAATATTGGGTAATCATAAGATACATTGATACGGAAAGCATGATCCCATGTTTGTTTTATTGTTTGAGACGGTTGAGGGAATTGGGCTAGTGGTGTACCAATTTCATCTTCCACACAGATGATGTAAAGGCCCCAATCCCAGTTTCCTAGAGCTTGTTTCATAAAATATTTCTTGAGTATGATAACAAATGGTGTAACATCCTGAATGATGGAATAGTTTACTATTTATGGAAAATTACATATAGACAAAAGTTAAACAATACAACTTGAATGGAAAATCAATTTAAAAACTCTATTGGAATCCTCCAAAACACTAATATTGTCCAAGAAGGTCATTAATAAAATACTTCTCCGTATCCTAGGGAAAAATAAAATATATGAAAGCAGTGATATCAGATCCTCAGCAAGGCTATGTAATAAAATTTAATCAATTAAAATTAATAATTCATGACCAATGACTAAATACATATGCAATTAGAACACAATTCATAGCATAATATATCATGAATAAAATCTATATAAATAATTCTATATAAATATTCACTAAATAATGAAGGTTAACAATATTTATTCTACTAGTCAAATATCATAAAGGATAATAAATTAATAATATCATAATTGGAGAATTCATATGAAAGACATCATAAACATATCAGCATGGCCTCGTCTATGTCACTATGAAATAATTTGTTAAGTCCTTTTCCAAAATACATTTTTCTTTTGTTTCATTAAACCTATCGATAAATTGAGGTGATATATCAGTCCTCACCCTCAAAATAATAAAATAAATTCAATCCTCATATTAAAGGAGTTAATGATAACAACCATATAAATATGAAATGTAAATTAACTTCCCCAATAACTAAACATAATCAATATCCGTTCTGAATAGTATAGTGATTGTTATCAAGATATAACATCCCCAATCAAACTGATCATAAACAATTTGAAAAAATGGTAGATTATAACAATAGTATATCATTATCAATAAAAAAATTCAAAAAATGATTACAAATATATTAAAATACTCTGATAAATCCATTGAGGAATTCTTTATAGTCATAGCCCTTTTACTTTTCAAATAAGAGTTATTTTAGAAAAAAAAATTGTAATATGCATAATAATTATTATTAAAATTGAAATGAAAAAATAGTTATATTCATGAAAAAATTATTGATTTTAGAAACAATAATGGATTCTTAATATATAATATGGATGGTACATGAAAATTGTTTGGAACTCTGGAAGTTTTCTTTAATCCAGTTAGATTATCAGGATGAATTGCGATGGGAACCTTATAAAACTTGAATTTACTCATAAAATAAAGATGAAATATTCTAGATATATGGGTTTGGAACATAAATGAAAAGTTTATAATAATCATATAAAAATAATTAAGTAATAAATTGGGGTACATATAGAGAAATCATAATCGTAATAGAAAATTGACATTCATGAAGAAACCCTTACCACTATATAATCAATCGAATCATATTACCCATAAAATTAATGATCATCAAATGAAACATTTAATACCAATAAGATAAATAGAAGAATGATTTTAATAATAAAAGGGTCATATATAAAAAACTTACATGAGAAATATTGGTGAATATGGATTATCTCCTACAAATATATGTGAGCTGAGAAAAACCTTACCTAATGTCTGAATGTGTTCTGTACATTTAAATAACATCCACAATGAAGAAACTGTTTTTATTAATAAATTATTAAAGAACATGTTACAAATGTATTTTATTTAGTACAATTTTTTACATTCATTTAGTAATTTTTTGATAAGTTAGATGATACAATTTCCTAAGCATTTTTTTCCATGGTTTTCATGATAGTTTTACATGTTTACTTGAATGGAAAATCATGTAAAATGAGAATAATTGTCCAAAATTGAAATTAAAAGTTTTTAATGAATTTATGTATTATAAAATGATTATATATGTTATTAAACTATATGGTTTAAGGATTAATTTTTTAGCAAAACATTACTGACAATCGTTTAGATTATTTTCGCATTTTTTCCATCATCTTAAAATATATGTTTTTTCCTTAATCAATAGCATGTATTTATAATAGTTATAGAAAAATAAATAGGATGAAATAAATATATTATTATCTAATTTAATAATAATAAATGTTTTATGAAACTCATTTTAGGTGGAATTTTTAAATGAAAACATGTCATCCATGGAGGCGGTAAATCAGAACATCTTGGATGACTTTTTCATCATCAAAATAGAAGGAACAATGGAAGAAAAAATATGATGGGTTGGACCAATAAAAATAAAATTATAGTATTTAACATGTAATATAGTTATCAATTAATTTGGATATGTATTATTTTTTAGAGAATAAGAACTGAAAATTAATTGAAATCAAATTAAAAGATGAAGAATGTGGTTTTTACCTCTTGATTCTTCTCATTGAGAAAGTACAAGGGGGAATTGGTTCTGGAATTTTGTTGATACAAAAACCTCATATTGATGGAATGGTTATGTGGGTTGTTTATTAGACCGAATGTGGAAAAGAATCAATTCTCCGAATGATATGATCATAAAGAGTGGAAAGGTGTGGTATTTATGGTGGAGGAGAGGTGAGTTTCTTTTAATTTTATTAATTTGTTTAATATTTTGCCTCTCAAATAGGAATTTTTTTGGAATATTAATAAATTATAAATAAATATTTAATGATAATAAGATATTATGAATTTAATTCATCCATAAATCAAATATGACTCAATAATTTAAGTATTTAGCATTTATCATAAATTTTCATATTTTACTAATCACCAAAAATTCAAGAATTTTATAAAAATCACAATAATTTTCACTTACCATTTTTCAACCAGTAGAATTATAAATAATCTCTATGTAATGACCCGAAAATTCTGTGAATTTTTTTTAATTCATATCAATTTTACGAGTTTGCAGTTTCTGACGGTGCGCGATTCCGAGGCCCGGAGTGCCCAGAACAATCCGTCAACGTTTTTTATGCTTAAATTATCACGCGTATGCAGTTTTCCTTAAAAAGTGGATTAAATTTTTAATGGTAACTTGGATCAGAAATCTGAGGCCACTGTTACGCTCAGGATGGTAGGTTTACCATATGAGTGACTTAAAATTAATCGGTGCCATCCTCCTATGAGAAAACCCAAAAATGGCATAACCATAGATAAAATAATTAAATAAAGTTATTTTATGTTTCAAATGCATATAACTCACAAACGTAACTCAGATTAAAAATACAAGTCCACCGCTGATATCATGAGGGTAGTATTTCTTTATGAAGAAACTAACTTGGGTCGGCGATGGCCACTAGAAAAATTTAGTTTATGGCCGCAAAAAATATAATAAGTGACAATTAATTTATTGTAAAATTCGTAAATTTTAAATGGAAACTCGGATTGGAAATACGAGAGAACCACTGGGTTTTTTGGGGCATGATTCACCTATGAAGAGCCTAACCTCAATCAGCCTGGTTCGAGGGTGGCTGATATTAATTTTCCGATCTTTTTTTCAGGTACGTTCAGTAAACGTATGAGCAGAGTTTTATATCATTTGAACCGGTGCATAGAATTGAAATCAAAGGGCACCATTGAACTTGTAGCGTCCGTGATTTCATAGAGAGACCTTCGCCGCAGTTTCATTCTTACGAGATTGGATGTTATATTTTGGGGGTTTTTTAATTAAATTAAATAAAAATGAAGTGTTAAATTTATTTTTATTTTGGTGGTTGAAACATCCAAGGGGATGTTGGAGGTGTGGGCCACCACGCCGTAACTTCTCATGGGAGGTTATGGTGGTGGGGACCACTCGAGAAAAACATCCTTTGGGTGGATAATTATGGTGGGCCACACGATCATCTAACCCGTTTTAACTCCCCATTTAAGTAGTGAAACTCTCCACCTTCCGCCATCAATAAAGTGTGCCAACACATGCAACTAATTAACTAATCTCTATAACTTAATTAATTAGAACCCTTTTGAATTCTTTTGAATTAATTCTAACCATTATAATAATAGATAGTTTATTATTTCATTTGGTTGGAAAGCTTCAAACTTTTGTTAAGAGGTTCTTGAAGATATTCATTCTTCCAACTAAGAACGCCCCTCTTCACCTATGAATTCCATATTAGATCTTCAACCATGCCAAAAGGGAAGGCGTCGCCCATGAAGAATTTCGACTCCATTCTCGACCTCATCTCCTCTGAACACTTCTGACGCACAAGCATGAGAATTGGGAGTGCGTGACGAACGTAGAGAATGAAAAATCAACACCCGCCTTTTTCCCGCGACTCCATAAACGTTCATCGGAGATCCAGGTAGAGGAATTTTAGATATTTTATTAATGGGTTATAACCTCCTTCATTCAATTCATGGATTTTTAAATTCATATTGTTATTTCCATGATGAGGAGGGATCAGACCGCACGAACACAGCCCGACCCTCCCCATTGGTTGTTATTGTTTGTTGATGACGAAGGTCGACCACGAAGAAAACAGTGACACAAGGCCACAGGGTCACCCCATGGGTTCTGCTCCACCGTGCCGCACGGAGAAAGAGACCTGCGGACGGGCCGGTCCGTGACCAAGCTGGGCCGCGTTAGAGTTGGCGCAGCCCCGACGCACCGCGAGGAGAAGCAGGGTGTCGTTGCCAGGGTGAGCTGTGGCGGTGGAGTAGAACCGCGACACCGTTACACTGCGTTGGAGGGACCATGAGCGGCTGGCGTCGGGCCAGCTGCTGGTGGCACGAAACTGGCTAGCCGCTTGGCCAAGCAGACAATGTGGGACCACTCGGGTCCCGCGGATCACCAATATATCAACCTAGCACATGTCCCTTCAGATTGGAAATAGGGGGCGTGGCACCCCCTCCCAAACATGGCCAGCTAGGCTAGATAGGTCTGCCAGCCGGGCTACCACGAGCCGTGCCTCCATGGGTCGGGCCACCTCGGGCCTGGCCGCCTCAGGCCGAGCCGCTACAGGTCAGACCCCCCTTAGGCCGGGCCGCCTCGGGGTGGGGTGCTCCCTCGCATCGAGACGCCCCTCAGGCCAGATCGTCCACTCGGGTTGGGCCACCCCCATGGAAAAGGACAGACCCGCGGAGCGGGTTAGACCACGGTTCAGACCAGGTCAGGTTGGGTCAGACCGACTGGGTCAGACCAGACCCGGACCCGCTAATGCTAATTACACCTTTTATACCACATTATAGGCTATAGGTGTATGAATGATGAACCATCTCTGTAGATGGAATTTTTAAAGCAGTACGGTTCTTTTGGAATACCCCTCTTCAGGTTTTGATGTAGTTGGGGTACGTCTGGTTAGGTTTGATCATAAAAACCAATCGGGCCCTGAGAACGGAAATGTAAATAACTCACAGACCGAGCGTCTGATTGATGCACCATCTATCACCTTTGGTTCGATAATGATAAGACTTGACCTGGATCATCTGTGGGTTTGACAATATCGAGACTTGTCCTGGATCCTCCTTGGGTTCGATGGTGCCGAGACTCGACCTGGATCCTCCGTGGGTTTGACAGTGATGAGACTCGACCTTGATCCTCCGTGGGTTCCACAGTGACGAGACTGGACCTAGATCCTCCTTGGGTTGGACAGTGATGAGACTAAACCTAGATCATTCATGGGTTCGATAGCAACGATACTGGACCAGGATCCTCCATGGGTTTTACAGCGATGAGATTGGACCTGGATCCTCCGTGGGTTTGACAGCGATGGATTTTGTACTGAGATCCCATGTAGGACTGACAGCTTTGAAAGAATGTTGTTCTTGGTTTCTACTGATATCTGTCGTGCGATATTGAAAGATGATTCAGTGGCTACAACTATTAATCTCTTACTCTCTTTTTTGTTGTGTATACCTGGTGTGAGCTGAGTCATTACATTCGTGTTTACCTCATGTATGAGATGCGTACTCTTGATGACTTAGGTATATGTATGGGTATATACATAAGTAATGGTGTATGTTTCTTCGTGGATGTTTCATCATGGATGTGATGGGGTGAAGCCCATGTGGATTTCTTCTATGAGTTGTACATATGGGATACACCTCGTGTTGTAGTTTCTTTGTGGAGTGTTTCTACACATGTGGAACAGAATGTGGTTGGGATCAAGATTTGGAGCCGATTTGTGATTGAAAACTTAGGTACATGTATGGTCATATACCTATGTAAGGTTGTTTGATACTTTTTTATTGTATATCACTACTGTGGTTTATCCTTAGTGGATTTTGGGGGACATTTGGGGTCTCGGGGTCCACTATTGAGTATTGTTATACTCACCCATGCACTGGCTTTTCCCGCACTTTGTTGTTTTCTATGAAGACGATGGTATGTAGTGATTGAGGCTGAGGGTGACGGACGTGAGGCTGCTCGGAGCTGAACTAGAAGGGACGCACCTTAGGGATGAGTTTTTAAAGATCTATACCTACCCCACAGGTAGTATTCCATGGTCGACGATCCCTGAGCTGTTATACCTTTTTACTTATACTTGTACTTGCTTTTCATTTGGGTTTGTATACTAGACCACTTACTTTCAGCACACCTTTATTTTCTATATTAGTGCTTGTTTATTCTTCTTCTTGTGTTTATACTGTGTGTGTTGCATGTTTAAAGTCAATTCCTTTCCTTTTAATCGAGGATTCACATTTGGTACTAGTCACCATCCCCTAGCCTATGGAAGGCGAGCTTGGGGTAGTCATGACACAGGCCTCGAGGACGGGTCGTGACAAATTTGTATCAGAGGAGTCGGTTCTACCGCAGAACATGGACTCTGATTCTTTTAATGGCTAGAGTGATAAGTGTTTGGGGTGTGGTTATTAGTTTAGGGAAACCAGTGTTGGTGCGGCCACCGACGTACCCAGACACTAGGACTCTGACTTCTGATTTCTGACATAGTGCACGAAAACATTGATTTCTTGTCTGTTTCCTTTGAAAAGATTTATTCGTAATTACATTGTTTAAGCTCACCAGGTATATTGTTTTAACCGTGGAGAACCTTCATTTTTTCTAGATTTCTTCACTTAGTCAGTCATCTCGGGTTCCGAGTGGAGAGTGCGATGGTAGCCCACCGAGTGACAAGGCCTCAGTGTAGGGCCCCATCATAGTAGAGGCAGCAATGGTACCAATAACCATTGGGCTATCATTGCGAAAATCCTCAATATTAGAGGGTGAGTGCCGCTTGAGCACGTTTCACAGGTTCTTTCAACAGAGGTCTCTGAGCTTTCGAGGCGAGATAGATTTTCAGACGGCTCGGTACTGGCTAGAGTTTATATCATGAGTTTTCCACAAAGTTGGGACACCTGCTAACTTGAAGGTGCACCTAGATGTTAGTCTCTTTTCAGGATCAGCTGAGAGGTGGTGGATCACGATGCTCCGGTTTTACGATGAGACGACCCTCAGCTGGGGGAATGTTGAGGGTCTTTTCAGGGTGGAGTTTGTACCCGCGACTCTACTCTCTTTGCGTGCTCAGGAGCTAGTGCTCATGCCACAGAGATTTCCAACAGTAGCCTAGTCATCTGTAGCATGCAGTAGGAAGATGACATGGGGGTGCATGTGGGTTAGATCTACTGTTAGACGACCCCAATATGTGGAATCGGGGGTGCGGGACACCCAAGGCCGAGGGAGCATTAAACGGTGAATGTTCTATTTTTCCTGCATGAAATGAAGTCGCAGAGCATGTGACTATCTGACTACCAGAAAAGTTGATCTACATGCATTAGAGGAGCCACCATGACAAAGGAAGAGGCAGGATATTGAGCATCAATTGAGCGGTATATGAGGTAGTGGAGAAGGCCCTTCCGTGGATGGTGGTCAGAGTCATCCAGCACTACTACCACCACCCCAAGACGATTCACATCGTGCTACGGAAGCTGGTGGATAGGAGTGGGACTAGCTCCTTGCAGAGATAACTATGTTAATGATGCTTCTAGATTCGTTTATGTCATTTTTTGTGGTTTCTTTGTGTCTTTGTACTTTGTTCTGCAGTAATAAAAGACACTTGTCCTTGTGGCGTTTTCTTTCGTGCCATTTTGTGTGGTTGATACAAAGAGGATATAGTTAATACCATTGACTTTACCCGCACATTTCAGATTCCTACTAGAGGAGACCCAGTGACCTCACATTGATGCTGAATGTGTGACTCAACCCTTGGAGATGAGAGTAACGGTTGGATATCATGGTAGTAGTGTCAAGGCCTTACGAAGTCGTCCATGGCATGAATTAGAACTGTTCATGTCAGAACTGACTGTATTAGGCAATGAGCGTGGTTCATCCAGGGAATGAGACCATGTTTCTCTTTTCGGAAAAGGAGAAATCTTAGCATCTCTTATAGGACGTAGGTGGAGAAGGGTGTACTCGAGTTCATTACAATTGGATATTCTCATCCCTTGATCATTGTGTGAATAGTTTACAGTTTTCTCTAATCTCAATAGTCTTAGGTGTGTCTTCTTATAGAAGGTCCTGAAACAGAGACAGTGGCATTGGATAGAGTTCCTCAGGGACTATGACTTTAAGATAGTCTATACTCCTTGAAAGAGGAACATTGTAGTAGATACTCTTAGTAGATGATTTGGCATTCAGCTGCTAGGAGAGGCGATATATCAGCTGGCTGCATTGCAGATATCCTTTGTGGATAGAGATGGTGATGCCTTTCTACAGTCTCTCACAGTCACTCCTCCACTTCTTCAGTTCGAAAGGGAGTCACATCATGGGGACGTTGACTATGAGACGCGGCGTGCTTAGATATCCACATGGCAGACATCTGCTACATTTTATGAAGGTGGGGAGCATGTAATTATCTTTGGAGGATGTACCATCGTACTAGTTGCACATCAAGAGTTCGTGTTGGGGGATTTCCAGATATCACCATTAGTGGTACATCCAGGAGTGGAAAAATTGTATCAGGACCTCCGATGACAGCACTGGTGGCTAGGTATGATGACGGTAGTAGCAAAGTTTGTCTCATGATGCCTCACTTGTGAACAAGTGAAGGTGGATCACTAGGTTCCATCAGGATTAGCTCAGCCCTTGGATGTCCCAGAGTGGAAGTGGAGAGAGATATTCATGGATTTTGTGATGGTACTTCCACGTACATCCAGAGGACACGACTCAATATGGGTGATCGTTGACCGACACACCAAGTTTTCCCACTACCTACTTGTCATAGAGCAGGGTTATGTAGAGATCCTGGGACGCCTCTATATATGAGAGATCGTACGGCTTCATGGTGTTCCATCGACGATCTTCTCCAATCGAGATGCTAGTTTCACATCCTGGCTATGGAAGGGTGTGAAGGAGGCTTCCAGGATGCTGCTTCTCTTGAGCGCTGCCTTCCAACCTCAGAAATATGGTCATACTGAGAGGACCACTAAAAGTCTCGAGGACATGATCTGTGAATGCATCGTAGACATCAGTCATAGCTGGGAGGATCACTTACCATTGGTTGAGTTTGCATATAACAACAACTACCACTCCACCATCGGGATGGAACATTTTGAGGCACTTTATGGACGAACTTGTAGATCGCCTCGGTGCTGGAATAACCAAGGGGAGTCAGCACTTATGGGACCAGATATGGTGAATGCTATGACCGAGAAGGAAAAGATCATCCAGGAGTGGATGACGGCTGCACAAAGCAGGAAGAATTCCTATATTGGTAGAAGATAGTGGCAACTAGAGTTCGATGATGGAGACCACGATATTCTACGGGTCTCACCTCGATGAGGTCTATGAAGATTTGTCAAATGCGGAAATCCATCTCCACGATTCATAGGAACATTCAAAGTCCTCAGAAGAGTAGGTGAGGTGACTCACCAATTGGCTCTTCCACCTCAGTTGCACCGGGTGTACGATGTCTTCCATGTATCTTAGCTAATGAGATATGTGCACGACACATTCCACATCATCGACCATTGAGATATGGACATAAATGACGGGGTGACATTCAATGAGGTTCTAGTGGAGATTGAGGATCGACAGGATCAGGTCCTTCATGGATGGTCGATACCTCTGGTGCACGTTTGTTGGAAGCACGGGAACCTCTAGGAGAGCACATGGGAGCGGGAGGCTCAGATACGTGCTCATTACCCCCATTTGTTCCCTTAGCATTAGTTCTAACTTATGTGGACGTAAATCCCTGAGGTGGGGAGAATTTAAAGAACCAGAAATTCCCTGATTTTTTTTAATTCATGGGAATTTTACGAGTTTTAGTTTCTGACGGTGCATGATTCCAAGGCCCGGAGTACCCAGAATGATCCGTCGATGTTTTGTTAAGCTTAAATTATCATGTGTATTCATTTTGCCTAAAAAAGTGGAATAAATATTAAACGATTACTATGATTAGAAATTTGAGGCCACCGTTGCGCTCATGATGGCTGGTTTACCATAGGCATGACTTATGTTTAGTCAGCGCGGGCCTCATGTGAGACACCAGAAAATGGAATAACAGAAAATAAAATAATTAAATAAAGTTATTTTATTTTTCAAATTCTTATAACTCACAAATGGTAACTCGGATTAAAAATCCAAGGCCACTGCTGAACTCGTGAGGGTAGACTTTCTTTATGTGGAAACTAACTTGGGTCGACGAGGGACACCAGAAAAAGTTAGTTATTGGCTGCAATTAAAATAATTAAGTTAAAATTATTTGATTATAAAATTCATAACTTTTAAATGGTAACTCATATTTAACATATGAGGGGACCGTTTGGTTCATTGGGGCATAATTCAACTAGGAAGAGCCTAACCTTAATGGGTGTGGGTCGAGGGTGGCTGATATTAATTTTCCGAACTTTTTTCTGGTACGTTCAGTAAACATACAAGAAACATTTTATATCTTCTGAACCAGTGTTTGGAATTTAAATTAGAGGGCACCGTTGAACTCATAGCGTCAGTGATTGCTGAGTGAGACTGTCACCGTAGTTGTGTTATAACGAGAATGGAAGTTAGATTTTGGGGGTTTTTAATTAAATTGAATAAAAATAATGTGTTAACTTAATTTTTATTTTGGTGTTTGAAACATCCAAGGTGAGGTTGGGGGAGGAGGCCACCACACCCGAACCTCTCATTAGAGTATATGGTGGTAGGTCCGACCCGAGAAAAACCTCCCATGGGTGGATAATTATGGTGGGGGACACCCGAGCATCTAACCTGTTTTAACACCACATTTTAATGGTGAAAATTTCAAAATTTCCCCATCAATTAAGTATGCCAACCCACACAATTAATTAACTGAACTCTATCACTTAATTAGTTTCAACCCTTTTGAACTCTTTTGAATTCTTTCCATCCATTAAAAAAACAGAAAGTCTATTATTTCAATTGGTTGGAAAGCATCAGACTTTTATTGGGAGACTCTTGGAGAACTTCATCATTCCAATGAAGACTGCCCCTCTTCACCGAAGAACGCCGTATTCGATCTTCAACCATGCCAAAAAATAAAGCATCTCCCACGATGAACGTCGGCGTCATTCTCAAACTCGTCTCTTCCGAAAACTTTCCAACGCACAAGCGTGAGAATTTGGAGTGCGTGACGAACACGGCGAACGAAAAATCGACACCCGCCTTTTTCCCGTGACTCCGTCAACGATCATTGACGATCGAGGTAGGGGGATTTGAGTTATTTTATTTCTGTGTTATAACCTCCATCATTCAATTTCTTGATTAAGAAATGCCAATTTTTATCACCATGGAAAGGAGTGATCAGACCGCACGAACACAGCCCGACGGTCCCCTTTGGTTATTATTGTTTGTGGATGACATAGGCGGACAACGAAGAAACCTATGGCGCAAGGCCACTGGGTCACCACAAGGGTGTGGCACCGCAGTGCCGCATGGAGAAAGAGACCCACGTATGGATGAAATAAATATATTATAATATTATTTAATAATAATAAATGTTTTATGACACACATTCTATGAGGAATTTAAAAAGGAAATCATGTCATCCATGGAGGTGGTAAATCAATACATTTGTAATGATGTTTTCCTCATCAAAATATAATGAACCATGGAAGAAAAAATATGATGTGTTGGCCCAATAGAAATAAAATTATAGAATATAACTTGTACTGGAGTTATCAATTAACATGGATAAGTATTATTTATGAGAGAATATGAATTCAAAAGTAATTGAAAAAAAATTAAAAGATGAATAAAGAGGTTTTTACCTCTTGATTCCTCTCATTGAGAAAGTACATGGGGTAATTGGTTCTGGAAATTTGTTGATACAAAAAACTCATATTACTTTAATGGTTATGTGGGTTGTTTATTAGACCGAATGTGGACAAGAATCAATTCTCTAGATGGTATGATCATAAGGAGTGGTAAGGTGTGGTATTTATAGTGGAGGAGAGGTGTTTTTTTTAATTTTAATAATTTATTTAATATTTTGGCTCACAAATATGAATGGTTTTTTAATATTCATAAATTATAAATAAATATTTTATGATAGTAAGATATTATGGATTTAATTCAGCCATAAATCACATATGACTCTATAACTTATGTATTTAAAATTTATCATAAATTATCATATTTAACTAATCACCAAAAATTCAAGAATTTTAGAAAAATCACAATAATTTTCCCATACCATTTTTCAACCTGTAGATTTAAAAAATAATCTCCATGTAAAGACCCAAAAATTCCGTGAATTTTCTTTAAATTCATATGAATTTTACGAGTCTTCAGTTTCTGACAATGCGCGATTCTGAGGCCCGGAATGCCCAGAATAATCCTTCAAAGTTTCTTTATGCTTAAATTAACACAGGTATTCAGTTTTCATTAATAAGTGGAATTTCATTTTAACGTTTACTCGGATCAGAAATCTATGGCCACTGTTGCGCTAAGCATGGCAGGTTTACCCTAGGAGTGAATTAAGTTTAGTTGGTGCGGTCCTCCTATGAGAAAACCAAAAAATGGCCTAACCATAAATAAAATAATAAAATAAAGTTATTTTGTTTTTCATATTCTTATAAATCTCAAATGAAAACTCGGATTAAAAATATGAGCCCACTGCTGTAGTATGATAGAAGACTATAGAGGGAATTGACGATGAGTGATTCCTCAGAAGGACTATCCTTTACTGAACTAGAGGGGTGAGACTGTGTGTGCCTCC
Organism: Viscum album; assembly: GCA_963277665.1. Classification (NCBI taxonomy): domain Eukaryota; kingdom Viridiplantae; phylum Streptophyta; class Magnoliopsida; order Santalales; family Viscaceae; genus Viscum; species Viscum album. The sequence continues at coordinate 1,278,245,095 of OY728131.1, forward strand.
TAGAGGGTTGCTTGTACTTGTAGTTTTAACCTTAGGTGTTAGACTGGGAGAACTACCCCGAGGTTACATTTTTGTTCTACTTGAATGAGTGTCTATTTCTTGTTTGCAAATTATATGCTAGTATCTGTGGATTGTTACTACTGGGTAATATCCTTTTTACTTCTTACTGTTTACTTCTTACTGTACCTTACCTGCCATATATTCACTGACTGTTAGGCACCGATATTTGGGTGGTTGACTATTGGGACTTTTTTCTCACACCTTTTTGGGTCATGCTTTTGGGCCCAAACAGTTTATATTGTTGCAGGTATAGATAAGGGAAAGCGCCCTTCTACTTCAGGTTCTTGATTTCACTGGAGGTGGAGAGCATGAGACCAAGTCGAGGCTTGCGATGCTGAGGATTTGCTCATCTGTTTTTCTTTTTTGCTTTGGTTTAGTACTATATTTCAGAATTGTGACTTGTTTTGATGTTTTCCTAAACATTTATGTATCATGAATCATTTACATATATTTATAATCCAGTAGATTATTTACTAGTCTTTTACTGTTTACTCTTGTATGGATGTCTACGATTTCTCCTATTGTTGTTATAATTTTTCTCTTCTACTGTGTACTCAGCCAATGAGGGCATAGTTTCCCCACTATCACCCCTAAGGCCCTTGCTGCTAGTCAGCAGCCTCTGGTGTTCTGGGAAATTTTCTTGAGGTCGTGTGACCAACCGGGTACAGGGCACCTCTAGGTGGCTTCCAGAACCGGTACGTTACAATGTTGTATCAGAGGAGTTCTTTTCTCTTGATTTACTGTTTGGAGCCTTTAGCTAGGGATAGGATGGATTCAGTACATGGTATTAAGATGTGCTCGGGAGTAACTAACCAGTGTACAGGGATAATCCATACTACATTGTTAATTGCTATTTACTGCCTTTTGAGATTTCCTGTTGATATGATTTCACCTAGATTGGTTTTCATGTCTTGTGTTTTTTTTTTGATATTGTGGTTCTATACCTGTCACAACTCGATGAGATGAGGGTATTCCATCTCATGCATCATATAGGCACTTGTTAGAAATCACATGACATGCATTCATTCCATGACATCTAGGGTGCATTAGAAATTTTATGTTGTTTTGATATACATTGTGTAGATTATAAATGCTATTGTGATATATGATTTGATAGAATCTCTGCTATTTTATAAGGAAATTGTTCATTTTGTACTTTTCTTTAATGAATTCCAAATTTGATTTTTGAGGTGTTATGGGGCCTCTTGAATTATAAATTGGTGAATCATTGACATGTTTTTCCCTGTATATGATTTTATTCGATGCAAAGCTTTGATGGGTGGGGAGAATGGGCCCTCACGGATGGGAATTTGGCACCATTATTCTTGTTTTTTACTGGTTTTGGACTTCGGTGCATTTTCCGAGTTACTGCCCAAAAAAATCCATAATACACAACATGTACCTTAAAAATACACGCCATGTAGATTTAAACCATGTCACTGACCGCGTGAGAAGAAACACGGGATGTGAAAAATATCTACGAACATGTCGTGTATGGTAGGTACACTCTGTGTAGTAGTGAGATTCTACCCGTCCATGTTGCTAACAACACGGGTTAAGGGAGCTCATGTCATACACTCCATGTTTTTTATGAACATTCCTTGTATACTAGTCCTTAGTACCCAACCATGTCATGAACAACATAGGACAATGTTCTCTCCTCTTATACACGCCATTCTTGTTCGTAACACGTCGTGTCAGGGTCAGCCGTGTACTTGGTCGTGTCGCCAATAACACGGGTCAAGAAAATATTCTAGTACATGCCATGTTTGTTGGGAACACGCCGTGTAGTCTCAGTCGGGTAACCGACTGTGTAACTAAGAACATAGGTCATTGAAACCTTTTCTTCTACATTCCATGTCCATAGGTAACACGCCGTGTAGTCTCAGTTTATGAAGACTGTGTGGGTTATCTGTGGAAGGAGACACTGGAAGGGAAATAGAGTTATGTACACCCTGTGTAGAGTTTATACATTCCATGTAGTCATGTTTTGTAATCTTGAGTGTTTCTTTATCCTGTTTCTGTTTTGTACTCCTTTGTTATCTATACCTATTTTCTTCATCTAATTTATGATTTTGATCTATCAGAGCTATGCCTCCGAGACGTCCTCCGGTTGTACGTCAGTTGTCAGGCAGTGATCAGACGCGAGATATGGCTGATCAGGGACTTCCTGCCAATCCTCCAGTCAGGCCAGCCTTGGCACCAGCTGGCATACCAGTTGGAGGCGTTGATGCAAAGTTCACGGAAGGCTTTATGAAGATGATGCAGACCTTTCACGGAGCACCACCTCCTACCACGTCTATGGCAGACTTGACACTGGTTTTCCTGCACCAGCATCCTCCCACTCTCTCAGGGGAAGGAGGACCGTAAGCTACAGAGTCATGGATGGAAGCCATGCTGACTATCTTTGAGTATCTGGAATCACCATCAGAGAGGCAAGTCAAGCTTGCTACCTACATGTTTCGAGACTCCTCCAAGAGGTGGTGGGACGTGATCTCACAGGCGGGTCATCAGTAGGTTATGTCTCTGGAGGAGTTCTAGTGCGTATTCTTTGACTATATCTACCTAGAGACCCTGATGGCCGATTGAACCTAGGTGTTCATGAGTCTGGAGTAGGGAACTCTTTCTGTCATGGAGTATTCCTCTTTTTTAACCGAGCTGCAGCGTTTCACATCCCTCCGTGATGGAAGTGGGGTGTTCTTTGCAAGGATGTTTGAGGATGGTCTAAGGAAAAATATCCACTTGAAGGTGAATATCATCCAGTTTACTTCCATCACTTCCATCGTCAACTAGGCACTGATTTCGGAATGCAATCTAAGAGACTCCGGATCTGCGAGCTAGGGAGGTTCTACTTCCAGAGCTAGTGTTCCTCTAGTTGACAGGAGGATGCGCCGTAGGGAGTCTACACGTGGTGATCCGAGGAGGCAAGATACATCTTCAGGTAGCCAGGTTGTATGCTATCAGTGTGGAAGGGTAGGGAACACGAGGCCGTAGTTCCAGAGAGGCCTAGTGGAGTGCCGATCTTGTGGAATGATCGGTCACCTTCATTGATTCTGCCAAGTTTTCTCACCTATAGCTGGTGAAAGGGTTTATTCCTTGAATACTCATTCAAGAGCAGTGCCACCAGTTTCTCAGCAATATGGGAACTGGAGTTTTCCAGCCATTCAGGTCGTGGTGGAGGTCGTGGCCGGGGTGGTCAGTCGTCGGTCTATCAGCGACAGTAGGGAGGACCAGCTCAGAGTAGTCAGGCAGGGCCACATGGACATGGTACAAGTCAAGCCTTTTCATTGGAGAAGACCCAGCAAGAGTTGGATCCCGGACCTTCTACAGTTCGAGGTAAGATCTTAGTATTCTCTGTTTTATCTTCAGCTCTTTTAGATACTGGTGCTATGCATAGATTTATCTTTGTTTCTTTTGTGGAGAGCCTTAGGCTATGTATCTGTTCTTATTCCGAATTTTTGACAGTAGACACACCTTGAGGATCAAGGACATATAATGTATGTCTGTGTAGAGAGTGTGCTCTCGAGGTTTAAGGGTACCATTTCATATGGGATCTATATGTCCTAGAAATGAAAGGCTATGATGTCATTCTCGGAATGAACTGGTTGGTTCCCTTCTAGAAAGTCATCGACTTTTATCGCCGTAGGGTGAGTTTCATTTCACCAGAGGGTGAATATTTTCTTCATTGAGGTGAATGGGATGTTCTCGCGAGTCGAGCAGGACCCGAGAATCATGGTCTTGGAAAGGTGATGGCCTAGATTTCTAGTCTTTATCTGGAAGACAAGGGGACTTCACAGTTGGACATTCCTCCAGTGGTGGATCATTTCAGGGAGTTCATTCTAGAGGACTTTTTATGTTTGCCTCCGGAGAGTGAGGTAGACTTCTCTATTGAGCTCATTCCCGGAGTGGCACCAGTGTTCATTCCTCTATATATAATGGCTACACATGAGTTGCAGGAGCTCAAGAAGTAGTTGGAGGAGTTTCAGACAAAGGGTTTCATCTGACCCAGTACTTCTCCTTGGGGTTTGCCTGTCCTGCTTGCGAAGAAAGTTGACAGTAACCTTAGGCAATGTGTGGATTATCGGAAGCTGAACCAGTTGACGGTCAGGAACCGATATCCCTTTCCGAGAATTGATGAACTCTTTGATCAACTTCGAGGAGCCCAAGTGTTATCAATGATCGATTTGAGGTCCGGTTATTATAAGTTGCACGTTAGACCATCAGATATACCTCTGACAGCCTTTAGGAGCAGGTATGGTCTCTATGAGTATACGGTTATTCTGTTCGGTCTCACGAATGCGCCAGTAGTTTTCATGGAACTGATGAACCGAGTGTCACATCCTTACATGGATTCTATCATCGTGGTCTTTGTGGACAATATCTTGGTGTACTATCACACTCTACACGACCATGCTACTCATCTTGAGATCATTCTCAGTACCCCGAGAGAGCATCATCTGTATGCTAAACTCTTGATGTGCCACTTTTGGATGGTTCAAATTCACATCATGGGTAACATCATCTTAGAGGCAGGAGTATCTATGGACCAATAAAAAATTATAGGTGTAGTTTCATGGGTGCAACCAAAGAACATTTTTGAGGTACAGAGTTTCCAAGGGTGGGTTGGATACTACAAAATATTCATTCAAGAATTTTCACACATAGAAGCACCATTGACATGACCGACCATGAAGGGGGTGATGTTCTTATGGTCAGATTCTTGTGAGTCAGCCTTTCAGGATCTAAAAAGAAGGTTGACGTCAGCACTGATACTAGTATTTCCAGATCCAGGAAAAAGCTATTTTGTATTGTGATGCTTCTGGTATTGGGTTGGGTTATCTGCTTATGGAGGGAGATGGAGTCATTGCGTTCGAGACGTAGAAGTTGAGGCCACATGAAAGGAACTACCTGACGCATGATCTGGAGTTGACAGCTGTTGTTATTGCCTTACACTATTGGAGACATTACCTTATGGGAGAGCACTTTGTGGTTTTCACTAACCATAAGAATCTCATGTAGATATTCACTCAGCATGATCTGAATCTGAGATAGCGTAGGTGGGTTGAGTATATTCATTCTTTTTTACTTCGAGCATGTAGGTATGCTGGAAAAGGGAAACACAGTGTCAAATGCATTGTGCAGGAGAACTCAGATTAAGGCAGCTCAGGAGGCCAGTAGTGAGTGGCTGCTTATGGCTCTGTTCACTAAGAATCATTTGGAGGTTCACGAAAGACATGGACAAACTTACTAATATTCTGTAGCTATTACCTCTAATCTTCTTGATCGGGTACGAATGAGGAAGATATCAGACTCAGAAGACTTAGTCCTGTAGGAGAATGTGTCAGGATAGGACCTTCTTCCTGGATGGACAGTGGGCGAGGATGAGATCTTGCGTTTCCAGGGACACCTATGGGCACCAGAAGACATACGTGAGAAGCTGATGCATGATTTTCATTCCTCAGTTTGGGCAGTTCATCCTCGCGTCACCAAGATGTATCGAGATCCACATCACCAGTACTGGTGGCCAGGTATGAAGAGGGATGTTGTTGGTTTCTACTTGAGGTGTTCTAATTGTCAGCAGGTGAATGTGGAGAATCAGTGACCAGTAGGCCTCTAACAGCAGTTACCCATTCCAGAGTGGATGTGGAACGATGTTGCGATGGAATTTGTGACCGGATTGCCGAGGTCTCCTTGAGGGAATGATGGTGTTTGGGTTGTCGTCGACTAACTTACGAAGTTTTCTCACTTCTTGCTGAACAAAGAGACCTTCATTGTTGATGATTTGGGATGACTATACATCCAAGAGATTGTACGTCTGAATGGAGTCCCACAGTCCATTGTTTCGGACAGGGATCCGAGCTTTACTTCTCGGTTCTAGTAGGGGCTTCAAAAGGCTTTGGGTACACATGTAGTTTTGAGTACAACATACCACCCCCAGTCAGATGGCCAGTCCGAGCGTACGATCTCGGTGCTTGAGGATATACTCTGAGCTTGCATTCTAGACATTAGTGGTTCTTGGGAGAAGCATATCCCTCTGGTGGAGTTCGCCTACAACAACAGTTTTCAGGAAATTGTTCAGATGGAACCTTAGGAGGCATTATACGATAGGCCATACCGATCAACTTTATGCTAGCTTGAGGAAGAAGAGGCATCTTTACTGGGACCTCGTCTTGTTCAGGAGACCTCAGAGCATATAGAGTTGACTCGGAAGAGGATGGCTACAACACATTGTCGACAGAAGTCTTATGCTGATTAGCGGAGACAACCTCTGGAGTTCGAGGTCGGGGATCAGGTTTTCTTGCATGTCACACTGAGGTTGGGACACAAGAGGATTCAGAGATAGGGTAAGAATTCACGGTGGTACGTCGGGCTGTCTAAGGTATTGGAGAGAGTTGGACTGGCTGCCTATCAGTTTCAATTAACTCAAAGGTATCAGGCCATGCAGGACGTCTTCCACGTCTCTCAGCTCCAACGTTACTATTCAGACCCATCTAATGTCTTTCAGCCCGAGGAAGTAGAGCTCGAAGTGGATGCATCTTTTTTGGAGCATCCTATCCCAATGGTAGTTTGCAGTATGAAGGTTCTACAGGGGTGGTCTGTTCCTCTAGTATGGGTTCTATGGAATCACGTGCGAGTACATGATGAGACCCGGTAATGGGAGGCTGATGTATGATCACAGTGGCCAGAGCTGTTCGGGGTTTCTTCTTCTCCACCTCATTAGGTAAATTCGGGGATGAATTTATTTAAGGGGGGATGTTTTTAATATCCCGGATCTTCGTTTCAGGTATCTTTCTACTTTTTCTGATGTTTTTTAAAAAAGAGGAGTTTCTGGAAAATTTTGATGTACACGACATGTTCTTTAGGAGTACATGCCACGTACACCCTTGCCGTGACAGGCCGTGTGATAACCGTGTTCGGGCCACACACATGATGTGTAGGGGTGAAGTGGAGGCTTCTTAATGCAGATTACAAAAAAATGGAGTACACATAGTGTACTCAAGAAGTACATGCCATTTATTTTCTATTTTTTCATTAAATGTACCGGGTTCGCGCCTGATAGACAGAATGCTCTACTTCTTCATGTTCTTCATTCGAGACCGACCCGTACAGTTGTGATTCTTCTCTGGATTCCCGAGCCTCTGTCTGATCTCCGTTTCAGCTGCCATAGATTGTGTTGGAACCATAGTGGTGAGTTCTTCCTTTTCTAAGATCTTTGATTTCCAATTCCTCCTATTTTTCAAGATATCATGGGATGAGCATTTTTGACGTTTTCTCAGATCCTTAACGTTCTGAGAAGAAACAATCATCTTGGTTCATGTATATCATTCTCCTAGAATCAAGGTAGGTGGTTGGGGCCTTTCTGTAGGATGTCGTTAAATACTATGTGCAAATCCCACCAATACCCATGAACGTGGTATTATGTGTTTCCTGTTTTTCCCTTGTTGTTTGCTTTCTTTTCTGGTATTCCATTGTAGAGGTCATTTCTTGTGAATAGGGTAAATCGTACTATACTCTGGATGTTTTTCCATGCATGTTTTTCCTGTTATGTGTTTTTCCAGTTGCTATGCCTAGTTTTAGGATAGTTTAACTATTGTACTATATTGCTGTAGTCCTTAGAATGATATACTAGTAGTTCATGAGATTTACATGGGCCAATACACGTGCTATGAATGTTTGTTTGTTTACAAAGGGATGTTAGAACCGATTGTAGTGGACCATAGGGAGAATGTACGTATGGGATTCTCCAAAGTGTCTTTAATTATGATGCGAGACCACAAGGGGGAATTGACGTTGAGTGCTTCCTCAGAGAGTCTTTAGTTCTTCAACATGGGCCGCATGGGGAATAGACGTTGAGTTTTTCCCCAGAGATCCTTTAGTACGATACGAGACTATAGGGGAAATTGACGGTGAGTTCTTTCTCAGAGATTCCATCTTTTAGCTAAACCAGAGGGGTGAGACTGTGTGTGGCTCCCAGAGGGTTTCGTGTACTTGTAGGTTGAACATTAGGGGTTAGACTATGAGAACTACCCTGAGGATACCTTTTTGTTCTACTTACTTGAGTGGTTGTTTCTTGTTTGAAGATTATATGATAGAAATTGATGATTGTTACCACTATGTATTATCCTCTTTACTTCATAATTTTTACTGCTTAATGTACCTTACCTACCATATATTCACTGACTGTTAGGCACATATATTTGGTTGGTTTCCAATTGGGACTTTGTCTCAAACCCTGTTTGGGTCAAGCTTTTGGGCCCAAATAGATTATATTGTTGCAGTTTTAGATAAGGGAAAGCGCCCTTCTAATTCAGGTTCTTGATTACACTTGAGCTGGAGAGCAAGGGACCAAGCCCAGGATTGTGATGATGAGGAGTTTCTCATCTGTTTTTCTTTTGTACATTGGATTAGTACTGTATTTCAGCATTGTGACTTTTTTGGCTATTTTCCTAGACATATATGTATCATGCATCATTTACAAATATTTCCTCTCTAATTGTTTATTTACCGGTCTTATGATGTTTACACTTGTATGGATGTTTACTTTTACCACTATTGTTGTTATTTGTTTTCTCTTCTGACGTGTACTCTGCTAATGAGTGCATAGTTTCCCGACTATCACACCAAAGGCCCCCACAGCTATTCGGTAGCCTCCAACATTCGAGGAAATGTGCCTGAGTCCATGCGACCAATCGAGTATAGGGCACCTTTGGGTGGCTTCCGGAACCGGGATGTTAGAGTGCGACGACCGATGTATCCATACACCAGGACTCTGACTTCTGATTTCCGACTCAGTGCATGAAAACACTGATTGCGTGTGTGTTTCCTTTGAAAATATATAATCATAATTACTTTGTGTCAGCTCACCGGGTATGTTTTCTTAATCGTGGAATGCATGTTTCTTTTCCGGATGTCTTCACTTAGTTAGTTATCTTGTGTTCCTAGTGGAGAGCGTGATGGTAGCCCACCGAGGGACGAGGCCTCGGTGCAGGGCCACATCCCAGTAGAGGCACTAGTGGTACCGCTAACCACTAGGCTATCGTTGTTACAAGCCCCAACAGCAGATGATGAGTGCCACTTGAGCACCTTTCACAGGTTCCTGCAACAAAGATCTTTGAGGTTTCGAGGCGAGATAGATTTTCAGAGGGCTTGGTACTGGCTATAGTTTGTAGCATGAGTTTTCTACAATGTTGGGACACCTACTGACTTGATGGTGGACCGAGATGTTAGTCTCTTTAAGGGAGAAGCTGAGATGCGGTGGATCCTGATTCTCTAGTTTTTTAATGAGACGACCCTCACCTGGGAGAACTTCTAGGGTCTTTTTAGGGCGGAGTTTGTACCAGCAACTCTACGCTATGTGCGTGCTAAGGAGCTACTTCTCTTGACAGAGGGATTTCCGGCAATATCTGAGTCATCTGTATCTTGCAGTATGAAGATGACATTGTGGAACAAGTGGGTTAGATCTACTGTTAGACAACCCCAATATGTGGTATCAGGGGTGTGGGGCACCCAATTCCAAGGGATATTTGAATGGAAAATTATCTGTTATTCCTGTAGGAAACAAGGTCAAAGAGTGCATGACTATCTGAATCTATGCATATTTGATAAGGTTGCATTAGAGGAGCCACCAAGACAGATACAGTGGCAGGTGCTTGAGCATCAAATGAGTGGTGGACGAGGCAGTGGAGCAGGTCCTTCAGCGGATGGTTGTTAGAGTCATCGAGCACTACTACCACGTCCCCTAGATGGTTCACCTCGTGCTTTGGGAGTTGGTGGACATGAGCGGGACTAGGTCCAGGCATAGAGACCTTTTTTTATGATGCTTTTATCTTCGTTGATGTCATTGTTTGTGGTGGAGTTGTGTCTTTGTACTTTGATCTGCAGTAAAAAAAGACACATGTCCTAGTGAAGTATGCTTTCCTGCCATTTTGTGTGGTTGATACTAAGAGGTTTCGGTTAATACCATTTACTTGACCCTCGCATTTCAGATTCCTACTGGAGGAGACCCAGTGTCCACAAATTTATGATGACAGTGTGACTCAACCCTTGGAGGCTAGAGTAAAAGTTGGATACCATGGTAGTAGCATCGATTCCTTACGACGTAGTCCATGGCATGAATTAGTACCGTTCATTTCAGGATTGACTGTATTAGGTAATGAACGTGGTTCATCCAGAGAATGAGACCATATTTACCTTTTCGGCAAAGGATAAATCTTATCATCACCTTAGGACATTGGTGGAGAAGGGTGTACTTGAGTTCTTTACAATTGGCTATTCTCATCCATTGATCGTTGAGTGAACAATTTACGGTTTACTCTAATCTCAATAGTCTTAGGCATGTCTTCTTGTAGAAGGACCTGAACCTAAGAAAAAATTGTTGGCTACAGTTCCTCTAGGAATATGACTTTGAGATAGTCTATACTCCTAGAAAGGGGAAAGTTGTAGCACATACTCTCAGTATATGATTAGGCATTCACCTGCTAAGAGATGCGACAGAGCTGCTGGCCGTGTTGCAGATTTCCTTTGTGAATAGAGATGGAGAAGCCTTACTACAGTCTCTCACAGTCACTCCTCCACTTCTTCAGTGAGAAAGGGAGGCACAATGTGGGGACATTGACTGTGAGACTCGACATTATTAGATATCTATAGGGCTTGCAGCTGCTAGATTTTATGAAGGGTGGGAGCACGTCATTTTCTTCGGAGGATGTACCATCATACCAGTTTCACTTCAGGAGAATGTGTTGAGGGAGTTCCATACATCTCCTTTAGCGGTAAATCTAGTAGTGGCGAAGATGTATCAGGACCTCCGACAATAGTACTGGTGGCTAGGTATGATGAACGTTATAGCATAGTTTGTCTCACGATTCCTCACTTGTCAGCAAGTGAAGGCGGAGCACTAGGTTCCTGTAGGATTAGTTAAACACTTAGAGGTCCCAGAGTGCAAGTGGGGTGAGAGATTCATGGATTTAATTATGGTACATCCACGTACATCCAGAGGACATGACTCAATAAGTGTGATTGTTGACCGACTCACCATGTCAGCCTACTGCCTTCTGGTCAGAGAGCTAGGTTCAGTAGAGAGCATGGGATGGCTCTATGTACGAGTGATCATACGGCTTTATGGAGTTCCATTGACGATCGTCTCCAATTGAGATGCTAGTTTCATTTCACGACTATGGAAGGGGTTGAAGGAGGCTTCTAGGACGCTGCTTCGCTTGATAACCACCTTCCAACCTCAAACGGAAGGTCAGACTAGGAGGACCACTCAGACTCTCTTGGACGTGATCTGTGCATGCATCCTCGATATTGGTCGCAGCTGGGAGGATCACTTACCCTTGGTTGAGTTTGCGTATGACAATGGATACCTCTCCACCATTGGGATGGCACCTTTCGAGGCACTTTATGTCCAACCTTTCAGATCACATCGTTGCTAGACTAACCTAGGAGATCCAACACTTTTGGGACCATAGATGGTGAAAGCTATGACTAAGAAGGTTCAGATCATCTTGGAGCAGATGAAAACTGCACTAAGCAGGCAGAAGTCCTATGTTGATAGGAGATGGCATCCACTAGAGTTCGAGGATAGCGACCACGACATTCTATGGGTCTCACCTTGATGAGGTCTATGGAGATTTGGCCAAGGCAGCAAGTTATATCGATGATTCATTGGACCTTTCCAAGTCCTCACCAGAGTAGGCGAGGTTACTTTCCGATTGGCTCTTCCACCTCAGTTTCATCGGGTGTACGACGTCTTCCACGTATCTCAGCTGAGGAGATATGTGAAAGACACATTCCATATCATCGAACATTGAGATATGGTCATCAATGAAAGGGAGACTTTCACGGAGGATCCAGTGGAAATTGAGGATCGACAGGAGCGAGTCTTTCATGGATGGCCAATACCTCTGGTGCGTGTTCGATGGCAGCACGAGAACCTCTAGGATAGTACATGGGAGAGAGAGGCACAAATACATGATCATTACCCCCATTTTTTCACTTAGCGAGAGTCTTAACTTATGGGAACGTAAATCCCTGAGTTGGGGAGAATTTAAAGGCTCAGAAATTCCATGATTGTTTTAACAAATTCATGGGAGTTTTCCGAGTCTGTAGTTTTTGAATGTTCACGATTCCAAGGCTCGGAGTGCCTGAAATGATCCGTTGATGTTTTGTTAAGCATAAATTAATGCGTGTATTTTGTTTTAATGAAAAAGTGGAATAAATCATAAATGGTTACTCGGATCAGAAATTTGAGGCCACCGTTGGGCTCACGATGGCGGGTTTACCTTAGCAGTGACTTATGTTTAGTCGGTGCATGGCTCTAGTGAGAAACCCGAAAATGGCATAATAGTAAATAAAATAATTAAATAAAGTTATTTTATTTTTCATGTTATTATGACTCACAAACGGTAACTCGGATTAAAAATACGAGGCCACTGATGAACTCGTAGGGGTAGAGTTTCTTTATGTAGATAGTAACTTGGGTCGATGAGGGCCACCAGAGAAATGTAGTATTTTACCGCAAATAAAATAATTAAGTGAAAATTATTTTTTTGGTAAAATTCATAACATTTAAATGGTAACTTGGATTGGAAATATGAGGGTACCATTGGGTTAGCTGAGGCTTTATTAAACTAGGAATAGCCTAACCTCAAACAGCCCGGGTCGACGGTGGCTGATATTAATTTTCCGAACAGTTTTTCTGGTTTGTTCTGTAAATGTATAAGAGAAGTTTTATATCATTTGAGCCGTTGCTCGAAATTAAAATCAGAGGGCACTGTCAAACTCGTAGCGTCATTGATTACTTAGTGAGACCTTCGCCGTAGTTATGTTCTAAAGAGAATGAATGATAGATTTTGGGGGGTTCTAATTAAATTGGATAAAAATAAATTGTTAAATCAATTTTTATTTTTGTGGTTGAAACAACCAAGGGGAGGTTGGAGGTGGGTGCCACCACACCCGAACCTCCCATGGGAGGATATGGTGGTGGGTCCGTATCGAGAAAAAACTCCCTTGGGTGGATAATTAAGGTGGGGGGCACCCGAGCATCTAACCCCTTTTAACACCACATTTAAGCGGTGAAACTCTCCACCTTCCCCTATTAATTAAGTGTGCCAACACATGAAATTAATTAAAAAAACACTACCACTTAATTAATTGGAACCCTTTTGAATTCATTTGAATTCTTTCCAACCATTAAAATAATAGATTGTCTATTATTTCATTTGATTGGAAAGCATCCTTCTTTTATTGGGAGACACTTGGAGAACTTCATCCTTCCAACGAAGAATTCCCCTCTTCATCGAAGAATGACATATTCAATCTTCAACCATGCAAAAAAAAGATTCAACCATGAAGAATGCCGACATCATTCTCGACCTCCTCTCCTCTGAAAAATTTCTGATACACAATCTTGAGAATTAGGAGTGCGTGACGAACGCGGAAAACGAAGAATCGACACCCGCCATTCACCCGTGAATCTGCCAACGATCATCACCAATCGATTTAAGGGGATTTGAGTTATATTATTTATGAGTTATAACCTTCCCAGTTCTATTTCTGGACTAAGAAATTAATATTTTTATCGCCATGACAAGGAGGGATCAGAACGCATGAACAATGCCCGACTCTCCCCTTTGGTTGTTCTTGTTTGTTGATGACGAAGGCGGACCACGAAGAAACCTGTGGCGCAAGGCTACTGGGTCACCACAAGGGTGTGGAACTCCCATGTCTCTCGGAGAAGGAGACCCATGGCTGGGGCGGGCTACAACAGAAGGAGCACAGCGCCATCGAGCCACGAGGGGAAGCATTGGGCCGCAGCCAGTCCAGGCCGCGACAGAGGTGGCGCAGCACTGGCGCACCGCGAGGAGTAGCATGGGGTCGTGGCCAGTCAGTCAATGACGGTGGAGAGGAACTGTGGCACCGTCGTGCCATAGTGGAGAGACCCGAAGCTTCCGGCGTTGGGCCGACCGCCGACGAAACGAAAACGACTGTCCGCTCGGCCAACCGGACAATGAGGGACCACCCGGTTGCCACATCTCACCAAATTCGGCACCTAGTGCTGGTCCTTTCGGTTCTGAAAGAGGTGGGTGTGGCACCCCCTCCCATGCATGGCCAACCGGGCCATGTAGGCTAGCCAGCCGAGCCGCCACAGGCCGAGCCACCTCGGGTCGGGTCACCTTGGTTCGGGTCACCTCGGGTCGGGCTGCTCCCCCGCTTCGTGCCGTCCACTCAGGTTGGGGCACCAAATTGGTCCGGGTTGGTCCCAAGGACCAGGTCAGACCCCGGTTCAAACTGGGTTGGGCTGGGTCAGACCGACTGGGTCGGATCGATCCTACACCCTCTATGGCCCGATTACACCTTTAAGCCTGCATTTTGGGCTACGGGTGTCCGAATGACGAACCTTCTGCAGTGACAGAATGTTTAAAAGATGGTTCTTTTGGAATACCCCACATGAGGTTTGGATGATGTTGGAATACAGCTGGGTTGGATTGAACCTAATAACCAACCAGTCCCCTGGAACAGAAATTGTAATAACTCACAGACCAGACGTCCAATTGACGTGTCGTCTGTCGCGTTGGGTTCGACAGTGACAAGACTGAACCTGGATCTTCCGTGGGATCGAAAGTGGCAAGACTAGACATGGATACTCTGTGGGTTCAAAAGTAACGAGACTGGACCTAGATCCTTTGTGGTTTCACCAATGGCGAGAGTGGACCTGGATCCTCAGTGTGTTCGACAGTAGTGAGACAGGACATGGATCTTATGTGGGTTCGATAATGCCGAGAGTGAACTTGGATCCTTCGTGGGTTCGACAGCTATGAGACTGGACCTGGATCCTCCATGGGTTCGACAGTGACGATACTGGACTTGGATCCTCTATGGGATCAATAGTGATGAGACTGGACCTAGATCCTCCGTGGGTTTGATAGCGACAACTTTTTTTACCGAGATCCCACGTAGGACCGACAGCTTTGAGACACTGTTATTCTAGGTTTCTACGGTAATCTTCTGTTCAACAGTGAAAGATGATTTAGTGGCTAAAACTAATCATCTCTTACTCTCTTTTATGTTGTGTATACCAGGTGTGAGCTGAGTCATTTCTTTCTTGTTTAGCTCATGTATGAGATGTGTACTCTAGAAGACCTATGTGTATGTATGGGCATTTACCTAAGTAAGGGTGTATGTTTCTTCATGGATGTGTTGTGGTGAATCCCACGTGGCATTCTTCTTTGAGCTATACCTATGGGATACACCTCCTGTTGTACTTTCATTGTGGATAGTTTCTCCACTTGTGGAACAGAATGTGGTTGGGATCAAGAGTTAGAGCCGGTTTGATATTGG
Source organism: Viscum album (assembly GCA_963277665.1). Lineage (NCBI taxonomy): Eukaryota > Viridiplantae > Streptophyta > Magnoliopsida > Santalales > Viscaceae > Viscum > Viscum album. Next base: position 1,278,260,494 of record OY728131.1, read on the forward strand.
TAACTTAGGTATATGTATGGGAATGTACCTAACTAAGGTTGTTTGATACTTTGTGATTTTATGTTTCTAATGTTGTTTATCCTTAGTGGATTCTAGGATACCTTAGGGGTCTTTGGGTCCCCATCTGAGTGTTGTCAAACTCACCCCTGCACGGGCTTCACCCGCACCTTATTGTGTTCTGTGCAGACGATGGTCCGAAATGATCGATGCTGAGGGTAATGGACGGGAGGCTGCTCTAAGGTAGAATAGATGAGACATACCTCAGGGATGAGTTGTCTGAGATCTGTACCTACCCCATAGGAAGGATTCCCCGTCGGATGATCCAGGAGCTGTTATACCTTTTTACTTGTACTTGTACTTGTTGTTCAGTTTGGTTTGTATATTGGACCACTTACTTTCATCACACTTTTATTTTCTATAATAGCGCATATTTCTTCTTATTCTTGTGTTCATAATGTGTGTGTTATAGGTTTAAAGGTAATTCCTTCCCTTTTTATCGAGGATGTACCTTTGGTTCTAGTCGCCAGCCCCTGGCCTACGGAAGGCAGGTTTGGGTAGTCACAACATGTGCCACGATGACTGGTCGTGACAAATTGGTATCAGAGGAGACGGTTCTACCACTAAACTTTGAATATGATTATGTTAATGGCAATAGTGTTATTTGTTTTGGGTGTACTTATCAGTTTAGGGAAACGGGTGTTGGTTCAACGGCCGACGTATCAATACACTAGGACTCTGACTTCTGATTTTCGACATAGTACACGAAAACACTGATTGCCTTTGTGTTTCCATTGAAATGTTTTATTCGTAATTAATTTGTGTCAGCTCACCAGGTATATTGTTTTTATCGTGGTTCACCTTTTTCTTTTCAGTATGTCTTCACTTTTTCAGTCAATGCGAGTTACGAGTAGAGAGCGTGGTGGTATCCCAACGAGCGACGAAGCCTCAGTGTAGGGCCCCCTCCTAGAGGAGGCACTAGAGGTACCACTAACCGCTGGGCTATCATTACTACAAGACCTAGCAGTAGAGGGTGAGTACTACTTTAGCATGTTGCATGAGTTCCTATGACAGAGGCCTCTGAGGTTTCGAGGAGTGACACATTTTCAGATGGCTGGGTACTAGCTGGAGTTTGTAGCACGAGTTTTACACCCAGTTGGGACACCCGCTGTGTTGATGGTGCACCTAGATATTAGTATCTTTCATGGAAAAGAAGAGAGGTGGCGGATCCTAATCCTCCAGTTTACGACTAGGTGACCCTCAACTGGGGGGATCTTCCAGGGTCTTTTCAGGGCGGAGTGTGTACCAACGACTCTAGGCACTGTGCGTGCTCATGAGTTGCTGCTCTTTCCGTAGGGCTTTCCGACAGTAGCCGAGTCATATGTAGAAGGTAATAGGCAGATGACACGGGGGTATAAGAAGGTTATATATACTGTTTGATGACCCCAATATGTGGCATCGGGGGTGAGGGGCACCCAAATCCGAGGGAGATTTGAACGGAGAATGGTCTATTATTCCTGCAGGAAACGGGGTCACAGAGCACGTGAATATCCGACTCCCTGCAAAGTTTATTAGTAGGCGCTAGTAGAGCGACCGAGACAGAGGCAACAGTAGGATATTGAGCATTAGCCGAGCAGTGGACGAGGCTGTTGATCAGGACCTTTAGTGGATGGTGGGTAGAGTCATCGAGCACTACTTCCTCCACCCCTAGACGGTTCACCTCGAGCTCTGGGAGAAGTTGGACAAGAGCAGGGCATGCTCCCGGCATAGAGACCATTGTTCATGATGCTTCTAGCTTTGTTGATGTCATTGTTTTCAGTTTCTTTGTTTCATTGTACTTTGAGCTGCAGTAATAAAAGACACATGTCCTTGTGAATATTGATTTCCTACCCTTTTCTGTGGTTTATACAGAGAGGTTCTGAGTAAAACCGTTAAAATTTCCCTCACATTTGATATTTCTACTAGAGGAGACTTAGTGGCCACAAACTGATGCCGACATTGTGACTTAACCCATGAAGGATATAGTAGAGGTAGGATCACTTTGTAGTATCTTCGAGTCCTTAGGACATCTTCCCTGACATGAATTAATACCATTCATGTCAGGATTGACTGTATTAGGAAAAGGAAATTGTTCATCTAGGGGATTAGACCAGAATACTATTTTTTTCAAAGGAGAAATCGTAGCAGCTCTTGTAGGACGTAGGCGAAGAAGGGTGTACTCGAGTTCTTTAAAATTGGATAGTCTCACCCATAGATATTTGGGCGAACAATTTACGGTTTAATATAATCTCAATAGTCTCTGCTGTGTCTTCTCATAGAAGGACATGTACCTGAGATAGTGGCGTTGGCTAGAGTTCCTCTAGGACTAGGACATTGAGAAATTCTATATTCCTGGAAAATGGAACGTTGTAGTAGATACTCTCATTAAGAGATTTGGAATTCAACTGCTATGAAAAGCGATAGAGAAACTGGCCGCGTTGCAGATATCCTTTGTGGATAGAGACGGAGAAACCCTTCTACAGTCTCTCATAGTCACTCCTCCACTTCTTCAGTGAGTCTAGGATGAAAAACATGGGGACGTTGACAAGGAGTCATGACGTGCTTAGATATCCACATGGTAGGCACTTGATGGATTTTCTGAAGGTGGGGATCACATCATTCGCTTTAGTGGACATACCATGGTACCAGTTGCACTTCAGGAGAAAGTGTTGAGGGAGTTCCACATATCTCCTTTAGCGTAACATCTAGAAGTCGGGAAGATGTATCAGGACCTTCGACGATAGCACTGGTGACCAGGTATGAAGAATCCAGTAGCAGAGTTTGTCTCTTGATGCCTCACTTGTCTGCAAGTAAAGGCTGAGCACCAGGTTCCAGCAGGATTAGTTCATCCCTTAGAGGTCCTATAGTGGAAGTGGGACGAGATATCCATGGATTTTGTGACGGGAAATCCATGTACATCCAGAGTACACCACTCAATATGGGTGATCGTTAACTGACTTACCATGTCGGACCACTTCCTACCGATCAGAGAGCAGTGTTCAGTAGAGATCCTGGGATGCCTCTACATACGAGAGATCGTACAACTTCATCGTGTGCCATCAAAGATCTTATCTGATCGAGATGCTCGTTTCACTTCTCGACAATGTAAGGGGTTTAAAGAGGCTTTCAGGACGCATCTTAGATTGAGCACCACCTTTCATCCTCAGATGGATGGTAAGACTGAGAGGACCATTCAGTCTTTCGTTCATAGTAGGTAGGATCACTTACCCTTGACACAGTTTGTGTATAACAACAGATACGACTCCACCATTGGGATATAACCTTTCGAGGCACTTTACGGCCGACCTTGCAGATCACCTCTTTGCTGGACTGACCCTAGGGAGTCAACACTTATGGGTCCAGAGATGGTGTAGGCTATGACTGACAAGGTGCAGATCATCTAGGAGCAGATGATGATAGCACAAATCAGGAAGAATTCCTATGCTGATAGGAGACAGAGAACACTGGTGTTCGAGGATGGAGACCACGACAATCAACGGGTCTCACCTCAACAAGGTCTACAGAGATTTGGACAAGGCATCAAGTTATATATGTGATTCATCATACCTATACAAGCCCTCAGAAGAGTAGGCGAGGTGACTTACGGATTGGCTATTTCACCTCAGTTGCACCCGGTGTACGATGTCTTCCATGTTTCTCAGTTGAGGAGATATGTGCATGACACATTCCACATCATCGACCATTGAGAGCTGGACATCGATGAAAGGGCAACTTTCACTGAGGTTTCAGTGGAGATTGAGTATAGAAATGAGTATTTCTTTAATTGATGTTCAATACCTCTGGTGCGCGTTCCATGGAAGCACGAGAACCTCTGGGAGAGCACATGGGAGTGGCAGGCTCAGATACGTTCTCAGTACCCCCATTTGATCCCATAGACTGAGTTGTAGCTTATGGGGACGTAAATCCCTGAGGTGGGGAGAATGTAAAGACAAGTAAATTCCATGAATGTTTTTTAATAAATTCATGGGAACTTTTCGAGTCCAAATTTTCAAACCGTTCACGATTCTGATGCCCCGAGTGCCCGGAATGATCCGTAGAAATTTTTTTAGAGTTAAATTAACGTGCATATGCAGTTTTCCTAAGAATGTGGAATAAATCGTAAACAGTTACTTGGATCAGAAATCTGAGGCCACCGTTGTGCTCAGGATGGTGGGTTTACCCTAGGCGTGACATAATTTTGGTCGGTGCAGGCCTCTTGTGAGAAAACCAGAAAATGGCATAACCGTAAATATTATAATTAAATAAACTTATATTATTTTTCAAATTCTTATAACACAAAAACATTATCATGGATTAAAAATATGAGACCACCGCTGAACTCATGAGGGTAGGATTTATTTAAGAAGATACTAACTTGGGTCGATGAAGGCCACCAGATAATGTTAGTTTTTGGTCGCAAATAAAATAATTAAGTGACAATTATTTTATTGAAAAATCCATAACATTTAAATGATAACTCGTATAGTAAATCGAAGGGTAACTTTGGGTTTTTTGGGGTGTGATTCACCTAGGAAGAGCCAAACCTCAACTAGTGTGGGTAGAGGGTGGCTGATATTAATTTTATGAACATTCCTGCAGGTATGTTCAGTAAATTTACGAGTTTTGTTTTATATCTTTTGAACCGGTGCTTAGAACTGAAATTTGTGGGAACTGTTGAACTCACAGTGCCAGTGATTTCATAGTGAGACCTACATCGCAGTTGCGTTCTAACGAGAATGGAAGTCAGATTATGTGGGTTTTTAAATAAATTAAATACAAATAAAGTGTTAAATTTATTTTTATTTTCGTGGTTGAAACCTCTAAGGGGAGGTTGGAGGTGGGGGCCACCAAACCCAACTTCCTATTGGAGGTTATGGTGGTGGGGCCCACCAGAGAAAAACCTCCATTGGTTGGACAATTAAGGTGGGGGCCACCCGATCATTTACCACCTTTTAACACCCAATTGAAGTGGTAAAACTCTCCACCTACCCCCATCATTTATGTGTTCCATCAAACGCAATCAATTAACTGAACTCTATCACTTAATTAATTGGAACCCTTTTGAAATCATTTGAATTCATTCCAACCATTAAAATAATAGATAGTATATTATTTCATTTGGTTGGAAAGCTTCATACTTTTGTTGGGGGAGACTTGGAGAACTTCATTCATCCAATGAAAAATTCCCTTCTTCTCCTAAGAACAACATATTCGATCTTCAAAAGTTCCAAAATAGAAGGCGTCGCCCACGAAGAACACTGACGTCATTCTCGACCTCGTCTCCTCCGAAAAATTTCTAACACACAATCTTGAGAATCGGAAGTGCGTGATGAATGTAGAGAATGACAAATCGACGCCCGCCTTTTTCCCAAGACTCCATCAACGATCGTCGACGATCGAGGTTGGGGGATTTGTGTTATTTAATTTGTGGGTTATAACCTACAACATTCAATTTCTCAATTATGAAACACCAATTTTTATCGCCATGAAAAGGAGGGATCATACCGTAAGAACACATCCCAACCCTCCCCATTGGTTGTTCTTGTTTGTTTGCAACGAAGGCAGCCCGTGAAGAAACCAGCTGCGCAAAGACACCGAGTCACCAGAAGGGTGAGGAACCACCGTGCTGCACAAAGAAGGAGACCTGCAGCTAGGGCAGGCCGTAGTGGAAGGATTGCAGTGTCGTCGCACTGTGCGAGGAAGCATCGGGCCGCAGCAGAGGTGGTGTAGTGTTGTCGCGACGCGAGGAGAAGCCGGGTTCCGTCACCACGACATTGGAATAGAACAGCGATATCGTCGTGCCGCGGTGGAGGGACCAGGAGAAACCAACTTTGGGATGGCTTCCAGCGACACGAAACCGGCTGGCCGCTCGGCCAGCCGAACAAAGCGGGACCACCAGGGTGCCGTGGACCACCATAACCGGCACCTAGCACTGGTCCATTCAGATCGAAAAAGGGGGCACAACACCCCCCTCTCATGCATGGCCAGCCACGACAAGTTGGTCATCCAGACGCGATGGCACGGGCCGGGCCGCCTTGGGCCGGGCCACCCTCAGGCTGGGCCACCCCCTCACATCGGGCTTCCCACTTGGTTTGGGCCATCCACTCGGGCCTGGCTGCCCCCTTGGACTAGGTTGGACATTCGGACCAGACCCAGACTCGCTATGGCTTAATTACACCTTTTAACCCACATTTTGGGCAATGAGTGTCCGAATGTCTAACCGTCTCTGGCGATGGAAGGTTTAGAGCAGGAAGTTTCTTTGGCATACCACCTTTAGGATTGGACGCAGTTGGGGTACAACTAGGTTTTTTTGAACGTAAAAACCAAAAGGTCCCCTGGAACGAAAATGAAAATAACTCACAAAATGAGTGTCTGATTGATGTGTTGTCTATCATGTTGTGTTTGACAGTGATGAGACTGAACTTGGATCCTCTATGGGTTCGATAGTAGTGAGGCTAGACCTGGATCCTCTGTGGGATCGACAATGCCGATATTGGACTAGGATCGTTTCTCCATTCAACATGGATGAGACTGGACCTAGATTTTCCATGGGTTCGACAGTGACGAGACTAGACCGGGATCCTCCATGGGTTCAGCAGTGATGAGATTAGACCTGGATCCTCCGTGGTTTTAATAAGGACTAGACAGGACCTGGATCCTATGTGGTTTTGATAGGTACGAGACTGGACCTGGATCCTCTGTGGGTTCGACAGTGACGAGACTGGACCAGGATCCTTCGTGGGTTTGAAATCGATGACTTTTGTACTGAGATCCCACGTAGGACCGACATCTTTGACAGAATATTGTTCTAGGTTTCTACGGATATATGTTGTTTGACAGTGAAAGATGATTCAGTCGCTAAAACTAATAATATCTTACTCTCTTTAATGTTGTGTATACCTGGATTGAGGTGAGTCATTACCTTTGTGTTTAACTCATGTATGAGATGTGATCTCTTGATTACTTATGTATATGTATGGTAATATACCTTAAGTAAGGGTGGATGTTTCATTGTGGATGTTTCTTCATGGATGTGTTGTTAAGAGTCCCACGTGGATTTCTTCTGTGAGCTGTCACTAGGGGATACACCTATGTTGTAATTTCTTTGTGGAGTGTTTCTAAACATGTGGAATGTAATGTGGTAGGTCTCAAGGGTTGGAGAAATTTGTGATTGCTATCTTAGGTATAATTATGGGAATTTACCTATGTAAGGTTGTTTGATACTTTTTGATTGTATCTTACTACTGTGGTGTATCCTTAGTGGATTTTGGGAGACCTTCAGCGGTCTTAGGATCCCCTCCTGAGTATTGTTATACTCACCCATGCACGGGCTTCGCTCGTACCTTGTTGTGTTCTGTGCAGATGATGTTCAGTAGTGGTCGAGGCTGAGGGTGAAGGACGGGAGGCTTCTCGGAGCTGGACAAGATGGGACGTACCATAGGGATGAGTTGTTCGAGAGCTGTACCTACGCCAGAGGTAGGATTCTCCAGCGGACGATCCAGGAGCTGTTATCCCTTTTCACATGTACGCGTACATTTTGTTCAGTTGGGTTTGTATATTGGCCCACATAATTTTAGCACACCATTCTTTTATATATTAGTTCTTGTTTCTTCTTCTTCTTATGTTTAGACAGTTTGTGTTATAGTTTTAAAGACAATACCTTCCATTTTTATCGAAGATTCACAATTGGTGCTAGTCACCAGCCCCTGGCCTATGGAAGGTAGTCTTGGGGTAGTCACGAGACGAGCCCCGAGGACGGTTCTTGACACTTCAAATTATGAAAATCATTATATATATATTATAAATTTAATTTATAATATAAATAATAATTTACTCTTCAAATATCGATTTTAAACTTATAAATGAATTTATAAAATATTAAAAATAAACTATGGTTTGATAAAATTATACTAATATCATAAGATGAAAAATTATTATTTCAAAAAATAGTAAATAAAAATAAATAAATTTTTAATTCATCTTATTTATTGTAAAATTATAATTAAATATTTATGACATACAAAAATACAAACACATAATTAATAATTTTTAAAATATTAATTTTCTTATATTTTGACATAAATATACCATATTTTCATTTATATGAGATTTAAATTTAAATTATACCTTTTTATGTGAGGTTATTATTTTAATAGCCACATTAATATTCCAAATGGTCACCTTACTATTCATAAAAAATAAAACTTATCATAAAAATACCAAACAAAATTTTAAAAAAATTTAGATACTAATATTTTTGAAATAATGTTTATTTCTCCCAATAAAATTATAAAAGTGTTAAAAAAATTATTTTCAAAAACGTTCTCCATTAAATGTCTATAAAAATTCATATAAAAAAATATAGCCTTTATGTGTAAAATTATATTTTTTTTCTTATTCAAGAAAATATATTTTGGATGAATGTCAAAAATTTTGATGGAATATATAATATATATATTTGATTAATTTATTTCACTCATATTTTTTTACAAAATGTCATCGTCGGAATAAAAATAGTTTTTCAAAAAATACATCATTTTTATTAAATAGTTTTTAATTTCTACATAATTTTTAATTAATGATTTAATTTTACAGACCTACGTAATCTATATATTAATAATGTACATAATCAAATTCATTCCCACCATTCCCAAAATCATGGTGATAACTATAATTATTAAATAATTATATTTTAAATTTATTGATCAGGTAAGTTTTCATATAAGTTACATTTATAATGTGGAAAACAAAAAAATCCATAGGGTGTATCATTATCCACAACATCATTAAATTGTGTCCTCACAATTTGAAATTGTATTTTAAAATTAGAGGTTGATTCATGAAAATTATTTTCTGAAAATCCCATATCAGGAATGGGATTAATAAAATATCCTCTTATTAAGAAGGGATGGGAAAAGATAAGGTCAACAAAATACAAGGATTTCTAGAAGGGAATGTTTTTTAGAAAGCAATATCATAGACATGAAAGATAAATATAAATATCATGTTCTAATGGAGAGTTATAGAGAAAATTTTCACCAAAATTTTAACTATCAAATTACCATAAATCAGGTGATTGGTTAAAAGGAATTTGATCACTCATAATGAAAAGTAAAAGGGTAAGGTATGTCATCCATAATAATTTATATATAGTTAATGGATTCTATCAATATTTAGATAAACTTAATTTATTATTTTCCATGTTATAAGAATACTATCATCATTTGGTTATGCTATGATCTATTTTTACATCATCATTTATACATAGAGATGAATGTTCAAGCTGAAAATTTCACCACTGAAGCACTTTTATGAACCATAAGATCCACATTTCATTTCCTTATACATTTAATTCTTACTGAAATGAAAATGGTTATCACCGGTTATCCAATATGATTTATCATACATTAATATTAATCAATAACATCAAAAATCCATTCAATAATTAGTATACCTTATGATTCAACCAAAATATGTCCTTCCAAATTCAAAGGAAAAAGAAAAAATTGAATGAAGGTCATTAAATTCCAAAAAAAACTTAAAATAAGATTTCCCAAAATAATGATACCTTTATTTTCACATAGAAAATATATGAATACAATATTCCCTTTTAATAGTTTATGAAAAAATCATGACTCCAATTCATTAAAGATGAAGTACTATAGTAAAATTCATATATATATTGAATCATATATACCCAAATAACATAATTGTTGAATTCCAATGTATAAATATTATTTCATTATCCTTATCTGAAGAAGTAACATAATATTGAATGTATTCACTTTTCCTATTATGATATATATATATTCCCTTGATTCTTGGAGAATTTTCTTTCACAGTTCCCTATTCCATTATAGTTCAAGCATTGAATATGGTAAAATTGCTTCCTTCTCATAGAATTATGTGCATGGTTTCCTTCCTCTCCATAGTTGAATAAAACATGTTCACCTATTATGAAAATAACATGGTGTTTCCTTCCACAATTATCACATGTGGGAAAATACATGTTTCCAATCATCCCTTTCTCAAAAAAATTCCCTATTGTCTTATTGTTCTAATGTTAACTTCTACTTCCATAATACTATGAAAATATTTTCTCCATATTTTTAGAACAAATATACTATCTCTTAATTGATAATAATGTTATAGATACTGGTTACTTTTAGTAAACTAGATTAAACCCATTGAAGAAACAACCATTTTAACGCTATTTATTTTTTTCATTAATTTCATTCCCATTCCATTTTCTAGGATCTATTTATAAACAATGTAATACAATAGATTATATCATAAAATTCATATCCATAATGTATAATCCAAAAAATAGTGAAATAAACAAAATTAATTGAAAATTTTATGTGTATCTAATCTCTTATTATTAAACATTGTTTCTTTAAGGAAATGTTTTCTAAAAAACCATTAATAATGGATAGTAATGAAAATGAGTGTTTCCATAATAATATCCACCAGGACTGTCAAACAAGTCATGCAGTTTGGGATATTGTCGTGTACTATTTTAAATTTATTTGGGCCTGATGCACTTTGTTTGAGTTGTCACCCTGATATTCTTATTAGCTAAAACCACATCCACTACTATTATCCAAACATGGATCCATTGGTACTAATACTAACATAATATCTATCTTACGAATTTTTTTTATGATTATACTTTAATTCTATTATAGTTTTTTCCCCTAGTCTATGTATTATAAATAGAGATAAAATGTTTTCTAATAATATCCCTATGATACCATCATTAAACTACCTAACAGTAGTTTCCCAGAGTCGGGGCCTCACATTAATAGATTTTTATAATAAAAAATGATGACTAATCCCAAAATACCAATTAGATTAATAGTTCTGGAATACCAAATCCAAATATATGTTTTACATAACAACATGAAAAGAAAATCCACATATGCACTCCATTTTAAGAATCCAAAAATTTTATATTATACCTATAATTCCTTCATCATATATATCTTCTTAATTGGGAATGCAGCAAAACCTTAGAAAGGGTAAATCTCAAATTCAATTTAATGGAATGAAATAAAAGAAAAGGTAATAAAAAAATTATTTCTTAGTGAATTACAAAAAATATTCCATTAGAACATATTCCTGAACATAATATAGAAAAATGAAAATCAGAATAAATAATTCCATATAAATAAAAATTGATAATAAAGATTAATTATGGATATTATACTATTAATATAATAACCGGGTTGATAAATTTATTATATTCTACTTAGAGAATGCATATTCTGGATACCATAAACATACCATTAAGGTCTCAAGGAAGACATATTATAAGAAAATTATTAATGTTTCACCCTAAAGCAATTTCAATTTTGTCTCATGATACCAACTAATGGAACGAGGGAGTATAGTGGTCCACAACATTCACTTAATAATAAAAAATAATTCCTTATGTGAATGGGGATAAACATAAGTAATATATATATATATAATTTAAATAAAATTCCCTAAAAAATAAGCATAATAAATAACCATTCTGACTAGTGTTGTTAATTGTATCAAGATAGCACATCCACAGTCTGACTGAACAGTAACCATTCAGTAAAATATGGTAGATGATAATAATAAGTTGAGATATCATACCTTTCTTATATTATTATTAAATGATTTTAAATATAAAAAATATAGAATTATTATTCATCCAAGATCTAAAGGTTTAGTGTGTTTTGAAAGTTATGACCATAAATATATTTTACAAACTAAAACTTTATCATTTATTTAATACCTTATTCTATAGCATCATAGAGGAATACACATTCTCCTTAGTAAAATTAATCACATGAGGATCCACCTCAAAATGTTGTGATCTAAAATATCAATAAGAGGATATATAAGAAAATGAAACAATATAACATTGGCTTAACATAATCATAATCATTATAATAAAATAAAATGATCCTAATCCAATGAGGAAGAATTAAGAAAAGGTTTGGAATGTGGAAATCCGTAAATATGAAACACCATGCCTTAGCGGTGAAGTAACATAAAATGATTAGAAAAAATATTTAGTCATTTTCATAAATATTTTTCTTTTCTCATGGGAAATATCCCATTACCCAATGCATTGGATCACTATATAATTCTGGATGTACTAGAAAACTCGTCGCATCATAACATTTACATTATCATGCATGCCACATTGAACGTATATCAATCATTGATCTAAAATATACCATAGAATTTAATGGGGTTCATTTAATAAACCCTTCACTCATAAACATTTGGATCCATAATGAAATAGGGAATAACAAAATTCATATATGAATCACAATCCATGAAGGGAGAATAAAAAATCTCGAGAATTAAAAGGTGTGTTTTTTTATTAGACAATATTTTTTAGTCTTAATATCAATTAAAAAAATGTATAGCATAAAAAAGATAATATAACGTTGATGAAAATATAGTTATGGAATATAGATACTGAAAATGGGGAGAAGAAGGGAAACCCTACAGAAAGAGAGTTAGGTTCGATATTTCTCGTTTCTTTAGGTTTGAAATCAATCATAACATTAATATCATGTATAATCTCACAAGATTCATTAATTAAAAATTATATAACCTTGTATACATGTTATTAATTCATTACTGTTATTATAAACATAATAAATGGGAGTTTTTATATGTTATAATGTTTTATTTCATTGTTTGGAAGAAATTGTTTTAATGGTATTCATGCTTCGTTTTCCTGTATACATAAGTGATGGTTTGTGAAATATTTAGATAAATATTCCGAATGGTTATTATATGTTATTAATGAGCTTAATAATTATAAATCACTTTATAATTAAATTTTGTGTGTGTTTTGGGGTTGAATCATTATATAAAAATTAATGGTGATCGTTTTAGGTTAATTTTGGGTGGTTTTTAAAGACAACAAAATCGTTTTGTTTTATCATTTAGGGTCAAGTTTAAATTTTACATACAAATCATAAAAATAGTTATACAATATATTTATGAATCTGCATTCAACCATATAATGGAATTATTAACATCTTTGAAGGAATTAATGGAAAATTATTGTTAATCACCCAAGATGTCGGTAATTTGACACATCACATGTGATGATTTCATTTTTGGAATAACATAGAGAGAGAGAGGAATTTGATTATGGATATTTCATTAACATTATATTATTCCATTATATAAAACACACTACTTTTTTCATGCCTCTTGGAAAAGATAAGGTGAAAATAAGATAAAAAAATAAATGAAATTTAATCAAAATTAAAAAAAGGATGAGGATTTTACCTCTTGGATTTATCCTCCTTAAGAACCACCATAGGGATAATATTTTGGACTTTTATTGGAAATATGGGATCATCGATAAGGTGATGGTATTGGGGAGAGGTTTTGGAAGAATTTGAAAAAGTTTCAACTCTTTTTAGGATTGTGTATAAGTGGGTGTGAGGGATGGTATTTATATTAGAGGATGTGAGTGTTTTCTCCTTATTTAATTACATTGTTTATATTTTTTATAAATAAAAATATTAATGTAGATTTTGGAGAATAAATAAATTAATTTGATCATGTAATTATGAACCAATGGTGATTACATCATCCATGAATCGTGTATTAGTTTATTTAAACTATAATGTATATATACTATAAATTGATGTATTTTATTATTCACCAAAAATTCATGTATTTTAGAAATATCCATAAAATTATCCCCAACCACTTCTGGACTAGTATAATTCCAATAATGAACTCTATTTTATGAAAATATTTTTCTAAATACGATTATATTGAAATGTTTATTAAAATAACTATTTACTTAGAAAATAAGAATTTTAAAATTATAACTGATTTTATAACTCTTTGAAAAATTATATATTCTCTCAAAAAATTATCTTAAAATAATAATTCATTAAAAATATTAAATTTTTGATACATTTTATTTAAAAATATTTTTTTAATTATTTAATTATTCATAAAATAGTCATTTAATATTTATGACTTATAAAATGGAAACATTTAATTAATAATTCTGAATTTTTTTTGTTAGACTATGATATAATTAAAAACAAATTAAATTTATAATGTGCCTGTATTATAAATATAAATTCATGGGTGAGGTTACTATTAATTTTTTTAGATTATTGTTTATAATTTTCATATTACTATTCATGTGGTAAATTAACTATTTCATCGTTATTGGATCTGTATATTCTAGAAATACCTGTTAATTCATTTATTCTTCACATATAAAGATATTATTGTTTTATATAAGTAAATTTAGGTTATTTATACTATATAACATTACAAAAAAATGGTAATGTCAATTGATAATTGGTTGGGTCATCATATTCTTCTCCCCTTTTGAATTTCACCCTCAAAATTTCATTTTACATAAACTATTGAGTGTACTTATCTTTATCACCTCTGATAGTCCCCAATTTTTATTTTTATACTTGTGGTTCTTCCATAAGACTTTGAAAAGGTGGGTTGGATTATTTTTTATAACCTTATCTCTCTAGTATTGAATCTATACTGGCTGGTCTTCATATAAAAGATCAATATCCAGCTATACAACCTCTAAGAACAGAACATGTGAGGAGTTTAGTAAATAATTCTTTAGGAGTGATATGTGAAACACATCATGACTTTCATACATATTAAGAGGATGTTAAAGACAATAGGCTACAAATCCTATTTGATCAATGATATCAAATGGTCCAATGATCATTAGGCATAGCTTCCCTTTCTTTCCAATCCGAATGACACTATTCATGGTGATATATGAAGGAAGAAATTGTTTCCATTATTGGACCCCTTGACACTTAGATGTTTTTCATAATAACTCTATTTTTTTTACATTGAGAATCTTTGATATGTTGTTAGATGTCTTGAAACTTATCTTCCATATCCTACAGAATATCAGGTCCATGTAGCTTTCTTTTGAAAGCATCATCCCAATAGGGAGGAGGTCTATATTTATTTACATACAGAGATTCATATTTAGAAATATTAATACTTAATTGAAAGATGTTGTATGAGATCTAAACCAATGATAGATGATAATCTGATCCACATTTGAATTATATAGATAAGGTACATAGAATATCTTACATCATATTATTTTTCATTTCAGATATTCCATCAATTTGGGGGTGATAGGAAGTGATGAATTTTCATTCAGCTCTAAATGCATTATGAAGACTCCTCTAGAATTTAGATGTGAACATGGGATCACGATCAGATAAAATCCAGAGTAGATCGCAATGCAGTCTCACCCAATCATAAAAATATATCATCTCCAATTATTAAAGTGATAGATCTTACCTAATAGATATGGAGTTATAAGTATTAGTGAGTCGGTCCACCACAACCCATATCACAATATTTCCACTGTATGTCATCAGGAGACCAGTGACACAAACTATTGTGATAGTCTCCCTTTTCCACATGTTTATTGGTTATGGTTGCATAATCCCTTTTGTATTATGTCACATGGATTTAACTTGGTGACACGCCAAGCACCTTGAGATAAATATGCAGTCTCTTTATTCATTTTCTATGAACAGAAGTGTTCTCAAAGGTCACAATACATCTTTTTCCTATTTGAATGGAATGAGAAAGATGATATATGTTCATTATCCAATAGGTCCTTCTTTATCCCTGGCGATTAAGTCACACAAATCATCAGTCCAAATTGAATCACACCAAAATCATCGATAAATAATTCTTGTAACTTCCCTTCATTTACAAAATTTAAATTATATTATAACGTTGGGTTATCCTTTTGGGCATCCTTAATTAACTTTTAGATTGATATTGGGAAATAATTTTTGAAAGGTTGGCTTTATTCCCCATATTATGATTTCCATTTCCATCCTTTTCATATCCATGATGATATGGTATTTCTCAATATTCAAGAAGGATAGAGTATTAGGTTCTTTTTATATAATAACCTTAGATACCTTGTTCTCCTTTCTAGAAAAATAGTGAATAATGAAATTTTAGTCCTTCATTAGATATAATCATCTCCTATGAAAAATGTTGAGATAATGTTGTGTGAAAATATACCTTAGGATCTTGTGATCGGAATATATACCTCACTTCTCACCATATTGGTAGTTCCGCCAGATTTTCAAGGAATAAATCATAGCTGCTAGCCCCAGATCATGTGTTGGGTAGTTCTGCTCATGTATCGTAAACTATCATGAGACATAGGATATCACATTATCATTTTTCCTTAGTACACAACCCTATCATTTCATGGAGTAATCAATATATATCACAAAAAATTCTCCAAAATTTGGTAATGTGAGTATAGGTGTAATGATAAACCTTCTCTTTAACTACTTAATGAATTCTTCACATTATTACATATAGAATTACATTACCTCTTTCATGTTAAGATATTTAGAGGGCTTGACAATAATGAATATCTCAAAAACGATTTTAGTTCCTAGATAATCCCGGATTTTCTTCATTTCAATGAAACTAAATGGTCTGGGCCATTCCTTAATATCAAATTTTTGAAGGGTTGAAAAAAAACCCTTACTTGTGACCACATGTTTCCAAAATGTGATTGCTACATCCAAAAGTCACGCTTTTTGAACATGGCGTACAAATTCTCTTTCATAATTTCACCAAAAAACAATTATATGTTCATAATGACCATTTTTATCTAGTATTATATTAAAATATTATCAATATACACTACCGATTTTTTAAGGTAATTTATAATGACTCTACTCATCAAATACATGAAGATTTTAGAGAAATTAGTATGTCTAAAGAGAATGACTATAATATTTTTCCCATACATTAAATGGATTGTCGCCTTCTAAATATATTCCTTATTCACTATAAGTTGAAGATATCTGAATTGATGAGCCGACTTCCAGAAGTAGTAATCTCCTTGAAAGTTATCAAACAAGTCATTAATACTTGGAATAGGATACTAGTTATTTATGATGATCTTACTTAGTTCTAGATAATTGATACACAACCGCATTGATCCATCTTACTTCATAGAAACGAGAACTACCTCACCCTAAGGTGATGCACTAGGGAGTATGAACCCATTGTCCCAATACTCTTACAACTACATCTTTAGTTCTTCTAGTTCATTATGATATATCCAATATGTAAACTTCTAGATATTAGTATCTATGGGTATGATATATATTTATAACTCTAACTAATGATCCATTGGAATTATTTTTAAATCATCTGGAACTACATCATTATATTCCCTTCTAATGGGAAATTATCTTAGTTTGATACCATACATTAAATCAACCATTTGATTGATGTACTCCTCTTCATAATGAATCAACAACCACACTGTTAAAGGATTTTCCAATGGAGATTTCTGATCATCTCATATTTGAAGAGGATTCAGGCATAGTTAGTAGTATGAAAATACGTTTCCATTTTTAGACAATTTATATGTGATCAATATAATTAGATCCAATCCATTCCCATTACAAAATAAATTTACACCATGGTATATATCATGTTTTTATTTAGAAGATTAATCCCACATATGTCAAGAGGAGAAGAGTCAAACAATTTTTTTCAATAATTCAACCACAATTTGTTTATATGGATATTATTACTTTAAGGATTCATTACATTGATTCAATAGTTTTAGAAACCATTCAAGATAAAAAATGAATATGTAGAACCAAAATCAAATAAGATATTTTATATTCATTAGGGAAAATGATGTTTACCTTGTACGATGTCGTTTTCTTGATCCACGTCATCTATAATGAAGGAATATGTCTTTATTTTTGTCTTTTATTTGTGTCTTTTGAAACTTATTACCCTCTAGGACTCAAGGTTTAGTGCACTAGATTTCATAGGACAATTTCTCTCTTCAGTTGAATCATTTGACTATGGGTAGTTATATCCTTTCCTTTAAGGAATTATACTGCTTCATCATGTATTTTCAACAGTAATGAGCTTGTTTTATTTCTATCCTTAAATTGAAATATTTACCGTACCATTAATGAATTTATAATTATTCTTACTCCCACATTTTGACATCAAGGTGGTTGAATATTCATTTCACCCTTTTTCATGGTATCCTCTTTATTGAAACTCCTTCTTTATTTTCTTATCAATGTTTCCATGGGACCATTCTCTAAAATCTGTCACAAAATTGATTTAATATCGAACAACATAATCTTATTTACCAATGACTAATGTTTCTAGAGATTTTTGAAGGTTTTTTAACTTCTAATAAATATATCTATTTTTTTATGATATTTTATATCAAATCCCGAAGCTTACCAAGAAATCCTTATAAAATTTTCATCACTGTTCATGATAGATTCTCATTCAATTTGTTTTGTCTCTATGAATCATCTCTCTAACTTTTTTTCTAAGAGTTATAGGAAAATACTTATTAAGCATCATTTTCATAATTTCTTCCCACTAAATATCTTTAATTTCTTTCTTTGGAATGGTGTTGTTAATCATGTTCCACCATTGATCAAGCTGTCTATCAAGAAGCTAAATACCATGATTCACATTCTCTATCTCAGAACCATGATGAAAGGAAATGATCTTCTTCATTGATTTTACACACTGTTCTGTGTCTAGTGTATCGAAAGATCCACTAAACATTAGTGGTCATTTCGGCAGAAAACATTCGATATCTAATTTCTCCCTCTTAGGTGATGTTGGAAGTTTGCATTATTCATGTAATTTTTTATAACCTATGATATCTTGGTAATAATTAAAATAATATTTTTATCTACACCTCCCAAAAAATTATGGATGCCATTTGTACAATTTCAGCATTATCCCTCATAAGGGATCTTGGCCTGGTTTCTCCTAATTCCCACCGTTTTGTAAAATTTAAAAGTTGATAACAAAACATAAGCCAACAAGTCATGAATAAATAATTTATTCCCCGATGAAAATAATTATAATGTCATATCTTTAAGAATCCCTATGTTTATATGTTTCTAACATAATTCCCCAAGGGTTCTTACATATACATATTCTAATACTATGGGGTTTCACTGTTGTCATCTAATCCTAATTCCCAAATTAACTAAACCGTGTTCTGATACCATCATTAGAGACCTTAATTTTTATAATATATTATTACAACGTTTTAATGATGATAAACATAAAATTGTTACACGAAACTGTTCTGAAGGATTAGATTTTCGGGTAAATTATTAATATTACCATCTTTTAAAAAATAATACCAAAACCTGTATATAATTATTTCTTCTAATGATTCATATAGGTATTGTTTTTATCCATAGTACAAGTAATTACATGGTGATATAAATCAAAAATAAGTGATATAAAATCCCATAAAGTTGAAAAAAATGAACATGAAACAATATAACACGGTGTGAGTATAATCATTATCATCAATACATAGGCATAAGATCATAATCATGAGAGAAAGCATTAGGAAAAGGCTTGGAATGTGGAAATGCATACAAATTAAACATTATGTCTAAGAGGTCACCTAGAACACATAACTGTGAAATAATCTATCATCACGTTCAAACATATTTCAATTTTCTAATGAGAAACATCACATTACCCAATGCATTGAAGCGCAGTATAATTTTGAGTGCTCCTGTCACATCATAACATTTACATATAATTCATTCCACATAGAATATATATCAAACATGGATATATTATAACCTATAGAAATAATTTGGATTCATTTAATTAATCATACTATAAGAAACATTGGGTTTCGAAATAATGGAGGTAATTAAATAGATTATTTTTAGAATCTATAACATTGAGTGTAGAAGAAACAATCTCAAAATGTAAAATGAATTTTTTGTAGGAATAGTCATTCTAAAAAACATTATGTTGGTCACAAACTAATTTGGAAGAAAAATATAGACTAGAAAATTTAATATAATGGTGAAAAATGATATTTATCAAATATAAATACATAAAATATAGTAAATGATGGAAAACCCAAATGAAGAGATTTGGGGATGGTAATTCCAAATACCTTATTTTTTAATGGTGTATTCACCATTATATCATGCATAACCATATTATATTCATTAATTAACAAATAAAGATCCATTTATACTATAATTTTTATATTTATGGATTTTAATATGTTTATTTATTGGTTTATTGATAAGTTGTAGTTTAATTTCATCATTTTGAAGAATACATTTTCATGGTTTTCATGGATGGTTTTCTAGTATACATGAATGTATGTTCTTTTATAATGAGGATAAATAAATAAAAATTTATTGTATGTCATTAATGATCAAAAAGAATATTATATGGTCTTATATAGAAACTTCTTATAGGATATTAAGATGAATAATTAGATAAATTTTAATGATGATCATTTTTGGTGAATTTACGATATTTTTTGATCATAATGAAATCGTTTTAATTTATCATTTAGTATTATGTGTCAATGTATACTATCGAATAGAGAAAGGGATTTAAACTTATATTTCGAATAATTTTTCAATCATTTAATGGTTTTAGTTAAATCCTTGAATTCAATAAATGAATATTAAATTCTATATTCCACGATGCTGGTAAATTAACATATCAAGGATGTCGATTTCATTAATAGAACAAAAGAGAGAGATATAGAGAGAGATGATTTTGATGATGGATATTTTATTAATATGTTATAATTCATGTATATCAAACATTATGGAGTTATCCTTTCTTTTGGATAAGATATAGTGAGTATAATATAATAAAATAAATGAAATTTAAAATAAATTACAAGAAAAAGGAAATGACTTTTACCTCTTGGATTTATCATCCTTGGGAACATCCTTAGGGAATGGGTTTTAGCCTTTTTATAAAACCAAGAGATCCTAGATGTTGGTAGGGTCATTGGAGAGGTTTGAAAAGAATTTGGACAAGGATTGGATCTTGAGAAGTGTGATTAGAAGAGGGTGTGAGTGGTGGTATTTATAGTGTAAGAGAGGGGTGTTTTCTCATTTTTTAATTCACTAGTTTCATAATTATCACAGGACAAGAAATAGTGTTGATTAATTAGACTAAATATAGTAATTAGATCATATGAGTTCGAAACTATAGTGATTAAATCATCCTTGACTAATGTATTAGTTTATTTAACCTATAATGTATCTATATTTTAAATGATTGTATTTTCCATTCACCATAAATACATTTATTTAATAAAAATCCCAAAACATCACCATAACCATTTTATGGATTACAGAATTCAGAATTGAACTCCATTTTATGAAATTAATTTTATAAATAATATTAGCTTAATTTTTATTTAAAACCATCCTTATCTTGGTAAATATATATTTTAAAATCATAACTGAACTTACTAAGCTATGAAAAATTACATAATATATCATAATATTATAAAACATTCATAATACATAGAAATATTAATTTATGATGACATTTAAGGAGAAAATTTGTATTTTAAAACTCTAGATTAATCATAAATGTTTAACGAAATCTTAATTTCTTAAAAAAGTTTAAATACTTAATTAATAACTTTTAAAAAATATATTTTCCTTGAGCTTTACATTGTAATAATATTATTTCTTTTATCATATTAATAAATATATATATATTTTCATGGGTGAGGATATTATTCATTTGGATACATTACAATTAATATGGTTAATATATCTACTACTAAGGAAATGTTACTATTTTATCGGCATTGGAACCTTATCTTCTAGAAATACATCGCGTTTCATTAATTATTCTTTTACCAAGTCTTTATTGTTTTCTATACATGATTTTATGTTATTTAAACTATATGAAATTAATATAAGAAGGGATAAATTTCGTTTATAAATGTTTGGGACATTATAATTACTTTCCAATATCTACGAATCATAAATATCAACAGATTTGTTCAAATAGATGAAAATAATCTAATAAAAACCATCGATGAATTCATTGTTGAAATGCCACATTTACATTGCAATGAAATGATCATTTGGAAGAATCAACTATATTTTTCATTATTTTTATTATAAAACCCAAAATGAAAAAAAATCATTATTATTGAAAAATTTATTAATCTTATATAAAATAATGGTGTCTTAAAACAGATTATGGGTGGTACATGAAAATGTGTATGAAATAGGGATGTTCCCTTTAACCGGGGTTGATTATTGGGAAGAAATGTGAAACGAATCTTATAAAACATGTATTCCCCAATAAAATAATAATAAAATGATTTAAACATATTATTTTAGATAATATACACAAAATTTATAGTAGTCATAAAAAATATGATGAAATAAATTTGGGTAAATATTTATAAAGAATGAACTATATGTAAAATGGATGATTAGGAAGAAACCATTACCAATTTTTAATCAATAAAATCATATGCCCCATATAATTAATGGTCATAAAACGAAAAATATATTAAAATTAATATAATTATATTCATGATATTATACATTATAGGGAAACATACATACACCACATAAAAGAAATAGTGGTAAATTAGCCATATCTCAAAAATAAATGTGAGATGATTAAACCATTACCATTTGTCTGAATATGATCTACAATTGTGATTTTAATCATCTATAATGAACCTAAAATAATTAAAAAAATGTATTTATATCATATAAAAAATCTATTTTTTTTATTATATTTTTATTATATATATGTATGTATTTTTTTGAGTTACAAGGTACAATTTTATTATTTTTATTCTTTCATATCCTTCATTTTCTGGATGAGTTTATCATTATACATGTTTAGAAAATCATGTACAATGATAATAGTTGTCATAATTGAAATTATATGCTATTAATTAAATTAAAATTGCATCAAATTATTATTTATTTATTTCATTTATATAGTATTAGGATATTTAATTACATAAATCATTAGTGATCATCGTTTAGATTATTTTGGCATTTTTTTGATCACCACGATCTAGTTTTGTTTCATTAATTAATATCATGTATATATAATGTTCACAAGGAATTATATTGTATTTAATAGAAATATTATTAAATATTTTAACCATAAAAATGGTTTCATGAATATCCTTGAATGTAGAATTGAAAAAAGAAAACACTCCATCTATGGAGACCATAAATTGGGACCTATAGGCCAATGTTTTCATCTTTATAGTAAAAATATGAGGATAAGAGAGTATATGATGTGTTGTTACACTAACAGAATAAATTAAAGTATAAAAAATATACTACAGTTATAATGATACTTGTATAAGGGGATTTTAAGAGATAATAAGAGAAGAAAATAAAAAGAATGAATATTAAAAGAAAAAGTAAGAGGTTTTTACATCATGATATCCTCTCTATGAGAACCTCCTTAGGGGAATTGGTTTTGATCATTTTTTGACAACAAAACCACTAGGACATGTGTAATAGACTTCAGAATATTATTGGGATGAAATTGAAAATTCATCTAGGGTTTCGATGATGTGAAGAGATGGGGTGGTGAGTGGTGTATTTATAGAGAATGAGAGTGGTGTTTTCAATTATTTAATTCAATATTTAATTATTATGGTACTAGATTATTAGTAAATTCTTAATTATCATAAAATATATTAAATTATTTATTGTTATGTCATGATAATGTATTTACATCATCCATAAATCACTGATTAATCAATTATTCATGTATTGAACATTTATCTTAAATTATCATATTTAACTATTCCCAATAAAAATCATGTGTTTTAGAAAAATTACAAAACTTCCACTTTAAACATTTATGATCTGTAGAATTAAAAAATGAACACCATTTTATAAAAATAACATTATAAATATATGAAATTTAATTTTTAATTTTAGTCATCATTTACTTGAAAAAATACAGATTTTAAATTAATAACAGAGATTATAAGACTATGACAAATTGACTAATAACCCATAAAATTAACTTAGAAAAATAAGGCAAATAATTATTAATTTATGAATAAATTTAATGGATATAATTTTACTTTTTATATCATTTTGTAAATTATAAAATTTTAATTAAATATTTATGACATACGAAAATATAGAAACATAATTAATAATGATTATAATAGTAATTAAATTATATTATGATATAATTATACCATATTTAAATATTTAAGTGAGTTAAATTTAATTTATTCTTTAATATGTGATATAATATTTCTAATTGACACATTAATATTACTAAAGGGAAAATTAGTATTCATAAAAAATGACACATATCAAAAAATACAAAAACATTAACCAAAGTATTTTTTTAAATTATGCTATTAAAAATGTTATTTTTTTCAACTAAAATTTATAAAATTGAAAATTTTTATATTTAAATCAATTTCACCTTGAAAAGGTGTTAAAAATGAATTTAGAAAAATAAAACAACATTATCTGTTAAATTCAATTTATTCTTATCTTATTCCTCTAAAACTATTTTTGAATATCAACACATTTGATTAAATATACAATATAAAAATATCATTAAAATATTTCAATAACATTGTTTAATAAAATTTTATTTTAGGCATAAAAATAGTTTTTAAAAATATACATCATTATTGATCAATTTTTTTCCTTTTATAACTATTTATTAACCATTTAATTAATTTTATAGACATGTGCAATATATATTTTCATAATTTATCAAATATCATTCATTAACAAAATTTATAACATCTAGAAGTTAACTATAATAATCAAATAATGATATTTAATCATTTTTAGTATTATAAGTTACCTAAGAAGATTTTTTTAAAATAAGAAAACCATAAAATCTTATTGTGATACATAAAAATTATTATGGATGATGTTTTCCATGTGTTACAAAATTAGTTGTATCACCCCAACCATTTTTATTTGATCATTATGGATGATGTTGATCTAGAGATAGATGTTTTCTTTTAGAGACCATATAATACCTAGGTTGGATCGATGTGAGAAAGTGTTTCATGGAAAGACTCTGTTTTTAGTTCATGTATTGTAACACATAGGAACTTGTATTTTGAATCATGGTACAGAGAAGAAGACATGAGGGCTATTTATAAGAACCCATCCAGAAAATATTACATAATCTTGAATTAAATAAATAATAAACATTAAATATATTTATGGGTTTAGAGTTTTATTTAATGAGGCCATAACTATTACATTACATCTCAAAAATAAAAAAATAGACACTTCTACTCAGTATCCATTTTTTCATAAAATAAATTTTGATGAAAAAAAGATTCATGTTTAGTTCCATGTTTTAGAAATCATGTTTTCTCCTTAATCCCCTCCTTGACCATATTCATCTTTAAGTCCTACGAAAAAACATTTCAAAACATGGGATGGGAATAAAAACCTAAGTTAGGGTTATAATATAAGGAAAGGAAACATTAACCCATAAATAAATACAAATCAATGAATCCATACATTTCAATCATAACATAACTCATTAAATCAAAAGATTTATGATTAACACACAGAAATCATAAATCATAATGGTAAATTATGGCATACATAACTTACATAAATTGCAGCTTTCACATCTACATAAGGAGATATGTTTAGAATAACCATAACAATATATTTCTTAAATATCATAGGATAAACATTAACATGTACCTTCCTCACATTACACATTGAATTGGAGATCTATCTTAGGCTGACCTGCCCTAGGTTTATCACAGAACCACTTGTATACATAAAAAATTTCCAATAACAATAAAATATTCATAACACATTATACAATAATAGAGTAAAGATAACATTTCTACATCAAAATCCCAATATATCATTTCAATATTTTTCATAATCAATAACTTATAAAACTATTTTCAAAACCATTTAAAAACATTTAATAAAGATATTTTTGAATCAATGTGTCTCATATAAATTTTAATCTTTTCAAAGAAAATTTAATTTCACAACATTCATGTCCATATAAATAAATCATTAAAACCATTTTAAGCCATGGAAAATAATGATAATTATTTAAAAGAAAAAATAATTAAAAGATTTAAACTGATATTTTTGTTAAAGAGCTCCTAACCAAATGATAGACGCTTGAATAAAAATAATTGAGGATTAAAATTAATCAAATTATATAATATCTTGAGAATAAGGAGATTTTGGATATAATATTTCAATGGGAAGTATATACACCATCTAAATTGAATTTTTGTATAACAAAAAATAAGTCTCAATGGAATGTTATTTGGGACAATGTCCCTTTCAAATATCGTATCCTTAGATTAAGGAAAAATCAATGACATAATTATGTGTGAAGAAAAATAATACACCCAATATAAATGGATATCATGAGTTAAACATTTATATTACAATCAAACATATTCATTTCATGACATAATCTAGAAGTATAAGTTTGATACAAAGAATATAAATTGGGTTAAGAAGTTCTCTTACATAAATTCAGCAGCCTAATAATGTCACATTAAAATTCATATAAAGAGTTGATGATAGTTGAAAAGGTATCTCATCACATGGACATAAAATATAGAGAAATAAGGATATATAACAACATATCCCAACATTTTATAATATAAATTTAATGATGTAATATAAAATAAGTCTTCGATAAGAAAAGGAGTGTGAAAGGTTCCTTTACAGAATTGGTAACTTATGAAACATCCACCACATGAAAGAATGATAATACAATGAAGATGTTAATCCCCTTAAATATAGGTATATTTCAAAATTAATACAATCACTATAAGTACATACACTACACAAAAAGAAATAGTGGAAAATATAGCATGAATCTCATGAGAATAAAAAGTGAGATGAAAACCCCTTACCTCGAATTTGACATTACTCATTTGTTCCCAGTTCATATAAAATAATACACTTATGTGGATTTTTAGTTGATTAAGAAAATTTTTCAAATTTATTATTCCTTTTATATCACTTATTACCTTTCTATATAAATTAGTTAATTATTTTAGTTCATTTCAGACATTTTGTCGATGTTCAAAACATGAGTCAAAAATGAACATGTTATAATTAGATAGTTTCCATGTGGTAAAAAGTACATTATATTCATAATTTTATTCAATATTTAGATATCATATATATCATATAAATCTAGTATATATTAATTTTTATCCGATCATAACATTTGGACATAAAAAATAAAAATCACCGTTCATGGAGACGGTAAGCCGTAAGTACGCATGAACACTACTTTCCTTTCTTTTTATTTTTTAATGGAATTAAAAATAAATGATACATAAGTATATGATAATTAAATTATAATATCATATTATATATATATAAATATTTCATAATTTCATTAACGCCATCCTATATGCATCCCACATATGGTATGAATGAGTAATATCACTTTGAAGGGGCGGTAGTCTGCCCTTCCTCATATAAAATTATCATATTTACCCATTATGGAAACCATAAAAATATGCTATAAATGAAAAATAAATAAGTATTGAGAAAATATAAACATAATATATATCATATATAAATAATGTTCCACAATAAGTTCCACCATGAGAGGCGGTTGGCGATATTTGAACAATCATCGTTTCATGAGGTAGTAGTTTATCGTCCACGGAAACATTGTGTTCATATACATTAGATGGAGGTGTGTAGATGTTTAGTTTGAATCCTTCTAATAAAAACAACCTATTATATTTAGGATACTTATTTTTTATTAATGAAAAGAATAAAAAGAGATTAGGGGGTTGGATAAGTAAAATAAAATAAAAGAACTTAAGAAAACATGTTAACATTAAATCGAGTATCTCTATATTCATTGAACCAAAAAGATTACATGAACTTTATTCTGACTAGGTTCAGGCTTCTAGGAAGAATATAGGTATATATGGAGATTAATTGGGAAACTTTTTGGCAAGACAATGGGCATGAGAGGTGTGAGTAATGGGATGGATGTGGTGTCCTTTTATAATGGGGGAGGGGCAATTTAGGAATGTATGAAAGTATTATTTATTATAAAAATATTTTCAGTTTAAAAAGGTCCAAAAATAATTATATTACATGATAATATGACTATTGTTATAAATTAAATCGTAAAACCATAATTGGATAGTTTTTAGATACTTTTTTAATTTTTATAATCTCATTTATTTAAATCGTTCATTCATAATGTAATCACTACATCGTCATTGTGTCATAAATGATTTTTCTATTTGATGATTAAATATTATAAATAAAATACCATGATTTAAAAAAAATTATCTTTCAAACGAATATTTATAGTGGAATATATAACATATATAACCCCACATAAAAATTATTTTACTAAAAGATATATGTTTATGTCATTTTTGTCATTACTTTAAATTAATTAATATAAAGTGACATTGTCACTCCCATGTGGCTCAATGGGGTCTCAAAATCAACCCATGGATTCCAATGGTCGGATATCTATCTTAAACTAGGACTAAAACTAGTGTAAGGGTAATTTAATATTATTATAATATTAGTTTTCAACCGTATTTACTAGATTTACCCTTTAACCATGGTAAATAAAAAATTTACTGAAATAAATATTTATAATGACTAAAAATAAATGATTACTATTTACACAATTTTTATTTCCTGATTCCAAATATGGAATCCATTTTTCCGTATTCAAAACACATAAGTGTCAAAAATTAGTTTAATATTAATTCCGTCGTCAAAACAAAAAGCGTGTTTTTTTAGAAATAATAACAATCAAAAGATTGGCCACTTGTCTATGTCAAATTTCAATGTGAAATTACTTCCAATGAACAAAATTGGTTTAAATGGTAAAAATATAATCTAATTACACTTTAAAACCAATTGAAATGTTAATATATCCATATAAATAAATTTTATTAAAACCCAGTTTTGAATTAAAATGCAGTATTTTTCACTAATAATTAATAAAAAGAAATTATCAGAAAAATACCAAAATTTCATCCAATGTATAATTTGAAATACCTATTCTAAATAATAATATTATTTTTAAAAATATATCATATAATAGTGACAAAAACTATATTTAAAACAGGTTCTCCATCAAATCGAGTTAAATCATCCTTTTAAAGAATATTATAGTGTGTATACATAAAATTGGATTCGTTCACACTATAAACATTAAAATTTTGTTGGTTAATTGTAAGAACATTTAACAAAAATGTATAATAATATTAGTTAGTTCTGTTCGTTCCATCCAATACAATTACTATGTGTTAACTATCATTTAAAATAATAATAATATATTATTATTTTTCGGTATAACTCAATGTTGTGTGCAACATACAATTTCAAAGAAACTCATTATTGCGTGTTGCATAAGCTATCAGAAATAACATTCTGTTTAATGTAAAAATGATATTTAATAAAAATAATTTAATAAATATAAAAATTTCATTTTTGTTATTTCCCTGGAATGTTACATCTTTCACCCATTTTAGAAAATTTTGTCCTCACAATTTTAAAATTAGGCTTGGAAATTTCATTAAATTCCCCACAATGAAAAAACGGTCAACAAAAATATTACGTTAAAGGAAAGAATGAAATGTATAAAAGGTCAAACAAGATTACAAATACTAGGATTCCATGAAAACATAAATAAGGAAGAAAAAAATAACTATCTTATTTTGATAGAGATTGATAGAAAAAATTATCAAGAGAAAGTTATCAATATGAAAATCACAATCTTGTGATGGGTTAAATGGTCATTGGTTTCCCAGTAGGAAAAGAAAAAAGGCAATGTTTTTGTTTTAAGTTACATTTCATATAATTTAAAATTTTCTAATGATATTTACTAAATACATAAAGAAATAGTCATAAATTTCAAGTAGAGTTTCATCATTTAGTAAGTTTTTACCAAAAACTCATCTTTTCTCCAAATGATGAGTATTCAAGATGACTTGGTCATAGATGAAGCACTAGAATGAAATTCTAAATAATCACATAATTGAAACAAGATGAACCATATATTTCCCTTGATATTAGACACTAAAAAATACCAAAATGGTCAGTACAAGATCATATAATACCCAAATAATATAATTCATTATTAAAAGAAATACTACTCTTACTGCCCAAAATTTGACAAACAATACCCACAGTTCGGAAAATATTTTCAATAAAAAAATGTCCATAAAATTCATAAAAGTATCCTAATATAAGATTGTAACCCAAAACATATAAATAATTCATAACATAGTCTTCCTCAATAAATCATAATATTTATCTCCATCTGACATCCACTACAATTAAATTCTCATAATGAAGTGCAATTATCCAAATCACATATTCTCTATGAATGGTTAATCATTTCCATAAATAACCCAAATCCACATATGTACATAATAAAAACATAGATTCTTCCATAATAAAATTCCTCCATTACTTCTCAATTGAAATATCATAGTATTATGTTTTCTATAGGCATATAGTTTCCCAAAAAGATCAAATGTCTTCCAATTTAACCTTTATCACTTGATCAAGAAACCATTTTACTATAATAAGGATATGAATTTGATAAAACAATAGATCCCAAATAAACATATTCTAGATTAATAAAACCATTTAACTAAAATGAATAAGTCATTCTAAATATTAAAATCAAATAGTACCATAGTAGGTGATAAATTTTAATAGCGCATTGGTTGTGGGTTCGATTCCAGCAGCTTTTTCCGAAGTGATGGTTTGTCACACGGTCTATGTGATTTCCTTTTTCAAAATCTATATAATTTTATAACATTCCAAAAAATGAGATAAACTACACAGAAAAACCATAACATGATTTAACCTTAATGGATGTTTTATGCCTTTCATTTTCATCCCAACTCATAATGACCACAATATCATCATTCATGAAGTCATTTATATGTTGAAATTTTTTACCGCCATAAAATAAACCCATTCCCAACGAAAGAACATTATACCTTTATCATGGTCTCTACATGGTTTCATCCTAATCATGTACACCTAGATATATGGTCCATGCATTGCAAAAATGTATTATATATCATTAAAAATAACCTACTTACTTTATCAAAATACACCTAATACAAGTTGGGTCATATGGGTGATCACATAAAATAGATTCAGAAAATAATCATGTATTAAAAATAATTTCAAAACATCTGATAAAACATTCTTTCTATAAAATAGTATGACTGAGTTTGAGTTGAAACATTTAATCATTGTTCCTTTTAAAATACCATAAGTATGTGATGAAAGATTATAATTTGAAATAAAATATAAATATTTTTTACAAGGGTATCATTCTTCAGCAATTTTTTCCAAATCATAATATGCTTCAAAATCTTGTGATATGGTAAAATATTTGAAATTATGTGATAATATTTATCATTTTTTAAAATATGAGAATATTGTGAAAATAATATTTTATTAAATACAACCCATGATCCACGATGGTATCAAGGTATAGAGGAGGTTTTTGATATCTCAATAAATTTCTTGCAAGTGAGTTTTATATTATAAAATGTATCATAGTCTTCTGGACAATACATAGCAATAATTGTTGCAAGTAATTGACCAGGAAGAGATAGGAATGTCATTTGAGAGAATGCTCATTCCATTTGTAACAAATATTCATTGATCTGAAAAAGTTATAAAATTCTTATTTTTCATAAATAATTGACATAGAGACTAACCATGTGTTTAACATAAACTCATAATACCAAAAGTTTTCTAAACAGACATCTGATACAAAATATAAGGACCCAACCTTAAAACATTACATAATCCTGAATGAAATTAATATTTCACATTGAAAAATATTTTCAGGTTTATATTTTTAGAGAATTAGGCCATAACTATTACATTACATATCGATAATTAAAATGTTGTCACTTATACTGAGTTTCATTTTATTTTCATAAATTAAAAAGTCTTGAAATACAGATTCATGTCTAGATCTATGTTTTAAACAACATGACTTTTCCTTGATCCCATAATTGGTCATATTCATCATTAAGTCTTGTGAAAAACATTTCAAAACATGGGATGAGAATAAAATCTCAGTAAAGGGTTATAAAATATGGAAACGAAACATTAACCAATCAATTTAAACAAATCAATGGAACCATATATTTAACCCATAAATATCTAATGTAATCATAAAATTTATGAATAATAGACAAAAATCATAAATCATAAAGGATAATTATGGCACATATAACATACATACACTGTAGCATTCAAAAATATGTAGGGAGTTACGTTTGGAATACCCATCATAGTATATTCCCTATATATCATATGAGAAACATTCATGTTTACCTCCGTCTCATTACCCAATGCATTGGAGAGCTATCTTGGCCTTATTTACCCTTGGCATATCAGGGATACACTCGTATACGTAATCAATGACCAGTAAACATAACATATTCATAACACATAAAAAAGAATAAAATAAAGATAATATTTACAAATTGAAATCAAAATATATAATTTCAAGTTATTGAAAAAATCAATTTTCTATTAATCCATTTTCAAAACAATTTAATAACATTTAATACAGGATTTTTTGAATCAAAGTGTCCCATAACACATTGAATATTATGAAATAAATTTTGATTTCACAACATTCATGTCTTTATAAATAAATCTTTGAAACTATTTTTAATACATGGACATTAATTATAATTATTTTGAAGAATATATCTTTAAATCATTTGAAACTACATTTTAGTTAAAGTGTTCATACACAAACGAGAGAAGCTTGAATAAATATAATTGAGGAATAACATAAATAAATTATTTTAATATCATGAGAATAAGGTGATTAATGATATATGATTTCAAAGGGATGTATTTACACCATCTAAAATTTAATTTTTTTATAACAAAAAATAAGTCTCAATGGAATGTATATTGATACAAAGTCCCTTGAAAATATCATATCGTTAGATTAAGGAAAAATCAATGACATAATTATGTGTAAAAAACTAATAGACCCAATATAAGTTGTATTTAATTTTAAAACAATGAGATTACATTCACACATATTCATATCATGACATAATCAAGAAGTATATGTTTAGCCTAAATAATTGAAATTGGGTTAAGAAGTTCTCTAATAGAAATTCAACAGCTTAACATCGTCACTTTAAAATTTAAAAAATGGGTTTATGAGAGAGGAAAGGATATATCAACACATGGAAATAAAATTTACATCAATAAGGATATATACGAACTTATCCCCACATTTTATAATTTAAATTTAAAGTCATAACATAAAATAAGTCTTTGACACGAAGTGTAGGGTGAAAGATTCCCTTGCAGATTTGGAAACATACGAAGCATACACCACATGAAAGAAGAATCATAAAATGAGGATTTAAATACCAATAAAATATGTTATATTACACAACTAATACAATCATTATCAGTACATACACCACACAAAAGTAAAGAGAGTAAAATATATAATGAATATCACATGAATAAAAAGTGAGACGAAAACCCCCTAACTCGTGTCCGACTTGACTCATTTGTTTTTTGTTCATCATGAATATAACCTTATGTTAATTTATACTAGATTAAGAAACTATTTCATGTTTATTATGCCTTTTATTACACTTATTACCATTCTATAACAATTATTTTATTATTTGAGTTCATATCGGTCATTTTATCGAAGTTCAAAAATTGAGTGAAAAACGAACTTGTTATAATTACAAATTGTCCATTTTTTCAAAAGAACATTATCTCCTGAATAATATACATGATTCAGATATCATATATATAAATTATATCAATTAATTACGTATTTAGAATATAGTCAATCATTTTTAGATAATAAATAAAATCCACTATTCATGGAGATGTCAAGCCGTACGTTTGCATGAATTCTACATTCATTTATTTTTCATTTTTAATGGAATGAAAAAGGAATTTCATATAGTTATATAATAATTATAGTATAATATCATATTTTATACATAATAATATATAAATAAATAAACAAAATTTATATTATATATAAATAAAGTGCAAAAATAATAGCCACCATGATAGGTGATTGGATATATTTGAACATTCATCGTTTCGTGAGGCAGTAGTTAGCCGTCCACAGAAACAGTATGTTTGTATACATTAGATAAAGGTGTGTAAAAGTGTAATTAGAATCATTATCATAACAAAAACATAGTATATTTAGGATAATTTTTCTGTTATAAATGAAATTAATAATGGGATTTTAGGGGGTGGGAAAAGTAAAATTAAAAAATTATCTTAAGAGAAGACATTACCTTTAAATCGGGAATCATCCTTTAGATATAACCAAAAGGATTACTTGAATATCCTAATTATTAGGGTAAGACTTATAGGAGTAACAAAAGTATGTAAGGATCATAATTTGTCAGTGTTTTATGAGCTATGGGTATTTAATGGTGTGACTAATGGTTTATAGGTGGTGTCCTTTTATAAGGTGGGGGGCTCCTTAGGAATGTTTGAATGTATTTTTTAATTATAGACATATTCTCAGTATAAAAAGGTACAAAACTCATTAAATTTTAAGATAAGATTACTATTGTTCTATATAAAATCATCCAATACGAAATATATAAGTTTTAGGTATTTTTCAATTTTTATAATTTCATTTATTTAAATGAATCTCTATAAGGTAATCAGTGCATCATCATTGTGCCATAAATAATTTTATTTATTCGATGTCTAAAAATTATAAATAAAATAGCATGATGTAGGAAATATTATTTTCTTTGTAATGAATATTTATAGTCAATGCAATAAATTACATAACCCCAGATAAAATTTTTTTTACTAAAAGAGATATGTTTATGTCATTTTTGTCTTTACTTTAAATAAATTAATATAAATTGCAATTATCAGTCCCATGTGGCTCCATGGGGCCCCAAAATTGACCAAATAATTCCCATGGTCAGACATGTATCATATAATAGTGTTATGAAAATTTTATGTATATTTTAATATTATTATAATATTATTTTGTGCCGTTATTTACCAGATTTACCTTTTAACCATGGTAAGTAAAATATTTTCTGAAGTTAATATTCATAATGTACAAAAATAAAATTAATCTATGTGGAAAATTTGGACCTAATGAATCCAAATAAGGAATCTATTTTTCCATATTCCAAACACAGAAGTGGAAAAAATTAATTTAAAATTAATTCTCATTTTTAGAATAAAAACGGTGTTTTTGTGAAATAATAACTATAAAAATATTGACACTTGTTTATGTCCAATTTCAATTTGAAAGTCCATCCAATTACAATAATTGGATTAAATGGTAAAAATATAATATAATAACACTGTAATACTAATTAAAAAGGTATTATATCTAAATAAATAAATTATAATAAAAGGTAGTTTTGAATTAAAATGCATTATTTTTCACTATTCATTAAAAAATTGACATTATAAAAAAATACCAAAATTTCCTCAAAATTAAATTTTGATGTAACGATTATAAATAAGAATATTATTTTTTCGAATAGATCATATAAAATTGACAAAAACAAGATTTACAATGTTTTCTCCGTGAAAAGGCGTTAAATCGGCCTTTTAAAGAATATTATAGTGGTTATGCTTAAAATAGAAATCATTCCCATTTTGTGCATATAACATTTATTGGATAAATATGAAAACATTCAAAAAACATGTAACTCCAATTGTAGTTAGTTATTTTAATTTCTATCAATACAACGTCCTTACGTTTACTACCATTTATAAAAATAATAATATTTTATTATTTTTCTTGTTTAACTCAATGGTGTGTTCAACATATGATTTCAAAGAAACCTGTTGTTTCTTGTTGAGTAACCTATCATACATAGCATCCCCTTTTAAGTAAAATTGATATTTAATTAAAAAATATTAATAAATATGAAAATTTCATATTATTTATTTATCTAGGATGTCACATCCTTCCCCCCATTTGGAAACGGGGTCTTCACAATTTTAAAATTTGGCTTGTAAATTTCATTAAAATTCCCACATCGAAAAAAGTGTCAATAAAAAATCACTTGAAAATAAATAATTGAATGTGAAAAGGTCTCCAAAGATATCCAATACTATGATTCCATGATAACATGGATAAAAAAGACAAAACTAACCCTGATGTTATGATAGAGAGTGATAGAAAACAAGATCAGGAAAAAGAAAACAATAAGAAAAACACCAACTTTTTATGGGTTAAATGGTCATTGTTTTCCCAGTAAGAAAAGAAAGTATACAATTTTATGGTTTTAAGTTCAATTTAATTAAGTTGGAAAATTTATTTATGAAATAAACAAAGGACATAATGAAATATACTTACTTTTCATGTATAGTTTCAACATTTAGTAAGTTTCTACCAAAAAATCATCTTTTCTCCAAACGATGATTATTACAGATGACTTGATCATAAGTAAATTGATAGAATAAAATTATATAGAATCACATAATCAACAAAATATGAACCATATATTTCCCTTGTCTTTAGACATTAACCAAAACAAAAAAGTTGGTATATGACTAGATAATCCCCAAAAAAGATAATTCATTATTAATATAAATATTACTCTTAATCTCCAAAATTTGAGAAATAATGCTCACCGTTCCACAAATACTATTCAATAAAGTATTGTCCAACAAATTTTTCTAAGTAACGCAAACTAATATGGTAATCCAAAACTCATAAAGATTTAATCACATAGTCTTCCCCAATAAATCTTAACATTTATCTCAATATAATATCGACTACTAATAAAGTTTCATGCTGATGTGTAATTAAACAAGTCACATATTCTCTAGGAAAGGATAATCATCTCAATAAATAAACCAAATACCCATATGTCCATAATAAAAACATAGATTCATCCGAAATAAAATTCCACCATTACATGTACATAGAAATCCCATAGTATTAAATTTTCCATAGGCATATTGTTTCCCAAAAAGAGGAAAATTCATCCAAAATTAACTTTATCACTTATTCCCAAAATCATTTTCCTATTATAAGAATATATATTTGATAAAACATAAGATCCCAAATCAAATTATTATTGAACAATAAATCTATTTAACTAAATTCAATAAGTCATACTAACCAGGGACTTCACATAGTTCAATAGTAGGCGATAAATCCCAATAGAACTTTGGTTGTGGTTTCGATTCCCGCATCTTTGTCTGACACAATGGGTTGTCTCTCGGATTGTGTGTTGTCCTTTTTCATAAACTAAACAATGTTATAACATTCAAATAATGAGATAAACTCCAAAAAAAATAGAATCATTTTACCTCAATGAATGTCTTATTCCTCTCATTTTCATCCCAACTCATAATGACCACATTATCATAAACCATGATGTCTTATATATGTTGAATTTTTTTAACCTCCATAAAATAACAAAATTTCCACGGAATGTACATTTTACCTTGATCATGGTGTCCACCTGGTTTCATCATCTTCTTGTTCACGAAGATAGATGGTTGATGCATTGAAACAATGATTTATAGATCCTTGAAAGTAATATACATTCTCCAAATACACCTCGTACAACATGGGTAGTATGGGTGATCACATAAAATAGTTTTAGAAAATAAACATTTATAACATATAATTTCAAAACATCGGATAAATATTTCCTTCAGAAAAATAGTCTAACCGAGTTTTAGTTGAAACATTCAATCATTGGTCCTTATAAAATACCATAAGTATGTGATTAAGGACTATAATTTATAACCAAATATAAATAGGTTTCACAATGGTCTCTTTCTTTAGCACCTTTTTATAAATCATAATATGCTTCAGAATCCTCTGATTTGGTAAAATATTTAAAAATGCCTTGATAATATTTTCCATTATTAAAAATATGAGAATATTGAGAAAATAAGATATGATAAAATACAACCCATCATACATGATGGTATAGAGGCATAGAAGATATGTTTGATATCTCAAATAATTTCTTGCAAGTGAGTTGTATATTAGAAAATACTCCATTGTTGTTTGAACATGACTTTGAAAAAATTATTGCAAGAAAGTCTTCAGGAAGAGATAGGAATATCATTTGAGATCCTCCTCATTCTATTTGTAACAAACATTCCAGGATCTAATAAAGTTACAAAATAAGGATGTACATTAAAGAATAAACATAGAGACTAACCAAGTGTCTAAAAAAACTCTTAATCACTAAAGAAGTCTAAACAGAAATATGATACCATCTATAAGGACCTATCATTAAAACATTACATAATTTTGAATTAAATGAATAATTCACATTGAGGATCATTTCAGGTTTAGGGTTTTAGAGAATTAGGCCATAACAATTACATTACATCTCAAAAATTAAAATGTAGCCACTTATCCTTAGTTTCAATTTATTTAATAAAATAAATACTCTTGAACAAAAAGATTCATATCAAGTTCCATGTTTTAGAAAGCATGACATTTTCTTGATGCCATCCTTGACCCTATTCATCTTTATGTCCTATGAAAAACATTTCAAAACATGGAATGAGAATAAAAATCATATAATGGGTTATAAAATAAGGAAATTAATCATTATCCCATCAATAAATAATAATAAATGAAACCATACATTTTAATCATAAAATACCTAACGAAATCCTAAAATTTATAAATAACACATAGAAATGATAAATCATAAAGGTTACTTATGGTATCCATAACATATATACATTATAGAATTCCCAGCTATGTATGGAGTAACATTTGGAATAACCATCACAGTATATTACCTTAATATATTAGTATAATCATTAATGGTTACCTCTGTCACATTACCCAATGCATTAGAGAGCTTTCTCAAGCTCACAGGCCATAGGTTTTTCATGGAACCACCCATATACGTAATCAATGACCATAACCATAACATATTCAGAAAACATAAAACAAGAATAAAGGAAAGATAAAATTTACATATTGAAATCACAATATATCATTTCAGGATATTGACATAATCAATTATTTATCAAAAAATTTTGAAAACAATTTAAAAACATTTCATAATGTTATTTTTGAATCAATGTGCCCCATACCACTTTGATGATTTTGGATGAAATTTTGATTTCACAAAATTCATGTCTATATAATTAAATTGTTTATATGATTTTTAAAACATGTACATTAATGATAATTATTTAGGATAATATATCATTAAAACATTTAAAATGATATTTTAGTTAAAGGGTTCGAAACCAAATGAAATAATCATGAATACAAATAATTGAGGAATAACATAAATAAAATCTTCTAATATCATGAGAATAAGGAGATTCGTGATATACTATTTAAAAGGGATGTATATACAACATGAAAATGTGAATTTGGGTATAATAAAATAATTCTAAATGGAATGTAAATTGAGGCAATGTCCCTTGAAAATATCATATACTTAGATTAAAGACGCATTACATACATAATTATGTGTGAACAATAAGAAAAAACAATATATAAGGGGACATTATGTGTACAAAAAACAAGATTACATTCACACATATTCCTATAATGAAATAATCAATATGTATAAGTTAAACCAATAGAATTTCAATTTGGTCAAGAAGTTCTCCTACAAAAATTCAACAGCTTAAAGGCATCATTTTAAATTACAAAAAATGAGTTGATGAGAGTGAAAGGGTCTGACATCACAAAGGCATAAAATTTAAAGCAATAATTATATATAATAACATATCACAGCATTTTATTATTGAAATTTAATGTAATGACAAAAAATAAGTATTTTACAAAGAGTGGAGGGTGAAAGATTCCCCTTACCTATTTGGTAACATACGAAAAATACACCACATGAAATAAGGAGAATACATTGAAGATGTAAATACCCATAAATTAACTTATATTACACAATTAATACGATCACGAACATTAAATACACCACAATAAATTAAATAGTTGCAAATATAGAATGAATATCATAGGAATAAAAATTGAGATGAAAACCCCATACCTCATGTCCGACTTGACTTGTTAATTCTTATTAATCGTGAATTATAAACATATGTTAATTTATAATTTATTAAGAAACCTATCCATTTTTATTATTCAATTTATATAACTTATTTCCTTTCTATAACAATAAGTTATTTATTTGATTTAATATCAGACATTTTGTCGATGTTCAGAACGTGAGTCAAACATGATCTTTTTATAATTACAAATTGTCCATGTGTTCAAAAGTACATTATATCTCCAGAATTATATTCATGATTTAGATATTATATATATCATATATATCCAGTATATATGTATTTATACTTGACCATACCATTCGGAGATTAAAATAAAATTCACTTTTCCTGGAGACGGTGAGTCATACGTACGAATGAACGCTACATGTATTTTTTTCATTTTTAAATGAATGAAAAATAAAAAATACATAGGTATATTATAATTATATTATTATATCATATTTTATCTATGTTACAAAATTTCATTAACACCGTCTGTTATATGCCCCGTGTATTGAATTGAACGACTCATATCACCTTGAGGGTGGTGGTAGTCCACAATTCCTAAAGTGAAATTATCATATTTACAATTTATGAAAACCATAAAGGTATGCTATAAATGAGAAATAAATAATAATATAGGAATAATAAACATAATATATGTCATATATAAATACCGTTACATCGAAATTTCCACCATGAGAGGCGGTTGGAGATATTTGAACAATCATCGTTTCATGTGGCACTAGTTGGTCATCCACAGAAACAGTATGTTTGTATCTATTAGATGGAGTTGTTTGGGAGTGTAGTTAGAATCCACCTCATAAAAAACCTTGTATATTGAGTATACTATTTTGGTTGTAAATGAAATGAGTAAAGAGGTTTTAGGGGGTTGGAGAAGTAAAATAAATGAAAATAACTTAAGAGAAGATGTTGAATTTAAATCAAGTATCTCCCTTTGGTTTGGAAAAAAAAACACATTACATGAATTTCCTTCTTCCTAGTGGAAGGATTATAGGGGAAATATAGGGATGTAGAGAGCCTAATTGGGTAGTGTTTGGATGAGACAAGGTACTTGAGAGGTGTGAGAATTGGGATAGATGTGGTGTCCTTTTATAAGAGGGAGGGGGGTCTCTTTAGGAATGTTTCAATATTTTTTTTATTATAAACATATTTTAAGTCCAAATAGGTCAAAAACATATTAAATTGTAATATAATATGACTATTGATCGAAATAAAATCACGCAATAATAATTTTACTGGTTTTAATTTTTTTGATTTTATAATTTAATTTATATAAATTATTCATTAATAAGGTCATTGGTGCATAATCATTGTGTCATAAATAATTTTATTTATTTGAGATCTTAATATTATAAATAAAATACCATGATTTATAAAAATGTTTTCTATTTAAAATGAATATTTATCGTCTATGATATAACTTATATAACCGCATATAATTTTTTTTACTAAAATATATATTTTTATGTCATTTTTGTCATTACATTAAATTAATTAATATAAATTGTCATTATCACTCCCTAGTGGCTCCATGTAGTCTTGAAATCAACCCATGAATTACCATGGTCTGAAGTATATCATCCCATAGGTTTAGGACAATTGTAATACTAATTAATATTATTTTAATATTATTTTTCACAATATTTACCAGATTTACCTTTCAACTATTGTAGATAAAAATTTTATGGAAGTAAATATAAAAAATGTCTAAAAATATATGTTACCCACTTACACAATTTAAAAATCTTGATTCCAAATATGTAATCCATTTTTCCAAATTCAAATCACCTCTGTGGTAGAAATTAATTTAGAGTTAATTCTCATTGTCAAAACGAAAAGCAAGTTTTCAAGAAATAATAACTATAAAAAGAGTGACACTTTTTTATATCCAATTTAAAAGGGAAATTACTTAAATAGAGCAATATTGGAATAAATTTTAAAAATATAATCTAATTAAACATTAAAACAAATTTAAAAGATAATATATTATTATAAATAAAGTACATTAAAAGTGTGGTTTGAATTAAAATGCAGTATTTTTCATTATTCATTAAAAATTAAACATTATCATAAAAATAAAAAAATTCCATCCAAGGTAAATTTTGATGTACTAATTATAAATAAGAATATTATTTTGTCAAATAAAACATATAAAAGTGAAAAAACTAGATTTAAAAAAGGTTCTCCATGAAAAGGTCGTAAATTGGCCTTTTAAAGAATATTAGAGTGTTTATGCTTAGAATTGGATTCATCCACTTTTTAACCATCTAAATTTTATTGGATAAATGTAAAAACATTAAAAGAACATGTATAATCAAATTTTAGTTACTTATGTTTATTTAATCCAATACAATAGATATACGTTAACTAGAATATATAATAATAATATGTTATTTTATCATATATCACACAGTTGTGTGTTGTATAAGATTTCAATGAAACCTGTTGTTTCGTGTTGAATAGTCTATCAGACATAGAATCATCTTTATGGTAAGATTTATAACTAATTAAAAATATTAACAAATATGAAAATTTAATATTCCATATTTACCTGGGAAGTTACACTATTGACCTGAACTTTTAACACGGAATGTTAAATATGGTAGGGACGAAAGATTGGGGGTGAGATGTTATAGGGATATGATATTATAAGATCTCGACTGTTTTGGGAGATGTACCAGGATTTTTGAAATTATTATTTTTTTTCTTTTGTTGAGTATTTATTGTTTGGGATGCAGCTTTGGGTGAGTTTGGTTGAAAATTGTGAATTTTGGAAGGAAGGGGGAATTGTCCTGGTTGG
Organism: Viscum album; assembly: GCA_963277665.1. NCBI lineage: Eukaryota > Viridiplantae > Streptophyta > Magnoliopsida > Santalales > Viscaceae > Viscum > Viscum album. Next base: position 1,278,303,265 of record OY728131.1, read on the forward strand.
AACACAATTTTCCCAAATCGTACATTCCATCCCAAAAAACCATATATACCAAAATAGTGGGGATTCAAACGTCATGCACATAGTATGTCAAAATATGGTCCCTCTTAGGAGAAACCATTTACCACCTAAAATAGGCTCATGGTTAAGTTGAATTGTTAGGGAAATCTGTCCACCCCTTCCCAACTAACCTTACAGTGCTTTTTAATTACATAAAAAATTATATTTAATAATTACTTAACCCCCATTTTAACCCAAAATCAAACCAAACATTGAAAAAATATATTACACTACTTTTGAGGGTTTTGGATTCATTTTTAGGGCTCCTGACCTTTGATTATGGAGAATTGAAGGGTGAATTGAAGATCTGTACCATCCTAGGTTTGTGGTATCTTCCTAATTAGATATATATATCTCAACAACTTATCATTCTAGATAATCGAAGGATTTTTTTCCTAATTATGGATCCAATTCAATACTCAGGCATATTAGATCATGATTTATCTTATATAAGATTTAGGATTTAGATCTAAATCTAATTCTTCTTTATGATTTCAGTTGTTCTTCTTCAATTCGGTATATCATTTGACAACCATTTATCATCAAACATTATGTAGGTGTTCTATTATACAAATACCATATTCCTGATTGCTATTTTTATATGTAATTTTCTAATATCAAGGGTAGTTTTAGATATTGGGTGTCCCACTTAAATTAATTATTTTTCCGAATTAATTAATTAATAATTTTTATTGAGGAATAATTAGTTGTAGAGTAAATTATTTGAATAATTAAATTTCAAATTTGAAGAATAATTAGTTTTTGAATTAATTATTGAGATATTATAATTGTAAAATAAATTAGAATAATTAATTTTTTATTAATTATTTTGTTATTGAGATAGTTGGATAAATTAATTATTTTTAGAATTAATTATTTAAAATTATTCTGATAATTAATTTTATTGAAGTGGATTAATTAACTAATTGAATTAATTAATAAAAGTTTTTATTAAGGAATTTGATATAAGGGTAATTCTTATTAAACATAAATTATGTTTCATATGTGATATATGTGTTGATTGAGAAATGGTGTGTGAGATTTATAATCATAATCATAAGACCCATGGGGGTGCTTCAAATGGCCATCTAGACCCATATGCGTACATGTGAATATTTGTATGGGATCTTGTTGAAACATCCAAATTCCCAAGGGCTGTGGGACACAGACTGATACTTGAAATACCCATGGGTTTCTAGACATTAATCATAACACCCACTATATTGGATTTGGTGAATGGATCCAAGTGGTAGTTTTTTATTATATTTAATTGATAACGACAGAGCACAAGATGAAAAATTAATTTATGATTGAATATTTTCATTGTTCCAAATTTACCTCTTGCTAATATATGTATTGAGGTTCAAGTGTCCTCTAAATCATATAGATTAATTTGTAAAATATAGATTAATTGAATAAATTTTTACTTCATATTTTATATCTTTTATTTAATATTTATACAACTACATACATCATTATTCACTATATACTATTGGAGACATATTTGATGGTGTCCTACTAAGTTGTATCACACCTTAATCATGCTTCCCAACTAGTAAACAAATATATTTCAAGGTTTTATGGTAGGATACCGAACAAGGCCCAATGATAGAAGACATATATTTTATGGGACATGAATAGGGGAACCATACACGTTTCAAAACCCTCTTCGGAGTTTTCAAGGACTTTAATTATTTTAGGATTTTTAATTTTTCACTTTACATGTACTTTATCATGGCATATCTAATGTTTATTTTTGATACTATATTTTATGTTTTAGTCAACTTATGATATTGTTATTATTATAGTTGTTTCTATATAATTTGTTTATTGTTTATTTTTTTATGATAGTTTATTACTCACATAAAGAGAGCATCGTCTCTGAAGGAATAAAAATTGATCCTCACTAATATTATATAGCCCTTGGAGTATATGGAGGTTCACATAATGTCATGTTACCATCCAGATCAAGAACATACTATGTTTGTGTGTCATTTAGAATGTGATGTTTCAAATAGTTACTTCTATGATATATTTATGTTTTATATTGTTTTTTTTGAAATATCATATTTTCACGAGGTATGTTATTAAGATCACTGTCATGTAAAATATATGTTACTTCATATGGGTGAAAATTATAACATATTAAAAAATATCTCATTAGTTTATCAATCTTCTAATTAATCCCATATAGGTTTTATTTTTCTGTAATAAAATTTTATGATTTTTAAACAGAATTGATTTGGAAAAATGTTTTTCTAATGTGAATGAAAGTATTTATTTTAAGCCCAATGTTTATTTTTGTTAAGGGAAATTTTTATAAATATTGTTGGAAAAGTGATTTATTTTATACATTTTTATGTCCCTTTCATGTTTTTTCCCACATCCCATGTTTCATAATTTATTTCATAGGGGTTGAGGATGGGTAATAGAACCAAAAATGTCATGTCATAACCATTTGTCATGAATAGAAGTATTGATATGGTTAAAATGTTTAATTTCTGAAAATATATATTATGAGTAAAATTGGCTTATTTATAAAATATGACTTGTATATATTATGACCTACTTATCTATAAATATGTAGAAAATATTTCCTAGGTATTATGGGAATTTGATAAATAGTTAAAATAATATTGAATATGTAATTTTTATGGTCGGGTCATTAAAGCATACTAAGTTGGTATCATGTTAGGTGGTTGGATATGTTTTGCTGCGACCAAGCCCCCGATATGAAAAATTTGTTGTCCACAACTAAATATATTAGTATGATTACGATGAATCATGCCATAAGGACCGACCATTTTAGTTTTCTTGGTAAACCAGAGACATAAATGAGTATTGTATTACAACAGAATACATTGATTACATATTATTTATTCTAAAAAAATAAATCGTGGATAACTCTAATCTATCATAGAAATTCATTTATATATTTCATAGCAACCTTTATGTATTCCTAGGGAAAGAAACAAAATAAGGGTGAGCTCAAATTCTCATTAAGGACAAAATATAGCACATAAAATAATAAATAAATGATAATATTCAATATGGAATGGTAAAGAACTAAACACACATTCCATGTAAAAAATAAACTAAATCGAAATATGTAATAAATATTCCATGGTTATAACTAGAAACACATTCAATTCAATTAACTCTATAAGGAAAAAACAAATATTGCAAGGTAAGAAAATAAAACACATGCCATTAATCAAAGAACCAAAATTATATGTATCCATAGATATGTCAATGAAAAATTTCATGGATAAATGATATCTAAAAGTAAAATGAGAGAAATTATTTCTAAATTGATGTCAAATTAAAGGAATACGAGGATCTATTTCTGAAAAAAAATATATCCCCCAGAATGTTTAAAACTATGGTTCTATCCTCTGTTTAATTTTCACAACTAGTTTTTCTCATTAGTACTTATCGATGAATTGAGGATCTATATAAAGTACATGATCCACCCATCACTAAATTTTAAAGTGATTACTCATATTGAATAATAAAAATAAATAATAAGGCCTTTCAAAAATCCATATTGAATAAGGAAATTAGTATTTACAAATATTTCCACATAAAATTAAATAAAAGTCGTATTGGACACAGATTGTAAGTAGTTATATAGTTTAGGAAACATTACTATCCATGATAAATTAAATTGGATAATTTAGGGTGAATTAATTGTTTGATTATCATGAGTGATTTCCTATTTCAATTAGACTAAAAAATAGATCTTACAAGTGAATTTGAATAATATCCTTTTCGAAATAAATAATAAACCATCCTGAAGAAAAATAAGGATGGTATCTAAAAAAATTACATGTCAGGTAAATTAGAGGGTTTTTGTTGTTGATGAAATAACATATTAAATTTTAAAAGTATTCATGAAGAAAATATCATTTTATTTTAAAAATATTTTTTAAATGAAAACAAATATCTCTAAAGACATTGATAAACAAGATTCAATGAAATTATGGTGGATAAATTCGTACATGTCATACGAGTTATAATGAATATTCCTTTAGTATCACAAATGATTAGAAATTTCTTGATTTTGAAACTGACTGGATTATTTTTTCAAATAGATTCATAAAATAAAAAGTGGTTAAACCTGTTTTTACCATATCATTTTAATATCATTATTAATTTTTTTAATAAATCCTTTATTTTAGAAGAAAATAGGTTCATAGACTAATGAGTTAAATAATGTTGGGTAGTTCAAATGATATTTTGTAAAAGACATTGATTAACAATGATTAGGAAAATGGTAAAATAATTGAAAATGATCATGAATTAACAAATTAGAATGAAATGTATTGTTGAAAATTGGTTATATAATTTCCTCAAATTGAAATTTATTTGAAATATCTTCAGGCATAGTCTTGAGTAATATAATCAGAAGCATTCCAAAGTGCCCCATAACACTTTGACATATTTTAAATCATAATCCTAATGAAGGAATAATATTAAATGAGTTTTTAAAATATGATGAGTGTAATGATATTTGTGATATATAATGTGAAGGGCATTATATAAACTATTTAAAATAAACAAGGTGTATAACTATAATAAATCCCCAATTGATTGTTAGTTTAATCCAAAATTCCTTAATAAAATAGTAACAAATTGATTGAAACCCCCAAAGGTAAACATCCTTAAATAAAACATTTAAATATCTTGAATAACTCATAATTCATGATATTATATTTCAATGTGTTAGTATGTACATCATATATATGTGTCTACATGTTCAACAATTAAGTACACCTCCTGAGATGAAAATGAGACAACAATCCCCTACCTAGTTTTTACTTTTGAGTGAATGTCCTCTAAAATCATGTATAATAAAATTATTATAATATTATAATTGATTCAGAACCCATAGTATTTTTATATTTGGTATATTTAACTTTTTACCATATTTTTTAAAACTACTTAAACAATTAATTTTACATCGGGTGTTTTTGAACAAAGTCAATTAATGTGATAAAAACAATTTTTGGTCAACTATGGTCAAAGAGATCATTATATAACATCATCAGAATATTAAAAATTAAACAATATTTAATTATTTACATGAAAAATACTTTTAAAATCAACCATTTAAAATGTTTATTAAAAAATAATCAATGTTACAATCATAGAGATAGTAGGTTGTACGTACGCATGAGTAACATTCCTATTTTTAAATGATCGATGGGGAAATAAAGTAATTCAAAAAAATAATTACATAATTATAATTATAAATTAAATACCATATTATTCAATCACATATACTTATATATAAAATTACTTGTTGTAAAATAAATCACATCATGTGTGGGATATGGTAGTCCACAAGTCCACGAACAATGTTATCACTTTTAAAATGTGTGATTGGGTAATATGGAAAATGAAATATATGTATATATATATATATTTCCAGAAAGGTAATTAAATCATGTATATAATATATATATTTTTATCTCTCATATTTTTAATTACAAACAAAATTTATACATTCCATTTATCAGGTGAACGAATCACATCGCTTGGGGGGGGGGGTGGGGGTAGTCCACACTTACTCCCATGATGTTATGGTATTAACATAAAATATAAATTACTAAATTTATTTATTATGAAATGTTTAAATAAGTATAAATTTATAATAATAATCATACATAACATATATTTTTAAAATTTAAATCATAATGGGCACTATTGTGAGGTGTTAATGGAAGAATGGACCATCATCATTTTGTGAGGCAGTAGTTCGCCGTCCACAGAAACATTATTTTAGTTACCCATTAAATTGTTTTTTATTCATTTTAGGTTAAAATATCATAATAACTACATCCATGTATATTTAGGATACTCTTTTTATACAAAATATAATAATTATATATTTGTGGATGGATAATGGAAATAAAACCTGGGAGATTGAGAAAAGACATTACCTTTGAATCAGGTAACTTCATTGGGTGAATAAAAAAATCTAACGTGGATTGCCTTTTGACCAATGGGATACTTAATAGTAGTAGGATGGGATTTTAGGAGACAATTATGGCTGGTCCTGACATATCCATAGAGGCTTTAGAAGTGTTAAGAATGTGTAGAGGTAGTGGCCTTATATATTGAAGCAAAAGGACACGCATGGTATTATTAGAAAGAAATTAAGTCTTCACATGTTATTACGTAAAAAAAATTCAAAAAAACCACCCAAACACATGTATATAAGTTTCATAGAAGATATATGTTTAGAAAATTGGAGTTTTACAATTCACTTAGTCATTTGGTCCCTTAAACATATGGTTGTATCCCATTTTAACACTAATTACTCCATAATCTTTAAAATTAACTTTAGTTACATTCACTAATATTTATTTTAAAAAACTATGTTTATATTTTTATACAAAAAATATTATATTTATTAAAATTGTGTATTTTATATTTTTAAAAATACAAATCATAGAAGTGGAAAAATTATGAGTAATGCTAATCTCGTAGACAGACAGATCAACTAGTTTTAGTAGAAAATTGTACTATAGAATATTATGTTTTTATATTAAATTTAAATGTTATATTTATTATTATGAAATTAATTATATTAATAGATTTATTATTTAAATAATGTGACTTCAAAAAAATTTCAATATAATTTATTAGTAATACATTTTTAAATGAAAACATAGTTTTAAACTAAAACAAAGTATTTTTCACCATTCGCTAAAAAATGATGTTTCTCAGAAAACACCCAAAAATTCATCCTATTATAATTTAGAAATTATGAATTATAAAATGGATTTTATTTTACCAATTTATATACATATATGTGTCAAAATTAATATTTAAAATAGGATCATGATTAAAAGGATGTTAAAAATGTCTGAATAAAACTATAAGTTTTTGTGTGTGAAATATTCGATTTGATCCTATCATATGCCTACAAAAACTATTGCAAGAATATAAAAAATAATTTATTAAAATTATAACATATTTATAATATTAATATTCCTCACTAATTATAATTAATTTTATCTATTAGGGAAAAATAACTTTGTGAGCGAAAAATTAGTTTTCTATTAAATTAGGATTTTATTATTAAATTTGTTATTATATACATTTAAAATTTATTTCTAATAATTAATTTAGTTTTCTATAAAATATATTTCAATATGTATGATAATACTATTAATAACAGCTAATTTACATAATATTATATTAAATAATAATATTTTAATTTTAAATTGATTCTCAGTAAGACTGGGTATTCTGTATAGTGAAATCCATCAAAGAAGGTCCATTTTGAATTTAACATAAGCTATAAAGGAAGTTCGTTGTTATGTATTAAGTATATTATCCTAGTTTCATATGTATTTCACTCTAAATCAGTGTTTCATGTGTTGAAATATATATTATATATTTTAAATAATTGATATATTATAAAGAATTTTAATATTATATGACATTGCAAGCTTGTTATCACATAACATATATGATATCGAATACAAGGTTTATACTTCAGTTTTTTAGGGTGTCACATTCTCACCACTTTATTTAAATTGCAAACTCACAATCTATAATTTATATTGGGGATAGATTGTTTGATAATTCCTATATTAAAATATAACATCGTGAGAAGGGTTCATAATTAATCCTCCATAAAAGAGTGAATTGAATGTACTAATGTCACATTGTCTACCATGTTATGAGTTTTCTATGTAAGAGAACAATAGTGTCATGTAAATATACTTATTTGGAGGAAAGAGTTAATATTAATAGGATATGAATGAGGAAATCAATCAAAAACAAGTGAATGATCACTGGGATGTTGAGGGACTCAAAGCCGTAAATAATTAATGATTTAGAAGGACAACAGTTCAAAAAAATATAGGTATTAGGAAAAAAATTTATTTATTAGTGATTTCTCCAATGTTGGGTAATCCCATTGCTGAAGAATAATATAACAAAATATTCTAACAGGATAAGTTTCAATGTCATACGAATAATCCTAAAATATGGTTTTTCTTTTTATCAAATTCTAGGTCATTTCATTACTCCAAAAAATATAATTTCCGAAAATGAAATTTTTTTATACCTAAATACCTAAATGAAAAATCAATGACCCTTAAGGACTATAAAATAGAGACAAGTCTCACTATTTGTATTTAAATATCTCCAAAAATTTTTATGGTTAAAAAATTAATTTCTAATAATTAAAAATGATACTACTGGTTCATAATTAATATATTTAATTAAAATATTTAACTAAAAAAATGAAAATTAAAAATGATATTTTCTCGGATAGTGGTTGGAGTGAAACCCTTGTCAACTTTTGGTTAGGGGTTCAAGACCCATGATATTTCCAAATTTGATTGTCTGCCATGGAACATATAGGGTTCCCTTTTCTAAAACAATATTAATATAAATTTACAATAAAAGTATGATGTAAAACCATGAAATTATGTTAATATCTTAATATAATTTTAGCTAATGATATCAATACACCCTCAGTACATAAATACCTAATCCATTTTATTTCCACATAGGTCTTTATTTGGTTTGAGTATATATATATATATAATATCATTAGCTTTTTTTCTAAATCAATAAACCATTTATTCATTCTAAAAATAATTTGATTAAACTAGGGTTACTTATTATGTATCCAAATCCTTTATAATGTGTTGTAATGAAAATTTCAATTATCCATTTCATATCCCTTGGGGTTGTCAAACCAGGTGCACATGAAGTTTTATTTTCATATACCAGGTTACCCTAATTCTAGCCTGGATCACATAGTTTCTTTCAAACTCTTAATTCTATTTGTTCCAACACCACGTCAACTTGTAGTATCCCGAAAAAGATTTATTTTTCAGAATTCCCACATAATCTATAATTTATTAAAATTATCGGTTTATCCTATATACATTTACTCATAATATACCTCAAGGTAATGTTATATAATGCAATTTTTCCTAAATCTAGATCCAATGGATGCTACTAAGCATCCTCTAATAACTGCCATAGTGACCCAGACCTAGATAGCGCAGAGCTGATGTATCCTAATAAATTGGATTTATTAGAATCAATCAATCCACCAGGACGAATCAGTTTAGTAGTCATGGTAAACTATATACATAAATGTGTATTTTATTATAGATTAATAAATTTATTACAATATATTTTTAATAAACAAATAGGTAGATCAAGGATAACTCTAATCCATCTAGTAAGTTCGTGAATTTCATCCATAGTACGCTTCTTGGATTCCTGGGGATTGTAACATATTAAGGGTGAGCTAAATACTCAGTAAAGAAAAAATATAGAGTAAAATCTCTAATAAATCAATGAGAGTAGTAAATATGGAAGGTTAAATAACTTAATACACATTCCATGTAATTAATACGTTGAATGGGAGTACGTATGCAATATGATACAGTAATAACTAGAAACATATTCCATTGAAATAACTTGATAAGGAAAAACAAATATGGAAATGTATCAAACTGAAACCCATGACATTAACTAGTTAAATGAACAGAAATGTATCAATAGATATGTCGACTCAAAATATCAAGGAGAATAATAAATAAAAAAACTATGAGGGAAATCATTTATCAATGGATATCATTTTGAAGTCACCTTAGGAAATATTAATGTAAATATCTATCCTCCAGATGGTTTAAAACCCCGAATCAATCCCGTGTTTAATTTTTGCAACTAGTTTATCTCATTAGAACCTATCGACGCATCGATGAGAAATATAATGACTAAGCTCCACCTGTCATAGCATGTCCAATTCCATCATCCTATTAAATAAAAATAAAATATTCCATATCAAATATTTTTTTAATAAAGAATGTATATTTGAAAAATATTTCCCAAAATAATCAAACAACTGTCAAAGATGACACCCTTTGTAAGTATCTATACTGTTTATTCAATAGTAATATCCATGATAAATGAAATTAAAAATTAATGGGAAATTCAATTTTAAATTATCATAATATATTTCATATTTCAAGAGGACTAAAAAAATAATTCTAGGATGTGAATGTTAGTATTATCATTAATCAAACCAATAATAGAACATCCAGAAGAAAAATAAGGATAGTATCAATACAATATATCCCATGTTGAGAAATATAGAGGGTCATTGTCATTGATGTAATAAAATATTAATATCTAAAAATAGCCTCGAGGAAAATATCATTATCTTATGAAAATATTTTATAATTTAAAATTCCTTTTATTTAATAACATTGAAAATAATGCTTCAAATAAATAACTGTGGATAAATCGTTTCATGTTCTACGAAGTAAAAAGTATATTCTTTTTGTAAGAAATAAGGATAGATAATTCCTCATTTGGGAAAATGTAATAATATTCTGTATAAGATATTGTTAAAAAATATAGAGGGTCAAAGTGTCTTGAACAGGTAATTTTAAAATCATTTTTCAAAACATTTATATAAAATATGTTTTTTAGAAGAAAACAGATTCTTTGACTAAAGTGTGAAATAATGTAAGGTTTTCATAAAAACATTTTCTAACACACTATGGGTTCCAATGAATGTCAAAAATGATACTAATACGTGAAATTTCTCATTAATAACTAGACAATAATCAAATAGATTATTGAATAAAGGTAATAAAATTTCCTCAAATTGAAATTCCATTGATAGATCATTTGGATTAGTCTTGATTAAAATTATATTTAATAATTCCAACGTGTGCCCTAAAACTTCTATATATTTTAATTCATAATTATAGTTAATTAATATGATTTTATTAATGCTTACAATATCATGACTGTAATGATATTCAAGATATATAGTGTAAAGGGAGGTACATACACCATGTAAAAAAAACTAGTTGCCTCATGGGGGCATAGCTGCCTGGACCCATAAGAGATCACCTATTGTCGCTGTATCAACACGCATCCCAGGCCCTGTCTCAAAGCATCACAGAATACCTCATAGTCCACCCCTTCTTGTGGTAGTCTCAGCACTGGGGAACTGACCAACTTCTCTTTCATATAGCCGGAGGCTGACTGGCACTGCTCACTCCATACGAAAGCTTGGTCCCTCTTATTCATAGCCCTCAAAGGGGCTGCTACACGGGAGACGTTGGGTATGAATCTCCTGTAGTAACCCGCCGTCCCGAGGAATCTTTGGACCACTTCCACATTCTTGGGTGCTGCCCAAGAAACAACTGCCTCAACTTTTGATGGGTCCACCGCTACCCCCTGCTCGGACACCACGTGCCCGATGAAGTGCCCTTCTCGTGTCTAGAACTTGCATTTCGAAAACTTCCCACAGAGATGGTGTTGTCAGAGGGCCTCCAAAAATATCCTCAGGTGCTCTTCATGGTCCACCTATGATCTAGAGTAGACCAGGATGCCGTCGATGAACACAACCACGAACCGATCCAGGTACTCCCGGAAGATGGAGTTCATAAGCCCCATGAACACAGTCGGGGCGTTCGTAACACCGATGGGCATGAATACGAACTTGAAGTGTCCACACCTACACATTAAGGCCGTCTTCGGGATATCGCTCTCCTTCACTCTCAACTGGTGGTACCTAGACCGCAGGTCGATCTTTGAGATCCACCCTACCCCTTTCAGCTAGTCGAAAAGATCGTCTATCATCGGAAGAGGGTAGCGATTCTTGATCATAACCTGATTAAGCCTCCTATAGTCTATGCACAACCTGAGACCACCATCTGACTTCATTGCGAACAAGACTGGAGCACCCCATAGTGACGCACTCGGGCGAACATAACCCCTCTTAATCAGATAGTCAATCTGGATCCGCAACTCCTGTAGCTCGGAAGGTGACATCCGGTAATGAGCCATCGATATTGTTCGAGCACCGGGCTGCACGTCTATCCCAAACTCGATATCACGCCGAGGGGGTAGAGTCTTCACCTCCTCAGGGAAGACGTCCATAAACTTACGGACGATCTCTGGAACATCCACCATTTCCGCATCTAATGACTCCATTGTCAGCTCGGTCAACAAGGAGAAGAGAGGTTCCTCTCGCCTGTTTCCCCTTGGACTGCTTCGCTCGCCGGTGAAGGTAACACGCCGGCCGTCCAAGTCCGAGAACACCACCCTTCGTTGGAAACAATTGATGATGGCACACACAGAGAATAGACAATCGATGACTAGGATGACATCGTATGGTTGAATCTGTAGCAGAAGAAGATCCCTAACCGACTGATGTGGCCCTAACATCAGTCTACATCCCCGACAAACGAACAACAAGTTGGTATGACCTCCTACTGGTGTGCTCAACACCAGGGGAACTGGAAGTCTCTCGGCATCTAGACCCAAGGCACGGGCTAGACTGGGTGCAACAATGGAGTGCAAAGCTCCGGTATCGAACAAATCAGAAGCAAGAGTTCTAAACAGACTGGTCATACCTCGAACAACCTCTGGCCCTGCTGGAACTGCTGCCTCTACGGCGTGTAATTGTCCATGCCCAGCTCCCCTGCCCCTCGGCTGTCGGCCACCTCCCCGACCACGTCCTAGTCGAGGTCCCTGTGGAGCGCCCTGGGGTCGGCCTCCTCCTACATCTGCCCTCGGAGTAGCGGGTGCTCGCTGTCCCTGCTGCTGCTGCTGGAAAGGTCTGGCTTGAAGCTGCTGCTGGGGCGGGTGTTGTGGCTGACTACCACTGCTGTACTGCACACGGTCGGGGCACTGACTCCGGCGATGCCCAGGGCTCCCACAGATAAAGCACTATGGTCCCGGGCCCGAAGAAAAAGGGCGAGGGCTTGGGGATTGAAACTGAAACTGCTGCGGTCTGCTCCCTGCGGGTCAGAACCTGGAGGGTCCTGACGCTGGAGGCCTGGGGCTGATGGCCTTTCCTTTCGATGGTCCCAGATGGATCCCCTCTCATGACAATCCTCCTAGAGCGTGCATCCTCTCCACCACTTTGGCCTTCTTCTGGACCTCCAAGTACATCGGCAGGGTGAAGGGGGTAACAACATACTGGAGGGAGGGTCAGAGCGCCTCCTCTAAACGTCTTGCCCGAGACTCCTCGTCGGGAAAGAGGTACAGAGAAAAACGTCGGAGGTCCTTGAACATGATCCCTAGATCACTCACGGACATACACCCCTGCTGGATGGAGAGTAGTTCATGACTCTTTTCTCCCTTCATCGTCGAGGAGATGAATTTCGCCTGGAACTCCCTCTCAAAATCCGCCCAAGCCACCTCAGACTCTCTCCTCTCCCCCAGGTAAAGCTTCCACCACTGACGTGCCGCTCCCTGCATCTGGCTAATGGCCAGAGGAACCCAGTACTTGGTCGGGGCCCGAATCAGGCCGAAGGCTATAACTAGCTCTTCTAGCCAGCCTTCTGTCTTCATATCAGAGGTGCTGCCCTCATACTTCTCGAGGGCCTGTTGTTGGAAGGCTTGAAGAGTCTTCTACCACTGGTCGTCCTCTTCCTCTCGATCATCTCTCTGCCGATCAGCCATAGTAGTCTTCGGAGCCTCGATCGCCTGTACCACACATGGTCTCCTTCCAGGTGTCATAGCTGCAAGGTAAAAAAGGAATGCCTAAGCCCAAGTAGTGCAGAATATAATTAATAAAACTTCTTAAAATTTAATTTATTCTTAATTCCCAAGACATCCCAGAAACACAAGAACACAAGTCATTATGATGCATGTACCATTCCTAGGGTTTCTACCCTACAATCAGTGTGGCCTCACTTGGACGTTCGGTAGGTCTAGAGTCCTTGCATCGGATCACAGGGGCCCTAAAATCTCGTGTCCTGGACGGTCTTCCTTGGACTAATTCACCTGCCAAGGTCACCCAACACTATTGCCTTACCATCCCATGCAATCCTCACTGTGCCTAACTCCAGACTCCATCCTATCTGTCAACCATCAACTTTGATACCATTCTGTCATGACCCGCCTTCATCAAATGGAGGGAAGGGTAAGCAGATTGCCAGGCCCTTCCTTCTTTATGTTGAAGGAGAGATAATGACCCTCGAAACCTGCCTTCAATAGGTCCCGGAGTGGCGACTAGCACCAAGGGTATGGAAATTTCTCACAAATGGAAGGAATTGCCCCTTTTTGTTTTATAAGATAGGGAGATTAGATGATGAAACTCAACAACACCAAGGTAAAAGAAAAGTAAAACAAAGGAAATAAACCATTCCCACATGCATGTTCCAAAAGTAAATCCACAAAGTACAAAAGGCGACTACGAAGGTAATTACCAAAGAAGAAAAACAAAAACTGCAACTGCCCCAAAGGTCTGAGCTAGTACGGTCCTGTTCGATCCCCGAAGTCCTTTTGGTAACCTGAAAACAGCTATTTATACGTAGGGTGAGCATACGAGTACACTCTGTAGGGAAAACCAAAACTCTCATGCACAAGTGGGGGAACGTGCTAAAGTCCCGTGAGAAAAGAAGTAAAACAAACACCTATTAAGGTAAACTATCCAGCCAAGCCTCACCAAGGCACCCTCCCCAAATAACGCAAGTCAAGTAATATAATATAATAGCTAATCGATTTTTGGGTACCCCGCGCCACTTTCCCACTAGTTATTGAGACATCCTACGCATTGGACCAATTCTACCATTCTCACAGCATTCCCACTACCACACCTGTCCGCACACACCTGGGCCACAACCGCACGCAGTCCCACTGTCGAACCACGCCCGCACACACCTGGACAACCACCAAACTACCCCACCCGAAGGTTCTTGTGATAATAATGGACCTCATGCCATCACAGCCTGCCCGAAGATACTTGGGCTATCCCGGAAAGGGAGCAGAAAAGGAGCTAATAACCAGCCACTATGAATAGTGTTGGGAAAAACACCCTCCCCCAAGAAATGGGGGTGTTCGGCACTAGGTGCTCAACTTGGGTGGGGTGCGAATAAGAAACACAAAGATACAAGTATAGATATAGGTAACAACCACTCACCCAAAGCTAGGTTTTTCTTCAGATAGCCTACAGATCACAATAGTACCCATGTCCGAGTCACGACTCACGCTAACAAACCCATTTGTCCCATTCTTATTTCACGTTAAGTGTTAATGTTTAAGTTTAAGCAATACTGGGAAACTAGTAGGCATAGGCATAAGTCCAGGAAAGTAAAAATTTAAACATAAACCAAAACGCCCACACCCGATTCTCAACAATAGAGGATTCCACCCCAATTCGTGATATAAACAAGTACCCACCCGGTCTTAAAACTCACAAACACCAAATTCATACAAACAGGGGATCCCATCCCCAATTTCACACAACCACCGAGAGTATAAAAACAGGGGATCCCATCCCCTCCCACATCTACAACAATCGGCCTGTAAAAGAAAACAACCAACTACCACCACCAACACAAGCAGGGCTTTGCCAGTATTTTCTGATTTAAACGACTTAACACAATCCATGATTCAAATTCCGTGTGTTTTAACCAAAGTTATCATAGAAGGTTTGATCCTGGTGCTTTCAGTTTATTCATCCAGGTATTCGTGATTAACCAATTTACTTTTCACAGCAGGAATTCACAATTACTAACAATCCATTTAAAATACACGACGGGTTCTTTAGTGCACATGGAAAGACCACCAAAGACCATGAATTTTCAGAAGGCGTAACCCAGCACAACTCAGAAAGATAATCACAATATAACACAAAAACAACAAAAAATACAACCCTTCCCCTTCATTCTATAGAACTTAATTTATTAAGGTTCGGTTCAACCAATTCTACAGAAACAAAAGAACGCCCACCCCACATGTTACAAAAAAGTGAGAGATGATGAGAAATTGCTTACTTGTTGATAGATGATCAACGTTTAGGTCGAGGGCGCAGAAATTTATAGATAACGATGCGCCCGATGTACCAGAAGTTGTTTGTGAAAAGCCATGATCGAGGAAAAGAAAAAAAACCACGCCTGACCCTTAGTTTATAAGAGCCGCAGACGGTTGAGGCAAGAACGCGAAACCGCGTAAGGCGCGGGGGTCGTGGGTTGACCACGCGGCTAGGAAGTTACACACGGAGGTCTCTCGGGATTTTTAGGAATTAATTATGGGCTTTAAATGGTTTTAAAAAGAGTAAAAGAATTAATTTATGTCGAAACTTATGTTGTGGGAGCAGAAAAGTCAGGTACTGGAAGAAGAACGAAAGGCTCGACGAGGGGAAACAGTGTCACCGTCACGGTGCCACCCTCACGGTGTTACTGTCACGGTGCCACCGTCACGGTGCCACCCTCACGGTGCCACCGTCACAGTGCCACTGTTTTAGTGGAACCTCAATTTTGGAAAAGTAGTGGGCCAGGAGTGTCCGGGCCATTACAATACCCATCTTCCTAAATTTGATTTCGTTGATGCATCATTCATAAGTTTACATGGTTAATTTTAATTAATTTTCCCCTATTATTATTTAAAATTATTTATTTTAAAATGGTTTAAAATGAAAATTAATTTTCTAAACTTATTTTTTAATGTGATTTAAATTATTTTCAAAGATTCATTAATATGTTTTCAGAATGATTTTTTTCAAGAAAATAACTTCAATAATATAGTGAATTCAATATATTTTTTCAAATCCAATTTCTATATAGATTTTCTCAAAGTATTTCATGACTTATTGATTATATTATCATTTTATTTTAAATGAAATGATATTTTCTAGAATTTTTTCAATATTTATTTATGTGTTATCAGTAAATTTTCAATGAAAATGGTTTACAAAATTTTTTCATGAATTATTTATTATTTTAGAGGTGTTTCCAATGAAAAAGGTTTTGAAAATATTTTCAAGATTCTTTATATGTTTTAAATGTTATTTTTATTTAAAATGGTATTGAAAATAATTTATGTTGTATAAAGCATTTTTTTCAAACT
Source organism: Viscum album (assembly GCA_963277665.1). Taxonomy (NCBI): domain Eukaryota; kingdom Viridiplantae; phylum Streptophyta; class Magnoliopsida; order Santalales; family Viscaceae; genus Viscum; species Viscum album. The sequence continues at coordinate 1,278,320,185 of OY728131.1, forward strand.
ATAAATGATACTTTACCCATGAAAATTTTTAAAGGTGTATTCATCATTACTTATTTTTTAATTTCATTCAATGAAAAAGATTATGAATATATTATATGTTATTAATAATGTGTTTCAAATAAATGTTTTGTTACCAGTGTTTTAAAAAATATTTCTGTATATAAGGTTAGATATTTAGTTATAGTTTATTCATTAATTGTGATGTAATCAATGGATACCGTTAATATATTTCACTAAATGGTATATGAATTTATGGGTTTATTTTTATGTAACACATTTATCTTCAACAAGTGATTCTATAAAAAATTATTCTGAAAAATGATTCATTTGGTTGTTTATTCATGGATGAAATGAAAATAAAACCGATTTATTTTCCATATGATAGGATATGATTAATTTATTTTGATACCCATTTCAATTTCTTGGTAATAATATGATATTTATGAGATCCATATCTTTTTGTGGTTCATGAAATTGTCTATGTTTTATTATCTTATGTCACATGTATATATATATATATGATTTTTCCATGTGATGTGTTGGACCTATATCTCCCTCCAATGATATTAGTAATAATTTATTTCACATGAGATAATTATGGGATTCAATTCAAGAGGATTAATCCACTCTAAAAAGATAGGGAAACAGGATCCACTATGGAAACAAGGGGAAAACCAATCCACTATGGGATAATGGGGGAAGCAGATCCATTATAGTGGAAGTAAAACAACTAGGGATGGTTGGGTGTCCCACATAGTAGATGCAATCCACGTTATGTTCACTGATATGTTCTAGTAATGCATCTTTACTTGTAGGGAATTATATTACATGTTTATCTATATTTGAAAATTTCATGTCTTATTCCTATGTTAAGATCTCTTGTAATATGATCTTATTTCCCTTAGGATTCATGTATTACGCGGTGTTTATCATTATACCAATATTTATGTTCATTATCATTGATATAAAGGTTATTGTTGTCTAATTTTTTTTATCACATTATCATTTCCATATTCACATGTGTATGCTTACATATCTCCCTCAATTATCTTTACATAGGCTCTAAGCCAACCCATTTTATTGATTCCGTGCATTGGCCAAAATGATATATTTTTCATATGATATGTCAAATAGGGGTTTTAGTCTTTGAGAACCTATTTAGAGATAATGTATATCACTCATATTCCAATGATTAAATTTCCATGATTTGAAATGAACTCGACTAATACGAACATTTGACATCTATTGTATAATGTATTATGTATTATGTAAAAATGATGAAATCTCTATATATGTCAAGCTAATGAAATTATATGATGTATAGTGAATATTCCTGTTGTGTCTCTTTGTGTTTTAAAAACTTATTACATTTCCATTTGATCTTCATGTTTTTTTCAAGAGATTGAATTTTTTATTTATATTTGAATGCGTTCTTTTAAAGAAGTTATTTAGGAAGCTATAATTTTTTGGTTTTTATATTATAGAATTTATAATTATTTTATTTTCAATGAAATAAACATGTTATATATGAATATAATAATATATATAATATGAATTTATATTAATAAATACCACAATACCAATATAGTGTTTTATTTAAATAATTATATACCAATGGATATTAATTATTTTTATTACTTGTAGTTACATAAAAATATAAATTTTTAATATATTATTATTTTATTAATAAATTTTGGTAATAAAATTGTAACAATATTAACCAATTATATGAATCAATATAAAAACATTTGACTAAAAAATATTATATATTTTAATATTATTTAAATTAAATAGATATATTTTATATGTTGAAATAACATTTATTAGTAGGGTTTGTAACAATAACAAAGTGACAAGAACAAATATATCGATAATAATTTTTACTATTATAAAATGTACATTTATCAATAATATATAAACTTCTTGGGAATTTTAATATATTCTATAGTGTGTGTCATAAATTTCCATTATACATTGATCTATATGTTCATGATAATTTTTTTCACTATAATAATTAAAAGTGATTTTATTCATCAGACTGTGACACAATTTATTATGCAATAATATATTCATAATCCATTCTTATTTCATTAAATATGACACTACATCGATAAACTAATTTTCAAAGGTTGAATATGAACTTCATTTAAGTTTCTAGAACACTCAAAAAAAACTATACAACCTCTATGAGTAAATAAGGATCCATAAATGAATTGATTATCACCAATAATTGTTTTTCATCACACATCAGTGTATCCAACTATTTCAGTTGGGTAATCGTTATATTATAAAGATACGTCATTGGTTATTCTCATTTACACATGATTATAGTTATACATTTCTTATTATCTAGACTATGATTAGTATTATATCTACTCATTTTACATACCAAAAAGAAATATCATGTTTATTATAATGCATTACATACATTAAATAACCATCAAAACAATAATACAAATGTTTTTCTATAGATTTTCCTATATTAATTTTTTTTAACAAAAGTATCAAATCAAATGATCAAATTTGTTCAATGATTTTTTATTTAATTTGACTAAAAAAATTAATTTCCAACACTATTTTTTAAATATTTTAGACAAGTAATATTATCAAAGATTCCATGAATCATTATTCTAAACATACATGATAAACACGTATTTTTCCTATTTCATCAAATAGTATTCGTTATAAAAAATATCATAATATCAATATATGGACATAAAAATATTATATACTAATTTATAAATAATGAATTAAAAAATAATTCACCATTGAAATAAATAAAACAATTTTATAATTGAATATTATCAAATATTTCATTATATTTCATTTGAGATTGAATATGAAGAAAATTAGAATAAATAAGTTTACAATTTTTTTTTGATAACCAAAAAATATAATGTCAGGTTGTTCCATGTAAATATCATCATTTAAAAATCTATTTTATATAGATATTTTAACATAAATTCTATGTGAATAAATATTAATTTTTCAATCAAATATAATCAATATCCATATTTGAGTAATTCAAGCTGTTGGGCCATAAGTATCAAAACACTAAATAGGTAATTATTTTTTGAAACATTATTGGCAATATGACTTTTATTATAGGAGTGAATGTTTTCATTTGGAAACATATTTATTTATAAAAACCCATATTCTCCCAATATGATTTTAACCACTTGGTAAATCTATAAAGACCGATATATTATCCCCAAAATTGTAATCCTTTTCATAAATAATTTTATATTTCTAGAATGAAACATTTCTAAAAGTCGTTACATTTTATTTTTCTATTGTTCATCTTCTATAGTCATCCCAATAGGAAAAATATTTGGTTGGTGATTATTTTGATATCTCTCAATAGGGAATACTATATAATTTGGAAAGATTAATAGTTGATGTATATGTATCTCCATCATAATTCATGTACTTAATTTAGGATAAACTCAAGAATCATCATTATTCTATACTTTTCACTTGAATTAGATAGAGTAAAAGATATAGGGGTATGGGGAGTAACCTATTAAATATTATATTTATAATGTTTTTTAGAAATCACTATATAACTTAATAAAAAATTGAAATCGACTTCCAAATGCACAAATCTTTTCTATTTAATGCATATCCAAAAAACACACCATTTATCACTCAACATGTAATTTTATTTCATTCATCATTATGAATAGTATATAAATATAAACATCCCAAAAATAAAAATATGAATTCAAACCATGTTTACTAAATGTTTTATTTTATTTTCAACTATTATATATTTTTATGTCAAGTAAGGTGACTTACTTGGAATAAGTATATCATTTTCTTCACACGACCCATTGAATACATACATAATGAAATCACTACCTACATTTGACTGTAGTACAATGGTCTTTTTGTTAAAATGTTTTTCAATTTTATATTTATACAAAATAACCAGATTAAAAACATTCAATTTTTTCAAATATAATCTATTTGGAAATATCATATTCAATCATCAATAATTGTTATAAAAATATGTCTTTCCCCTAGGTATTAATTTACCATTAATTTAAAATATATATAAATGTTCTTATTATTTTATATCTAAAATGAAATAAAAAAAGTAAATGGTTTTATAACTATTTTATAATCCACAGATCTATCACATTAAAAAGGATTAATTATGTTATTAATTATGTTTAACAATCTAATAAATTTTGAGGATTTTCAATTTAAATGTTCCATGTGATCACACCATATATTATTGGTAATAATCATGTATGTTTAAAATCATATCATTTTAAAAAAAAACATTCATTAAATTTCATCATTACGGTACCCCTTCTATATAATCATTCCTACCTTCAAAAATATAACCCTATTAAACTAGATTAAATCCAAAAATACATTCATATATAAATGATCAAAAAAATGTATTCCTTTGATATATGGGTATCTAAAAAAAATAGAATGGCTATATTATTTAAGTAAGTAATGTAAAATTCCACTCACCCTTGATTGGTGATATTGATTCATTAATTATTCATATGGTTTACTTCCTTCATTATTTTACATTCATTAAATGGTTCTAAAATTGATCAATCCTTTCACAAATTCTCCATTGAAAAATAAAAAATACACAACCCGATCTTCATTAAAGTAATATTGAATTCACATATCTTCCCAACATGATTTTACATATTTAACATATTTGTAGTTCGTTTATTCACATTAATTTGATTTTGAAAATCACATCATGTATTCACTAGTTTTCCATAATAAAATTTCTTCTTTATCCATCAACAGATTCTCTTTCTACTAGAATTTTATACATTTATTCTATAGGTGTAAGGAACTGATTCCCACAATGGTCTAACTCATGGTATCATGTTGTGAATCAATAATCGGATCTCCCAAAATTAATTATTACGCATTAATAAAAATACTTTTCATCTATTATAAGCACATATACTCATGATTGTAATTTATTTTTTGACCATATAATTTTAATATTCCCTAAATTTAGCCATTATTATACAAACCTATATAATTTATTGTATATGATTTTTATGGGGAAAAATATTTTTTTCTCAAATATTGAGCTTATAAAAAATATCTACCAACAACATATTATCCTCCATCATAAAGTAAATATATATTTCAACAAAAAATTTATTGGATCCTTTTTACAGGTCTATGATCATTTATTCATGTGTGTCTATATATCTCTCGAGAAGACATCATTTGGAAAAAGATAACAAAATTATGATTTGATAATGTTTTTTGTATATTTCATTGACACAAAACATCATCATTATAGGTTATTTACTAAATGAGAGAATGTGATGAAATTGTTTCATGTAAATGGGTATTCTATACAAATTTGTAGAAGGATAAATAATAATGATATAGTAATTGGGATATAGATTGAATAAAAATGAAAATGCGTTAAGGATTAACATCATCTTTTTGATATAATATGATGTTATTCCCATAAAAATAGTTTTGTTAAACCATGTATTGATTCATGAATTAATTGGATTTAGAATATATCATATATGATAAACCATAGTTCAAAACTATTCGATGTTCATGAATAAGTAAGGAAGAAATATTTGAGAATGTAATTTTTTTATTTTAGAATGAGATTCACTATCCAAAATGGTTTGATCTACCTCCAATTATTAGATCAGGGTTCAAGATGTAAATTTAACTCATGGTTTTAATAGTGATATTTGGAATACCATACACTAAATTTTCATTACCTTTTAGCTCTGTTGTTCAGAGAATAATTTTGGGGAACTTTATAATGTTAAGATTCACATAAAACAATATCCATAGGCACACTATTTATATATTAAAATCACATTGATTAAAACCAATTCTATATAAATATTAGGTTTAATATTAAAATTCATTTTATATAATCCTAGAAATTTTTTTTGGGAAGCACCTGATCATTTTTTAAATTTGGTAATCCAATCATTATAATGAATCTAATAATTATGTATTTAATAAATTAATATATAGTGTTTTAATATATAAAATATATATAATAAAACATTTCAATAAAGATAAAATATTATTAATATAACATGTAATAAAATTTTATATATATAATATATATGGAAAAAACATCCCAATGGTGTTTTTTATAAGGGAGGATACACGATTGTTTTATCATATTTCTTATGTGGGATTCCATATTTTATTAAACTTCACCAATATACTAATCCATATGATTTTGAATTTAGAAAAAAAATTATATATTTTTATGTATAAAAACAATAAGAAGGATAAACCGACATATCCCTTCACATAGATTCTATGACATTCTACTCTATAATCATCATATGAAATAACATGTATTTTCATCATTTCTTATTAATATTATAATGCTCTGTAATAATTTAAATATGTGAAAATCGGTGGAAATTTGAGACACATACAAAAGGATCTCAAATAACGAAGATCTATATGAGTTGAATGACCGCCAACCCCTTTGCATTGATTGTTAGTAAATATTTGATTGTGTGAAACATTTTAGGCCATTAAATGTTGTAAAATATGGTAGGGGAACTACATTATGAAAAGGGGTTACGACCCTTCCACAAATTTTGTCAGTAGAACCACATACCACTGACCTCTCTATTTTTGTATTCACCGCATAAGAAATAGGTTAAATAATCCCTATGCCTTGTATATTACCTTGTGAACCCATGTACTCAGAAAAAATAATGTTGTTAAATTTTGACTCATTTCATACCATAAATTTGAAAATGATACTCATCTTATGTCACTTCTCTCATCCCTAACTTTTTTACCATATTAAAAAACCTCATATACATTCCTATTCCCAAAGATAAGGTCACCAGAAATTATATTTATAGGCTTTAAGAATCCATGAAAACAACCGACACCATGAAATCAATGATTTCACACAAATATAGTCCTCTTAAACCATGAGTTCCTTTAATAAAAGGCGAATCATAGTCATCATCCATGATAGGTGGAATCATAGTGGAAAAGAATAATGTATTTAGTTTAAATTTGTGATCATTATTATGAATACATTACAGTACTACCATCTAGAATGATAGTGGATTTAGTCCCCACCACATGCCTGGAAGGATACACGATACCTCGTAGAGTAAGATACTAGAAATTCATACTGGAGTTCATATGAGTAAAACCTCATGATTTTGTACCACATATAGTCCTTAAAACATAAATGAAGACTAAAATTTGGGGTGAATATTGTACATGATACTGAATTTGTTCTCATTTATGATTGCATATATCATGAATATTTAATGAGATAAAGTCAGTAAAAGACCCATGGGTAGCCTTAGTAAGTCAACTACAATGAAATTTAATTTGGTATTTATAGTGTTTAAACACTTATTATCTCTTTTCCCCTAACATCAGAGACAAAACATATGATCTTATTAATTTGGGTTATTCATTCCATTTCCATCCCTAAAATCCCTCCCTAGTATACCCTATTAGGTGCATTCCCTATGAACCATAATATATTTTCCTAAATAAAGATATATTATGAACCACTCATTCAGGGGTTGCCCCATATGCGTAAAGGCTGCTCAATAATATATTATCTTTTCATTTAAAAAAAGAAGACCAAATTATATATTTCTAAAACATATGAAAGTGATATAGTCTCATGAAATTAAATGACATAACAACATTCTTACCACATTATATAATACTAAAAGGAATTTTCTTCATATAGTATAATTAAATATTTAATTCGAATAATGTAGATTTTGATTCCGGTTTCTATGGAATATGTATGGTTACACTATGAGGTTCAAACCCCACCAAGAATATTCTCTTCTCCTTTTATAACATATTCCCAATAAAATCACCACGTCAAATGGTGGGTTATATTCCTCTCTATTCCCTCATTATTTCACTCTTATGAGAATATATAATCTTTGGGGTTCATCTTCATATATATATATATATATACCACTATTGATATCAACCCATCCCCATTGGTACATATTACCATATATGTCAATTTTAAAGGACAACTAATTCATATGTAGACATTAATAATTTCTAGGGATCTCTCTCATTTCCTTCCATAAATCATGTCATTAAACTGCCATGATCAATCCATTTCACATTCCAATAAAATGTATTATACTCATCATTATGTGGAACATAATAAAATATATTCAGACCTCATTTTTCAAGGATTTATAATAATCCACTTCATGTGATTCAACCAAAATCCAAAAGCATTATTTCCCTTCATGAATGATGATATTACCCATATTATCCATATATGTGGAATATAAATATAGTGACCCACAATCTTACATTAGTATGTAATAATAGTTTTAATTTTTAAATCTATGATACATAATGATGTTCACATAAAATATACACCTCTATAAAGTATAAAATCAACATTAAAACATACTGTGATATAATAAATTACATAAGGGTATGTAGTATCATTCTATGATTTTGGAAGGATTCAAAAAAAAATGAATTAAATACATAAGTGTTTTTTAGTTTTTGAAATAATACCACCAAAATAGTGTGATGATATTAAACTCATATGATCATATCCAGTATCATATGTTTTATTAATAAAAATAATGTGGCTGCCGACCATTTGAATGTAGGCCCATTAAAAAACCTAGTTCCATTGATGTAATATGGAATGGTTGCTTATTGTTCCAAAAATATAAATCATTAGATACCATAAAAAATTTGAAAAAGATCCATTTTGGAGATTCACTGGTCACAATCAACCAATCAAATTCAATAAATAGACTATCAATTTATAGGATAAAAGACATATAATGAATTCCATTTTAATAACTGATTAAAAAAGTTATTTCACTACCACACTTGTCGAGAAATTTTTTTTATTCAAATTATAAAAAATTAAATTCAAATACACTTATCTATCTAATTGATATATAAAATAAATTCATTTAATATGTTCCATATTTTATTGATGTAGTAATTAGTAAAGTTATTTTGAAATAAACCCTGAGGTACCTTTATCAATATATCTCTTTGATACAAAGACATTTCAACATTGTCCTGGATGTGTTATACTGCTTCAGTTGACACATGATCCTCGATCCCCACAGATAATATGATAGTGAAACATTATCAAAATCTATATCACTGGTTATAATGAAAAATGATAATGGCGAACCATTGACTTGGTTCCATATTAAACATAGAGGATGCCTGGAATGACCTATTTGTTTACATTTCCAATATACCCTTTAATGCAATTAAAATAATAATAGGGATATTGACACCTGTCACCACCACCAATTTGTTTGAAATGTTATCACCATATAATGATAACAAATTCCATAATAATTGAAAAATAGTTTGTCAATATATAAATGAATACATCATATCATCTTGGTGGGTTTCTAATATTTTTCTTAATAACCACTAAAACCAACCTATTACAACCACATCCCATCACCGTCATTCTAAAGGTGTTGTACCAAATATCCTTCCATTTGAACCACATTGAGTAGTGTTTAATATATGTATCCCTGCATGGATTGAATAATAAAATACGGAATATGAATAAATTCATCATCTCGCTGAAGAATTCAACTGATATACTACAATGAAAATCATATAGAAAATTCATATCGCAACCGACAAAAAACAATTCTACCATCGTATTTTGGTAGCATTGAGTGGGAATGTTCATATTCCCATCCCAACAAACATATCATGTGCATATATCTTTATTGAAATTGGAGGGAAAATGGGTGTGTATTCCAACTTTATTTGATGATCTCTACCATAATATCCCAGAGAAACAAATGAAGATGATAATATTGACCATCAATCCATTCCATAATAATATTATATTCATTGATCAATATAGAATATTGACAATCATATTATAGAAATCCAATTGGAATAAGAATATAATACTATTTCTACTACCCTAGCAGTATATTTGGACATTCAATAGAACATGAAAATCAGGATAAAGAAGACTCATATTATTTCTTCCACTTGAGAGGATTATCAACAAATTCACAATAAGTTATATTTGGGTGTTAGGATGAAAATCATTCTACAAATTATTTTTCTAAACAATATTTGGTAATAATTCATATGAAATTCAATAGTTTCATTAGATGATCGATGAAACTACACAAAGGAGATTGAAATAAATCCAAAATCCATTACCAGACTATAGGGATATGTCCTCATATTCTCATTTATCGTGAGGGACATGATCATATACCTACCCATTTTTAATGGGGTAATAAAATAGAACCACTAATGGAAAAAATATCTATCTAGTATGACTCATATACATAGAATTAATTGGTATACTATGTAGAGATAATTCATAAGGATATCCAGAAATGAGAAGATAATATACCAAATCCATGATCTTATTTAATCATTGGTTGGAAGTTATACAATAAATTTTTTACAACTCCAATCTACAGTGGAAAGGGACTCTACCCACACCCTATCTTGGATGTTCGGTTATCTTTAATAATATATTTATTCCCCAAGATACTCATATCTTTAATTATATTGTCTATCCCAATAATAATCTACTTGATGTACCCCCTCATGAAAATAAAAGGACTATAAATGTCGACTATCTTAATTATTTACACTATTAAATTACTCCTAACATTGACAAAATGAAATTAAAATATTGTACTCTTTTGAAAAAACATTGAGATCTTACTCTGATGGTAATTCTTAATGTAACAGTTCATTAAAATGAGATGTTACTCCTCATAACCAATATAATCATAGAGTTCCCTAACAGAGGGAATTACTCGATGGATTGTGGTTGATGGATCCCATTATATCAGTAACAAGTTGTGTGAAACTACTTATATAATTATAAGAAACCCCTAACCCCTTATATATATGAAGTGGAAATTCAAAAGGATAGATGGATTATGTGGATGGTTTTTTACCAGAAGATAATAAATATTATGAAGAAATGTTGAATTAATTGGTTGATGAAAACATCCTAAATATTTTTCAGGTATTTAAAATTCTTTTGTGACACTATAGACATTATAAACGAATAATTCATTCCATATTCACATAGAAATATTTAAATACATTTATTTTATATTGTTTAAGAACCTCCTTTATATGGTATATGATGATCATCACTCAATAGTAAACATGATTTATATTCAATAAGACTTGAACTTTTTTGATGGATCATAAACTAAGAGTAAAATATACAGGGCTTTCAATCATCATGTATCAATAGTCTAGTGTCACTATATGAAATAATTACTGACTCATCATCTGACATACATATATGGGAATTGAGTGATTATGGATACTTTCAACTCACTTCATTATCAAGTCAATAATTTACCCTAAATATGAACATATATAATTTCATTATCATATGATAGGTCACTAGTTCATTTAAATGATATTCCAGTTCATCAATACAACAAATACATAATGTTTTTATGGCTCAAATGATCTGTAATCAGAGACATTGTTTCATTGGTATGATCCTAATAATAGAATAGTGAATAAAATGGATAAATTGAAAAATTAAATTAATTGATCCAATGTACCATAGGATTATTTTATTTAGAAAATAGATCAGTATATATTTATCCACTAACATTGACTCATACTCATGATATGATACACCAACTCAATAAGATTATTACAGTAGTCTCTATTTGTTATATATGTGGGAATCTATATCCTACAAATCTGGAAAAAATTTCATAACCATCACTACTCTTGGTATAATAAAATCGACAATTTTCTAGAATATATCATGAATAAATCAATATAAACCCCATAAAATATAGTTGGGGGTATTTTTTCCCCCACTCCAATCCAAACCCTTATGAATGGGGGAATTATATATTTTCCACACTAGGAAAACAAATATTTTTTACATTGGTAAATTATTTATAGTAGTCAATTATTATGTCGTTGCTACATCAACATGACACACACTTATCACCTAGGTAATATTTGGTTATGATAGTAATGTATTACCTCATGATAACATTTTATATATAAAAAAAGTCATATATTTATATATATAATAAGAAATTAAAAAATTAATATTCAGAACCCTAAATGGACTACATTTGAAGGTGACCTACATAAATCCCATTTAATATTTCTAAAATTAGGCCATGTAGAAGAAATCAATATACACTTTTAGAAGGATACATCAATGTTGACTCTCCTTTCGTCACAGAATCTAAAGATTGGAAAAGGGGAATATCTGAGCTCAAAGTGATTCAACCTTTGAAGAAAATATCAAAAATCGACAAAGGCATGAACAAAGGATCAAAATCACCTACACCGCGCAAGTTCTATCCCTGTTGCGCAAGTCCACTTGCGCGACTCCCTTATGGTCGCGCATGTGACTTGAAAAACCTAAGTGATAACCCCCCCGTAACCACCCAGGGTCTTCTCCTGCCTATAAATAGACCCTGTGGGCCCCCCATTCGAGAGGATCTTTTTTTCCAGAAACTCAGATTGAAGCTCCTGATGCCCAAGTCTCTTCTCAAAGATTCCAAAAAACTTATAAGGTAATTTCTTACCTAGAACGGGAGATCTAAAGAGAGGGAGTAAGGCCTATGTGTTGAAACTCATCAACACTTGCATGCCTGAGTGGTCAGCCCTTAAGGGAAGTGGTCACACTTGGGCGTTGCCTTATTCCTCTGATAGAACTTGCGCGTCCCTTTTTTGGAAGAACGTCAAGAGGATTTTAAAGGTTGTAATAAAGATTCACTCAAGTATCTCAAATGCTGGTTGAATATCACGCAACTACCCACCATGTCGCGCAGGTATACCTGCGCGACCAATACTTGCACACCGGCACAATACCTGCGCGCCTTCCAAGACTTGCGCGCCCCTTCCTTTTTGGGTGCCTTTCTTGCCCATTTCACCCCTCTTAAGCCATTACACCTTTCCTTTTTAATATTCAGTCTTCAAGACACTCTTAAAATCCATTTATGGCATGATTTCTTGATTTGACTTCCTTATTTGAAAGGAATTCTGTGGAATATCTCTCAAAACCTAGTGATTTAAATATTTTTATGTCACCAAATATGAAGAGTTCATTCATTCAACCTCATCCTTTAAGATGAGAGAATCCTTAAACCTGGGTCTCTTTTTCAGGAATAAGTCCCAGTCATAATCATGGGCTTCCTTTTTAGGAGTAAGCCCCATGTCCTCTAACCTAGGCCTCCTTTTCAGGAATAAGTCCCAGTCATAATTATGGGCATCCTTCTTAGGAGTAAGCCCCAGATCCTCTAATTTGGGATTCCTTTTCAGGAATAAGCCCCAAGTCCCTTAAATTCTCTTTAACCAGTCCTAATTTATGTTTGATCTGGGATTCCTTCTCAGGAGTAAAACCCAGTTATCAATCCTCTCCTAATTTGGGTTTCCTTTTCAGGAAAAAGTCCCAAGTTAGAGTATTCAAATCTCCCTGAAGCACATATACCTTTATGGACCCTGTTCCTGGATTTTCTCCCTAAAGTAAATCCTATACTTCATTTATCTGGGCAGTCATATATACATAATCCCCAAACCATTTCTTATGATTATATTTTTCAGGGCCCAATTTTCTATTTTATTACCAAGACCTCTTGTTTCTCACACCGAGCATGACTCACGTGAGATTACAGAGTAAAAGTAATTATGACATCCTTCTTTGAGCCATCAATCATAAACATTATACTCCCTTATTCGAACTATGTGGGTTCTGAATCCTTTTCCAAAACAAAGGATACGTAGGTAGCCCAACTATGGGTTCGATCCCAACTCTGAAATAATTCATGTCCTTCTGAATGACAATAAACTTCAAGTTCCCCACTGAATGGCTTTAAAACTATTCTAGTCATCATAATGACCAAGAGACTTTTATATAAATATTTTGATGGATACCATTGACCAAGAATCTCTAAATAGATATAGATGATTCCTTATCGATGAAGAACCTCGAATACATATAAAATAATCTCAAAAATTTTAACATATTTAATCATTGATTGTTAAACTGAAGGAAAGCTCATTTTATACTTGGTAATATAATAAGTATTCACGAACATAACTTAAATCTATAAAGAGAGTCCCGGAATAGATAATAATTCCCCTCAAAAAGGTGTGATGAGTCCGACCTCCCATCCTCTCGACCAATGCAAATTCCTCATCCTCATCAGTCCACAAGCTAATGAGCGCCTACCTTTGGAAAGTAGGGCCAAATGGATGTGGAATCATTGGATGTTTCCAGTTCTACGAACAAACCCGTTAGAAACAGATCGGAACGTTTGAATCTCCCATCCAGGAGGTCATCCCCGAATTCCGAGGGAAACAAAAAATGGTGAACCCGACGTGAATCCTGAACCAAGTTAAAGTTATGTTTTACCTATTTGTTAAGACCCTATTTAAAACTCAATAAGAGGGCTAACAAAAACAATCATTGACATGTGTGCTCATCCAAAGGATGAAGTGGCTGAATTTTATCTTGATTACGTCTGTTATATCAAACATGCACTCTTTTCCAAGATCTTTTGTATTTCCATAATGGCTGCTCTCAAATTCACATTTGTGAATACTACTGCTGCAAATACCACTGCTGCTATTCCTACTAGATCGTCATCCGCTCTGAGGATGACATCACCTACTCAGCATCTTCAAAGCTGTGTATCAAATGCGCTGGTTAAGGAGTATCGTCAACATAGTACCATCCCAACTCTGGAGGCTGCCCGACAGGACCTCCAAGTGAACAACTCACACAGGTCGTCCGGACAACGACGACCAGTGATCAAGAGGCAGGCGGTGCTGACTACCGTCTCCAACCGTTTTGGGTCGTTATCCCCAGAACGCAAATTCCATTGGCTCCCTTACTCTGAGGAAGTGAATGAGAAGGTCCCTCAGGTCCTTAATTCAAAAAGACAGGAGTCCTTCCCGAGGCATCCCATCAACAATCGCCGCCAGACTTGTGCGGCAGTGCGCCCTCAACATGATGAGGGTACCGACTCCAGGCATTCAGCTCAGGTTCCTCGAACCCGAGCAGGCAAGACGAACCGCCAGAGACGGAATCCGGTTAACAATGGGCAGGTTTTCATCCCTTCCATCTCCGGAGAAGTCCACCAACCTAACATGGTGGCGAACAACGAACAGGCACACACACCTGTCCGTTTTAAATCCGTTGTCCAGCAAACTCGTCTGGCAGAATCAAGCCAATCCCGCCAGGAAATTCCGGCAGAGTACTATAGGTAGGAACATACACCTACTTATACATCATCAGTTAGTCAGCAGGATCGCCTGACTACATATGATGGATCTCGTCAACCGCGTTTGGTGAAGTGTAATCAGCAGGAACATACACCTGCTAGTACTAATTAAGACTACCAACAATCTCGTTTGGTAGTGCATGGAGAAGTCAGTCAGAAAGCTCCGACGACAAACAGTAGGCAGACTCAACTCTCTGCCTCCAGAATTGAGTACTGTCAGGAATCACTGACAAGAAAAGGGGGATAGGAGCATGCACATACGCCTACTCCAAGCCCGAAATGGACCTATATCCCTGTTCCGGCAGCTGAAGTCACCAAACTTATTTTGTCAATGGTGAAGGAGTAGAAGAAAATTCATGCTCATATTCTGGATGCTTGCCAGGATATCATAACATCTTCAGCATCATCTCAGGGAAAGACACATAAATCTATCCCTAGCAGTGGAGTGACACATCAACGATTCACTCCGGAACAGACACACACATCTGTTCCAGTCCAAGAGGGTTATGGGGCATACTCCCCCATATCATACGGACAACCAAGTCAGGAACATACACCTGATTTGAGTGGAGATCGTCAGCCTAACCTGACCATATTTTTCTGATCAGGCACATACACCTTCTCAGAGTAACCACTTTCATCAACAAGTGGTTTCCAAAGCGAGTAAGAAGGCATCGAAGAAAATGATCCTCTCAGCACAGTCAGGAGATCAAAGGCCAATTTGTAACAAGGCCTTGCTTGATGCTGGTGTTCTTGTAGCCCTCATACATTTATCTGTTGTAATTCAAGATTCTACTCCCTCAGTTCCCAATAACGGGAACATTAATTCCAAAAGTCTTCAACAGACACTTCCTCATGAAGGATTGCTTCATGAAAATTCGGTCAATCTTGAAGTGTCTTCTTCAGATGAGAGCCACAGGAACCCTCTGTGTGGTCAGAAGACCAAGGAGAAAGAGATCTCATCTTTTGCTGTAACCCATTATGGTGGTCATCCCCATGATGATGAATTTTGCTACGAAAGTCCTCTCCGTAGTAGTGAATCACATTGCCTAGAAAATACTACAGTGGACAATGTAGTGCCGAGAAAGCCCTCTTATCTTGAGGCACTTGAAAATGCGAAACCAGTCATGTCTGTTGCTTTATCACTAGGAAGTGAAATACTTTCTCAATCAGAAGATAGCCCAGGGTGTAGGTCATTCTCCGAACCACCCCTAAGTCATGCATCTTCTAGTTTGATCAATGATATCTATACCAATCTTGTTGAATCCGATGAAGCAACATGGAAACACCAACTCTGGTCAAAATAGGTAGAAGAATCCTCATTTAATGATAAAGAGGAAATGCTGAACATGAGGAAAAAACTGGCAAAAAGTGAGGTACCCGTCATGTTTTGGCCTTTGGCTGACTCCTAGTATGACATTCCAAAGATGTTGACGGAAGATGGAGTCCATGATATTCGTCTCAACATATGGAAAACTCTTTGTCAATTGAAGAAGAAGGTATTATCTTATGATGAATATGAAAATCATCTTAAGATAATAGAAGGGATACAACGTCAGATTGATTTGGCATCTCTATCAGTCTCTCGGTATCCGAAGGCTGAAAAGCAATAGAGAACCCTTCAATGTTCATGCCTTGGCGCACTAAGAAAATTGTGTCAGTTAATTGCCAATGCTCCATCTGGTGTTCATATAAGAGGATGGGGTGTTCACGGAGCACTACATTTCACAGTGCTTTTCAGTTAGAAAAGCCCGCCGAAAATGGTCTCATGCAATGTTATTACCCATGGCCGGCCACAGTCAATGGGCTTTGTTCATAATCAAAATCTTGCTCAAGAACAGGCTTCAACTAGTTCCTCTCAAAATCACGCATATAGAGAACATGTTTTTGAATTGCTACTACATCAAGCATGCGAGAATATTGAACAAGCCTCTCGTATGGAGCAAACACATCATCAAATGATAGATGTTTCGGAAATCATCCAACTGTCTGTTAAACCAGGTGATAAAAGTGGATACAGGCTAATTCATCTAGCTAATTTCCGAACTAAGATTCGCAAGATCAAGAGAGATTTTAAGAAGGTCTCATACATACCATGTCAAGAGCCACCCCAACTTGTCAGACTGGGGACTCCTTTAACCCAACACTCAGAGTCAACAAATGGGATTCGAGGAGTTGAGCGGAAGCAGCAGGAACATCCCCAGTTCTCGAGACTGGGGACTCATTCAAATCATCAATCCCCTTCTCAGAGAATATCAGTCTTTTCTCGATTGGGGAAGAAGCCCCAAGAGTAACGAAGAACAAAATTAGCAGGAGATTCCCTCTAATTTATAGCTCATCAAGAAGTTCCTAAAACATTAAATCAACAAAAGCCAATGTATCATCAAAGACATGAAAGAAGACAATATCACAGAAATGTTGATAGAAGGAATGTGATGCATTATACATCAATCAATGTCATCAATGTCGTTGTTTCTAATCCACCAGAGGAGACTCACTCAGGGGAATCAGATGAAGAGCATACTGCTCAAGAAAATGTACGCGCCAATACAAATGAAGAAGGTGTGCGTACACGATGTCAAAGGATTACTCAGAACCTAGGAAATCCACTTCCTTATCTCCAAAAAGTATCCAAAAAAGGGTGGGGAAAGAATCAGGTTACATATCCTTCCTCTGGAGAAGGTAAATCACTCTCGTTAGAGAAAAGGTTTGCACAACAAGAGGAAGAAATGAAATAACTAAGAAGGTTGAATGCAGAACTACTTCAGAGTAGTCTTCTTCTTAAAAATGCTGAAGTACGATAGCCAAAGGAATTTGTTGTAACTACTGAGATGGATTAGGAATATCCTCCTTTATCAGTACACCCTCATAGGTCTAATCCTATGGGTCAAACGCAACAACTGTTGGCAGTGCTACCATCATTTGCAGCACAAATCACCACGTCTGTCCAAGCTCCATTCATTGCACCTACCCAAGACCAAATTCAACCCGATGTTTCTCAAAAGTTAATAACTACTATTGAGTCATTAATATCTCGGTTATAAACTATGGAAGGGAAACGGGCGCAAGTTCAACCTGAAAAGAAAGTTTACCCTGAATGGGTAGATTCAATTTCTCCTCCATCTAGTTTTGGAAACCCAGTTTTCCCTACTTTTAATGGATCAGGCGACCCTGAACAACATTTGATGCATTACGTGTCTTGTTGTGATCCTATGATGGGAACTCCAGAGAAGCAAGAAGCAGTGAAACTCAGATGATTCGTGCGAACATTGCAAGGACCAGCTTTTGTCTATTATGCAAGCTTGCAATCTCGGTCAATAATCGGATGGGAGGATCTTCGTCAAAAATTCCTTCTTCAGTTCAGATCAACTATGCCAAAAACAACAGTTTTCGATCTTACAAACTGCAAGAAAAGGGATAATGAAAGAGTATCTGATTTCATTGCTCGCTATAAGGGATTAACGTATTTCCTGAGTTTAGCACTCCCTCAGGAAGAGCTGTTTCCAATCTGTGTGGAAAATTTGTGTGAAAAATTACGCACTCCATTGATCCCTATGAAATACACAGGAGGGTTTCGAGACCTTACTTCAATCGCTCAACAGATTGAAGATTCCCTTATACAGGCTAAGGTTAAATCTCGTGTAATTCCATCAGCTTCAGGAAGGATAATGGGTAAAGCAGAAACTGCTACAGTTATTCTTAAACAAGCGCCTATAACTATTTCTACTTAAAAACCTTCATCTTATCGAAGGGCTCCACCTCCTGAACGCCAACAAAAAAGGCTGTTTCGTCTAATTGATCAAAGAGATCAACGATGAAAACAATTTGAGGATTTGAAGAGTAAAACATACTCTTTCCGAAATGATCATGTTCCTGGTTACTTCATTTCAGCTCTGGAAAATAATTTGGTCCAATTACCAGTGCCCAGAAGACCAAACAAGGAAGGAGATGAGGACCGTTCCAATTATTGTCCCATTCATCAAATGTTGGGGCATCCCATCCAGGAGTGTTTTGTCTTTAAAAACCTCCTGCAAAAGATGGTCGACTTGGGACAAGTCAAGTTGAAAGGTTCTTCGGCTCTGATAGCATGTGTTACTGCTACAGTTCTAGAGGAGGATGGTGAATGGCAAGAAGTGAAAAGCAGAAATGCACAGAAGTATGATGATTGGATGGTCATAAAGACAATCAACCAGACTCATGCCATTTTGTGAACACAATTAAAGAAACCAATTGTGTCTTCTACCATGAATATTGCGGTAAAACCCTCTTTGTCAGAGGGAAAATCCTCAAAGAAATGTTTTGATTAAAAGAAGAAAAAAGAATCAGATGAAGATGAGTATGTGTCAAACCCTATATTTTCTTTGACTCTGGCAGACTTTATGCCATCTACTTCAAAACCACGGGCACCGCCCCATCAAACGGCATAGCCTAAACAGGCTAGTCAGGCAGAGCCTTTATTAGACGAAGAGTTAATCATCGGTTCTGTTAATATGATTCAATTAACATATCCGTATTCTAGTCATAATTTCAATTTTGATGAGCCTGAATTCCTTGTATCAGATAAGAGAATCCGAGGAAGTTCCCAAGGTTTAGGATATAGGGGAAGAAGTGGATCATTCCGAAGCCACTACTCCAATTCTATCCCTGCTAGCACTGTGTACGCAGTAGAAACTTATGGTAGAGCCCTTCAGCGAGCTAAAAAAGAACAAGCAAGTTTTTTCTGCTAATAGCCAACTCAGTCTTGGCACAGTTATTTTAGAAGACCGATTGAAGGGTCCATCTTCTTTATCTCATCAGGTAAATGGATATAATTGGTCTAATCTTCAAAAACCAAGGATGTTGCCAACTTCTATCCCAATACAAGATGCATCAGCTTCCAAAGCATCTGCTTCCAAGGTACCCGCTAAACTGCATATTCCTATTGGGAAACGCAGACCTTTAGATCAAAAGTATGATATATTGAAACACTTGGCCCAAGTACCAGCCATGTTATCAATTTGGGATGCTTTGAATCTATCAAAAGATCTTCGGGAAGCACTCATCGAAGCTTTGTCAAGTCCTCGGGAGTTTAAAGCTGAAATTGCTACAGCTGAAGTCCATCACATAGAGAATAATCTTGTAGAATGCCATCCAGTGATATCTTTTACTGATAAAGATGAAGATGATGTTGTGCATGGGCACATAAAACCTCTATAATTATCTGGAAAAGTCAATGGTGTAGATATCCGAAGAGCTTTCATTGACAATGGTTCAGGAGTCAACCTCATGCCCATTCGTACACTTCGTCGATTGGGCCTCACGGAATCTGATTTATCTCCTTCTACCATGATGTTACAATGATATGATAAAAATGAACAAGAACCACTGGGCAAAGTTACACTTAGAACTCAGTTTGGAAATCTTGTATCCAATTTGGATTTCATGATTGTTGACCAAGACTCAGCTTTCAACGTCTTGCTTGGAAGACCCTGGCTACATCAGCATGCAGATATCCCTTCATCATACCATCAATGTCTCAAATACTGTTTCAATGGTCATGTTGGAACATTGTATGGTGATAAGACACCGTTCAAGACATGTGAGTCTCAATACATTGAGGCATACTTTTATCACATGAAGGGAAGAGTAAAATCTACAGTGAAGGAAATTACCAAAGTTAACGCTCTATTTGGTTTGGATAAAATTCGAATAAATCCATTTACACATGTGAGTATAGATTATGTGTTACCTATCAGTCAAATTGACAAAACAGGCCCAAATCAAAATACTCTTATGGAAAGATCCATAATGTCAATTACGGCAATTGAGCCAGATAACATGGGAGAAATTGGTAACCTACCAAACAGTGATGGAAGCACAAGTGGTGACGTCTTCATTTCATCTGCTGAAATCCAACAGGTCTATACTTCTCCAATCAGGCCAGAAGAAGTTATAACATCATCGGAGGTGAATAATGATGTCAATTCTCAATCCATCATCTCCTCTTAATTTCCCAAAGAAGGCCCTTTATCATCAATAGGGTCGGAAATGGAAGCTTCTTCTTCAAAATGTGCAAATTTTGACATCTCTCTTGATCATGAAAATTTCGTTTTGTCATCTACTATGCAAGTAGAAACGATAGAAATATCACATGATGAAGAGGAAGAGGAAGATCTTAGAGATGCTCCTCCAGCATTTGAAGAAGGTGTCTCTACCACTGTGGATGAACTCAAAGAAATAAATCTGGGTATAGAGAAAGATCCACGCCCCACTTTAATTAGTGTGGCCATGACCCTTGAAATGCAAGAAATGTATACTTCTTTTCTAATGCAAAATAAAGATATTTTTTCTTGGAACTATACAGAAATGCCTGGGCTTGATCCTGATATTTCTATTCATCATTTGGGTTTACCAAAAGAACATCAAGGATTTAAGCAAGCCGCGAGAAGAACACACCCAACTTATGCTTCCAAAATTGAAGCTGAAGTGGATAAGCTGATCAAAGCTAAATTCGTCAGAGAAGTTCAGTATCCCAAGTGGTTGGCTAAATTTGTCCCTGTAAAGAAGAAGAACGGACAAATTAGGGTTTTCATCGATTTCAGATATCTTAAGCGGTATTGTCCTAAAGATGATTTCCCAGTTCCGATTATAGAACTCTTAATTGATGCAACCGCTGGCTATGAAGTACTTTCCTTCATGGATGGATATTCCGGATATAATCAGAACCAAATGGCCCTAGAAGATGAGGAATCTACAGCCTTCAGATCCCCTCAAGGTGTGTTTTGTTACCGGGTGATGCCCTTTGGTTTAAAGAATGCAGGTGCAACATATCAACGCGCCATGCATCGTATCTTCAAACCTTTCTTAGGGAAGTTTGTTGAATGCTATGTAAGTGATTTGGTGGTTAAATCCAAACAACATTCTAATCAATTGGCTGATTTGGAAGTCATATTCCACAAGCTTCGACAACATAATTTGAAGATGAACCCCTTAAAATGTGCTTTTGGGGTAACCTCAGAAAAATTCCTTGGCTTTGTTGTACGCCATCGTGGTATTAAAGTCGATCCCGAGAAGACCAAATCAATGCTTGGTATGTCACCTCCTCAGAATTTGAAACAATTAAGAGGACTTCAAGGATACTTAGCCTATATTCGGCGTTTCATCGCCAATTTGGCAGGCAAAAGTTTACCCTTTACCAAATTATTAAAAAAAGGAGTCACTTACCAGTGGACTGAATAATGTCAATAAGCATTTGATGTTCTCAAGAAATACCTGTTGAGTCCACCAGTACACATGCCACCTGTTGAAGGTAGACCACTTATCCTCTATGTGACAACTCTAGAGCGATCATTGGGTGACTTTCTCGCTCAAAAGAATGATGCTGGGAATGAAAATAGCCTCTAATATCTAAGTAGAACTATGCTTGAAGCAGAAACCCGGTATTTAAGTATTGAGAAGTGTTGCCTAGCATTAATCTTTGCAGTTCAGAAACTGATACACTACCTGCAACATCACGGGGTCCAATTGGTATCTTGCAATAATCCGCTCAAATTCATCCTTAGTCATCCAATGCTTACAGGACGTCTAGTAAGGTGGGCAGTTATTTTGCAGCAGTTCGACATTCAGTATGTATCTCAAAAAGCAATAAAGGGCCAAGCTCTGGCTGATTTCATGGCTGAACATCCTTCAGTGGAAGACACGTCTTCAGATATTGATCTCCCTGATGAGGAAGTTTTTTCTATTCAATAGTGTCCTCAAACATGGGGAAAGTATTTTGATGGTGCTTCCAGAAGTCCAACAGGGAAGAAAATTGAAAATCCTAAATTCAACAAAGTTTGTTTAGGAATTTTACTCATTTCTCCAGATAAGGCATTGTTACCTTATTCCTTTTTATTGTGGGAAGGTGGTACCAATAATGAAGCCGAATACCATGCTCTTATCACAGTCTTGGAGTTAGCACTTCAAGAACAAGTGAATCACGTAAAGGTGAAAGGTGATTCAGACCTGGTAATCAAAGAAGTCAATGGGGATTATGCCATCAGAAAAGAAGAGTTAATCCCTTTGTATGATTACGTCAGAAAGTTAATGGCAAAATTCCCTTCAGAACCGACATTTTCTTATGTCCCAAGATCACAAAATGCTCAAGCTGATGCACTGGCTAATATAGCCACAACTCTAACAGATCCAAATCGGGACGAGACAACCATCAGTATTGCCCACCGTCGTGCTATTTCACCTTATGTTCAAGCCAGAATAGAGGAAATTAATGAAATTAGTCCAATTCCTGAACCGTATGGTCATACTACAGGATGGATGTCACCTATTAGGGAATACCTTCAAAACGGAACACTTCAACCTGATAGAGCTGAGAAAGAACAAATCCGACGACGTGTGGTCAATTTTACTCTTTATGATGGCCCAAACCACCTAGAGAAAATTCTCTAAAAACGTGGTTTTGATGGAGTTCTCATTAGATGAATTGATGGTGAAGAGATAATGGCTGTCATGAAAGAAGTACATGCAAGAGTCTGTGGTGCCCACCAGTCTGGACATAGATTGTCTGATCAAATTCGAAGGCTTGGATACTTTTGGCCTTCAATGATACAAGATTTTGTTGGTTTCACAAAGAAGTGTCATTCATGTCATGTACATGCCAACTTCACTCATCAACCTCCAGAGTTGCTTCATACAGCTAAATACTCATGGCCATTTGCTACATGGGGAATGGATGTAGTGGGACCTTACCCTTCAGCTACGACCAAGCAATTTAAGTATATTCTTACTGCTACTGATTTCTTTTCCAAATGGGCAGAGGTAGTACCTCTCAAAGAAGTCAGTTCTAAATGCATTGTTAGCTTCATCAAGTCTAACATCATTACTAGATTTTGTGTCCCTCATTCCATATTGACGGACAACAGCACAAACTTCTGTTCTTTTGAGGTGAAGAAATTGTATCAAGAATACAACATTAAATCCATCCATTCATCTCGGTATCATGTTGTGGCCAATGGCCAAATAGAAGCCTTTAACAAGACTCTTTCAAATATACTTCAAAAAATGGTGGATAAAGATATGAGGTCATGGCCTGATAAACTCTTTCATGCTTTATGGGCTTATCGGACTACCACCCGCAATGAAACGCAGTCAACTCCATATTCGTTGGTATATGGAACAGAAGCAGTCTATCCAATTGAAGTTCAATTTCCCTCACCTAGAGTAGCCATTTGTGATCAGTTATCTACAGTTGAGAAATCCCAAAAGCGATTGAATGAATTGGAACGGTTAGATGAGAAAAGATTGTGCACTTTGCACCACATGGAAACCTATCAGAATCGAATAGCACAAGCATTTAACAAAAAATTTCATCTTCGTTCATTCATTCAGGGAGAATTGGTATTCGTTCTCAGAACTCCAATGATACCAGGAATGAAACCTCCCAATCTTGAGCCAAAATGGGAAGGACCTTATTCAATACATAGGGTCTACACCAATGGAGCTTATTCATTAATCTTGATGGATGAAGAACTCCTTACTAATCCAACTAATGCCAGATTTTTGAAGAAATATTTTGTATAAAATACAAAGTATTCACAAGATGTCCCCACAACATGACACTAAACTGTACAGCACCAGTTAATCCTTGCTATATGATGTTAAACTATACAGCAATGGTCCAGTATGACCTTAAACTACAACTTTTTCCCACACGACATTAAACCGTGAAAAAGTTCCCTAAAAAGTCATGTATGAATTTAAACTACACCATGGTCCTGTATGAAATTAAACTACAGCATCCATGGTCCATGCATATGACCCTAAACTATTTAAAAGTCCCTTACGTCCAGCAAGATTTTAAACTGTGACTTCCTAACTACATGACGCTAAACTGTATAAAAGTCCCTTACGTCCGGAGAGACGTTAAACTACATAAACTGTAAAAAAATCCCCATTGCGTCTAACATGACGTTAAAATGGTGCACTCTTTTGTCCTCACTACATGACATTAAACTACACAGTTCCCCCCTTTCGTCCAACATGACGTTAAAATCTATTGTTACCATCTTCCTAACTACATGACGCTAAACTGTACAGAAAGTTCAAAATACGTCTTACATGACATTAAACTGTATTTCGTCCCTGCTACATGACACTAAACTACGCAGCACCAATAGTCCTAACTGCAAGACTTTAAACTGCATAGTCCCTTTATATGTCTTATATGATATTAAACTATGCATCATTAAAGTTGTTGTTACCTCTTGTTTCTCACACCGAGTATGACTCACGTGAGCTTAGAGAAAACCTCAACCGTAACACTCTCTTTGGGCCGCTAACCATGTATATGTCCCAACAACATTTTTTTTATTAGATTGTTGTCCCCACGAACAACTTGATCATTAATTCAATCTTTAATTGAACTACACAGACTTTGATCCTTGCCCTCTAGGCTGGGTATGTAGGAAACCTCCCAGGGTTCAAGCCCAAAAACAATCTCTTCACATTGGTTCACCACCATCTCATATGATGTTGATTCATGAAACCGCCCCTAGAATCAATATCTTTACATTGATTCACTTTCGTCCTTGTTATATGATATTAAACTATGCAACACATTTTTCAGGTATGACAATAAACTACAATACTCTTTGATTTCCACATTTGAGAGATAACTATTATTGACATTGATTTTTCAATCATGTTTCATTTCAAAAGTCTATGTGCATACATGGTAACGCCTAAACTTTTTATCTCTGGTTAAACCATCATTGCAATAAAGTCCCCTTTCACCCTTCACATGTACGAACCAAATTTGTACAAAGGGTAGTTCTAGAACAACGTGAGCTTGATTCCCATCCTTATGGGATACGTAGGAACGTTCGAGTATCCCTCGAATCCAGCCCCAAGTCTTTTGGTCCTAACACCAAATTTCACTTTCAGTCCCTTGGCTGAAAAGTCCTCATGAAAACACACACTGTGTATTCATTATTATGGTCCGAACTCTATGACCCTAAACTAAGGTCTCTCATATTTTCGTCATGCACGATGTTAAACTGCATTTCAAGAACTACGTATGTCTTGATTCTCATTCTTATGAGATACGTAGTAATGTCCAAAATTTCAATTCAGGACCCAGCCACAATATGATTATGGTTATTATTGACCTATGTATCTCTATATACATTGGAGAATACCCATATTTATGTGTTATAATCCTAACCTTAAATATTTTCAGATCTTCATAACCCTTTTCATGACTTTTAGTCACAAAAATGTCAAACTTCTGAGAATTCTTTTTGCCTGACTATGCAGTATGTGCCCATAGGTGGCCTTGCATAAACAGTCCACATAACAGACTTGTTATCCAAAATATACTATTTTATTTAACTATGTAGCCAATGCCCTTAGGTGGCCCTGCATAATTCAACCCCCTGACGGGTTTGTTAAATAATGATAACTTCATTCTTGGGATGAATGCCTCTTTTTTCCTTATTTGTCTTAA
This sequence comes from Viscum album, assembly GCA_963277665.1. Taxonomy (NCBI): domain Eukaryota; kingdom Viridiplantae; phylum Streptophyta; class Magnoliopsida; order Santalales; family Viscaceae; genus Viscum; species Viscum album. The sequence goes on from OY728131.1 coordinate 1,278,346,939, forward strand.
ACGACATTATGTAGGGATCCGCAAAAAATATTCATCCTTAACATATTTGTCACATATCCTTTTTCATGATCTGAAAGTATTCAAGACTATGGTTTATTCTTCTTCCCTACGTTTGGGTCAGACCTTCGTAGGAGTGATATTCATCCAGTTCTTCGATAATCTTGTCTGGAAATATCCTCTCCATATTCAAGTACCTCTTTCCATACAGAAAACTCTATACTTTAGAGAATTTGAATCTCCATAAACTTTCACTGGCTTTTAGCACTAGGAAAGTAAATTTCTTAGAGTTCTTTTTGCCTGACTATGCAGCACGTTCCCATAGGTGGCCTTGCATAAACAGTCTACATAACAGACTTGTTATCCAAAAGATAATATTTTTTTTAACTATGCAGCCAATGCCCTTAGGTGGCCCTGCATAATTCAACCCCCTAACGGGTTTGTTAAATAATGGTAACTTCATTCTTGGAAACTAATTCTTCTAATGCCTTTTAGCTCTTTTTCATATCATTCCTCAGATTCAAATATTCTTATGTCATAACATACATATTTTCCCTCATACTTGAGTATGGTAATATGTTTTCAGAAAAATTTTCAAGGAATTGAATAAATTTTAATCCATTTTGGTCAAAGCTATTTCGACCATAAACATTAGTCCCTTTATGTCCGGCATGCATGACTTTAAACTGCCCACAAAAGACAAAGGAAATATGAATAAAAGTCAAGTTCCAGCTCACTAAATAAATATTTTTGTATGATATAGGTAATATTGAGCAATTAAAAGGTTCAAAGTTTGTAGGGTTATTTGTAATAATCCTAGTAAAAATCAAACTATGCTTACTAAGCCCATTGTCTTAAGTAAATTTGAAGCAGGTAGTGAAAAAATGCAGGTACAAATGATTGAAGATGAAAGTGTTTTTCAATGATAAACAAGATTTAGAAGAACATCCACAGACTGGAGTCTCTTCTCTTTTTCATGAATTACAAGAGGCTTTCAACATAACTCTTCATTTGATTTACGACATCCTGAGATTTATCAGCAGTTACTTGAAGCTCGTGCACTTGACCAGCTTCACTCTTTTCAGCTTGATGAAGTGCCTTCTTTGCACCTGTGATGGCTTTCATGCCATTCATATGAAATTCTTCCAATGATTTATTAAGCTGATCAAGTTCCCCAATAACAGCATCTAACAGTTGCTGGAGTTGCACCTGCTGGACAACTTTTTCTTTGATTTTATACATCATCTCCTTCATCTTGGCAGCATAATCAGCTTCAGCTTGGGATACCGCAGCCTCAAATTCGCCTTTATTGACTTAAAGTTTCACTCTGATCAAATCTTCACAGCTTTTTTGAGCCTGCTCCCTCCTGAAAATGATCTGTTCCACCGTGGCGTGGATCTTTTCCTATCCAAAACCACCAAGTGCTAGTATAACAAATTGGGATGACAATCGAGGAATTTTCGATGGTAGCTCTTCTAAAGGCACCCCAGATATGATGTTCCATATGTTGTTCCATGCCTTATGTCGTGAAAAGATGAACGCTTTAAGAATCTCTAGATCTGATTCAACATCATCGTCAGAGGGGGGCAAGTAATCTGTAATTAATGCACTTAAAGAAGTGCCCTGCCCTGCTTTTCCCCCCTGATTTGTGATTCTTCACTTTCAATTCCTGCTGGGGAAGAGGCTGAGGCCTCACCTCCGGATCTAGTCATTGCAGTTGATGGTCCTTCATGATTAATTGAAAGATTTAGTTAGCTTCAAAGGATAACAAAAGAATATATTGTCTTGCGAATAAAGTAAAATCACAAATATTGTTATCCCTTAGCCAAAGATGGTTCAGCAACCTGAGAAGAATTCTCCCCATATTTCCCGGTCTCAACAGGATTTTCAAGATGGGTCTCAGGAGGGTTTATTGGGATTATCTCTACTTGAGCTAATGTTTCTGCAATGGTAGGTTTGACATCAATGTCCACACCTTCTTTCGGCATTTACAGTTCATCAGCTTCTACAGAAGAAACTGCATATTGTTTTCAGTCATGGTTAGAAGTGTAAATTTAAAAAAAAACTGGGAAAAGGGTAGCACTCACGCCCAAGGTCTTCTATATAACATGACAACTTAGCATGATCATAAAATTATTCGAAAGTCATTCCTTGATTCATCATTTCATCCAATGATATTTCAGAATCCTGGTTAGTCTCACCAGTGGGAGCATTTGCATCATCTTCATGCCGACTTATGTCCTATAACCCCTGACCCTGGACAACATCTTCAGCAGTAGGAGGGATACTGGGAATGGATGCTAGCTCTTCTCCAGGAGAAACCAAGTCCGCTTGGGTCTGTGATCGTTCTACAACACCCTCTACGTCCTTTGAAGGAGGTTCAGTCCCTTCCCTCAAGGGGGAAATTGAAGAATCCCCTACAATCCTCAGAAATATGAGTAAACATGTGATTATGAGTATAAACTCATGATTATTCGAAGGACTTACCTCTACTAATGTAGCGTTTAGCTATGGATTTCCTCTTTCATTGCCTTTGCTTCTTTTGTTTTTTCGGAGTATCAATAGTCTCCCTTATTGGCACTTGGATTGGAGAATGAAAGGCTATGTCCAGCGCCTCATTCATGGCCTGCTGGCCTAGAGATATCTCGCCTGGTTCGCGAGGAGAATCAGCAGCAGCCCCGATAGGAGTACCACCAGGGCTATAATGTGGCAAAGGAACCCCAGTTCCTTTCTTTGCAAGCTGTGAGATGAAGAAAATAACTTCCTTATGTAACAAAGCTTCAAATGAAATCAAGTTGCAAAGAAAATAAGGAAAGAAAACGTATATCTTCAGGAGCCATGTACTCTTGCCATTCCTCATCTCCAGAACCACCAGCCCCCTCAGTGGCGCCACGATCAATCATTTCCATCACTGGCCTGGTGATAGGAACAGAGTCATCAGTGGCATAAATGAGCATTTCCAGCTCTCTGATGTAAGCTCGCACTTCATTGGGGTTATCTTCGTATTGAAGATTTTTCGAAGATATAAGATTTCATATTCCAAGAAGTTGTAAGCCCTCACACAAATCTAGATAGGCGGTCTCAGTACCACAGTATAAGCCCTGCCATAGCTGAACAGCCTCTGGTCTTAGATATGAAGGCTGTGAGAAGGGTCCTACAATTTTTTATTTTAATTTCATCCCAGCTCTTGTAGCTACAGATAGAGAATAAGAAAGTAAGACTTATTACTTTATAAAGTAGCAGTGATTGAAATTACTATAATGAAACAACTCACCAGGAGTTGATGGAGTGGGTATTTTAATTCTGGCCGAAGGATTATATCGGGCATGAAACCGCTTTGCTGCCGGTTGTGCCTCATCATCCCCATCATGCTAATCCGATGAATCAGTTCTAAAAGAGGAGTCTGTTGAACCTATTTCTGGTGGGGAAGTGTCATCTTCATGAGGAAGGGTTTCTTTCTCTATAGTCCTCTTACTCTTTCCCACTTGATATACTGGGTGATTCAATATCCCTTTGGGGTATGATGCTATCTAGTGTTCGGCATAATATGTAGTCAAATTATGTTCCGCTTTTTCAACTGGTAGATCAAATACTGCCCAGTCTTCTCTCTTGATGTCAGAAGCCATAGTTGTCGTGTAACCATCGGATGTTTCTCTAACCTGACATGTACCGGAGGGGATACAAAAATCTATTGAAGACATTTGAATTGGCATGCAAATCTATATGGAGCATAGGCCTCACATATGATCTCTCCATCAATCCTGCCTACTAACACACCATCGCTGCAAGCTAGCATGTATGCCCTAAAATCCAAATGGGATGTCCCATCCTCAAAAAACCGCCTAGATGGAAGACTTCCATAGGGAAAGAAGTTGAATTCTTTAAACATGCTCAGCTTCACTTTCATGTCATAACCATTAACATCTAATGGAGAAATTCCAGAGAATACTTGCACTGACGGTCTAAAAGAGCTTCCAGGAATTTGTAATCCATTCTGTACATTGTAAGTCCTGAAGTGAGTGGCGATCCATCCCCACAAAACCTGGAATGGTCCCAATAATCTTAAAGGAGATTTACCCAGGAAGACATGAAGTAAAATAATGTGAATATTTTCTCAAATGGGGGTAGATAACCCAACCATTTTTCCCTCAGCCAACTTTTCCGCAATGACGAAGGTCCATGGCCTAACGCCTTCCTTCGAATCCCTGACCGGTAAGAGATTAAAACTTAGCCACATTGCCAAGAAACCTGCCAGATGAGTTTTCTTTGGAATTCTTTGATTCACTTCATATCCCCACTTTTCAAACTCTCCTTCTTCTAGAGTTGGCCTGAATGTGCCAGGAGCTCCTCTCTTCTCAGGTTTTGGATAGGTGGTAGGACGTTTGGGCCTGGTATCCTTGGATTTCTTTTTCTTGGATCCTTTTTCATTTGGCTCCATCCCTTTCTTCTCTATAAAAAACACATTCATCCATTCTTCCGGATGAATATATTTTCTAAAATTAGTTAATGAGGTCTATGAACTCTTGAGCCTATTGAAGATCTTAAATAATTCTCGAGATAAAGAAGGAGTCTTCTCTGAATCATTCCAAGACACCTTGGGAGGCATGAATTCATCATACATATCGCCCAAAATTGGGGCCCCTGAGATCTTGTGGACATCCCAAAAACTGATACCTACTTCACCATGAGTCAAATGGAAAGAATTAGTTGCTGGGATCCAGTGGCTGAGTATCTCTGGCATGAAGTTATCATGTCTGTAAAGATATGTTTTCCCAACCCAGATAGCCTCATATATTGCAGATCTCTTCAGATCCTTGATAAACTCTCCGTAGGTCTGTCGCACCCAGTATGCCCACATCCAAGTTGGCTTCACACCTCCCCCAGGACGGAAATCCCAACTTTTTTTTCCAGCCTTTGGATTGATCCATCTGAGAATTTCAGAAGATCGAAGGATGACAATGTGGTTGAAGATCAGGTGTATGTTTTTTCAGATCTGGTGTGCAAGGGATATGATTCATCATATAGTCCTTCTCCACTGTTCCAGCAGTTAGAAATACTCCTCCACCTGAGATATTTGCTGAAGAAATGTTGGTATAATTCTGAAACCAAGAAAATGGAAGATAATTCATTACTTCTAGAATAATGACTTCTTGTAGATGACCATAGCCATACAAAGTTAGATAAGTGATTTGAGGAAAGTTGAGATGATATTTCATCAGATACTTTGCCAAATTTGGAAGATTACTATCTTTGACAGTATAATAATCATTGCCAATGATGTTCATCATATCATCTATCCTCTTGCTAGCCAGTTCATAAATTAATCCGGGTCTAAGAGCCATTAATTCTACACAAAGAGTTGAATAAGTTAATTTATAAATGAATTAATTTTTCACAAACATTGTGAAAGAAATCAAAAAAATGGCTAAGGAATTAAGGCGCGCAAGTATGGAGATGGCGAGAAAGTGTTACATGTGTCGCGCAAGTTTTTGTCGTGCATGTATCACCGCGCAAGTCCTATTACCTTGAATGTAGCGCGATAGTGAGGAAACAGTGGAAAAAGAGACTTGCGCGGTGAAGATGGCTTGCGTGGCGAGAGCTCGAGAAATTTGGGATCAGATGCTATACACGGCCAAAAGCTGTGTATTTATAGGCTAGGAAGCCTATCTGCGCGCCATACCCAGTGCGCTTAAGGCCTGCGCAGAGAGAACGTGTGTGCTGCCCTTTGCGCCATCAAGACTTGCACATAATCTTTCCTTTGGATGTCTGCAATTTCCTCAGAGTCAAATCCTCATTTCTTTCGGATCCAACTCTGAAGGGGGACTTTTGTTGACGCTCCTTTCGTCACAGAATCTAAAGATCGGAAAAGGGGAATATCTGAGCTCAAAGTGATTCAACCTTTGATGAAAATATCAAAAATCGACAAAGGCATGAACAAAGGATCAAAAGCACCTGCACCACGCAAGTTCTATCCCTGTCGCGCAAGTCCACTTGCGCGACACCCTTATGGTCGCGCAAGTGACTTGCGCGACCTATGTGATAACCGCCCGGTAACCGCCCAGGGTCTTCTCCTGCCTATAAATAGACCCTGTGGGCCCCCCATTCGAGAGGATCTTTTTTCCAGAAACTCGGATTGAAGCTCCCGATGCCCGAGTCTCTTCTCAAAGCTTCCGGAACACTTCTAAGGTAATTTCTTACCTAGAACGGGAGATCTAAAGAGAGGGAGTAAGGCCTAAGTGTTGAAACTCATCAACACTTGCGCGCCTGAGTGGTCAGCCCTTAAGGGAAGTGGTCACACATGCGCGCCGCCTTATTCCTTCAATAGAACTTGCGTGTCCCTTTTTTGGATGAACCTCAAGAGGATTTTAAAGGCTGTAATGAAGAGTCGCTCAAGTATCTCAAATGCTGGTTGAATATCGCGCAAGTACCCACCATGTCGCGTAGGTATACCTGCGCGACCAATACTTGCGCGCCGCCACAATACCTGCACACCTTCCAAGACTTGCACACCCATTCCTTTTTGGGTGCCTTTCTTGCCCATTTCACCCCTCTTAAGCCATTGTACCTTTCCTTTTTAAGATTCAGTCTTCAAGAAACTCTTCAAATCCATTTATGGCATGATTTCTTGATTTGACTTCCTTATTTGAAAGGAATTCTGTGGAATATCTCTCAAAACCTAGTGATTTAATTATATTTATGTCACCAAATATAGATAGTTCATTCATTCAACCTCATCCTTTAACATGAGGGAATCCTTAAACCGTGGTCTCATTTTCAGGAATAATTCCCAGTCATAATCATGGGCTTCCTTTAAAGGAGTAAGCCCCAAGTCCCCTAACCTAGGCCTCCTTTTCAGGAATAAGTCCCAGTCATAATTATGGGCATCCTTCTTAGGAGTAAGCCCCATATCCTCTAATTTGGCCTTCCTTTTCAGGAATAAGCCCCATGTCCCTTAAATTCTATTTAACCAGTCCTAATTTATGTTTGATCTTGGATTCCTTCTCAGGAGTAAAACCCAGTTATCAATCCTCTCCTAATTTGGGTTTTCTTTTCAGGAATAAGTCCCAAGTTAGAGTATTCAAATCTCCATGAAGCACATATACCTTTATGAACCCTATTCCTGGATTTATCCCTTAAGTAAATCCTAACCTTCATTTATCTAGGCAGTCATATATACATAAGCCCCAAACCATTTCTTATGATTACATTTTTTCATGGCCCAATTGTCTATTTTATTACCAATACCTCTTGTTTCTCACACCGAGCATGACTCACGTGAGCTTAGAGAGTAAAAGTAATTATGACATCCTTATTTGAGCTATCAATCATAAACATTATACTCCCTTATTCGAACTACATGGGTTCTAATTCCTTTTCCAAAATAAAGGATACGTAGGTAGCCCATCTATGGGTTCGATCCCAACTCTGAAATAATTCATGTCCTTCTGAATGACAATAAACTTCAAGTGCCCCACTGAGTGGCTTTAAAACCATCCTAGTCATCATAATGACCAAGAGACTTTTATATAAATATTTTGAAGGATACCATTGTCCAAGTATCTCTAAATAGATATATATTATTCTCTATCGATGAAGAACATCGAATACCTATAAAAGAATCTCTAAATTTCTTACACATTTAATCATTGATTTTTAAACTGAAGGAAAGCTCATTTTATACGTGGTAATATAATAAGGATTCACGAACATAACTTAAATATATAGAGTCCTGGAATAGACAATAATTCCCCCCAAAAAGGTGTGATGAGTCCGACCTCCCATCCTCTCGACCAATGAAAATTCCTAAGCCTCATTAGTCCACAAGCTAATGAGCGTCTACCATTGGAATGTAGATCCAAATGGATGTGGAATCATTGGATGTTTCCGGTTCTACGAACAAACCCGTTAGAAACCGATCAGAACGTTTGAATCTCCCATCCAGGAGGTCATCCCCAAATTCCGAGGGAAACAATCAATCAATGTTTTACTATATTACACTTCTGAGTCTACAAATAATTAACTAAGAAAAGTATTACAAGTGTATATTTTCTTCATGAAGAATTGTACGCTTATCCTCCCACTAATTTATAATGTTGATAATATATATACTAGAATAAAAACCAAACATCAAGTGGTATTTCATTAAATATAGTTCAGATTATCAAGATCAGGAGAATTAAATGATAAATATTGTAATCAATTTCATTAAAAAATTTCATGCATCATGACTATGACATAGTCAAAACCTGAACAAGTATTCTATAGTTTTATGATTACATATTTGTTTATAAATATTTCCTATTACTTATAATGAGGTGATGACATAGAAAATTATTTACCTAAAACACTAAAACACCATCATGTATATTACTTATCAAATATAAGCTATGGATGGATAGTGTACTCTATTGAAATTGGAATGATTTCCACATTCTTGATTGGTGGATCTCACTCCACTTCATACCAATTTACGAAACCGATTTCACATACATAAATTGTAAAAGATATTTGTAGTATCATCTCTATAATTTTATTTCCATATTTTCCCCTATAATGGGGACACAACTCCTTCATGTGGTAATAATTATTAGGTTCCTCTAAAAATAATTATTCGGGACATGTTTTTCTTGCTATAATTTCATTCTAGTAGTGTCTATCATAGGCTATGATGAACATTACTATCTGTTACTTTAATAGTTTTTCAGGAATTTAAAAATAAAATTTCATTATAATAGAAAACTATAAAGTTCATTAAAATAATAGGATATATAACATTATTAATTCATGTAAAGGACTAAAATACTAACAAAATGTTTCTCTTTCCTAGGAAAAAATGATTATGTGTATAATAGAAAAACTCTATGATGAATTAGCAATGTAGTTGAGCCCATGTAATCATCTAGGATATTATTATGAACATATAGACATAGCAAAAAATCCCGAGGAATCTATTTTATAAACTACGGATAAATATAATTCCACACAAATAGAATATAATACAATTTTTGGTACATTATTGACAATCTCATTTACTCAAAAATCATTAGTAGTTATAGTAAGATCACCATGGAGAAACTCTAAATCTCTCAGAACCTACAAAATATTGACAAAAATACAATATTTTCACAAATTTGATAATTTATTAAATCCTCCCACAATATTATGAATTAAAAAGAATAAGATATTCTTATAAAAATATTAAAATTATAGTATTATTTGTATCCATGGAAAACAACCATATAATATTTCCTTATTCTAAAAAAATGATGTTGTTGTCATTAATGATCATCCTAACATTAATACATTTACATTGATTCATGGGAAAATATATTAAATAATGCAACACATTTGATAAAATAGCCTATATAATCAATGATTTTGGAGATGTGATAATTGTAAAATCCCATGTTCAAGTTAACCATGTGCCCACCATCTAATAAGATAAAGAAAAATATTTTAAATAAGTACTAATTACATGTGAATTAATATTTGATGAATTTATTTCATGGAATAGTTGTTATTAGTCTAATACCAATTTCATGAAAACAATTTTATCCTCTTTTATGCCAATATGCACATACACTTTTCATAGAAATATTGTCAAACACATCTACATGAGGAACATAGAACTAGAAGAAAAAATAATTTGATGTAGAAATACATTTCTCCTATGCTGGAAAAAATTTCTAATACACATATATATTTATTTCCCTCAGGATTTTGATCATGGAACCAACCCCCAAAACTTAATTATCATTTGATTAAACGATACATTTATATTATAATAATGTGATACAATTAGAAGAAAAAGTTTCTGATGATAAATTATAATATTATCCTATATTCCTTACACCAAACTAGGGGGTGGATATATATTGTTCACAGAAACCCGGGGAACTTGGGAAAAATCATGTTTGACCACTCTACTCTAGAAACGTCACCAAAAAGTCCATTTAAAAGTTTTAATCTATTGGAATCAGATTCATCAAGCACAAAATAATCATGGAGAAACCCCTAAATCCATGATGTGTAATAAATTATCAATAGTCTATGATGACTAGTTGAGGGTCTACAAACATCCAATCATCCTAGATATATGGGCAGGGTAGCTAAGATCAAATCATTTGTGTTATTTAGGATTTAAAAAACCTTATAATAACAAGATCCATGTACATCATGTTCTTCATCTTCAATGTAATAAGCACATAATGATCCCTAATAATGGTTATACATAAAACTATTATTGAATTATATCTTCATGGAATAATATTATTATATCTCCAGCAAGATCTCAATATGATATGTTTCTTATCAATTAAATAATCTTATGTAATAATATCTTATGACCTATAGAGTTCACATAAGATTGAGATAATATATTTTATAACACTGATATATCTAGCATAGACTATATTGGAATAATTCTATACCACTCACTCAATTACAGAGTAATTTCTTGATGATTCCATTTATAGTATTATCAAAAACTTGAAAATTTCATGTATGTTAGATGATGTTAATATTAAAAGGGGAATGATAAATTATAGATTTTTGATTAATCATATCTTGATCTAGAAACCAATATAGTAAGTTATTACAATGAATTTTGTATCCCCTAAAAATATTAACATTCTCAGTCACATCCTCAGAGGGGAAGTCCCCTCAAAGAGATCAGACTTAAATTCCAAATTACAGATGTAATATCTCAACGTGAGTTTTGGGTTATCTAGCTTGTGAAACATATTCGTGTCTGATAAGAGGGAAATGGATTCATAGCCATATCATGATTCCATCATCTTATAATAAATAAAAAATATTCTCCTCAAATTGTAAGGATATAGTGTTTCATGGAGATACAATTCCATTTAAACATATGAATCCTTATAAAATGAGTTAGGATTATACATGAGTGATGAAAATCAATTGAATACATGGGGGTATATGGGTTTCCAAAAGAAAAACATTTTAAAAACACGACTAAATCCCACTATAACGTGTTTCTAATGATTATTTAATTATTATCAACTAATTAGATGTAAAAGAGACTACCATATACAGTAATTGTAGTTATCAATAATCACTGACCCAACTAATATAGTTTCAAAAATGATAGGGGAAGGATGAATATCAATATGAGTTAGGGTCACACCCTGAGATATTTATGCAACATGAGACAATTCAAAGATTTTGTGTTATCATTTTCCATCATTGAAATTCATTAAATCTCTTAGTTTAACTTATAGATCAGATAACCCCTTAGACCATCGATGGATATGAAAATTATCTTTTGATGACTATTTAATCCAATTATTTCCTTGAATTTTCATCTGATAATGATATAAGAAAACAATTTCAACATCTTCAGATTGATCCAAATTCTGGTACTCATGAATTAACATTCCAAGTTTATAATAACAACTTCCCCATCCTAAGAAATTATCAATATGTCAGCATACAATCTATCATTGTTGATAACATTTTGATCGAAATTGATATGGAAGGGGTAATGGATGCCCTATTATATTCCCCATTATTATTTATTTGATGGAATATCTACCACTAAAAGTTGGAACGAATTCAAACTATAATTTAAAAATAGGCTATGTGGACAATATTATTACTGACACCCTGAATCAAGAAGTGAAGGCAATGTAAATTTCCTTTATGAAATGGATTGTCAATGTGATCACCTTGAATTAATCAAAAACTCCCAGTTCTAGATTATAATGGCGAAACCCATCATATTTTTCATCCAAATGAACATCAATGTTTCAACCATTATGTTAAGATAAATAATTATTCACATACTACAATTTTAGAATCTTATCTTAGTAATATTAGAAAAAAATAATTTAGGAGGTACAATTCCAAAAATTTAATTCCAAAGTCATCCACATTAAGAATATGAGTGGATATATTATGGTATGTATCAATTATTGGGAAAATATTTGACACTACATAGAATATGATTTTATAGATCAAATTATAGAACTCTTAATTGATGTCAATTTTGGTTTCTATGCCATTTACCTTATGCATGGGTACACATGGATTAATCAAATCAAGATATATCATGTAGAAAAGGAGGCCACCACTATAAAACCATACCAAGGGAGATTATTCTTCACGGTAATTCCATTCAATTTTTCAAATGTCAAAACCACTAAATAACACATTATGAACCCTATAATCAGTCTACTTATAGGAAGAATTATAAAACAATATGTCGATGAAAATATTATCATGTCCTAATAGGTATGTAAAAAATTCACTAACTGCGGATAATATTTTTTTGAATGTCTCTAGAATTTCATAAAAATAAACCCTATAGTAAAATATATCATGGTATCTTTAGAAAACATACTTGGGTTTTTTACACATCGATGATATTGGGTTTGATCCTAATAATACTATTGTGATCCTTTAACGTTCTGATCCACAAATCTGTAATGAGTTGATAGGTATTCCGAGATCATTTTATATAACCTGTGTGTTCATGAAAATTTTGTTGGAAAATTACATCCGTTAAAAATAATGATGAAAATTTGAATAAGTAATTGAAAAAATAATGATCAAAATGAATCCTTTGAAATTTTAAATTTATATCTTCTTTTCCCAAAAATAATAATACCACCAATATAAGGGAATATTATCATCATATATAGGGTCATTATTGAGAGATCCTATACCACAATTAATACACATTAAAATGGTAAGAGGTATAAAAAATAATGAAATATACTAGTATGAGGATTATATATTTGGATAACTGATATTAGGATGTTGAGAATAATACACATTCACTCATATTTTTAGTGCATAATTCATGTAATAAAATGTATACTGATGATGTTATCTTGTAAACTCTTATTTTCATATTTAATTACATCCCCATATTCCCTATGCACATCTAATTATTGGACTAGTGGATTGTTATTGTACAACATTATGTCATCCAATTCTTATTTTTGAAGGATTTCAATGGGAAGGTTCAAGTTAATTTCCTCACAGAACATCTTCTCTAGGAGTCTGTACCACTCAATATAATAATACTACATTAAATAGTTTTTTATTTCTTTGACTATCCCCAAACAAGTAAAATGATTTTGGTGAAGCCTCTCACTATATATTTATGAAACAAATGGATAGGTAAGATCACGATAACTATTTCTGAAGGATTATTGTTTTATCCTCATATAAGAAAATTCTACATTATTAATTGATTCTATCATAAGGCTACAATAATAATTAAGAATAATAAAATTAGAATATAATGGTAATTGAACCACACCTATAATTGTACCCTGGTAATTTGAATATAATGAGAGATACAAAATTAGAGATTAAAAAATCAATGCAGATTATCCCATTATAAAAGATGGTTAGTCCCCTATTATAATATATATTGGGTAATGATGTTGGAAATTTCCCCTTGATATGATAATGAATTTTGTCCATAGTGCGCAAAATTTTCATGTTGTTTCATTGTATAATACAACCAAAATTTCAGTAGACCCATGCTAAGATAAGCTAGTCTTCCACATTGCTCTCTATAGGGTAGTCTCCCATTCATATTTTATGACATGGGGAAAGTCGTTCAGATTATCTCTATACTAGGTTTTAATTAGAAAAAATAATAATAAATTACATTCATTATAAGATAAATTATACCTATAATGGAATACCACTAAAATTGCATCCTTCCATCCAACTGATAAATAATATCAAAATGTTTTACACCAGATAGGAAACATTATTGTTTGTAATATCCAATGTGAATTGATAAATACCTATAAATTGGTTTCTTATGGATCCCAAAATACATTAATTATAGGATAGACCCTCTTCGTCATGTATGATGTCTATATATGATCATTCAGAACTCATTTATCTGGAACTATTAACTCCCAAAAATTTAGTATTATCAGATATTTATGGTCAAAAATTATTATAAATTTCATGGAAATCAGAATGATGTGTCCTTCCAATGAAATATACTACAATTTAGTCGATTATCCCATGTATTTGAACAACTATACAAAATAATCCTCCTCAATTATTTTATGTGAAAATGATTTCATGTGGACAAATAACTTTTCCATAGGTATGAATTTTTATTATATACATTTATCCAATAACATCATTCAAAATATTTTATGTCCATACTCATTTTATATTTTTGCAATACGAATATCATCATCATATTGATTTCTGTCATCTTGCATATATTTGGTTCCACCAATTGAAAATTTATGGATGATGTTAGAAACATAGATTTTTTTAATTGAAATGGATTTATCTAGAGTCATAAATCATGTCAATCAATTTAACCCTTTATCACACATCATAAAATGGGAAAATAGATTCACATAATAGTAATATATAAAATATATATCATAAAATTGTTAACAAATAAAAAAATGTTAAAAATAAAAAATCATTTATAACATGTCTAACTATCATAAAAAAAGAAACCTTTCCACACAATAGACCCAAAAATCATTTATTGATAGAATACTATTGCTGGTTTGCATCGATGTTAAATTTTCCATAGTCTGAATAAACCATTTTTGGTCTGCTCATATAATTTGAACCCTCACAAAAGTAAATTAAGTTGATAGAAAAAATATAAAAGAAGAGTAAATATGCATATCACAATACATAATTACAACCATATTTTATGGAGGGATAATTCAGAAAAATTATATGACACTTATCGATCATTTAGTGAGAGAATATATATATATATATTAAAAATAAATTGATGATGAAAATGAAGAATCCAAAATATAAGTATGGAAATAAGAAAATTAATTAGTTAATAAATATTTTCTATTAAAAGAGGGAATAATAGTTATCCATGATAGCTTGGGAGTGTTTCATTCCCCAACCCCCTGTATGATCCTTAAAAAATTGATTATAATTGTTACATTTGTTCCAGATCCCTGTGGAAATTCATGAAACCATATATATTCCATTTCTTATATAGATGATGTAAAAATACATAGCTATTGTCTAATATTTTATATGTAAAATAATATATAAAATTCTGTATATTTTGATTTTAAAATGTGAGGTGCATATCCATTTGGGAAAACTATAAACTGCATTGATCGCATATATTTTATTCATAACCATAAAATGAATCAAACTATGATACTCTAAAATAAATTCCCAAATAATTTAATTCTAAGTTGTTTAAAACATAAAAGGGTGTACCATTAAACAACTAATCCCATGATAAATCAAAATATTAAAATAATTCAATATTGAAAATAGTAACAGTAGAATGGGAATGTTTTGATCATTCCAATTGACCCACCGGTTTGGGCCCCAGGTCCATCAAGGCCATAAGGATTTCAAAGGCCTTTAGGAAAGTAATGGTTTTGAGCAATGTCAAGGATTTTGGGCCACCTCAAGGCCTTCAGGGCCGCCTCAAGGTGTTCGAGAAACCTCAAGGCCATCGGGCCACCTGAAATTATGCTTAATGACCAGGCTGGCTCTTCAAGGAGAAGACTCCAAATGAGGATTCAGAGCTAGCGCATTCACCATAATAGAAGATAATGTTGGTTTTTCAGAAATATATGGTTTGGAATTTTCCATCGGGACCATCCTATGCTGACATGGGAAACCTAGCGGAACTAGTCATGTGAAGGTTGATAGCACACATCATGATGAATGAAGCTAGGGAGGAGAAGTTCCATATATTTATAGTCTGTATATTTCAAAAGACCTATGTGTTAGGTAGTCTATTTTCCTATATTACTTGTAAGGGTCTCCCCTGATTTATTGAAATGGGGGTTATCAAAATCAATAATATAGTATGCCTTCGCACTATTCAAGTAATTGAAGAAAATTATAAATAAACTATATTTTAACTTTTTTGTAAAAATAGTAGGTTTTTATATAAAAAAATGAAAAATAACTAAGATAAGAAGTAATTTTGATAAAATTAAATACATTTTTAGGATCATTATGTCAAGAATTTGTTATAGTTATTTTTTTTTAGTTTTCTAAAATGCTATAATTTTTAAGTGAATAGTAAAAACACAATGTTTTCTAAACCCATGATTTTTAAATTACATCCATTAGGATGTAATTAATAAATAATAAATTACAAATATATTCATCATAAAGAGTATATTAAAAGTGATAAATGGTTCATTTAAATTACGTAATTATTTCTTACCCAACAATTTTTTTTAAATTATGACCTCTATTATTTTCCATCAATATAAAAATATAGATTTTTCAACAGTACATTCAAAATAATAATAATTTTTTTTTAAATCCATAAACTTCCTAAAATGATATTATTATTTCCAAATATATCTTTGAAATCTCTTAACATAAATATTACAAATGTTAATCAAGAAAAATATATTTTATTAAACATTTTAGGCTAAAAATACACCTCTCCCAATGTTTAAATTACACCAAACCCTCCTATAGAAAACCAAATTCCATATACATACCTTTGGAAACCATATAAAAAACCATATCATATTCCCCTTAGCATCATTTGAGATATTAAAATGTCACTAAATGGTAATCATTAATGGATTTTAGTACAATATTAATAATGAAACCCTTATAATGGGGTGCATTTCTAGCATCTCTGTATATAAAACCCATATATATTAAATTAAAAAAATATTTGAAGCTATATACAACACACGACATTGAGTTTTAGAAAATAACAAAATATTAATAAACAATTACAATTTAAATACATAAATAATAACAATGAAATTCTATTATATGTTTTGAATATGATTAAATAAATTATAAAATAAACAATGGTTTTTTTAATAAATACCAATATATTTAAATACTTTTATGAAATGAACACTCAAATTTTAATAATGAAATTTACTCCTAAAAACATTATGTTCAAAAATGATTTTTATTTAATTTTCAGATAAAATATTATAAATAATTTTTGCATCTCGTATGAAAAATTACTTAAAATATTAAAATAATTGTTTATATTTTAATATTTAGAGAATGTTTTGGATTTCATTGAAAATATTAGTTCTTTATTGAATATAGGATTATTTGAATTTATGTAATACAATCATTTATCTTAATAAATTAAATTATTTATAAGTTCAATTATTCATTTAATTTTAAATTAAACATTACATAATTATTATATTTTTATATATAATCTGATTAAATATATTTTATTCATATTTATACATGATTTCAGTATAATTTAATTTTTTGGCTTCAAACAGATTTTTATGAAAACTATTATAATTTGAAGAATGATGGACTGCTATAATTAAATAAAATAACATAAAATGAGAAATTATTGGATTATAATTTCTATTATATAAAATAATTATTAATATAAATGAATATAATTTTGTTTTTTACTCATAGAGTTAACATAATATCATAAATTTCATGAAAAATTAATATTTTGAACAATCCTTTTTCTTTAAATTTTATATGTATAATTTTAAATTGAAATCGTACAATTATGTGATTTGAATTTTTTAAAATATTTTAATTATATGTAATAAAAATAATTAATATTAGTTCCAATTTTTAGAATAATTCATTCATAATTAATAGTGAAATGGATTTTAAAACATGTTTTCATTGGAAATATTTTAATAATAAGAAGTAAGAAACCATAGTGCTAAATGTAATAAAATTTTCACATATTATATTGAATTATGGATTATTGTATTAAATATATCACCCCTATAATCCTTTTTTTAATTTTATTCCCCTAGATAGACATCCCATTATTTTATAGTATTGGATATTTATAAAAATTGCACTTCTCTTCAATTATAAAAGGTAACCCACTCCCCAAACATCCTCAAACCTATCAAGCCATTTGGATAAACCCAAACCAAAAAAAATTTCACCAGAACCATTAAAAACATTCTAGGGATTATTTTATTTCAAAATGAAAACCTATAGTATCCTAAATAAATGATCCAAAGGAGTTTCTTCTATGATAATTTAGTCATCTTAAACGAGGTTCTTCAATTTAAAATTTATAGTTCCTATTTCATTTATTTCGTAAAAAACATTGAATAAAAAAATATATCATATATGGCGATATTTTATGATTTTGATGTCATGAAAATGATCGTTATCCTCTTAGATAAAATTTGAAATAAACCCCATATTCATGTGTATTACAGACAATAACATTGAAAATCTATGTAATTCATTATCCATCATTGCCTCTCACAGATATTCAAGATGATTGGTTTAATGTTTTAATATTATAATAATTAAATATGAATAATTATGTGTATGTAAGGTATCATATACCTGCATACCCTACCATCCACATAAAAATGATTTCATCATTCGAATGTGTGAAACCCTACCGCCATCCAAAGCAATGTCTTTAAATTATTATTAACACATCACCTTACTGGTATATAAAAGATTTATTAATGATGGAAAATTATATTTATTATAGAATTATATATATATATATACATATATATTAAAAAACACATATATTATTTTTACCATTTTCATTGAAAAATAGAAATGTAATACATGCCTATATTCGGCCCAAATGTCTTAATTATCACAACATAGTTTATTTTTCATAACTATTTACCTGGTTGGCTTTAAAATTATAATAAATTTATTTTAAAGAAAAATTTCCTCTATATTTATTTTGGGGATTATGGAACCATTACCCATTTGTTAGTTTTCCTCAAATTGATTTCCTTTTTAGATTTTAAACTAAGCATCTTCAGGACACCAAATGTGGTTTTAATATCGTATGTAAATAAATATTTCATTTAAAGAAAAGAAATAAATAGTTTTTTTGTGATAAAGAATTATAATTTTTCATATTAAAAAAATTATATAAGAATTATATACCGAATATTAGTTAAAACCGGAAACGTTTAGACTCTATATAAGAGAGTTTATAACACAATTTTTTCCTTTTGATATTTTACATCTTTAGTTCCTTCGATCTGAAAATATTATGTGTTCAATAACTATGGAATATTTTATTTAGAATCCCTAGTAATTTTTTAGTATATACATTTAATATAAATAAAAACATTATGTATTAATTCTCACATTAATGACATGATCATTTGTAATGGATTTCTTTCCCCAAATTACTTCAGTGAGATATATTCTATATTCACCAATTATTTCCTTTCATTTGATTATATAATTCTTGTTTGTATTTTATTACATGAATATATTTTATCATAATATTTTTTATTTCTATTTATTTTACTTATATCATGAGTTTTTTGATTCTATAGGCCCCATATCGTAAGTGTTTATTTCAAAATTTAAACAATCATTTGAAATTTTTATGATCAATCAACCCTAGAAGATTTATTTTTGATTTTTCTCACAATCTAAATATATTGTATTATCCACTATTCCATTATTTTCAATTAAATTAATAATATAAATTTACATCAGCTAGTTAATAAAATGGTTGAGATATTTTTTTCATTGAAAAATTAAAATTATTTCTCCCATCGACTGAAAATAATTTTTCTTCAATTTCCATTTTTTCTTAAAAAATAATGAAGTTAACATTATCCAAATGATTTATTAATTAGTTAGTTACCTATATTATTTTATAAAAAAATGTATGAAATGAATTTTTTTAATATTATTCAAATGTGAAACGTTTTAACCTTTTTAAAATAGATTAAATAGAGTGTTTTTTATACTAATATTGCATGTATGAAAATACAGACTTCATGTCCCTCCAATTATCCAATGTTCCCGTTAATGGTTTTGATAGTAAATCTTTTTGAAATTTTCCCTATTATATTATGAATAAAATTCCTAGAATCCATTTTTAATATTATATATTTCTACTAATTTATGTATGAAATTTTCAGATTTTATGGGGTAATACATATAATATAATATTATATAAAATTAATTCATTATTGTTATTTCCATTGGCTATGTTATGAGAAGTGGTTATGAATATCAATTTCATTCCATGTGTAATACACATGGTTATGCAATATGCTTATTTTCCTTTATCTGGAACAAATTAATCATTACCATATTTTTCATAGTGTCCCAGAATGCTATCTAATAATTTTTTTAATTATTATGTCTATGAAGGGATTATATATGGGATTGATGGGGGGGGGGCGTAATCCTAATCAATTATTGGATATTTTTAATTATTTGATTTATCCATGGTTTTTTACATTGATTAATATTTATTTCATGTTATATGTTTCTTCCAGATTTCCAGTGAACCCAATATACTATGATAATTTGTTATTTACATTATTCTTCAATGTGATTACCAGTGATCCATATCATTTATAATATCATGTTATACTATGACCCACTTGATATATTTCCCTATCTTGGGTAGTACTTTACTGGTGTTTTTATCTCAAACCTTTTTTCTTCATATTACATAGGTTATCCCACGATGTTTTAAGATCTAGAATAGATTTATGAGAACATTATATAGATTTAAATAATGTGAATTTTTAGTCTCACGTTCATTTGTTCTGATCCTAGTAATCCAATGAAACTAAGAGTTATGATCTTGGTTTTTTATTAATTCATACTTATGAGAAAAATAATAAATAGTATGTGTAAAATTATCTGGTTCATATTCTTGGTATTTAAAAAAATATTTAAATAACTAACGTAAACTATGATGAAAATAATTTAGTTATAAGATGAGGGATATTTCTATAGGAAAGTCAATGTGTTGGTAACATTTATAGAATTATGTTGAAGGATATATGACGTGGTATCTTTATAATTACATCCATGTCTATATAATAAAAGTGAATATGGTATTGGAAAACTTTTACCTAGGGGTGATAATAGTAAAATGGGTGTGTTGATCTCAACTCAATAATTACATAGTGTATAAAAATGGTCCTTTTGGACATTTGTTTTGAAACTCCAAAGGGATATTCTTTGGAAATATAAATATTTTTTATGAACTATTTTGAATGTATTTATAAAGTTGTTAGTTTTTAATACAAAATGGAAAATTATTCAATCAAAAACCATGAATGAAACTAGAAGTCATATATGTTTGGATATACATAACATTATTAAGTTATTCATTCTATGTTTATAATTTTTTCATTTAAAGTATTAATTTTTTTCAAGTCATGTTTCAGTTATTCATTATATTTATTTATTGTAAATATTAGGAATCATTACAAAAACCAATTTCAGGGGAAATGTAATGATTTTACTACTAATATTCAAAACCAACGTGAATGGAATATTAAAATATAGTCATAAGTAAAATTTACAGTCTCAGATTATGATTAAAAAATTGGACATTGTTTAATTTCAAACTGCATTAAGGAATGGAATGATGGAATCTCATTGAAGTTCAAGTGTTAAATATGTTAAATTTAAGAATATTAAACTTCTTACACATCAAAAATATCTGTATAGGGACACAAGAATATTACAGAAATGATATAGAAGATTCATTTTGTGTTGAAAAGTTGGACACAAAATAATCAATTGAAAATGAAAATTTATGAGTCTAATTAACAGGACACATGGTAATAATTTTCATTCTACAGCACCACAACCAGTTATATGTGCTAGATTTTGGGAAAATGGTAATTATCGAACTTTTTACACTAATTTTGGTATGAGTTCATAATAAATCATTTTATCACAATACATTATGTGGAATAAATGACGTGTTATAGTGTTCGAACTCAAAAATCATGTTGTTGAATTATTTTAACCCAATAATATACTGGTTATAACAATAATGAATCTTCTAAATATATTTTTTAGTATTTTTTTGTAAGGTTTATCATGAATATTTTTAATGGTACTAATTTCATATAAACTAAATTTAATGGAGATGTTAATTTTTTTTGGAAAACAATTATTGAGAATGATTTGAATTTTGAAATGTGATTGATGTTGAGTCAATTGTAATCAATAATTATTTTATAATTTAATAAAAATAATAATATATAATACATATTTTAATGGTTAAAAATTAATTTATTATTAAAATAAATTTTATGACGTTCAATATATTTTTTGGGAATTTTATACGAAATATGTTAAGATAGATGTAGAAAAATTAGAACCTGCCTGGAAGGAAGAAACTCATTATATCCGACAATGACATAAGACAAAAACCGAAAACCAATGGGAGACAAAAATATTATTACTTCCTCTATCATACAATATTTAATAGTTAGAATGAAATTATTTATAGAAATTATTCAGTCGATAATTATTATGTTGATTTCTGGAAATATAATAGTGGATCCAATTTTTTTGATGTCAAGGATATTTAGGTGATTAGTAATGTTTTTGGGAAATAGTTAATTGGTTTATGATATATATATAACCATCAGTGTTAACATAAATAATTATTTGGGAAGATTATTATTATGTTTTTATATATTTATATTGGGGGTACATGAAATCCATTTACGTTAAAATATGAATTCATCATGAGGTTGTTTAGGTACATTGGGATATAGGGTTGTTAATATTGTGTAATTATTTATAATAATACATTGGTTTTATTATTGATAATATAAATTATTATATTCATATTAATTTTCGGTATTATCATAAATTGTGCTAAATATTTTCTAATAAATATATTTGGAATTAATAAATACTCTTTTAAGGATATTTTGATATATTAAAAGACATTTTTAGTGCATTAGACATTAGAAATTCATATTTGTATTCATTTCATAGAGTAGGATGTGGATATTAAATTTATCGAAGAACAACCAAAGGATGAAATTATGTTTATAAAAGAAATTCCATGTCAGTATATTTTATTCTATTGTCTATCATGATAGTATGATAATACCATAACACAAGGGAAAGGATCCTGAATAAAAAATTTCATCATATTACCTTCATATCAGATGAATCAATGGTCATATAACATAGAAATTATTTTTTAAGTATTTTGGTTCATGATTTCTCCTTTTCATTCACATCATCAGGATCAATGATCTATATCAATCCCCATATTTATTTATAGTTATCTATAAATTACATTTTTAAACAATAATCGAATTTCTTCATACATAGAAACCCATTTATCTGTCATATTATATAACATTTGTATTTCCCATTCCTTCTTTTAAGAGGAATTTTTATTAACAATTTTTATGATATGGATTTTCCATATAGAATTATAAAAATTAAATCCATTATTTACAAATAATAATTTAAAATTTCAAGTTAAAAATTTCTTTAAGTTTGTAGACTATGACAAAATTATATAATCAAAACACACTGTGTTTGATATCATATTCAAAATAGAATACTGAGACTAAACGAAAAATAGAATATTTTAAAAATATTATTACATAAATAAGATGTTTGTGACATGGATGTCCAATTGGTGTTTGTGAATATGATTAAATACTTTATGAAATAAATATAAATTATATAACAAATATACTTATTTTAATAATTATTTGGAAGTAAGAATTAACTTTTAAATAAAGACATTTATTCTTAAAAATTTGTTCAATTAAATAATGTTTTTGGTGTGAAAATATTTTAATTATTTTTTGTATAGTTTAGATAAATAAATTTATAAAATGGACATAATTTTTTTAATATAAATGAAGTGAAATACTAGAATCATTTTTAGAAAATTTATATTTTCTAGTGAATAGAGAAAAATAAGAATTTTCGTAAAAATGTAAATTAATTTTGTGAATTAGGTAATTTAAGGGTACCATGTTTCTATTAATTTCATTTAAAAAATAGATTTGTATTATTTATTTTTACAAAATACAATTAATTTAATATAAATATTTATTATATTGGAAGTGATTATATTATTATATTTATGCTTACAATCATTATTTTATTCAAACTATTGTGAAGTGTTTAATATTCCACCATTTTAATTAATTAATATGACACATAATGAGGAATGGTTTTAATGAAATTGGTATATATATATATATGAATTTTATTAGATATAATTACAATTTCTACTCTTACGGTTAATATAATATCATTTCGTTAATGAAAAATATATTAATTGAAAAAAACATTTTTATACACATTTTAAGGGATTAATTTTAAATTCAATTCATACACATCTAAAACTATAATTTGATAAATATTATTCCACATTTGGTATAATAATAATGAATATGATGTAATAAGTTATATATGTTTTTTCATATTGAAGTGAAAAAAATATAAAAAATTAGTTACAGTTGTGAAAAAATAAAATAGTACAATATGGGTAGCCTTAGGTTATAAAATAAATAACATTATAAAAAATGTATATTTATTAATGGTGGAGGTTTATATCGGCCATATAACACCTCCACTCCAATATTTAATAACTTTGGAGGAACATTCCTTGATATTGACTTCCAATTGTTGAATAATTTTAGTATTTAAAAGACTCCACTCCTCCTTAATTTTAAAGGGGGAGTGGTTCTTCTAATAGAATGTAATTGTGTCCACCAAGCACCTTCTTTTTACATATTTTGTTTCATCCTTCAATTCTTCCAAAAAAATATAATATAATTATTCGAATATCTAATATATATTAAAAAATTGTTATTTTTATATTATATTATTTTTCCTTCTCCTCTCCATGAAATTGGAAATGAACCCATCGTTTATATGTACAATGGACTACCACATCAGGAAAATGATTTATTTAATTATATATAATAACATCTAAAATATTTTCTTGTCGATAAATTTAATTTTTATATATAATAATTATGAAATTTAATTCAGTATATAAATTAAATTATCAAATAAAATTTTAAATTACCATCCATTAAAAATGATAACATCATTCATGAGTACGAGGTGCTACTTCCTCAATATGGTATATGAATAATTTCTATTATAATATAACATGGATTGTGTCTGTAAATATATAATATGAAATTATATTTTATTTATTTTGTAAATATTAATTTTGTAAGATAAAGAAAAATTTCCACATTTTCATCATTTTCATTGAAAAATTGAAATGTTATTAATGAATGCATACGACCTACCCTCTTATAGATTATAACATAGGTAATATTTAGTAACCAAAATTAATTATTGGTTTTAAAATATTAACATATTTTTAAAATAATTATTATTTCATAATTATTATTTTGGATATGATTGTTCAGTTATTAGTTTGAAAATATTCAAAACACTGACGCCATATTGAAATTATGAACTTCTCATTCTCTAAACAACTGGTATGGACATAACTGAATAAGTGAGTAAACATGTTATTAAAAAATAAGGTAAATGGATTAGGTATAAGGTATTATTAATTGATTTTTTTTATGAAATAAATTAATATTTTTTTTACTATATGGGATATAGAATATATGCATGAAAAATGTAGACTCGAGGTAAGGGATTTTATAACTCAATGTATTTCTAGGTTTAATTTATTACTTTCATTTATTTGATACACTAATATTGTGAGTTTAATTGACAATAATATTTTAATAATGCATTACCATATATTTTATGTGGAAATAAATGTTTCCAATCAATAACTTCATCAGATAATTATCATGTCAATGGCAGGATCTATCAAAAATATTTCACATCTCACTTTTACAATTTTTTGACATTGGTAATTTTCAAAAATAATTTAATTTTTATGGTCAATGTACATCCCCATTTAATGTTATATAAATAATATATATATATTAATATTATATAGTGTTTTATTTTATGTTACATATTCCAAGGGGATTAGGATTCATGTCCTAAAACACATCTTGTCGCCATCCAAGCTAGCACCTGACCTAGTCCATGGAAAGTCTTAAAAGGGGTTTCTAATCCCCATGAGCTGGAACAAGTTCCCATGTATCATAAACAATGGATTGAGAACAATTTACTTATGATTAGAAACCTTAAACAACCATCATAAAAAAATATATTAAATATGAAAATTTACACATAACAATTGTTAAAAAATTCAAAACATGGTTACATGGTATTAAACAAAACCCCATGAGGGGCCTGCCTAAAATATAGTACAATGTATAACTAACGCCACAACTAGACAACGTGTAATCTTCATTAATCCATATCCACAACACCGCACCATGAAATGAATATAACAACCTAAACTAATGTCACCATTGAATATACCCTTACCTATGTCAAACACTATAAATTCTACCTACACCGAAGGAGTTAAGATGGGTGTAATCATAATCCGAATATAATTCCACCCAAAATATTCCATGTGATCATAATTTTTTTATAAAAAATATTTCCTATTTTTATAAATACAAAATGTTAATAACAATTTCAAAAATATGAAACATTAAATGAAAATAGTTTTCAAGAGGGAAACATGAAGAATTAGATATTATAAAGAAAACACACATTCTAATTAATTTTCCTACAAGAAACATCATATGTAGATTGTAAGTACCATATATCCAATGATAACTATACATGGGAACACCCCTAGGAACAAGGTAGTTGTGAGACCTTAGGTACATTGAATCTCATTGTATGAGTTACCATAATCTATATCATTATCTTGAATAAGCCACTAGGAGGGGAAACCCCAATGGCCTAGTGGTAAAAAAGAGAAATCAATGTTTAGTTAATGTTCTAATTGTAAAGATTTCTATGTGAAACATGTATAATACCACTACTAGATCAGTATCATACTAGTAATAGTTTACTCTCCAAGATACCTGAGATTACCTTATTATGATAAAAAAAAGTTCTACATGTTTTAAACTAAAAATTTCGCTTAAGAAAACCGTTTTTGATTAATAAAAACACCAAACCATACCAAACATTTTTTTTCAACCATTGTGTACCTCAATAAATGATTTGAAATTTCATTAAAGAGTTTCAAGAAGTATAACTAGGATTTCCATGAAAAATTCGTTTCAAAACCAACATTCTAGGCCAAATGTGCCCTGATAATATAATGAAATAAAATTTTTATCCCTATAGACATTTTATAAAAAAATATATATTATAAAATATCCTGAAATGATAACACATGAGTTACATAATAAATACACAAATTTTAAAGAAAAAAGGAAACCATATATTCAAAACGATATCCAATTATATAAAAAATAATATTAACACAACATAAAATAAGTAAGAAACATGAAAATACGGTCATGAAATAATCCTAACTCATCAATGAATTATTATACATAGATTCACCTAGTATATTAGTCAGAACACACAAATTATTATGTGAAACATCAACCACACCACAATTCCACACCATGTGAGTGAAAACTAACCATAACACAAAATATTAAAACATGTGAAAAAAACAATTACCAATGGTATTAATCCCTAGATGCTGGAATTGTGGAACATCAAGAAAGAGGGAAAACCTCTAAAGAGAAGTAAGAAAACAAATAATGAATCACTTACTTGTAGAACCTTGAAGTTCCACAACCAAACCCCTTCTAAAATGGGATAATAAGTTGCTTCATGGAGCTTAAGATCATTCCAAGGTGGTTAGGGTTGAATAGGGGAATAAAGTGGCACACTACTGTTTATCCATTAATAGGAATCGTAGAATAAAAATTTATTTATTGATGAGACGGATAGTGTGCATGGATTGTCTACACGGTTAAGTATTTTTTGTAGAAAAACAATCCACCTAGTTCTATCCACCCACAAAATGTTTTTTTATCAGAAAATCATGGGGAAGAAAGGGGGAACCTAGGGAGGAAAGACATGACTAGTATAGTGGAGAAAATATTCCTGAGAAGAAGAACATCAATCTAACAATTCTCCCCACCCCCACATGAAACCATTTATAGCCAGAAAATTCATCTCAAAGGATGATCAGAAAATAGTAATGTGTAATCTTACTCAACCCATGATATACAATCACATGTCTCATGTTCTTAATTACCATGATTCCAAAGGATCTGAACCATGAGAATATACTTACCCAAAAGCACCATCTCTTAGAAATCCATAATTCACACTGGTCTCTCAGACATTGATAAATTATGTTTTATCTCCAACTCTTCAATTTTAAACACATGCGATGGATCCAGACTGTACTTCTTCAATTAGGAGACACTGCACATGTCATGAATTGATGTCAACTATGATGGAAACACTAACTTGTATTCCACTCTTCAAATTATCTTGGTGATCTAAAAAGGTCAGGCATACCTTGGCCATATCATTCCCTACTTTCCCAGATTAAGATGGCCAATATGAGGGGCAACATTCAAAAATACATAGTCACCCATAGAGAACTCAAGATCTATACACCTATGATTATCATAAATTTTTTGAAGACTGAGATCTATCAATAACCATGTATGGATTAAATTTAACATCTCATATATATCTCGGACAAGGATTAGCCCCAACAGTGAGGTTTCACCTACCTTATCCTAACACCGAGGGAACCAACAAGGCTGACCATAGTGCACCTAAAATGAGATATTTGAATAGAGGATTGATAAATGTTATTATAAGAAAATATAAATAATCCCAAATTGATATATCCTGATCCTCTGAACAACAATACACATGAACAAAGCATGTCTTCCAGAATCTAGTTTTCCCACTCCATGATACCATCCATGTGGGGATGGAATGCCTTTCTCATCTTAATCTATGATCGCAATCTGTTTGAAGGCCTTCAAAATATAAAGAGGTAAAATATGGTTCTTTTTTTGATAGAGTTTCTAATGAAACACAATGAATCTGAACAACCTCTTGAATATACAATAAGCTCAACTAATCCACATTTCTGTATCTTTGATTCGAATAAAGTTGGATAATTTTGTCAGAAGATCATTTACTACCCTTGTATCATTCTAACCATGAGGTATATTAGGTATTCCAAAAAGAAATCATTGGAAAACGTATCCCACGTCTGGGTAGGAAAAGAAAGTGGATGGATCAATCCAGAGGGCCTATGATGCTATGTTTTCACCTGATTACATGTATAACGCATCGATAAAAATTAGATATAAACCAAAAAATATCTATCCACTATAACATCCTACTAACATAATAATATAATTTGGTATCTCCTGGATTAACGACCTACTAATATAGGTGGCTAAACTTCATCACCAACTTCATCGTATACAATTACATAACTAAACGGAACTTGAAGCATAATATTCTATTGTGAGTGAATTACAATCCATATATATCTCCAGAACGTGATGAAATTTCAACAACCACTATCCTTGATCATATATGGGATACTCCCACTGAATCAACTCAAAAAGAGAAGATGTTAGTTGAATTCATACCAAGAACACACCTTCGATGTGCTCCTTAGTCTCCAAGTGAATCTAATAAAGTATCCCCATTAGAGGCCACTCATCACCAGACTTCCTCAAATACTACATTGGTACTTTTATACTCAAGGCATTATCCACCACATTTCCATTTCTTGGGGTATAGATGATATCAATGTCGAACCCCTAAAAATACTCCATCCAAGGACAATATATCACATTATGATCCTTATGTGAGAAGATGTAGGCTAAGCTCTTATTACTACAGTAGACCATTAATGTCTCCCCAATGAGGTAGTGATGGAATGTCATCATATCATGAATCCCCACTATTAACTCCATGTTGTTGGTCGGGTAATTATTTTCATGTGGTACAAGTTAGCAAGTTCCATACAACACCACTTGATAACCCTACAAAAGCACACAACTGATACCATACATGAAGAATCAAAACACACCTCAGAGCCCATTACGGATTCGGACAAGAGGGACACTAGGGGTTAGTCAAAAACCACAACAACTCCTCAATGAATTTATTGCATTCTAGTCCCTATTCAAACATCAACCCTTTCTAGGCGAGCAAAACCATAGGAGAAGCAGGTTGAGGTAAATATTTATCAAAATTCCTTTATTAACCTACTAGGCCAAAAAAATTCCCGATCATGAACACATTGTTCAGCTGTTCCCATGACATAACTACACTAATCATCTCTGGTTCCACCAAAACCTAATGTCCCCATATGAAATAACCAGGAAACATCACATACCAGATCAATAAGTTGCACATGAAAATATTTTTATAAAGGCCATGATTCCATATTGTTCCTGGCATGATCCCCATATGATGCTCATGCTCTTCCTAGGATCTATAGTAAACTCGGATGTCATCCTTTAATACCACAACGAAGTAGTCTAGATATTGGTGGATCACTATATTAATGAGTTCCAGAATGAATTCTAGAGCATTGGATATTCCATAGGGCATGACAAATAATCTATGTGGTCATTCATGCTTCATAATACTTTCCATGGGATATATGCTTCTCTCCCTTGTCATGGTGGTAACCCCAATGTAATTTTATATTGGAAAACCACTTTTACCCCTTCAATTGAAAAAATAGTCATCTATTTGGGGAAATGGATATTTGTTTCTGATGGATACATTATTCATATTTTTGTAATAAATTCACAAACTGATGGACTCATCGACCATCTTCACAAAAAGGGAAATAACATCAATAAGAGAGACTCTTTGGGAAGTGAATCATTTGGATTCCAAATCATCTAGATATATCTTTTATTCCCTCAACTAATGGGGGATAAAAAATATCTGATGAAATATCAGTTGTGTTCCCATTCCAAATCAATTGATATTTCCATGTCTTTATCTGAGGGAAATCCAAAAAACCATTTGGAAATACCTCCAAGAACTCATCCACTACATGAGGAAATCCGCCCTCAAGAGGATGATTATTTGACCCTTGGATGACTGACAATATCTTGATGATATGGTTTCCCAACTATTGGTTTGGAGGTCCCGCATGACCTGAATGAGGATCTCATTCCACAAGAAAAACATGAGGAATCCATTTATGTTCCCATAAACTCACCTGGCGTATATATAAATAGAAATGTGCTTCAATGTGAAGTAGCTAATCCATGCAGAGGTTTACATTAAAAAATCCATATCCAAGGCCATGTGGTCCCACTACATCGCAACCCCTGTTATTGAAAGTGAATATGATGGGATAATGAGTATATTCTTATTCACCTTACCCAACAACGTCACCAACTCAATCACAAAACACAACAACTGGATTGGAAAATTCAGTAGGTTTATTGTATGAGTAGAGATAAATTATTTAGAAGAAATATTATCTTAGAGGATCATATATAAATAAGATGAATTATAAATATTACTTTGAAATCTTAGAGGGACATCATCTAATCCTACTAGTTCCTGATGCACCTCATGAAGATTCCTCTTTGTATCTTGAGAACGACTTCATAGATGCTACTCTGCCCTGAAATGGCTCCAACAAAAAGATGATCTACACATGCATACTCAACCACCAAACTCAGAACCCACCATCCTCAATGGCTCTGATTAAACTGATAGTCCCATGGATGAAATATAATTTTCCCCACTATGGAGTGGACATGACACCCTCCAAAAGCATCGTGGGTTCCCCATAGCTCCACACTGAAAATAAGGCCTCAGAGAAGATGTACTTGTAGGTCGAGTGTTCCCTAGACTCTCTCTCTGGCGGCACATGATATTCCTTACCTCAGATGAAACGTATGAAAAATTCATGGGAGGATGGCATGAACTACAAACTCCCTTCTTACCCAACTCCTCTTGCATCATTTTCCTCTTAGATGAGCTATTATACCACATAGAAGACATCACTCTAGAAAAACTAGACAGTCCTTTCTGATCAAACACATCTATGAAATCTAGATCAACCACCACAACATTGGTTTCTTTCATAAAAAATAATACAATAAAAAAAATTTATGATCGCAATCCCTTATCAAATAGATGAGTTTTAATATATTCAGTAGAAAAAATATTACTGGTGTACATTACTATATCTGAAAAATATTTATCGTATTCCATTATTGATCAATATCCATAAGAAATATCGATGAACTATTGGGATCTAGAATAGTTAAGGGCCTCAAGAAAATATTATTCATTAAAGATAGACTTGAAATACTTCCAGGACATCTACTCAAGCTTCCCATCTTGAAGTACTGATTCACACCACATGCGACATGGACCCTCTAGCTGAAAAGTGGTGTATTTCACCCAAATCTGCTCAGGTGTGTCATGGAATTAAAACAAACAATCTATCTTCTTGATCCATTACTCTACATTTTTGGGTTCAAATCTACCTCGGCATAAAGATGTTTATTCATAAAAAAGTGTTGTTCTTTATCCTTCTTGGGTTCAGACTCATCTCCTATAGCTAGAGTGGTAGCATGACCCTCTCCCTACCCCGGACCCTGGAAATCAGACACCAAAACATCTTCCAACATATGGTCAATCGTTGAGGTATAACTATATATAGATTCCTCTCATGGTATCATATGAGGTTTTTGGGGAGGAATGTTGCTACAAAAAGAAACAGTCACAAGATATTTCATTACCAGAATAAATTGGAAAAAAATCATCAATAAAATAAAATATAAATAAGTAAAAATTATCACAAAAATTTAATTAACAACCAATTCAACCATAACCAATGTCTACGTGTAGTCTGCAGCACACATGTCTCATCTGGAAGTGGAGTAAGACAGAAAAACCCAACATCCCATGGTGACCTACAATTTTTAATGAGAGGTGTTGTCCAGACACCCTAAATGCATCCAGAACATCGTTCCCAGATTTTCCTAGCCCCAATCTTACCAGACACATATATAAATAATATGACCTAGATATATTAAACTGGAAATGTTACTATTTTTTCACGAACCAAATATGGTGTTCACCAAACCAGTAGCTGACCCGGTTCATAGAATGACCAAAAAGGCGTTCCCTATCCCCAATGGTTGGAACATATTCCCAAGTATCATAAAAAATGGTTTTAGAATAAGTTACAAGGGTTTAGAAACATTAAACAACCATTAATAATAAATAAGCTAATTCTGAAAATTCTTACCAAACATGTTTTAACTAAAATACATAATTGAGTTAAATGGATTCAAAAAACACCAATAGAGACAAAAATAAAAAGAAGAATCAATTATTACCTAATAACCACCACATGGAAGGTGGGCATCACCCTCAAGCCATCTATGCAATTCCGCAATGATAAAAGAAGATAACTATGAAAACCACCGTCACCATGGACATTTTCCTTAACAATATCAAACATTACTATGTCTACATATACCCAATGGTGTATGTAGTGTGTGATTTTAATCCCAATAATATTCCACCCAAAATATTCCCTATGATAAATGTTTTATGAAATAAGGATTGAAAATTATTATAAAATGAAATGAAAGTAATAATTTCTAAAATATGAAACATTAAATGGAAAATGTATTCAATAGGGTAAATTGATGAATGTACAATTCTAAATAAAACACATATGTTACTTAATTTACCCACAAAACACAACTTATGTAGATAGTAAGTACCATATAACCAAAAAGGACTAGTCGTGGGCACACCCCAAGGAACTAGGAAGCTGTATGACCTAAAGTACATCGTATATCAGTGTATGAGTAAAAATAACCAATATCCTTCTCATGAATGATCCACTAATAGGGGAAACCCCATTGGCTATGTGGTCCCCAAAAATCATCATTCTATAGTTAGTGATATCATCATCAAAACTACTAAGTGAAACATGGATGATACCTCTACCAGATCACTAGCATACTAATCGTAGTCCTCCCACCATGTTAACCAAGTTTCCCACTATGTGCCAAAATAAGATACACATGTTATGAAATGCAATTATTACAAAATTAGATCATTTCTGAATCATAAACAGACCACATAGTACCCAACATTTTATCACCCTTTTGGTAACTCAATAAACCATTTGAAATTTTCCTTAAATAATTTAAATCGGTAAAACAAGGCTCTTCAAAAAAAACATTTTAAAACCCATGTTCTAGGCAAAATGAACCCCAATACCATAAAAAAATTGAATTGGAATCCCAATAAACATTTAATAAACAACACAAATATATTATAAAATTATCCTAAAATATACCACATGAGTTTCACATGAAAAGCACACAATTTGAAGTGAAAAATAAATCATTATAATCAACTGCCTAACTAATTAGATCAAAAATGACATTCAATCCACTCACAAAAAGAATGAAACATGATTTGAAGGTAAATAATTAAAAAGAAGTCATCAAAGAATTATTACACATGGAATCACCTACCTTAAATGTACAAACCACAAAATCATTATTTAATACATCAACCACATGACAATTGCACCACAAGTGAGTAAATATGATACCTAACCCACAATATGGAACCAAAAACACAGAAATAATCCATAGGTAAGAAACCCTTGATGTTTGAATTATGGAACCCCAATAAAGAGGCAAGAACCCCTATGAGGAAGGAAGAAAGTAATTAAATAATCAATTTATTCAAGAGACTTTAAGTATTGTGACATAACACCCCTTAAAATGGGTTTATAAGGATAGTGAGGGACCATGGGAGCCTCCCATGGCTATTAGGGTTGAATATGGGAATAAAGGGGAAAAATAATGTTTATCCATGAAGGAAAATCGTGGAATAACAAAATCAGTTTAATGAGATAGACATTGTGCATAGTTTGTCTACTTGGTTTTTTAAACCATGCTGCCAAACTGCACACCTAGTTATATGCACATAAGTTTTTTTTTCCAAAATTCAATTGGATGCAATAGGGAACCAATGTGGAATTATAGGAAATTGATATTAGAGAACAATTCTGAAAATAAGGACATGGATGTGATAATTATAATATCACGAAATAAATAATGGATTATTTCACAACATCATCATTATTTAGGATTAATTATGTTTTAATTTACCTTAAAAGAATTATTTTTTATTTCTATCGTAATCAAATTACATTTTTCAATAATTTTTATTCATTTAAATGTTATGTAATTAAACAATTTAATATTATTTGAGTCTAAAAATACTGAAGATTTTTTTTCTAGAACATAACTAATATTACTCATCAGTAAAAAAATATTTTCCTTTTATATAAATCTTTCTAAATTGTTTTCATTAAAGAATATAATGATAACCAAGTGAATTGTTAATGAAAATTTTACCCATGATTAACATGATAAAAATTTTTATGGAGATTATCTTGTTTATTTTGATCGAGGAACATTCTAACCTTTTTACAAGAGTTTAAAAGTAATTTCTATAATCATATACAACATGTATGGAACTACCCACATTAAAGATTACTCTATCCATTGAATAATCATTTATATGATTCCATGGTTATTTGTAATAATTATTTTTGTAAAATATTTTGGATTTTCTTTCAATGATAAAGTAATTTTTTTCTCATGAAATGTTCAATTTAATATTTCAAATACGTATTCTTCTAATTTTCCAACCATGGATGGTTTTTATTTTTTAATTAATAGATATATATTTATCACATATACATTTTGTTATTATCCCCATGTTTTTTGGGAATATTCGTTCCTCATACTCATTCCCAAATTTCCTTCATTATGAAGTTATCTTTGATTATGATATGAGATATGATTATGCAGCCCATTTTATTTCTATGGGACATTATTATGTTTATAAAATAATATTTTTTACCTTCTTGTGGGACACTTAAACAATGAATTTTGTTTTTTTTCTTATATTGTGATCTAAAGAATTGGGTAATGATTTTTTCCCAAGATTATTCTTGTATGGTTTTGGGGTGAAATCATAATTCATCATATGAGTTTTTCCAGCATGTTATATTGTCGAAGTTATTATCCTTGAATCACATCTATTTAATTTTATATTTTTCTACATCATTTAATGGGAATCCCTGATATTATGATTCCTTGTTCACTACATTATAATTCCTTGTGATTACTCAAAATCCATCCCTTTTTTGAAATAATTTTATTCCTTTGATTAATATTTATGGTACATTATAATGTTTATTCCCTTTCTAGGATTTTTAGCCCTCCTATTTTGCATATATATTTCCTAGTATATCCAATGTATTTTTTGTGTAATGGATTTAAGAGATCATAATGAATAATATAATAATGCCATTTTAGTTAAATGTAACTTTTTCAAATTATGAATATAGTCTTAAAAAACAATATATTTTCCATCCTTATTTATTATTAATTTATTTTAATTTTTAAAATCATATAGTTATACATGTAAAAATATTTCTACACTATTCATTCTCTCTTTTTATATTTTATTCCACTATATGAACATCCTTTTTAAACCAAATTCATTCAAGAATAATTTATTAAAATGTTAATATTATACTAGACACGTTTAATTACTATAATCATTATATTTATTAATATTTAAATCACATAAAATATTTCTAACATTTTTTACAATTCCCAATGAATGGATGGTTAGCCAAAATTAATATTATTTTATGCACAATAATTAGCGCAATAATTAAGGTAGATTATACTAATTTATTTGTAATACATATATATAATTAGATATTTATTTTAAATATTCTAGATTTTTTGTTTACAATTATTTAATATACTCAAATAAATACAAATAAATCTAAGGAAGAAAATATATTTTAACTAAAATATTATATCAAAATATTATCCTTTAATAACAAAATAAAGGAATCGAATCCCAGGATTAAAACTGATCAAATGTGAAAACTGATAATAATTCACATTCTCTTCCATGGATTTAAAAACCTTGTTTTATTATATGAGAAAAAATTAATGAATTAAATCATGAATTAATGTGAGGTAGTTGTTGAACAAAATTTTATCATTTTTTGAATAACTCATAATTAATTTTATTCTCTGTATCAATGTACCTATAATTTCTAAAAATTATCCATCCAATATTATTTAATTTTTTCTCTTGGGATAATCATGATTTTACATATTACAATGATTTATATGATAAATAAAATGATTATTATAAAATAAATTATGTTTGAGAACACCATATTTACTGCACTTCACTTGTTTCTCTGCCACTCATTAATATTCTATTTTATCCCTTAATATGATTGACCATAATAATTTGGGAACACTAAGGGTTATTCAGAAATTTCAAATTTTCAAAACAATTATAGGAAGTATTAATTTACATGTGTTTATTCCTTCGCTACAATTGTTATATGATATCTTTCAATGTAGCATTAATGTTTATCAACATTTTATGAAGTAGTGAGAGAGCCCAAAACATTTTATTCCTCCAAAAAATTAGGTAATGTGATATATCATAAGAACTAATTTATATTATTCATGAACATTATGATGTATTTGTTTATATTTATGATGTTATTATTTATGAACACATGTGATTGATGATCATGATGAGGTATTTGTTCTGAACTATAAGTTGTATTTATCTACTATATTATAATGTTTCATTATTTTTCATATTCCATATTCAAGAGGATTTTTAATTTGATTCCCTAATTCTTATAAAATTTATATTATTTTTCTAATATGATTATAATTATTAATAATACCAATATAAAATTGATTTATGTCTATTGTTCCTTCTAGGTTAGAGCTCGGTCTTCTTATAGGGATTCTACATTAACACGTTCATTGAAAAATAACCTGATGCGAATACCTGTAAATTGAAGAATGTGATAAAATTTAGTTGAAAATTTAGAAGTTTATAAATATTTTTTATTATTTATTATATATTAATGATATATGAACATAATTTTCTTATGATACAAGGAATTATAATCCAAGAATGTATTATTATTATGTAATCTATAAAAAAATATTGTAGTAGTCATTTTATGAAATTGTGGGACACTATATCCTGACTCTCATAACATGATACTAAAAGAAATATTCAGAATCCAATTAGGGATCTGGTCCCTAAAGAATAGTGACATCTATTGGATATCCCATAATATCTTAATATTTTTTTAGTGGGATTAAACATTAGATATCCCCATTACTAAAATGACCTTGATGAATAATATTTTTGAGCTTCATGATAATCCTAAACAGAATTACAATTATAATGTTCATGGACTTTTGAAAATTGTTGAAAGTGATCACGACTACCCCATAAAAAATAACACTAGTATAATTCCCTGAAGAGAAAAACATATGTTAGTAGCCTACAAAGATGATATGTAAGATTCTGGGGTCAACTCTCATCTAGTTGGAACCTCAACAGACAATGTGGATGATATAATATTCTATCAACTATACTCGTCAAGGAACCCTCCTGGGTTCCAAGTAGTCATAACCCACCTAATGAGTGTGTACTGTCAATCACATCCACCTTCAATAATATGAATATATATATTTTTTTGAAAATTAAAATATTTAAATAAATACTATATATTTGGGTGGAGATCATACACAAGATGTTTCACACATGTCTCCTCATCAATGAAAATATATATGGTGTATTGTAAACTAGCCACGAACATTATCCAATCCTATCATATAGAACCCCCCCCCCCATCTGGAGAGAAATCATATCCAACCAGTTTAGTTCCATCACGTTCAATGATAAGAACTCAGGTAAAAACACATTGTAGAGTTATTCCGATTAAACATATTTCTCTTTCAACTGTATTAGTTTATACATCACCAATGACATGTTTCACCCCTCATATAATTTACTGCTAATGAATATGATTATTCTGACTATGCCTAAATAAAACGTAAAGAAATAACAAGATCCTCCAAAAAGTCATATATTTATATATTAGATACATTAACATCAATGTTATGAAAAAAATTCCATTATATTGAACAGAAATTCCACTTCCCCTAATCCTACTTATCCTAGACTAACCCCTAGTGGTTAATGTATTTGTCATACCGACCCTCACCATATTTTATCAAACATGAATGGAATACAAGGTAAATCACATAAAATGGAGACATGAATTTTCAATGACCTATAGAAAGGAATTTTATTTTTATTTATTAAATTAATTTATTTTATCATCCCAATAACACCTAATTCATATTGAAATGTAAATCATTATTCTTCATATCCACATCTATGAATCTAACATTAAAGTGGAATCTCCTAAAATAGTCATTCCATGTTCTATGAGTCTTTTCATCATATAATGCGGCCCCAAAATACCAATATTAGGATGATATCACGTGGATTTTGTCATGAAAAAATATCAAATAAATTTTTTCCCTACAAATCCATGTATTACTCACCATGAAAAATTGTACCATTCATCAAATCAGTTAACTAAAACCATTTATATTAATCTATTAGGATATCATACCTCTAATGATAACCATCTTAGGATTTAAATGATGGAAAATAGACAAGGAACCCTAATTCTCACAATTAGTAGGACCTTGGATGGTAGCTAACATCAATGTTATAAAATATTACATATTGAAGGAATTACCAACAATTTTGTTATATGAGATACACAGATTTTATTTAAACCACCCAAAAAATCCATTATATATAGATTATGTAAAACCAACTCCATCAAAAAATGAATTTAAAATGTATATAAAATAATAGAGTACAAATATATAATACAGAAAATAAATACTACGGTAGTGACATGCAAATAACTCATGTTTTCGTGATATTAATTTCTATATAGGCACTATAGACCTTATGGAAATCAGAAAAAGATATTTCTTTATATATGTACATTGTATAAATAATTTATAATTAGTAGGATCGTACCCGAGGCTTGTAATGAACTTTTGAATAGAGTATACTAATTCACTAGTGAAAAAATTGATCCATCACACACCAAAACCTATAAAATAACCATAAGCAACTTCACAATAGCACACTCACAAAATAACGGATCCCTGAATTATAACATAAAAATAATATTTTCTCTAAAAAGGATACCCCACATCACATTTCCAGTAATTTGTTTCTCTCATTATTCAATTTCGTATGTCCTTTTTCTCTTATCCATTACATTTAAGCATACAAAAAAACACCTTTAATACAACATCATACCATTAACCCCACAAGAGACCAGTCATCAAATCCCTCCAAAAGGTAACATAGAGACAATATATACTAAAAAACCAAAGTATAACTGGTTATCACATCCATTTGCTCCAATAACCACTTTCATATATCCATGATAGTAATGTATCATAAAAATTTAGGATATCAAAAAAATCAACTCCACCTACCGAGAATCAACCCCACTATTAACAACCTCATTAATCTAATCAATCATAACCTTTTGTTCACAATAAAAATAATACATTACTTCCATTGAGTACGAACCACACTCAGAAGCGTGAGTTGGAATGTGGGGGTAGCCATACAACCATACTCACAATCATGATGTAAAAAAACACATAGGAATAGTATTTTTCATCACACCAGGCACGATGTGGGTTGGGAGAAAATAGAAATAACAAACAAACTAAAATACATAGTATTAATACATAGACAGAAACCGATGGCATTATAATAAAAGATTCATCGCAGCTCACAACATCAACAAATAACCTTAAAATCATTCCATTATTATTTTCTAACTATAAATCTTTATTCCACAAAATATATCCATAACCACAAGAAAAAATCTTTATTCAATTTTCATGATAATCATTTTATAATTTTTTCCTTAATTTACTACATATCTTTTATTATCACCATTAATTAAATTTTCAAAGTAAAAATCATTAACCTCCCATAATTTTTTATTTCATGTAAATGTTATTCATTAGTTACCATAAAATTTCATTTTTATTATAATAATTTCATTCCACCTCTATAAGGAAACATGAATAACAAAATACTACGTAAATAGTGTATATTCATCCAACTAGCAAGCCCACATCTTAGAAACGACATATTGATACTAACAATGATCATAACCAGAATTTATCCTCACCACCACATGTCACATTAATATTTTACCATATTTAATTGATCACATTTATTTCAATGTTTCATGGGATTTATGAAACAAATCAGAGATTCCATGGGAATCCTATTTATTAACCATAGATAAATTCATAAAAAATTATCTTGGGCTCTTTCAAAAAAGTTGAAAAACATGGTTAACCAATTCCAAAGTAAACTATATAATAAATATATTTAACTATAAGAAAATTTGATTAAACATAGTTACCATGATCAAATATAATAAAAAACATAGAAACAAGGTAAAATAATTTGATTTCATCCCTTTCACATCAATAATAATATTAATTTTTTTAATATACATTCATTTAAATAATACTATATACACATATGAATGAATAAGTATTGATATTTCAACCTATACATATAAGATAAAAATGATGAAGGATATCCCGCCTCAAAGAATATTCATGATTTAATCACATGAATATTGAAAAACCAACCATTAATTGTCATGTTGGACTCACCACCATATATTTATGACCCTAAAGACACCTTCAAAATCCATAAAAATAAATATAGACCAACTCACCCCATATTAAATTTCCTTGAAAAAATGTTTGATGACAAAAAATGAATGTGAATAGAGAATATTTGATATTTTACATCGATTCACATTGATTAACCAAATAATATAATGGTATAATCATCATAATTGAATGAATAAAGAGGGATAGGGGTGATATAAATCATTTTATTATCATTAGTATATTATTGGAATCAAAAAAGGGAGTTGAGACTCATATTTAAATGAAAAAATGGCACGGCCCTCCACAATATAGTGGGCTGGATAAATTCCCATAGTTGGACTGGACAATGTGTGATATGAAACCCTGAAGCAATTTTATCCTTTAAACAATTATTTAAACAATATGTGGAAATAGACATACCTTATTCTATGACACGGTCTACACTACGGTGGTTCCACCATCATCATTAGTGGGTACGTGGAACACACAAGTTCCCACCCCATACATGTTTTAACTTCACCACACTCAAGGATAAAACCCAGTGACAACAATTTTCAATTTATAAGAGGGTCCCTCTTGGATTCCACACACAATTCCACACTATTTATAGGGAATTCTGGACATTATTATAGTGCACAAGAAGAATATTTGTTGGATGTGAGTAAATGGAATGTGGGGGAGGGTTAATTTCATTATTAAAAATAATTTTCATAAATGGAAATATTTTTAAAATCATGGGATGATGTTTGATGGAGATCCATATAGTCATGGTAAAGAATTTTTTTTGGGAATGAGGATTGTAGAAATTAAAAGGTACACATTTTATTTAGTATATAATTTTAAAAATAGTACATGAAGGTACCATATGTCTCCTCCAATAGAGTATGATCTTGAGGTTCAATATAATAAACCCCTTGTCTTATATGAGAATAGAGAATCAAAAAACACATTGTTTTAACTAAAACCATGTACAAAAAATTCACTTTCCTCGAATATATTAACGATAAAATTGATCCCATGGTTTTAGTGGAGAACCTAGAAACATAGACACATGGTTTTTTACACATGTAATATCATTGAAATAGAGGGTGATCAGAAATATATAAATTAATTTGTTGAAATTCTATTATAGTAAACAAACCTTACACTCTATCATACTGAAATTCAATAATAAAAAAAATTGATCAATGGAAGTCTATTATATTATAGATAAGGGGTATTAAAAAATAAATCGAATGGAAGATTGATAGAGAAGAATATATTACTAAACCATAATTTTTATGGATTCTTAGATAAATAAACTAAAGAAACATCCCATATTGAATCTGTTCCTTTATCTCCAAGGACAACTGTATGAATTTTCCATGAAAAGTGGATGTTGATTACATTACAATCATAGGATATCACGAGGGGATTGTATCAAAATTAAGCATTGATGGTTTTTTGTAAATAATAATTTTATTTTTTGATAAATTAAATAAATAACTGAGTTTTTCATGATCTCCTTTTGTATCCTTCATAGTGTTTTGTGGTCTAATGAATCAAACCACAACATTTAATACACGGACCATAATATTTTTGACTAATTTAAATTCATCATAAGATTATAAATATCAATTAAAATAGATAAACCATTGTATAAATTTTTTATCTAGTGTTCCAGTTGTAATAATCATCTTATGGATATC
Organism: Viscum album; assembly: GCA_963277665.1. NCBI lineage: Eukaryota > Viridiplantae > Streptophyta > Magnoliopsida > Santalales > Viscaceae > Viscum > Viscum album. Next base: position 1,278,389,927 of record OY728131.1, read on the forward strand.
TCCCATCAGTTATCTAGTCCATATCAACTAGCATGCTAGAGGACTCTTGATGGTCAATATTATTTTTTACTTTAGCACCCACAAATTTCTGTACATTTCTGAATATTCATTTATTATTAGTCTATTTAATGTCTAGGTAATGTTTCATGTAGTAATGAGGAATTGTTGAATGTTTTTCTGGATTTTATGGAGGTTCATGGAATGATTGTGAATAGTAAAAACCATGAACCACCTCTAGGAAACCGCGAATGTGAAGAATGTGGGAACTCTGTAGGTGCACATATGGAACATTATTTTTAAAAATCCATGGAGTTACTAGTACTTAATCACAAATATAAAATTTATGGAATCCAAAATTAGATAGTGGGTTTCTTCAACAAGCATGAAAGCTATCAGATGGTGTACATTAAGACAATAATAATTCACGATCGGTGAATGGTTTTCCAAAACATTAATGCCAAAAAAATCGAAATGCAATTTTCAATATCAAAATTTTGGAGTTTTCCCTAATTAATTCTTTATCCTAAATATATCTCTAAATAAATTAGTAATTTGAATTATTTTTTCTCACCAGGCTTGACATGTTACCCCCTTCATCCTCAAAGTGATTATTAGGAAAACCAAAGTATGTGGGATATTTGAATTCATCAATGTGTCATTTTTCATTACCGTTCATCTTAGATCTAGTCATCTTACTTATATTGTAACCATATATATAATATTTATGAGATATATCTATATTGCATGATGTTAATATTTATAATATGTGATTGATTTTAATTAAGATATGGATATATATGCATAGATTAAAATAATGGTAGTGTCATTAATTATTGTTTTCAAACATTATAAATTCGGTTGTTTCTATCTTATATCCACATGACATAAATCATTATTTATTTATATTTTATTAATTAATTTTACTAAAATGGTTTGTAAATCATTGTTTTATTATTGTTGGAAACTCATTTTGGTTATCACATAAGAACTTGGTGATAATTAATGGACTTAAAATAAACCACATTGTTTATAATTTTTAAATTCTAAAATTAATAATAAAATTTCCATTTTGAAACGTGTAATGTGTTTGGTGAAATACCTAAAATTATAAAAATGATTTATGTTGAATTTTTTTTTCATGTAATTTTCCAACCATGGTTTTGGTGAATTTATTTTTACTATATGTGACATTGTTGATGTGGAAAAATTAATTATAGAACATGTTATTGGTCACATTGTGATGACTTGGTGGATCAATGAGAAACTACTCAATTGTATGTAATTTTTATATGGGAATTCAACGTATATGTGTACAGACATGTTTATGGGTATTCCAAATAAACTGTAAAATGGTTTAAAATGATTGTTTGATTTAATTCCTGGGAATTTTTTTCATCATTTATATATTCTATTTTCAATAGATAAAATCATTTTTTATAAATTGGGGTAATTTTGTTTGACCATATTTCATGCATTGGGAAGTCATTAGGGATATTATACTCACTATAGACTCTTCCCACGCATGGGAAATATTTTATGTCTATATATTTCATCTATTATGAGAGAGAGAATGGAATTATATCACGTTTATTTTGTTATTATTGTTAATACAATGGAAATAGATTGTGGTGTTGGATCTTGGAGCTTTGTTAGATGTTTCTTGCGACTGTGTAATCTAGGTATCCTTGATCATGGAGTCCTAATACACTTTTCCTATTATTTTAAATTTGTTTTTTGATTTATTTGATATTGATGAATGTTTTCATTATGTAATGTGTTTAAATTTTTACTAATACATAATATAGATGTTTGGATGTTTATTGTTTTGTTAGTTTGGTAATATTATATTAATATGTTAAATCATCCCCCAAATTTTCATAATGCCCATGGTATTTATTTTAAACCATTTGTGTTTTTGGGAGGTCACCTATGTCTTATTATCATCCCAACATATTTTTAATACAACTAGGAGTGGTTGTATGTATGAAATGGTATAATCATTTTTTTGTCATTCAGTTTGATATGGTAACAGACTTGATCAGACCATCTACACTATAGTAGGGAAAAGTATATCATTAGGGTTAATTACATGTGTGGTGTTAAAATAAGTGAGACAATTTCAACAGAACCTGAAACATATAGATTAATAATTCACAACTAAAAATTTTATATGCAACTTATTATTACAATTTTTCCAGGGTACGTGTGTATTTTGAGAAACCTCTAGGGGTATTATCACCTCATAATAATGGATTTAACTAATATGTATCGAATTACATGAATTTATTTTAATAATTCTTACTAGTACAACTTTGATAATGGGTATTATAATTTTTTTGAAATGAAAATGTGGTGATTTATGCTAATAGTGAAAATTGATATAATGAAAAGAATGGTTGTAGTATTTTAATAAAGGGATGAAATGATGAAAATTGTTGAATTTTGAAATGTTATCTTTTTTATATTTAATGTTGTTGTAAATTTTAATTTCTATGCCTTATATTTAAATGAGTGAGTCAAAAATAATTAATTTCTAGTTATATTAAATTGATCCTAATAGGACATGTATAAGTCAATAAGAAGAGGGTGCTAAAATGTGGTTACAGATGAACCACATGAGAATCCATAGCAAGCCCAGATTACTATATAGGATATTCAATCCTAATAATTGGGTATGATGAATGATGAAGAAAAAAATGTGGGTCATTGGGATCTGTCTTAAATGTATAATATGCTTATATTTATTGGCAATTAAAAACTAAAAAATTGATAACTATGGATGGATCAAATGAATTAAACCATTGATATCCTTAGGACACTAGAAATGTTGAATGTAATGTTGTAAAAATATATGAAGTAGGATTTGGATTTCCAATGCTGGGAATTATCTTTTTAGGATAAATTATAGCAAGACATTCCATGGGAAGATTATATTTAATTATTTGTTATTTAGTTCAATCCTTATACTTTTCCAAATTCTAGATCAATATTATTTTTAATTTTGAAAAATAGAACATTATGGTGACATAGTATGTGGTTAAATTTAAGAATTTATTCATCCATTCCACAAAAATTTCTACAATTTCATCTTCTAATGAACAAATTTTTTACTTCGGGTATGACTTGGTATTCACTCAATGATTTCCATGATATTTATAATAATTGTACATAAAAGTTAAATATAATGACTATGGTAGAAAGGGATATCTAGGTCGTAAACCCATAATATTTTGAAAATAAATTTAATTTTGAATGCTTAAAAAACTCTTCCTTTATAATAACCACTTTATATTAACCTCTATAGTAATCATAATTTTACCACCCATATGATTTGAATCATGAGAATATGATATTAACGGTTTTGATCAGTATGTTATTTATAGTCTGATATGACCAACATACATTTCATTGAATAATAACATATAATTATTAATAGTAATGTTACCCTTATGAGTAGGGAAATAGACTTATAAATAGTAACCTCACCTATGATAGTATATATATAGAATTTAGGTGAATATATGATGTACCCATGTTTTGGAATAAGTAAATAAATGCTTTAAAATTATTTTTTTCAATTAAATTTAGATTTAAAAAAAATTAAATTAATCATATTTAGAAAAATATTTTTGAAAATTGGAATTCATTTTTATATTCAATACAAAAACAATTTTTTAGGGTGTTCTTTTGTGGATTTTTCTGAGTTTCTCTTATTGTTGATGAATTGTAAAATAGAGTCATTTACCATATATATAAATTATCAGTTAAATTCAATATTCCTAACATCAAGGATGATTTTGGAAGAAATTTTTAGAACTCACATTCACATATTATTATTTTTGGTCAGGTAATCAACACTATTTCATATCTTAAGAAAAAATATTAAACTAATGATTAAAATATTAAGAAAACTCTCCTCCCCTCCACTATAAATTCCACCTCTTAAACCCTATTATCATCACTCCTCTGAATCCCTTTTCCTTTAAAAAATAATTCCAATATATCCTCCCAAGATCCTCTCCCACGATTAGTATCCTTTGGTGTCATAAAAATCTTATTCCATTAAGAGGCTCTCATGGAAGATTACTATAGGAGGTAAACACCTCTTTTCATTTTTTATTTTATGTTTTATTTTATTTGGTATGTATTTAATGTGTCCAAATGAGGAAATTATTTCCTTTTTATTCTATCCATATACTATATTGTGAGTATTTTATGAATGGTGTACCCATGTCTTTTCTCATTTAATGTTTTTTAAAACTGTGTTCCATAGCCGTTATGCAACATAATTTTCATCAAAAAGTATATATCTTTTTAAATAACTCTTTTAGGTTATTCCCTTCTATTTTCAACATTCTTATGTTTTGAAATGTAATTTAATATCCCAATTATTTTCCATATTATTTATTAATGATTATATATCCCTTTTTATTCCAACAAATATTAATGAATGTTTATGTGACAATGTTAGTGTGCCGAATTTCTGTAAGGGATTTCTCTACTTTTCTTTTATTTCATGTTACTTTCTTTTTTTCCCTCAAATCATTTCATCCAAATGTTATGATAACTGTATTACATTACATGTACTGGAATGCTGTTGTGATAATGAAATAATTCACCATAATGTCTCATTTCCCCTTCTTTTATAACAGAAATGAAAACACCATCTTAGATGTGTTAATCAATACTCTCAAGGATGACATGTTTTTAATTTCTATTACCATAGTAAATAATGGTCATGAAACCATTTTTTTTATTTTAAAAAACTATAATATTAATATCATAAATTATTATATTTTTTTAATCTTTTTTTACACATGATATTTTATTATAAATCAAAATGAGTTTGTTGTGGTCAAAAACCAAAAATTAACCCAAATTTTTTTCAATATTGTTTTACCTATTGATTCATCTTTACCACAATAACATAATTAATTTTATAACAATGTAATATTATGGAAGTTATGAAATAAAATAATACTTATATTATGGAATACCATTTTCATATTACATGTTTATCCTTGAATGTATATAAGAAAACCAGTCATGAGTACAAAGAATGAAAACTCTACCAGACAATAAAATTGATCCTCTTAAACCCATCAAGAAGGTAATAAATGAAAATAATAAGGTTATAATTAATAAAACACATAATGAATACATTGTAGATATATTAAATTATGAATTTAATTTGGTTATTCAGGACACTAAGATCAAGTAAAGAACACCATCAGACTTAAGGTAAGGGTTTCTTCATCTCACATCCATTTTTGGTGAGATATTCCCTATTCACTCCTACAAATATTGTTTGGTGTATGTATAATGACCATATATGTTTCATATAATTAATATATATTTTTTCAGGATATTAAATGTATTATTTAATGATAATTAATTTTAGGGCATATGATTCAATTTATTTCAATGTTGTAAGGGTATTCTATATGAATACCCATTTTCAATTTGGTTTACTATTACTCTATAAATACATAAATTAAATTCATATTTTTTTATTATTTAATAATAATAAATTCTGTTATAATTATATATATATTTATAACAATCATTATAAATATTTATTTTGTGGTGATTTACATGTTTTAAAATAATCATTCCAAAATTCTTGTGAAATTCAAGCCCGATTCAAAAAACATCTAGAATTATTGCCTACATTGATTCTTACTCTATAATATGTTTTATTACATATTTGTTATCTAAAATCACACATTTTTAAATGAAAAATCTATTTTTTCATTTTTGGTTTCATGAAAGAAACCATGTCATTGTTATTTAAAATCATATAATATGTTCCTTAAGCTGCACAATGATTTTTTATTCCAAAATTTCCATTAAAAACACTTTTTAAATAATTTCACATCAATAAGACTTTTTAATCATCAAATATAATTTTGATGAACCTCCCTTAAATTTTCTTGTATATACATGTTTACAAATATAATTTCATTGAAAATAAAAAAAAATTTCTAAAAAACTCTTCTTTCAGAAGTAAAATGGGTTTTTATAATCTCACTGTAACATTTATTAAGTATATGCAATTTTCAACAATTATTACATTATTATGGTTTATTTAATAATCATGGTTATATCATATCTCGAGTCTCATTATTCTAATGATATTAAAAGGTATTATTATATGAATGTTTCAAGGTGGTATGAGACACTTTGGAATGTTTAAGTATTATTTCCTTAGGAATTTTTCAACAGAATCATTTGAATTCATCATCATATAAGACAAAATACCTTGTTTAATCTAGTACTTCATTGATAATTATCTCTTGTGATATTATCTAAAATATTTTGTTGAAGGGTTTCTTATTGTTTTGATTGTTGATGTTCTATCTTGATAAAATTCACCATAAAACGTCAAATGGATAGTGTTTGTGTTAAATTATTGGGGTATGTTATTTTCATTTAAAATGTTAGTTTCAATATGTATTTATATGTTTATTATGTTCACCCATTTCATATGAGTAATGTGTTGGACTTATTATTTGATAGGTTGGGTCCTCTATTGCCCCCGATGCATTAGTAGGGCTCATGGGACAAATAGATATGGGATGGGCCAAGGCCATACCCATTTTGAGTTGTAGTTTTTGTCGAGGACTTAATCATTTACAAACATCATGGACGAGGCCTTGAGGATATGTTTTAGAATGCCCGTTATATTCATTTCCCTCTTTATGAATATAGAAATTCAAAGTTCATGTGGTTATTAGACTAGTTGAACTCCCATGATTATATTTTATAATTGATCACATACATTGCTCATATTCCTGCCATATTATGTTCATTTTTATTTTTAAAAGAATTTGTTATAAATTATTCATCATGCCAAATGTTTATATTTATGATATTTTCTGCTACATTGCTTACCCTTACTATTCATTGGTGCTCACCCCTTTCTTATTTTTCTTTTTCTCAGTATATGAATAGGCTTACTATGACTGACCTGCAAGGATAAATTTAGAGTTTTGGTTTTTCCAAACAATACTTATATGTTTTATTTATTTTAATGTTTTAATGTTGAACGTATGTATATATATGGGTTTCCAAAACTATTAAAATACTATGTCTTTCGATATTTGATTACATGTAATCATTAACATATAAAAAAATAGAATACATGCTTTGGGAAACTAAGGTCAGGTATTTACATAGAGATATAATATAGGAGGGAAAATAAATACAATAATAGTAACTGGAGCTGACTAAAATTCTAGGAATAAGATAAAATGGACAACTACATCCAATATTGTAAGAATCCTTTGAATGTAAGCATGTGATCAGTTAACAACACTCTTATATTGAAACGTAAGATGTGATGTTTTCAATGTAGTTTTTTTGTTAATATGTATATATACTTTACCATACCACCTAGGTAATGAAACAATAGTAATTATATTGGAAATCATCAATTCAATTCTTACCATACACCATTTTTAGATTCTATAATAGAAAACTCATGGTTCATAAAAAATGTTTTCATTTATGGGATGTTTGATGCAGAACACATAATATCATTAGAATAGAGTGATCTATAGTTATTATTGAAATAGAATAAATCCTCCTCCATTATAACCAAAATAGGGTAACAAATGGAATAATTTATTGATAAAGAACTTTTATGCGTCTGCTCATTTTATTGTGGATGATAAATATGGTACATTGTTGGTGAGATATAAAATAATTTCTAATTCTACCCATATGACATATTTGTGTCATATAATGGATTCCCACTTGTTTAATTCTTCATATGTTATTGATCATATGGACTTCAATGTTTAGATGATACATTCTATATTGAAACATCAAACTCTGCTATGAAATAGAGAATGTGATGGATATATATGTTAATATTGATCCCTAATTATTAACAAGTATGTGTTTGTTTAAGAAATATTTGATATTAAAAATAATTTCTGTATTTTTTTCATTGGTATGGATTGGATGACATCATTTATGGACCACACAAACTTTTGTTCCTGAAATATCAGTTTCTCATATCAAGATGGTGTTGAGAAACTCTTTAAAACATATTTGGATGTAAAGTAATGTTACACATGAATATAGGAAACTGAGTTTGGAATCGTCCCTTTCTAATTTATAGTAGTCACTTTGAAATCAAGAGATGATATTGGAAGTCGTTATTTTCCATCCAAAGTGTATCTATTTCACAATGTTTTTGAAAATAAATTTCAAACTATTTCCTCTAAAATGAGAAGTAGAGTTTAAAATTGATCTCCAACAATACATGAATCTAATTTCAAATCTATCTTATTACACGGAACCGACATAAATAAAAGTATTGAATGTTCATTTGGTAGTGTTTGAAAATTAATGGGTTCATTCGACTAAGATTGTATACATGTGTATCAATGTCTCTTTTGTGAAAAATAATGATGTGACACTTTGGATATTTGTGGATTATTACAAACATAACCATTTTATAATAAAGAATTTGTATCATATTCCATGAATAAATTCCCAATTTTTTTGGTTGAGGCGAGCCTAGTTGTTCTCCTTAAATTTCACTAAGTTATTGTACCACCAACTATGAGTCTGGATGGAGAATATTCCACTTTATACTTTTAGAGGTAGATATGGACATTACAATTTCTTCATTATACATTTGTCTCCTACTAATGATGCATAGACCACTATAAAATTGATTAATTAAATAACTCATAGTTATTAAGAATTTTTTCGTGATTTATTTTGATGATATCTATGAGTATTATTAAATAAAATTGGACCATAGGAATCACATTTATACAATGTTGTGTATATTACAGGAGAAACTTCTATATGATCTTTTAACATTGTTTTATTTTTTGAAATAAAATATGTGTTTCCTTAGCAATGTAATTTCTATGACTTTATTTTATATTGATCCTTAAAATATGTAATGATTTATCTATTAGAAACCAATGAAAAATTAATGTTTGATATATAGTTTCTATAAAATAAATAAAATCACGTGGAATATTATTGTTTAAAATTCGTGTTTGAACACATTAATGAGGGTCAATGAAATGTTTCCTGAGTCTGTGTGGAGGCATGGGGATTTTATAGTGGATTTCTATATGAATGAAAAAGAATAATGGAAATATAGTGGATGTTTCAGGGTTGTCTCATTTTTAGAAGTAACTGTGCGCCACAACCACGATTCCATTGAGGAAGGGTGAATAGATTCGATGAAAAAATGCAATGGGTATAGAAAAACACTAGGAAAATTTATTGATGGATTCAAAATGGTTGGAACATGGAATATTAAACAATAAGGAATCCCCAGGTAACCATGTGACCTATCCCTACATGGATTGAGGTTATGGAATAGTTGGTGCATGATTTCGAAAACCATGTTGCCAGACACTACAGCTGGTTAAAAGGGGGATTTTCCCATTTTCCCCATTTGGGATTTACGTTTTCTAACCAGTTTTCTTCATCATTTCTTCTCTAGCAACCCTAGTGATGATCCAAAACAATATAGTCTTCCCAAGGATGAATATAAATTGATACCATGTTGTTTGGAGCATAGTCAGGTATAAAAAATGATTTTGCTCAGTCTAATATTCTACATTAAACTTCTTTTATACATAATTTTTGTGTATCAATTATTCTATTTAAAATTACATAAACCCTATTTTTCATATGGAAAATAATTAGGATATTCAAGGGGGGTTACATCAATATTAATTTAAGAGGTTGAGCTTGTAGTTTTCTTCATATAAGGGGTTGGTGTTCAATATGTTATATCAGAATGTCTTTATGATATTTTATGTGCATTCAGGTTTGACATGTTGTTTTCATGTTTTTATATTCATTCCAAAAGTAGGATTTTGAAAATTGGTTTGTAAAATGATGAAGGAAAACCATCATGTTCAAATTGGGATGCATAGAGGTTGCATAAACTTGTTAAAGAACCTCCCACCGGGTGTTCCCTCAACCTAAATACGAAGCATTGTATTGATAATAATAGAATTGATAATTGATAAAGTAGAACACATGGTAAACACATTGAGAAGTTAGTTCAAATTTTAATATGTAATTATCTTTATTATATTGTGTTGTTAACTTATAATAAGTTTTCTTTGAATTAATGTGAATGGAATACAAATATTAAATTATATTCTCATAATTACATGTAGGTTGTAACAGAATTATTTTAAATATGATATTATATACGAATTAAACATGTTTAATTTGGTTAATCATTGTAAGTGAGAATGTCTAAAAGTGATAAAGCATAGTAATGGCTAATATATTTAATGAATATATGATGTGAATGATAAGTGTGATTTGGTCATGGTGGTGTTTTATAATTTTGTAATGATTAAGGTATCATGTCCACATAGCATGGTTATGTGTGGTATTGGTATTAAGAATTTATATCGACATATAATGTTAGAACAAGGCTCCAAAACCCCACCCTATTAATTATTATGTTAGGGAACGAACTAAGTTACTATGGACCAAAATGATGCAACTTGATGAGACTAACTGGACTAGTGATCTAAGGACAATTTGATTTATTTATTGTGAAATGTTTAACCTAGTGAGAGAGGGGTCTTCATATTTCACCTTTTTCATGATTTATTTTACCATTATATGCCAGAGTGAGACTGATTAAATGAATGAACCATATAATAAAAGTTGAAATGGTTTAAGTGAACCTTATTATCTTGTGGTACTAATTTACTACTATTTGGCTTTTTGTATATAGTAGTTTCATGCACTATCACATTGAAGGGATATTTAGTATACCCCACTAGTGATGTCATATTGAGTTTTATTCATATCCATCTCAGGAAATCATAGGATACCCAAGAAGACTATATGGTTTCATGTCATGATAAGGGGAAGGACACTACTCCATTGGGATGATATGGGCATGTGATTTGCATGGATGTGGGATCCAAACTCGATGTCAGGACCCATTTTTTAGGATTATTCGTTTTATTATTTTGAGGTGCCATTCAAATTGAACATTCTAACATGACACATCCTATATGATAGTTTATTTTGGGCATGTACCTAGTTTTGGAAAATTGTTTGGAATGCATGTTTATTGGTTATATTGTGTTATTTACATTTTTTTATTTTTAATAGGTTGTGGAATACTCTAATAAAGGGGTTATAGACTCATCATTTTATTGTTTAGACCCTCACTACTAGTTGTTGGCCTCTAGAATATGGGGAGGTGATCCTTAGTTGATGTGAGGACCTGACTCATTGCACCAGTTTAGTTGCCTCGAGATTTGGGACATTACATTGTGTTATTTTAGAAGGTTCATTTTTGTTGTCCTAATATATAGGGTATGTATTCGAGGGATTATGATATCCCAGTCTTGAAAATGATCTCATACACTGGACTTATTAACCCATATATTAGGGAAAAGCCAAGGGGCTAGTGTTGGATTTTTTTAGGGTTTGTGTTGTAATAGTTGAATGATATTTCACCATTGGATTATACATTTTTTGTACGATGTGAATGTTTTATAGAATTTATCTTGTGGATGAAATGGTGTGAGGTTGTACATTCATGAATAATTTTAGGCACCAAGGGATATTTATTTCAGGTATCATGGTAGTAACACATGATAAATAATTGTATGATATGAGAGATATAATCATTCTATTATCCATTGAATATTGGAAAAAATAGGGTTTCCAATAATGATTATGTGAAATAGTAAATTAAATGAATGTAATAAGAAGTTTAGGATATTGTTCCAAATGATGTTTCATAAATGGGATTAAATATTGTTGTGATATGGTAGAAATATGTATTAGGATCCCAAAAGAGGGATATTTATGTTGTAAAAGTTAAAATGGTTGAATCAGTGATTAATGAAAAGACAGGTAGATGTGTGAGTTATACTACCACAAGTTGACCATGAACCATAGTAGGGATGGACAAGGGTAGTTATAGAGACATTGTTACATTCATTAGAATTGTGTATTATGAATAAGTTGTTTAAGGATTGGAAAGAGACATCCTTTGTAAAAACAATGGATATGTTATGTTATAAATTATGGAATGCTTGTTTGGAATTATAGGTAAATACCTCCATAGAGATGTGTCCTGCATTGGAGACATATTGATATAGATGAGAATGATCCTTTAGAACTGGTGTAGGTGTTCCCACTAGTTTATATTTATAAAATAGATGACCAGTTCCGTGGGAACATTAATCATTTTTATGAAAATGATGGAATGAGACGAAAGGCATGTCATGCTGAGTAAGTTTAATTTTACCAAAGAGTTTATATAGTATCTCCCTACAACGTCTTCCAGATATGGTCAACTTGATGTTGTAGTGTTCTGTATATAGTCTATTGTATTGATTTCAGATCACTTAGACACTTATACAAGTTGGAGATTCATGTTTTTAGCTTTTATTTTTTGGGTATTAGAGAAGAATTCGTGGGATATTATGATTTACAAAAACCAGGATAACAATATGTAATGGAAATAATTTCAGGATACGTTTATATAAAACATATATCATGATTATTAGAGAGAATATATGGTTGTATAGTTAATGATGATGATCCATGGTACCATTAGAGTGAATGATTATGATGGATTCTTCATTGATTTGTGACTCATTGTCCTAGTGTTGTAATGGGAGAAAGTATCTATGGAATGGTGTTTCTAATCTGGAAATAGACACAAATTAATGTCCCAGGTGAATATCATTTATTTAGATTGGTTTTCTGAGGAGGTGCCCCATTCCATTAATTCAAATAGGAACCTAAGGGATTCCCTAGTTTGTGGCTATGTGTTTTCCATTGGATTATCTAGGGGTGTAACTTTATATGGTATGATAAATTGCTTCAATAGTATTCACCAGAGAAGTGGTGTGAAGAGTAGTCAGAGTAGAGGACCAGTTTTGAAGGGCGGTGAAAAGGTGTGTTTCTATTAGTGCGAAATACCATGATACATGTGTGTTTCATGACCCAATCCACCAGTTAAGTAATGAATTTATAAAATACTAGGGAATGTGAAAAGGTTCAATAATAATCCTCGGATTTTAGGATCAAATGGAGGATTCAGGCCAATATATAGTGCATGCAGGTGTTAGATTAACAAATATCAGTCATGACTTTGGAGTTTTATTAGAAACACTAGTCGTGTAGAAGCCATTGTACTCTAGAGAGAAGGGACCAATATCATAAAGGCATTGAAAAAATTGGAACATAGTTTAGAGCCCATGGAAGAGGGTCTGGTCAGCTTCAAAAAGTTCAACCAGCACTTCGACATGGCAACACTAGACCATTGACAGCCTGAGGCAAGATTCGTGTTGATTATACACTAGTTTGTTCATTATTTGAAAACATTACCTTTTATTTTATTGTTTCTTATCACATTGGGAGTGTGTTGGGCCTTATCTTGTAACATATATGGGGGTTTATGTAGATTGAAACACCATTTGGGAAGTAGGGGGAAAATATTCAGCAACGTAAGAAGTGATCCCATGAGGTTGGTGGTTACTGGTTTTGGGGGGATCTTTTCATGATAGAAATTTCAGTATTTTATTTTATTTTTGCGATATAATTTTTAGTTTTCACTAAAACCATGTTGATTATTATCATCAAATTTTAATTTTCAATTAATAAGAATGGAGTAATACTATTTATTTCGGAGAATGCGATGTCTAAGCCTGTCATGTTTTCCTAGTTAGTAAGTAGCTAGGTGAGCTCAAATCCCAATTAGCTTGTATTAAACACAATGATGGGGACATAGATAATCATTTCATCCCTATAATGGTGGATTAGTTTAAAGATGGGTTTTTGAAAGACTTGTTAGGGTTTACTCCTGAGTAAGAGGTTGATATCAAAATATTGTTTCTTCACAAGGTAGAATCGCTTTATTTTCATCCTTATATGATGTCATAGGTAGAACTCATGGAACAGAAAATAATGTTGGAGGACATTTAGAATAAGGGAATAATTATTCTGAATACAATGCCATCGGGATCTCTATTATTGTCAGCTAAGAATCCATATGGGTCCTTATGGTTGTGTGTTGATTATCAAAAACAATATTAGATGATGGTTATGAACTAATAACCTATTCCGTGAATAAGTGATCTTTTTGACCAATTGATTGGTGCTTTAGTGTCATCTAATATTTTTTTGAGATCAGGGTATCATCATATGAGGGTGTGAAAATTTGATATAAAACATACTGAATTTAGAAGTATGTATGGGATGTATGAGTTTGTAGTCATTCAATTTGGGTTGACCAATGAACCAACAATGTTTACGTCACTAACGAATAGAATCGTTCTCCCATACCAAGATCATTTCATAATAATTTTTTGGAATATATCATGGGGTAATCACAATCTCATGGTGATCATTCCAAAAATCATGAAATCATGTCATATCGACTATGATAACATATGATATACTCCAAAATATCCAATTTTATTTTCTATATTTATAGGGTTTATTAAATAGGTCACATTATCTAAGAGTTAGGTGTGATTGTGGACCTTGATAAAGTTAAATATGGTGAATATTTGGATAATATGAAGAATTTTTCGGATATCAGATGTTTACTGGGTTTAGTGGGATATGTCAACTAATTCCTCAATGACATCTTCTGTTTTGATTCACCACATTAAATATTGACCACAAAAAGATATGAACATTGAATGGTTTTTGTAATGTGATAATTCCATCCAGGAGTTTACCAATCACCTGACTACATGTCCTATTTTGTTTCAAGCTAAGTTGGGTTAGTATTATGCAATATTTTTTTATGCTTCCGATGTTTGACTCTGGGTAGTGATGATGCATGATGACAAGGTCATTGTATATGGTTCAATAAAGTTGAGGCAACATGAATAAAGATACCATAATAATGATCTTGAATTATTCATGGTGGTTTAGGCCTCATATTTTTTGAGATATTAATCTGTGGAATATATATTTTAATGTTTATGCCGATTATAAAATCATTATATATATATATATCTCTCTCTATATCTCTCTTCTCCCAACCTGATTTCAGTATTTTGTAGTGAAGTTGGGTTGATTTCATGCAGTTATTAGATTTCAAAAAAGTGTGTACACTGGGAATGAGAAACATTGTTACCTATGAATTAATTCTAAAGGATCAAAATAGAGTGATACAGTAATATTATTCTGAGTGGAGAATGATTACATTGGGTTTTGAGATGCATGTCGATGTTTTGGATGGACAATGGTAGATGACCCCTTCATCCATGTAAATTGGGTCAACCATTATAAACTAGATAAAGAATATTCAATATGTGGATCAGGAGTTCTCGGCCTTGGGGGAATCTCTTGATGGCAGGGATCATCATTCTGGTAGGGTGTTCAGTGATTATTTTATTATTTCTGTTCATGGTTCAAATATTATATCGAAATGTATGAAAATGAGCTAATTCAAGTGTTTCATGCCCAAATTGGAAAGTGCATCTAGGAATGACCAAAATGTATCTCAATCTCATTAGAATTTTTTGGAGGACATGGAAAAATAAAGGGATTTCATGATTCATGATGCATTTATACACCTTTTATTTGGGGATGTTCGACTATTAGTGGCCATGAGATTTTTTAAAACCATTTTCCATTCCATAATTGATGTTGTATAATGTAGTGATGGATTTTTTGTGGTTATTCCATGTATTCCTATAAATAATGATTAAATCTATTTAATTGTTAAATGGATTACCATATAGAAGTAATTTCTACTAATTCTAGTGACCTTCACCGTTGATTAGTTGTGAGAGTTTTATGTTTGAGATATTATAAGGACCCTCCAATAAACATTACATAATCTTGAATTAAATGAATAATTCCCATTGGGGATCTTTTCAGGTTTAGAGTTTTTGAGAATTTGGCCATAACTATTACATAACAACTTGAATATTACAAGTAGACACTACTACTCTGTATCTTTTTTTTATAAAATTAAAATTATTAAAAGGACACATGTCCAGTTCCATGTTTTAGATAGCATGACTTTTCCTTGATTCCATCCTTGAAGCTATTCATATTTAAATCTTGTGGATAACATTTCAAAAACATGGGATGAGAATTAAAATCTTAGTAAGGGTAATAAAATAAGGAAGGAAAACATAATCCCAACAATAAATACAAATCCATGAAACCATACATTTCAATCATAACATACCTTATGAAATCATATGATTTATGAATAACAAAAACAAATCTTAAATCATAAAGGTTACTTATGGCATCCATATCAAACATACATTGTTGCTATCACAACTACGTAGGGAGTTACACTTGGATTACCCATCCTAGTGTATTCCCTAAATCTCCTAGGAGAAACATCCCGTTTACATCCATCACATTACACAATGCATTGGAGAGCTATCTCGGGCTCTCCCGCCAAAGGTTTATCACAGAACCACCCGTATACGTAAAAAATTCCCAATAACCATAACATAACCATTAAATATAACACATGTATAAAAGAAAGTTAACATTTCCACATTCCAACATATAAAATCAAGATATTGAAAAAAAACATTGTTTTATAAAATCATTTTCAAAACCCTTTAAAAAGTGAATTTTTTAATCAGTGTCACATACCAATTTGAAGCTTTTAAATGAATTATCAATTGAATACATTTATTCCCATATAAATTAATCATAAAAACCATTTTGGGAACATGGTAATTAATGAGAAATATTTAGAATAATACATCTTTAAAACATTTAAAATGATATTTTAGTTAAAGAGTTTTTTTAACAAAAAGGGAGACACTTGAATACAAATAATTGAGGAATAAAATTTAATCATAAAATTATAATATCATGGGAATAAATGTATTCATGATATAATATGTAAAAGTACAATATATAAACCATATAATAGTGAATTGGTGCATAACAAAAATTATGTTTCAATGGAAATGAAAATTGAGATGAACTCCCTTATAAAGATGGTATCTTTTAATTAAGGATAAATCAATAACATAATTATGTGTGAAAAATATAAATACACCCAATATAAGTAGATATTAAGTGTAAAACAATTATGGGTCATTCACACATAATCATTGGATGAAATATTCAATAACTACATGTTGAACACAATAAATTGAAATTGGGTTAAGAAGTTCCCTTGTAAAAATTTGACAGCCTAACATCGTCACGTTACAATTCAGAAAATGAGTTGATAAGATAAAAAGTGTTTCTAATCACTTGTAAATAAATTTTACATCAATGGTGATATAAAATAACATATCCCAACATAATAAGTTGTAAATTTAAATACATAATAAAAAAGAAGTCTTTTAAATTGAGGAGGGTGAAAGGTTCCATTACCAATTTGGTAACGTACACAACATATGCCTCGTGAAGAAGGATAATAAAATGAATATGTCAATACTCATAAATGATAGTATATTACACAAATATTACAATAATGGGCAGTACATACATCACAAAAAAGGAAATAGTGGCAAATATAGCATGAATCTCACGGGAATAAAAAGTGAGATGAAAAGCTCTTACCTCATTGTAATCAAATCAAGTCGCATGAACAAAACATAATGAAAAAAAAATGAATCACATAATACCATGAATATAAAGGTAATAATCGTAATATATATTAGTTGTAGTACATATTACACCGCATGCAATAAATAATTGGCGAACAATGTAAATCTCACAGAATAAAAAGTGAGATAAGATATCCTTTATCTCGTGTCCAACATGACTCGATCGTTCATTAATCGCCTGAATAATAAAAATAAGTTAATTTATAATTTCTTAAGAAAATTTTTCAAGTTTATTATTCCTTTTATATCACTTATTTCCATGTTATAAACATTATGTAATCATATAAGTTAGTAATGCTTGTTTTGTCAATATTTGGTACATGAGTCAAAAATTGACATCTTATAATTACATGTTGTTCATGTGGTCAAAAGATCATTATATCCAGAATTTATTCATGATTTATTTATCATATATATCATATAAATACAGTATATACTTTTTTTGATAATAGTACATAACATTTAGAGATAAGAAATGAAATGCACCGTTCATGGAGACGGTAAGCCATACGTACACATGAACACTACTTTGATTTCTATTGTATATTTTAATGGAATTAAATCACAATGATACATAGGTATATTATACTTCCAGTATAATATCATATATTATATCATTAACTCTATCATTTATACATCCCATATAATTCATTAACGAGTCACATCACTTTGAGGGGGCGGTAGTTCGTGCTTCCTTAAATGAGATTATCATATTTACCCACTATGGAAACCATAAATGCATACTATAAATGGAAAATACAGAAGAATAAAGAAAACATAAACATAATGTATATCATATATAAGTAAATTTCCATCATAGTGGCCACCATGATAGGTGGTTGGAGATATTTGATCAATTGTCATTTCGTGAGGCGTTAGTTTGTTTCGGGGGGAGACATGCTTCGCGATCCTTCTTCACGACGGCGACGGCCACTGCATCGGTCCCTCCCACACCGGTGGGGGAGGGACCTTCGTCATCATCCAAGGGAGCAGGTTTCTTGCCTTTCTCTAACCTCTAATTTCTCCCTCCATTTCCTCATGCTTCATTATGTCCGAATGTTCCATATTTGATCAATGGGAGACCCAATCTACCATTATCGATCACAGAGTTCAATGAAACCTCGACACTTCTGAATCTGATGCTGACTGATCAGTTCAAGAAACGACGACCATCAGTTGATTCATTCGACAAGTATATTTCCAGTTCATGGGATTTACAGGAAAGGGAGATAGTGGGTTTGATCGATGGAAGGAATATCATGATACAGTTTTCCTCGGAGGAGGATTTAATCAAATCCCGGTCCAGTTCTCCCCATTCCTTCAACGGATATCGGTTCTACCTCTTCTGATGGTCATAAGATTAACATATGAAGCATGATTCCTCCTCAGAGGTAGTTTGTCTATTCTTTCTGAATATTCCCCTATTGTTTCAGAAACCCTCAGTTTTCAGAATGCTTGGAAATTTAATAGGTAGATATCTATGTTCGGATAGCCGAACTGCAACGCTTTTCCATCCTGCTAATCCGCGGGTCTGCGTTGAAGTATATGCTTCCAAGGATCTTGTCGATTTTGTTTGGATAAATATAGTGGAATAATTTCGATGCAAAGAATAGGTGGTCATAGAATCATTGTTTGATTTCTTTTTGGACTAAAAGGGGCTAGGGAACTCGATAAAAACTTGTATACGGGGACCTAAGAATCATATGGGTATTGGCAGTGGTAATGAATCAGGAACTCATTCTGCGGGAGGACCTCCTGGACAGGAGCCAGTTGGTGTAGATCATGAGGGAATTTCTATAGTGGAGGTGAGATTTGTGCCTCAGGTTGTGAATCCTTTGGTGGAGGAAGTCAAAAAACACATGAGGGAGGATCTGAGTGTATTTCAGGACTCTACACTGGTTGAGGGTGAGGCTGTGGAGGAGGTGCAACCTGGTAGTGTTATCAATGTGGTGGATTCCCAAATGGTTGATTCAGAAGGAACTAGGACTCCTTGGATAGCTTCATATGCTGAGGTTCTGCGTGCAGGGCTTGGAAAAAATGACAAATTCCTTGAACCCAAGGCATCAAGGGAGGGTGGCTTTCCTGGAATTAAGGTACTGCATCAGGATTTAGGTAATCTTCCAAGTAGAGAAATGGGTGAAATTTTGATTAAAAATAGATTTGATGGGGTTTCACAGGATAACCCATAACAGGAGGATGATCTGGCTAGGTCCTCACTGAAGAAGGGGGAATCTGGGACAAAATCTAGTGATGGGAAATCTGATATTTTTTCAGGTGATATAGGAGCTGAATTCCAAGGGGGTCTGGTAAGCCTGAGGAGAAGTAAGAGTCGTAGGGGCTCTCGGAATGAAAGGAAGGATTTTTATTACTTACCACTACCCAGGGAGACTAGATCAACAATGAAATCCAATTCTAACATGGGGGTCAACGACCCCCTTTATCTTCCAAGGCTGAAATTGGCCATCCGCGCGAGTCCGGTATGGATACATAACCTTCTTTGGAGTTGCTTATTCACTCAGGAGAAGAAGTGGTGGAAACAGTTTTAACAATTAATGATACCGATCAAGAAGTTAATAGGATGATGGGAAGACCTTTAATGGTGGAAACCAATGAGCAGAAGAGTAATTGTATTGAAAAACAGGATCTAATGTTGATTAGGTGTTTTAATTATGGGAAGATCAACCAAGAAGAGTACATCTAGGCTTCGAAAAAACCAGTGGACCATTTTGATGTCCTTCTAAATGATTATTCTGATACTCAGGCCAACATTCTCTCTTGGAGTCTAAGTAGGGAGATTAACTATAATAGTCTCAAATTGTTCTTCAACGGGTCTTTTATTTCCTTTTCTGTATGAACGATTGGTTTCTCAATTTTCCCACAAAAGCGTTTATTTATTGAAAAATTTATTTTTCATTCAGTTAGTTTGCCATCCACGGAAACATTATGTCCTTCATCGATTAGATGGAGTTGTGTGTAAGTTTAGTTCGAATCCTTCTCATAATAACATCCTAGTATTTTGAGGATTTTTTTTTGTTACAAAAGAATGGAAGAAAAGATTTTAGAGGTTGGAGAAGTAAAATAAAAGAAAACAAATTAAGGGAAATTTTTACCATTAATTTGGGTAACTCCCTTTGGTTTGAACCAAAGGACTTCTTTCATTGCCTTCTGCATAAGGTAAGGCACCTAGGAGGAGGATAGGGATGTAGGGAGCTTAATTAGGCATAGTTTTGATGAGCCAAAAGGCTTAATAGGTGTTTGGAATTGGTTAGAAGTGGTCTCTTTTTATAAGGGAGAGGAGGGGCTCTTTAGGAAAGTGTGAAAACATTATTTTATTATATTTTTATATTCAGTCTTTAATGGTCCAAAAATCATTATAGTTGAAGATAATATGACACAAGGTCTAAATAAAATCATTAAATAGGAATTGGATAGGTTTTGGACATTATTTTAATCATTATCAACTTATTTATTTAAATGATTTATTAATGAGATAAACACTGCATCATTGTTGAGTCTCAAATAATTTATATTATTTGATGTCTAAAAATTATAAAAAAAATTATAATATAGTAAATTTGTTTATATTTCTAAATAATATTTATAGTCGAAAATATGACTTATCTAACATCATATAAAAATTAATTTACTAAAATATATATTCTTTTGTCAGTTTTTCATTCACTTTAAGTTAATTAATCTAAATTTCCTTTATCACTCCCACATGGCTCAATGGGGTCCCAAAATTAACCCAAATATGCCCATGGTCGTAAATTACTGAACCAATATGGTTTAGAGAACTGTCAAGATAATTTTTAATTATTATAATATTCTTTTTACCTTCAATTACCGTATTTACCATTAACTATGGTAAATAAAAGATAAAAGTTACTATTCACAAAGAATTATTGTCATCTTATTGAACCACATTTTACTTATTTATAACAATCATGTAAGTCAGATTTTAGAAATTCAAAGTGGTAAAATTTCATTTAATTGAAAAAGCCGGTTTTTTTAACAACCACTGAGTTGTTTCACTATTCATCCAAAATTGCAGTTTTTCCAAAAAATACCAAAAATTCAGCCCAAGCTAAATTTTATATTCCGAATTCATTAATGATGTCAATTTTTTCAAATTAAAAACATAGAAGTGGCATTAATTAATTTTGAAATTAATTCCTGTTATCAAAACAAATTGCTTGTTTTTAAGAAATAATAACTATCAAAATATTGATACTTGTTTATCTCCAATTTCAAAGTGAAAATAATTCCAATTACCAACATTGGATTAAATGATAAAAATATATTTTAATTTCACTTTAAAACCAATTAAAAATATAATCTAATCGTACAAATAAATTATATTAAAAGGAACTTTGGAATTAAAATAAAATATTTTTCACTATTCATTAAAAAAAATGAACTTTATCGAAAAAATTCCAATAATTTACACAAGGTAAATTTTGCTTTCCCCATTATAAATATGGATTTTATTTGGTCATATAAAATGTATTTTAGTAACGAAAAATAGATTTAAAAAGAGGTCTCCATTAAATGGTGATAAATCGACCTTTTAATGTAAATTATGCTTAAAATTAGATTAATTCACATTTGATGAATCTAAATTTTATTGGATAAATGTAAATACATTTAACAAACATGTATTATCATATTTTAGTTCGTTTCTTTCATTCCCTCGAATTCAATGACTAGGATTTTTCTACCGTTTAAAATAGTAATATGTTATTATTGTGCAACGTAAGATTTCAAAGAAACCCGTTGTTGAGTATCATGTATGCTATCGAACATAGCAACCATTTTAAAGTAAAATTAATATTTAACTCAAAAATTAATAAATATAAAAATGTCAAATTCTTTATTTACTTGAGATATTACATCCTTTACACTTTCTGGTAATTTCGTCCTCGCAATATTAAAATATAGGCTCAGAAACATTATTGAAAGTCCCATATTGGAAAAAAGAGTTAGTAAAACTATCACATTAAAAGAAAGAATGATAAGTACAATGGTCACCCGAGTTACCCAATACTAAGATTCCATGAAAACATTGATATGGAGGAGAAAACAAAGGGTCATGTTCTGGTGGAGAGTGATAGGAAACATTATTAGGAGAAAGTTAGCCACAAGAAAATCACAAACTTATGATGTGTGTAAATGGTCTTTGATTACCCAGTAAGAAATGTATACTAACAACGTTTTTGTTTTAAGTTCTTTTTCCTAATTTTCAGGAATTCTTCTTCTACATAAATTAAAAACATAAGAAAATATACTTACCATCAAGTATAATATCATATTTCAATAAGTTTCTACCAAAACTAATCATTTCTCAAAACGATGAGGATTCAAAAAGACTTGGTCACATCAAAAGTAGAAGAATCATCTTCTAGATAATCATATAATCCACAAAATGAGAACTATCTATTTCCCTTGTATTTTAACATCAACTAAAACCAAAATTGTTTGTACAAGGTCATCTAATCACCAAGAGGATAATCCTTTTTAAAAATAAATACTACTCTTAATCTCCAAAATTCAACAAAAAGAACCCAAGGTTCATGAAAGACCATTAAATAAACAATTATCCATAAAATTATTCAAATTAATACCAACTAAGATTGAAACCCAAATATCTGAAGGATTTAATCACATAGTCTTCCAAGGTAAATCTTAACATTTATATCTAAATAACATCATTTACTCTTAAAGTCTCATATTGAAAAGTAATTAACCTAATCAAATATCATCCACGATAGGTTAATCATTTCCATAGATAACCCAAAATCATCTTATTCCTAATTCATAAGATAATTTAACTAAAAAGAATTAGTAATACTAACTAGGGACTTCACGTAGTGCAGCGGTAGGCGATAAATACCAGTCACACTTTGGTTGTGGGTTCGATTCCCACTACTTCGTCCGACGCATCGGGTTGTCACACTGTTTTCATGTGGTCCCTTTTCAAAAACTACATAATTTAATAAAATTCCCAAAAAAGAGAAAAATTCATCAAAAATAACCATAACATATTTTAACCACAAAGATTATCTAAAAACATTCTTTTTTCATCCCAAAATGTATTAACCGATAATTGCCTCAAATTCAAGGATCATATAAACCCAAATGGTTATTTATAACTATATACAAAGAAGTTTAGATAATTATTCATTGAATAAAATTTTCATATATCAAACATCAGGGTTACACATACTATAAAAAGTCTTCTAATGTAATCCCATCATCAGAAGATCCATAATACTTTTAGGCATTTCACCATCCTAAATTCTACCATAACACTTGAATCCCTTATATGTTGACTTCTTAATCATTCATCATTATTCATGATACATTAACAATTCCTTTACAACTTATTCTTAAATACAACTTTCCTACAAACAAAATCATGAATCATATCCTAAGATTTCAATAATAGGAAAACATATGTTATGAAGTAATAAATACCATTCCTTGGTCATTTTCATTTTCTTCATCCTCAATTGGAATAGCATTAGGTATTGTAAACGAATATTTGTATGATCATGGATATCCCATTCCCACAACTTCATCATAGAACATGTGTTTGCATAATGACCAAGGACACCACATTTAAAACATTCAATAGATCCCTAAGAAAGGACTCCTTTCCCTTTCCTAGAGTCAACTAGATTCATCCTTTTCCATGGAAGGTTCTTTATTTAGGACCTTAACTTCAACATATATAGAATCTTTCTATCCCTTAGAAACTTTTTCATAGGTGTTTCTTTCCACATCTTTGACACATCGGTTTTTGAACACAGTTACCTCTATGATTATTACCAGAACTTCCATAGGGATTTGTTTCTCACATGTATGATTCCTTATAAAGATCACTACGGTTCAAGTGGTCAATAATGACTTGAGATAGTTGGTTGAGAATAACCACAAGTGTTCTCATTGCAGCTCCCATATCATTCAGTTGCTCGTTCAGAAAATCGTCTCTGTTTTCTTCATATCCACTGTTACTTTCGTGCCTGCTAGATACATCCATTTACTAAAACCATAAAAGCCAGTGTGATTATATTAATAAAATCATCATATAATATCTTATGAAGAGGGTAAACAATAAGATATACATATTCATATTATATTAAACTCATTCACTTTATCTAAAAAAACTATGACTCTTTCTAAAATCCTAACCATTTTGCTAATTTCACTTATGCTTAATGAATATCTTAACCTCTAATGTTATCTAAACCGACCACTAATACCAACTATAAGGAGCCGACCTTAAACATTACTAAATATTGAATTAAATGAATAATTCACATTGGGGATCTTTTCAGGTATATATTTTCAGACAATTAGGCCATAACTATTACATAACAACTCGAATATTACAAGTTGACACTACTACTCAATATCCATTTTTTTCATAAAAAAACTCTAAAAAAGACACATGTCTAGTTCCTTGTTTTAGACAGCATGACTTTTCCATGATCCCATCCTTGAACCTATTTATCTATAAGTCCTATGGAAAACATTTCTAAAATATGGGATGAGCACAAAAAGCTCAGTAAGGGTTCTAAAATAAGGAAGGAAAACATTAGCCCAACAATAAATACAAATCCATGAAACCATACTTTTCAATCATAACATACCTTATCAAATCATAAGATTTATGAATAACACACACAAATCATAAATCATAATTGTTACTTATGGAATCCATATCAAACATACATTATAGCTATCACTACTACAAACAGAGTAACACATGGAACACCAATCATAGTATATTCCCTAAATCTCTTAGGAAAAACATCACGTTTACCTACGTCACGTTACCTAATGCATTGGAGAGCTCTCTCGGTCTCACCCACCCTAGGTTTATCACAGAACCACCCGTATATGCAAACAATGCCCAATAACCATATCATAATCATAACCTATAACAAATGTATAAATGAAAGATAACATTTCCACATTCCAATATATCAAATCATGATATTGAAATAAACAACGTGTTATCCAATCATTTTCAATACCATTTAAAAGTAGATTTTTGAATCAAAGTGTCCCATAACGCTTTGAATATTTTAAATAAATTATAATTTAAAAACATTAATTTCCATATAAATAAATCCTAAAACCCATTTTTAAAACATTAACATTAATGAGGAATAATTATAAGAATAAATCTTTAAAACATTTAAAATAATATTTTAGTTAATGTTTTTTTATAAAAAAATAGAGACACATGAATACCAATATTTGCGGAATAAAATTTAATCAGAACATTATAATATCATTAGAATTAAGGGATTAATGATATAATATTTCAATGTATAGTCTATACACCATATAAGAGTGAATTTTTTCTTAACAACAATGAAGTCTCAATGGAAATGCAAATTGAGATGAAATCCCTTATACAGATGGTATCCTTAAACGAAAGATAAATCAATCACATAATTTTGTGTGAGAAATATAAATACACCCAATATAAGTGGATATTATGTGTAAAATAATTATAGGTCATTCAAACATATTCATTGGATGACATATTCAAAAAGTACAAGTTGAACCCAAAGAATTGAAATTGGGTTAGGAAGTTCCCTTATAAAAATCTGACAGCCTAACAGTGTCACTTTAAAATTCAGAAAATAAGATGATAAGATAAAAAGGGTATCTCATCACTTTTAAATAATGTTTACATAAATGGGGATATAAAATAACATATACCAACATAATAATATCTAAATTTAAAGACATAATAAAAATAAGTCTTTTAAATATAGCAGGGTGAAATGTCCCTTTACTGATTTGGTAATGTACAAAACATATGCCACATGGAGAATGATCATACAATAAAGATGTGAATACTCATAAATGAATATATATTAGAAAAATAGTACAATCATGTGTAGTACATACATGACACAAAATGAAATTGTGGCAAATATAGCATGAATCTCACGAGAATAAAAAGTGAGATGAAAAGATCTTATTTCATTGTAATCAAATCAAGTCGTATGACCAAATGTTAATGACCACAAAATGAATCACATAATACCATGAATATAAATATAATAATAATAATATATATCAATGGATGTAAACATTAAACCACATGAAATAAATAATTGGTGAACAATGGAAATCCCACAGAATTAAAAGTGAGATATGAAATCCCTTACCTTGTGTCCGACTTGACTCGATCATTCTTTATTCTGTTGAATAATAAATTAAAGTAAATTTCCACTTTCTTAAGAAAATTTTTCATGTTTATTATTCTTTTTATATCACTTATTACCATGTTATAAACATTATGTAATCAATTAAGATAAGAATGTTCATTTTGTCGATATTTGGTACTTGAGTAAAAAATGGCCTTCATATAATTACATGTTGTTCATGTGGTCCATGGTTAATTATTTAAAGAATGATATTCATGATTTATATATCATATATATCATATATATCCAGTATATACATGTATTTGTTATAGTACATAACATTTAGAGGTAAGAAATGAAATGCACCGTTCATGGAGACTATAAGTCGTACGTACACATTTACAATACTTTCATTTCTTTTTCTAATTTTAAGGGAAATAAAAAATAATTATAAATAGTTATATTATAATTCCTATATTATATCATATATAATATCATTAACTCTATTCTTTTCAAATCCCACATAAGGCATAACGAGTCACATCAATTTGAGGGGCCGGTAGTCCGCGCTTCCTCAAATGAGATTATCATATTTACCCACTATGGAAACCATAAAGGCATGCTATAATTGGGAAATAATGAGAATAAAGAAAAAATATACAAAATATATATCATATATAAATACAGTTACATCATAATGTCCTCCATGAGAGGTGGTTGGAGATATTTGAACAATCATTGTTTCGTGAGGTGTTAGTTTTCCATAAATAGAAACATTATGTTATTCATCCATTTGATGGAGGTGTGTGTAATTGTAGTTTGAATAATTCTCATTAAAACATCATAGAATATTTAGGATACTGGTATTATTACAAAATAAAGGAATAAAATAGTTTAGGGGTTGGATATGTTAAATAAAATAAAAAAAATTAAGAGAAACAATTATCTTTAATTTGGGTAACTCCCTTTGGTTTGAACAAATGGACTTCATGAAGTTCCTTCTTCCCAAGGTAAGGATTCTATGTGGAGGAGGGGGATTTACGGAGATTAATTGGGGAAATTTAGAACGAGCCAAAAGGATTGAGAGCGGTGTAGAATTGGTTAGATGTGGTATCCTTTTATAAGGTAGAGGAGGGGCTCTTTAGGAAAGTGTGAAAACATTATTTTATTATATATTGATATTAGGTTTTTAATGGTCAATAAATAATTATACTCGATTATAGTATGACTCAGGGTCTAAATAAAATCATCCAATAAAAATTGGGCAGGTTTTGTATAATATTTTAGTCATTATAATCTTATTTATTTAAATGATTTAATAATGAGGTAAACACTACATCATTATTGTGTCATAAATAATTTTAATTATTTGATTTCTAAAAATTAAAAACAAAATTCAATAATTTAGGAAATATGTTTAGCTTTATATATAATATTTATATTCTAAAATATGACATATATAACACCATATAAAAATTAATTTACTAAAATATATTTTCTTTTGTCATTTTTGCCTTAACTTTAAGTTAATTAATCTAAATTTTCTTTATCACTCACAAGTTGCTCAATGGGGTCCCAAAATTGACCCTAAGATTCCCATGGTTTAAAATGACTCAACCAATAAGTTTTGGACAAGTGTTAAGGTAATTTGGAATTATTATAATTTTATTTTTACCCAGAATTACCAAATTTATCTTTAACCGCGGTAAAAAAAGTCAAAAGTTACTATTCAACAAAAATTATATTCATCTTATTGAACCACATTTTATTTCTTGATAAAAATCATGCATGTAGGATTTTCCAAATTCAATTCACAGAAGTGGTAGAATTTCATTTAAATGAAAATTTCTGTTTTTTAAGGACCACTGAGTTGTTTCACTATTCATCAAAAAAATTATGTTTTTCAGATAAATACCAAAAATTCCGCCTAATCTATATTTGATATTCCAAATTAAAAAATTATTTCTATTTTCCAAATACAAAACATTTAAGTGGAAGTAATTAATTTTAAAATTAATTCTCGATATCAAAACAAATATTGTGTTTTTAAGAAACAATAACTATCAAAAGATTGATATTAGTTTATCTACAATTAGAAAGTGAAAATAATTCCAATTACCAACATTGGATTAAATGGTAAAAATACATTTTAATTTATCTTTCAATATAATTAAAAAGAAAATCAAACCATATAAATAAATTAGATTAAAAGTCACTTTTGAAGATAAAATGCTATATTTTTCACTATTCATTAAAAAATGAACATTATCGGAAAAATTCAAAAATATTACACAAAGTAAATTTTGATGTCCCATTCTAAAGAATGATTTTATTTGGTCATATATAATGTATTATGCTGACCAAAACATTATTAAAAAAGGTTTCTCCATTAAAAGGTGATAAATCAGCCTTTTAATGTAAATTATTCTTAAAATTAGATTCATTCACATTTTAAGCCACTAATTTTTATTGGCTAAATGTAAATACATTTAAAAAACATGTATAATCATATTTTTAGTAAGTTTTGTTCTTTCCCTCCAATACAACGGCTAGGAGTTAACTATCATTTAAAATAATAATATAATATTAGTGTACAACGTATGATTTCAATGAATCCCATTGTTTCCTACCGGGTATGCTATCGAAAATAGAAACCAATTTAAAGTAAAATTAATATTTAATTTAAAAATTAATATTCTTTTTTTACCTGGGATGTTACATCTTTCCCCCTTTTTAGTAATTGTGTCCTCGCAATTTTAAAATTTGAGCTTGGAAGCATTATAGAAAGTGCCATTCTGGAAAACTGAGTTAGTAAAACTATCACTTTAAAATAAATAAAGAGAAGTACAATGGTTTGCCGAGTTAACACATATATGATTAAATAAAAACATGGATATGGAGGAGAAAACAAAGGGTCAAGTTTTGATACAGAGTGATAGAAACATGATTAGGAGAAAGTTAACTACAAGAAAATAAAAAACTTATGATCTGTGTAAACGGTCTATGATTACCCAGGAGGAAAAGAAAACCAAAAATGTTATTGTTTTACGTTCCATTTCATAATTTTCAGGAATTCATATTCTACATAGAATAAAATGATAAGGAAATATACTTACCTTCAATTAGAGATTCATCTTTTAATAAGTTACTACCAAAACAAATCATTTCTCTAAATGATGTGCATTCAAAAAGACTTGGTCACATAAAAAAGCACTAGAATAATCTTTTAGAGAATCACAAAATCCAAAAAAGGAGAACTATCAATTTCCCTTGTATTTATACATCAACTAAAAGCAAATTTTTTAGTACAAGATCAGATAATCACCAAAAGGATAATCCTTTATAAAAATAAATACTACTCTTAGTCTCCAAAATTCATCAAAAAGAACTGATGGTTCAAGAAAGACCATTAAATAAACAGTTATCAGTAAAATTATTCAAAGTAATCAAAACTAAGATTGAAAACCAAATATCCAAAGGATTTAATCATATAGGATTCCAAGGTAAATCTTAACATTTATCACCAAATAACATCAGTTACTCTTAATGTCTCATACTAGAAAGTAATTAACCTAATCACATATCCTAGATGATAGGTTAATAATTTCCATATATAACACAATATTAACTTATTTCTGATTCATAAGATCATATAACTAAAAATAATTAGTCATACTAACCAGGGAATTCACGTAGTCCAGAGGTAGGCGATAAATACCAGTCGCATTTTGGTTGTGGGTTCGATTCCAACAGCTTCGTCCAACGCGACGGGTTACCACATGGTTTTTGTGTTGTCCCTTTTCAAAAACTACATAATTTTATAACATTCCCAAAACGAGATAAATTTATCAAAAATAACCATAACTTATTTTAACCAAAAATGTTATCTAATAACTTTCGTTTTGCATCCCAAAATTTTTTAAATGGTAATTGACTAAAATTCAAGGATCATATAAACCCAATTGGTTATTTATAAATATATTTCCCCAAAGGAGAAGATAATTATTCCTTGAATAAAATTTTCATGTATCAAACATCATAGTTAAACATACTAAAAAAAGTATTCTAATGTTATCCCATCATCAGAAGAGACTTAGTACTTTTATGCATTACACCATCATAAATTCTACAATAACTATTGAATCCCTTATATATTGACTTCTTACTCATTCAACATTCTTCATGATCCATTAACCATACCATTCCAACTTATTCTGAAATACTTCTTTCCTACAAACAAAATCATTAATCATATCATAAGATATCAATAATAGGAAAACATATGTTATGAAATTATCCAAACCATTCATTGGTCATTGTCAGTTTCGTTATCCTCAATTGGAATGGAATTAGGTATTTGTAAACGAATATTTGTATAATCATTGTGAACCCATTCCAAAAACTTTTTTGTAAGACCTGTGATTGAATAATGACCATGCACACCACATATAAAACAGTCAATAAATCCCTCTGTAAGGATTTCTTTCCCTTTCCTAGAATCAACTAGATGCTTCCTTTTGCCATGGAAGGTTATTGCTTTATGACCATCATTTCCACATCTACAGCATTTTTATGTCCGTTTGAAACATTCACCTAGGTGTTTCTTTCCACATCTTCGACAGATAGATTTTTAAACACACATACCTTTATTATTGTTACTTAAACTTCCATAGGGATTTTTTTCTCACATATATGATGCCTTATAAAGATCACTAAGGTTTAAGTGGTCAATCATGACTCCAGATAGTTGGTTGAGAATAACCAATTTTTTTTTTCATTTCAGCTCCTATATCATTAAGTTGCTCATTCAGAAAACTGTCATAGTTTTCTTCTCATCCACTATTTCTTTGGTGCCTGATAGATCAATCCGTTTAATAAAACCAAAAAGGTCAGTGTGAGTATATTAGTAAAATCATCATATAATATCTTATCAGGAGGGTAAGCACTAAGATATACTTATTCAAGTTATCTTAAACTCATTCACTTTATCTAAAAAAACTATGACTCTTTCTGAAATCCTAACCACTCTGGTAATGTCACTTTTGCTTAAATAATTCTCTAACCTGTAAAGTTATCTAAACCGACCTCTGATACCAAATATAAGTACCCAACTTTAAACATTACATAATCTAGAATTAAATTAATAATTCAAATTGGGGATATTTTCAGGTTTAGATTTTTAGAGAATTAGGCAATAACTATTACATAAAAAAATGAATATTACAAGTAGACACTACTACTCAGTATCCATTTTTTCATAAAATATAAACTCTTAAAAAGACACATGTCTAGTTCCATGTTTTATAAAGCATGACTACTCCTTGATCCCATCCTTGAAACTATTCATCTTCATGTCCGGTGCAAAAAAAATTCAAAAACATGGGATGAGCATAAAAATATCAGTAAGGGTTATAAAATAAGTAAGGAAAGAATTATCCCAAAAATAAATACAATTCCATGAAACCATACTTTTCAATCATAACATACCATATTAAATCATAAGATTTATGAATAACACACAAAAATCATATATCATAAAGGTTACTTATGGAATCTATATCAAAAATACATTGTAGCTATCATAGATATGTAAGGAGTTACACTTGGAATACCCATCACAATATATTCCTTAAATCTCATAGGGGAAACATCACGTTTACCTCCATCACATTACCCAATTCATTGGAGAGCTATCTCGGGCTCACCTGCCCTAGGTTTATCACGGAACCACCCGTATATGTAAACAATGCCCAATAACCATAACTAATCATAACATATAACACATTTATAAAGAAAAGATAAAATTTATACATTCCAATATATCAAATCAAGATATTCAAATAATCAATGTTTTATCAAATCATTTTCAAAACCTTTTAAAAAGTGATTTTTGAATCAATGTGTCACGTACAACATAGAATATTTTAAATGAATTATCATTTGAAAACAATAATGTCCATATAAATAAATCCTAAATCTCATTTTGAAACCAAGGAAATTAATGACAAATATTTATAAGAATAAATCTTCAAAACATTTAAAATGATATTTTAGTTAAAGAGTTTTTTATGAACAGAAATAGATGCACTTGAATACAAATAATTGAGGAATAAAATTTAATCGGAACATTATAATATCAATGGAATAAAGGGATTAATTATATAATATGTTAAAGTACAATATATACACTATATAAGATTGAACTTGCACATAACAACAATGAAGTCCCTATCGAAATGGAAATTGTGATGAAATCTGTTATAAAGATGGTATCCTTAAATTAAGGATAAATCAATAACATAATTATGTATGAAAAATATAAATACACCCAATATAATTAGATATTAAGTGTAAAAAAATTATAGGTCATTAAAACATATTCATTGGATGAAATATTCAATAAGTATAAGTTGAACCCAAAGAATTGAAATTGGGTTAAGAAGTTCCCATGTAAAAATTTGACAGCGTAACGACCTCACAATAAAATTTAGAAAATGAGTTGATAAGATAAAAAGGTATTCTAATCACTTGGACATAAATTTTACATAAATGGGGATATAAAAGAACATATCCCAACATAATTATATGTAAATTAAAATACATAATAAAAATAAGTCTTTTAAATAGAGGAGGGTGAATGGTTCCCTTACCGCTTTGGTAACATACAAAACATATGCCACATAAAGAGGGATCATATAATGAAGATGTAAATACTATTCAATGAAATTATATTACAGAAATATTACAATCATGGTAAGTAAATACATCACACAAAAGGAAATCGTGGAAATATAGAATAAATCTCACATGAATAAAGATCGAGATGAAAAACACATACTTTATTTCAATCAAATCGAGTCATATGACCAAAAGTTAATAACCAAACAATGAATCAAATAATAACATGAATATAAATAGAATCATCATAATATATATCAATGGAAGTACACATTACACCACATGAAATAAATAAGTGGTGAACAATGTAAATCTCACAGAATTTCAAGAGAGATAAGAAATCACTTACCTCGTGTCTGACATGACTCGATCGTTCTTTAATCTCCCGAATAATAAAATAAAGTTAACTTCAAATTTCCTAAGAATATTTTTCATGTTAATTTTTCCTTTTATTTAACTTATTACCACATTATAAACATTATGTAATCATTTTATTTAATAATGTTTGTTTTGTCGATATTTGGTAATTGAGTCAAAAATGGACTTCTTATAATTACATGATGTTCATGTGGTAAAAGGTTCATTATATCCAGAATCATATTCATGATTTATATATCATATATATCATATATATCCATTATATACAAGTATTTATAATAGTACATAACATTTAGAGGTATGAAATGAAATGCACCGTTCATGGAGACGGTAAGTCGTACGTACGCATAAACGCTACATTCATTTCTATTTCTTATTTTAATTGAATTAAAACATAATTATACATAGTTATATAATAATTCCAGTATAATATAATATATAATATAAGTAATTCTATCCTTTATACATCCCACATAAGGCATTAACTATTCACATCACTTTGAGGGGTCGGTAGTCTACGCTTCCTCAAATTAGATTAGCCTATTTACCCACTATGGAAACCATAAAGGCGTGCTATAGATGGAAAATATAGAAGAAAAAAAGAAAACATAAACATAATATCTATCATATATAAATATAGTTCCATAATAATGGTCACCATGAGAGGAGGTTTGATATATTTGAACAATCATCGTTTCATGAGGTGTTAGTTTTCCATCCACAGAAACATTATGTTCTTCATCCATTAGATGGAGGTTTGTGTAAGTGTAGTTCGAATCATTCACATAACAACATCCTAGTATATTTATGGTACTGGTTTAGTTACAAATTAAATGAATAGAATAGTTTATGGGTTGGATATGTATATAAAAGAAAACAAATGAAGAGACATCGTTACCTTTAATTTGGGTAACTCCATTTGGTTTGAGCCAATGGATTTCTTGAAGTTCCTGATACCTAAGGTAAGGCTTCTAAAATGAGGAGAGGGATGTAGGGAGATTAATTTTGCCAAGTTTGGGCGAGCCAAAAGGCTTGAGAGCAGTGTGGAATTGGTTAGAAGTGGTCTCCTTTTATAAAGGAGAGGATGATATTTTTAGGAAAGTGTGAAAAAATTATTTTATTATATATTGATATTTGGTTTCTAATAGACTAAAAATAATTCTAGTCAATGATAAGATGAAACAAGGTCTAAATAAAATATACAAATAGGAATTTGACAGGTTTTGGATAATATTTTAAACATTATAATGTTATTAGTTTAAATGATTTAATAATGAGGTAAACACGACCTCATTATTGTGACATAAATAATATAAATTATTTGATGTCTAAAAATTATAAAAAAAGTACTATAATGTTGGAAATATTTTTATATTTCCAATGAATATTTATAGTCTAAAATATTACTTATATAACACAATATAAAAATTAATTTACTAAAAGCTATTTACTTTTGTCATTTTGGGCTTTACTTTATGTTAATTAATTTAAATTTTCATTATCACTCCAAAGTGGATAAATGGGGTCCCAAAATAGACCCAAATATGTACATGGTCATAAATGACTCAACCAATATGTTTGGCAGATTTTTTAAAGTAATTTTGAATTATTATAAAATTCTTTTTTCCTTGATTACCTTATTTACCTTTAAACGTGGTAAATAAAAGTAAAAGGTTACTAATCAACAAAAATTATTTTCATCCTGTTGAATCACTTTTTAATTATTTATAACAACTATTTATGTTGTATTTTCTAAATTCAATTCGTAAAAGTGGTAAAATTTCATTTAAATGAAAACGTCAGTTTTTAACTACCACTAAGTGGTTTCACTATTCATAGAAAATTGACGTTTTTTTAGAAAAATACCAAACATTCAGCCTAAGATATATTTGACATTCCAAATTAAAAATTTATGTATATTTTTCCAAATTAAAAACATAGAAGTGGAATTAATTAATTTTAAAATTAGTTCCCATTATCAAAACAAATAGCTTGTTTTTAAAAAATAATAACTATCAAAAGATTGATAATTGTTTATCTTCAATTTAAAAGTGAAATTAATTCCAACTACCAAAATTGAATTAAATGGTAAAATTTAATTCTAATTTCACTTATAACACACTTGAAAAATATAATCTAACCATATAAATTATTTAGATTAAAATGCTCTTTTGAATTAAAATATAATATTTTTCACTATTCATTAAAAAATGAACTTTATCGGACAAATTCCAAAAAATTACACAAAGTAAATTTTTATGTCCCCATTATAAAGAAGGATTTTATTTATTCATATATAATATATTAAAGTCAAAAATACCATATTTAAAAAGGGTTTTCCATTAAAATCTAATAAATGGTCCTTTTAATGTAAATTATGCTTAAAATTAGATTCATTAAAATTTTAAGCCTCCAACTTTATTGGATAATTGTAAATACATTTAACAAACATGTATAATCATTTTTTAGTTAGTTTTCTTCATTCCCTCCAATACTACATCAAGGAGTTAACTACCGTTTAAAATAACAATATATTATTAGTGTGCAACGTAAGATTTCAATGAAACCCATTGTTGCGTATCGGGTACGCGATCGAATATAACAACAATTTTAAAGTAAAATTAATATTTATTTCAAAAATTAATAAACATGAAAAGGTCATATTATTTATTTACCAGGTATGTTACTATTATTGTATGGTTGAATGGGTTTCCAGGAACTATCATTTTAAATTATGACTCATTTTTTACTACATTATTTTGTTTGGGGTACATAAGGGACTTAGTAACCGGTGGGTTTTTAGTATGTATTTTCAACAATAGATAGAGGGTAAATCCTTGAATACTATTCCTTTTCTTGAGGACATGATGATGGAATGTGTCCTAGATTTCTCAGGATCCTTAGAGAAGCACATAGGGTTTCTTGAGTTCTCTTATGACAGTTGTTACTAAAGGAATATTATGATGGAACTATAGGATGTTATTTATAGGTGGGTGTGTAGATATTTGTTTTGTTATAAGGAGGACATTAATTATAGTTTTTGGGGAAGATTCTCATGGAGGTTACATAGGAATAGGTTCAGTATATTTGTAAATTTATTAACATTGATCAGTGTGAGAAAGTTTTTTATGTTTTTCGGTGACATAGATCTCTATAGTTTAGGTTGGGTGGTGTTGTATTTAATTTAGTGTAATCGAGTTTGGATCACACTTTGATTTTGATATTGTGAAAGATGGTTCCTAGGCATGTGGCTCATCCATAGAAGTATAGAGGTATGCACTATGTTGTTAATGTGTCATTGCTAAATATGTATCACCTTGTCCCTTGTCATGTGATTGATGTTGAAGATGTTGAGACTGAGACAGAAATGGGTTTTCAGGGTAATCTAGTTTATATTGTAGATCATAAATTGAAAGTCAAGTTGGGAAGTACAATACAATTGGTTCATGTTTTTTGGTATCATGGTAATGTTTACGACGAAACATGGGAGATAGAGATTGATATGTGGGTATAGTGGGACAAATATTTCCATTTGGAGTTCAGAAATTAATCGGATCACTATTCGAGTTAAATTCATAATAAGGTTGGGTGGTTGTATGATCCTGGAATTCTAAAATTTAATTGTTGTTTAAAATTACTATTTGAACACTTTAATGAGTATTGTTGAGATTATTTCTTCAGACTACATGGAGTATCTAGGGTTTTATGGGTGTATGAGACATGATAGAAAAGGGAAAAAAGAGGAAATATAGTGCATGTTTAAAGGTTGGAACACCATTATATGTACCTGTGCACCCTAACAATGGAGTACTAGAGGATGGGTGCACAGTTTTGATGAAACTTGGCGATGGGGAATAAAAAAGAATGAGGGATTGGATAGATCCACTCTATAGGGTTTGCAAATGTTTTTTAAAACTGTGTGAGCTACCCAGGTAACCATGCAGCCTAGCCTATCATGGAATGATTATGGGGAATAGTTAGCCCATGGCATGGAATACCTTATGGCCAAACTGTGGAACTCATTAAAATAGGAATATTAACTTTTTATATCCATTGGGATTTATGTGTTCTATCAAATTCCCCCTCATTTCTTCTCCAATAAAAGTATTAATAAACCAAACATCCCAAGGCTTCTGAAGTTTCAATATCTATCGATTCTAAGTTGTTTGGTGGGTCTTTGAGTGCGGATCAAACCTCTGGGTGAGTCTAACACTCTTATTTCATATCTTTATCGAATTAGGGATTATGTATATATTTTTATCCACATTAATTCACAAAACATATTTTCTAGTGGATCATAGGTTTTGTATTCACAACATGTACTCACCCAAATTATATCCAATGATTGAGGGTTTTGTTGTCATTAGAATCTAGGTAGGTGTTCTTCAATTTGTATCACAAAGTTGTTATGTTGGTTTATGTGCATTCCTGTTTGGAATGGTGGTTTTTGGTAATGATTTTGGCTCTAATAGTGAAATTTGGAATATTGATTGGTTAAATGATGAATCCAAACCCTCATGATCACAATGAGAAGCCTTGAGGATGACTAAATCAGTAATAGAACCAGCCTTGGGGTTTTTCCTCAAACAATATTTGGGAAATTGTAATTTTAATAGTGGTATAAATTTAAGAAGATTTAGATCCCATGGTAAATATGTTGACATGATATCATGAATTGTAAAATAGAATTAATGGAGTTTTCATGTTGTTATGATGAAAAATTGGGTGTTTGGATTATTGTGAATGGAATAAATGAATTAATATGAATGTGTAAAATGAAATATGGTTTGAAATATAATTTTGTTAAATGTACTAGGATATGAGATTTAAAATGAGTTTATTGGGTATATTTTATAAATTGGAATATATAAACGGGAAACATAGGAATGATCAATTATATGTTAAATGAATTTCTGATGTGAATCATGAATGCGTTATTGGTTGTGGTTTTGATTGATATTTATAATAATGATTAAATAAGAATGTTCACATGGATGGGATATGTGGGGTACTGGACTTGATGAACTACACTCATGTCTTGGGTTAGATTGAGCCACAAAACCACACACCCTTTATTTCATGGGTTAATGAGAGGACTTGGGATCTATTCCCCTAATAGTTTCATTTGATGTGACAACATTGAAAGATTCTCCAAGGATTTTGTAATGTATTTTTTATTAAATATTTACCCTAGTGAGAAGTGGAATAGTACATATCCCTGTATGATTTTTCTTTTTAATGGTAGATGAAAGAGTAAAATTTATTAAATTATTAACACATGAAATTAAATATAAATATGGTATATGTGAACCACATTAACTAGTGAAACCCATATTTATTTTATTTAGATTGTTTTTTATTAAAACAATTCACTATAAATTAGAATGTATATTTTGTAGAATAATTTTGTGGTATCCTACTAATTAGTACACATAAAATAATGGGGTTGTTGTTTGGTAACTAATAATTCTTACGGATGTAGGTCATGACAAGGTCAAGGACCCCACAATAGTGATGGTTTTGGGCATGCTATATGCATCTAGAGAGATCTATACTCAGTTTCAGGTCCCGTTTTGTGGATTCATCAGTTTTTTTTTATTTTGGATGTCCTTCAACTTGTAACTGTATGACCTGCCCCATTATATTTATGGTTTGGTTGTGGTTGTGTACCCTTTTTTTCAAATTGGTAGTATTGAATATTTATTGGTTGTTGTCTATTGTTTCCTTTGTTTCATACTTTTATCCCATGTGTTATTCTCTAATAATGTTGTTATAGTCTACAAACATATTTATTCACACCCTGGAATCATATATATATTCTTAGTCGTATGGGGACACACATTTGGGGCCATGTGGTGTGCTAGATTAGGCACCTGTTCAGTGGCCTCTAGGTTGGGAATGTTATATTTTCCTTATCATAGATGAAAACTAAACACATTTTTATGTTATTTTTCACAACTATAATCACTGGTGATGACATTGATGTTGAAATTATTTCTATCCAAATGGAATGTGGAATTCCAGGAATACATTAAATAACATAATTTTAGAACTACATCATCACCTATATACAAATTTCCAATGACATGATAGGGATATGTAGGGTATTTTGATGCATCAGGAAATTGATTGAGATGTGTTCCCATGAAAAAATTTCATGCTGTTGATTTTTGATCATGGTAGTCATTGATGCATGAAAATAACTACCCAACAAATGAATTAGAGTTTGATCTTATGTTAAAATACATAAAGAGTTACTTTCATTTTCTCTGTTGTGATAAATTCTTAGTTTTTATGTATTAGAATATTTTTTAGACATTTTCTAAAAAGGATATTTGATTATTAATTTTTATTGTTTATTGGAGTTCATGTTTATGTTTGACCTCAGTTTTATGTGTACACTAGAAAAAGAGAACTCTGTTGTGGATTTATTAATTAAGATTTAATATACTCAATTGGGTAAATATTAATTTTACTAGTAAAAAGTAATTTCAATTTTAGTTGATGGGAATATATATTTTTCCAAAACAAGCTACTGATGACTTTTTATATATTATTAACCTTGTTTTTTATGTATATGACAAGGTAAGAGTTTCTCAGTCATCTATTTCATAATACACTAT
The DNA here is from genome assembly GCA_963277665.1 of Viscum album. Classification (NCBI taxonomy): domain Eukaryota; kingdom Viridiplantae; phylum Streptophyta; class Magnoliopsida; order Santalales; family Viscaceae; genus Viscum; species Viscum album. The sequence continues at coordinate 1,278,430,373 of OY728131.1, forward strand.
TATTAGGATAAAACATAGTGTTGGGGATACCATTGAGGGATGAAAGCTAGATGGGAATTTTGTTTTATATTTTGAGATCATATTATCATACATTTGGATTTTCAAGAACATGTTCTTATATTGTATCGCCATTTTAGAAGGCGTTATCACCTTGGAATGTAGAAAAATTAAAATATAAATAAAGCATAGTTTTGGTTGGTTGGAAGGAATCAACAATTCATGGATCATGATTCTAAATACCTTTCCTGTTAGCAGTTCAAGGTAGATAATCAATGACTTGTTATTATATGAATAAATTGATGATTCCAATGTGAAAATAAGAATAGATATAAATGAATCAATAAATTATTCTTCCAATGATGGTTTAGAAACAAAATTACATTTGGGTGTTAGTGGATCATCACCTAAATTAGCATCACTTTATCGCCATTCATGAAAATAATATGGTGGAGTATTTCTTCAAATTAAAAATTCATGAAATTTTAAAGATGGAAAATTTATCAATATCGATTTTATCAGAGAGAGATGTTGGGTTTCTGAGATGTTTTTTTTCAAAATGGAATAGAAATTCCATGGAAATTTATTTTCTTTGAGTATTAATTACCATCCTCAAAAATATGAAAAGTCATAATGGAAAATAAAATTTATGGATGATATTCTTAGGGATTGTTTAATGCCTTTTGGTTGATATTATAATGCGGATATATTTTTACTGGAGATCCCATATAATAAATAGTATTATAAATTGGCACACATGGATCATGTTGAATCATTGTTTGGTAATCCTTATCATTCTCCACATTTTTTTGTGGACGATATCGAGACTTAAATAACAACAAGTGGGATTATATAATATACAATAGATAATACATGGTTGGTCAGAAAGGTAATGGAGAGGAATTTGAGTCATCAAAAATTGTATGTGTATCATAATTGGGGGTTGTTGTCATTTATGTAGGGTGGTCATGTGTTAATTATAATATATCCAAGTCTTGGGAATTATCGTTTGAGTAAATAGGGAATGCTGTCTCATCTGCACATTGGTTGTTTTGAGATAGGTAAATGATTTGGAGAAGTAGAATATTAATTTCCCTCACTACTAAGGTTTAGTTCATTGCACATTTTCATTCATATATCTATTTTAAAAATAAATGACTTGTCCTCGACAAGGTGATTTGATGGGATCAAATTAAAATATATCAACATGATATGACAATTCAATTATTTTTATAGATTTTGGATAGTCATGATATGATATATTATGGAATAATAATCCTTATAATGAATGTTTCAGGGATACATTGTTTGATGTAGGATTAATCCTGGGTGTGTGGAAAGTAAATGATGGACAATTTTCATGAACACCACCGGGACGATACCGAATTTGTAATTTTTGTGGATGGAAAGAACATTAGTGGGTAGAATTTAACATTCTTATTTTTAGTTATATGTACCATTATTCTTATAATTCGTTCATATATAACGATCATGATATATTTTGAGAGTTTTTGAGGGGATTTGGCATATTCTGAAGGATTTTATAGGGGTGGAAGATATGTGAACAGTCATTATAATCCATGGACCATTTCCAGTAAACAGTGAAGTGAATATATTAGGAACTGGGCAAGCACATTGTTTCTGAAACATTTTTCCAGATCATGAATATATGATTGAGGAATTTTGCAACATTAAATAGAAGATAAAAATTGTATGGTTTATGGTATTTCTATATATATGATACATCCATGATATTGGTTAACTTATGATAGTATTATCATGTGGTTGGGTCATTTTTTAACAAATTGTGCGAAACAATGGTGTGGTATACTATTGGAAGACCTTAAAATTTGGATATAAAGTTAATTATATCTCAAACCATACTTTAATCACTTAATAACTAAATAGAATGAATTATGTTTCCTATATAGGATAGGGATGTGATCCACTCTTATACAAATGTGATTCATAGGAGAATTAATGTGCATTGGAGGCATAGATTCATTTGTAACTCATTATTCATCAAAGATCATTTTAGATCTAGTATTCCAACCTCTCTTTGAACCATAAATATAATCTTTTGTTGATTGATCTTAGTCTCATTCTATAAATTTTAATAATATAATATTGATTTTATTTAATGGAATTAGATATAAGCCTATATCTAAAGAACTGAAGTTCTATTCTTCTCTATGGACAATAATTGTGACGTTAGTCGATTCTCTATTATCTCCACACGATATAGAAAATGAAGGACCAGTTTTTATAAAATGATTTTTAAAATAATTTGTGAAATCATTGTCAGATTCCTAAGGTAAAACCATTGTGGTTATGGGTTTGGATCATGAAATAACTAGATGAATTTTTGTAAAACATCATTTTTTTAAAATTTAAAATATATATTTTAAAATTAAGATTTTGATTTTGATTCATTTTATGTGTTTGATTAAATTTGTAAAATTATAAAAATGTTTTATGTGGAATAGTTTGTAATAGAAGTTGGAATAAAATGATTGAGCATGTTTATTTGTACTGGGCATGACCCTTTAGGAATTGTCAGCTTATGTTGACACACCTTATATTTTTCAAATTATTAAGACTTGGATAATCGATTGGAGACAAATCATGTGTACCAAAAATTCACAATTGAATGAATGGTGTGTTCATGGATTCATGGATATATGTATTTCAAATTATCCAACATATTTTTTTTAAAAGATAGTACTTTTAATTTTCTAAGGATTTTATTAAATTTGATAAATACTTTATTTAAAACAAAATGATATTTTACATAAATCATGATAATTTTTTCAATGTGGTGTACGATGAAATTTAATTTCATAAATGATAATGAGTTTAGACTCACAATCTTGTTTGTAATATTTTTTTGTTTTTATATATAATCTATCTTTACACAGGTAAAGTACTTCTGTTTTTTTTCATTAGTGATTCTCTCCAATACTATTGTTATAGATTATGTAGTTTTAGCATGGAGTTTTTTTAGATATTACATGGTATCAAGTCATCTAATTATCTTGGATCTTGGATTCTTGATTCAATATTGTTGATATTATCATTTTTTTCTTATAATAATATATTTTTAAATTATTCTGTTACATTATGTTTTTTAATTTTTTACTCATCCATCAAATAATGGTTTGGATGATTATTGTTCTATCGGTCTGGTTATTTTATCATTAAATGGGATTTCATTTACCAAATTTACATGATGGTATTGTAATTTATTTGCTTCCTTTGGTCTATTGGCAATGTCAACTATGGACTTTTAGAACCGACACATATCATCTGGATAATGATGACTCATATGATGTTACAATAACCATGCCGACAATTTTTTTCATCAATGTACTATATATCTGGTTCTTCCTACTTCACAAAACCTAATGAATATCCTTCTATTTCAAATGTTATGAAACAATTTTGGAGGTATGAATTATACTGTTGAAACACAATAAAATTAATAAAAACCATAGGAACACATTAATACTTATTAGATATAATATATATTGATTATGGTCAATAAAATAATTAATCTTTGAGGTCCATCAATCAATTCTTCTTTATGGTAACACGAAAATAATATAAATATTAAGAAAATATAGTATAAAAGACAAATGTGAAACTTTTTATTAAATAAAAAACAAATTTGGTCACCCCAATTATGATAAATTGAAAAAATGTAGTCCCAAACATAACCATGAAGACATGCATCACCCTTTATGACATATTAAAAAATATGCTTCATCCTTGATAAAAAGGTATTTGAAACACATAAAACTTGAAACATATAAATATTAATCTTATACCTCTATCAATAATTCCTACCCTATGAGATTATCAAAATAGAACATTCAAAAAAATAGAGTTAGAGAGAAAAAATTATATAATAGAAAATATACTTTCAAAAAAAATAAGAATGAAACACATGTTACTCCCCAATATGAAATGTAATATATATAAGGAAATGTGGAATCACAGACTATCACGATTCACTAAAATTTTTTAAAAAAATTATGAAAATGGATCATTATAAATAATAAAATTTATTCTCATGATAATAATTTAAATATGACAAGAATAAATCCTCTTTCATAAAGATTCAAATTAAAAACAAGTAATTTTGAACCATTTATATTGATTTGAAATGAATTTAGAAGTCATTTTCAATGAATAATTACAACAATTATATAAGATATACATTTTAACAGATTAATTTAGAAGAGAAATAAATGATATACCATTGTTAAGAAAAAAATAGATTGTGACAACATTATGGTTTAAGAAATTTTAAAAACAGATTATATCATTGAAACGACCACCTATAAAAACCTAAAGGGGTTGAATATAATGAAATATGTAATGATTTTTAGAGAAAAATGTAGATAAAATAGTGGTGATCATGTCAATATAGAAATATTATTTGATAAAAACACAATATTTTAGATAAATGTTCATGGATATTTTATAAATGTAATATAAAATAATTAAAAAATAGTTATGGACTCCCGAAATGATATAAGCATTTAAGAAAATGGATGTTGTCCTAACGAATGTATATAGTGAAATTTTAATTTAAATAGGAAAATTTAAAAGTTAACATATTTTTATTGGAATTATATATCTCTACCATTAAGAAAACATTGAAATGCGTGATTGGATATTTTAAAATTTAATTCATGAGAAAACTAAAATAAACACAATGAATAAAAAATTTCATAATGTTTAAAATTGTTGTAAAAATGCTCCAAAAAATTGAAAAAGGAATTCTCATAAAATGTATCATAAAAAATGTAGCTCAATGTTTAAATAGATTATCAATTAATTATAAGGTTAAAAAATTATATTTTATGAAGAATACACTATTTTAAAAGTCAATGAGTTCACATGGAAATTCATTTGGTAACCATGATTGTCTAAAAATGTTGGAATAATATTCTTAGAGCTTTACGTCATATTTCAAAAAAAATGTATATGTAAATATGTAGGGAACAAAATTTTCTTATATTTTTTAGATACCAATGAAGTATTATGGATAAATTTAGGGTCATAAATCAATCATTTTTTCAATTTCAGTAATTTATATGATAGCCATATTTATGATAATATTTAAAAAAATTACATTGAGAAAAAAAATTCATAAAATTATTTGTTTTTAATAAGTCAAATTATCCTTTTAAAAAACATCTGATTAATTCTTATAATAAATTGAGAACAAAAAATCATACTAATTCGTTGATCACTATATATTTACAATAAAAGATATATTTTGAGATCCAGGAATTCAAGTTTTTTACAAAAAAAATTAGGTTGTTTTTTAAATATTTAAACAAACCCATCATATTCTTTTTAAAAAAATTACTTTTCCATAAGAATGTTTGTAAATTTTTTTAAAAGAGTCTTATATTTTTAAATAACTTCTTCATTTAAATTTTCCAATTTTTTTTTATTTTCAATAGAAAAAAAGAAGAAATATAATATGAGGATGATGAGAAATGAGATGCAGGGTGAGAACTGTCATCGTCATCTACATTGCGATGATCCATGAGATATTTTTTGTTTAGTTTTTTATTTTATATGTTGTAATATATATCCCACTATCACTCTATGTTTGTACAATTGGATATTTTTTAACTAGTTTCATTTATTTAGATTTAATGTTCATGGGAATATCTGATATGCATTTTCCCTTTTCGTAACAATATTAGTTTACACCTATAGGTTAAATTTGATATTTATTTTTATCTCGTTAGAAGTAATTAATCATTTTTTATATTTTATAATATATTAATTATTCACATCATAAATTAAATCCCAAATTCTTTATTGGAGTATCTTTTAGAAGAATTGAGATCCATTATAGATTTTAAATATAGATTTTTCAAGGTTTTCATGGATTTAAAAAGAACTTCAGATTATGGAAATTGGATCATTATCTCATATTTCAAGATAGATGCAAATACTCTCTTCATCATTAATATTATTGATGTATTTATATTCTTGGATCACTATCACATTCGTATCCCTATAATATTTCAATCCCCATAAGATTTTCTTGATATATGTTTCTATTTAATTTAATTTATCACTATACTTTCATAAAGTATAGATATTTGAATATAGAGTAAGAATTGTGGTAGTATATACATTCAAGATCATGGATAAATATTCAAATCCAGTCTATGAATATATAGTATCACGTCCTAAATTGTATTTGTACTTTTTTATGTGACTTATATGAGTTTCTAGGTCTCTTCAGCCGATTCGATTGAAGATATTCTATGTAATTAAATTTCATATCAAAATCAAACATTGAATTCACATCTTTTCCGTCACGTTAAAAATATGAAATTTCATACTATGGATAATTATATTTTTATTCTATTGTAGTAGTGTAACCAAACATAACCATCATAAAAATAAGATAACAAATATTTTTACAAATATAGTCATTTTTGTTTTTCTAAAAAGATTAATATAATCCAAAATTAATGGGTTATTCACATAATAAGATAATGTCATTATAAAATCATACATTTAAATTACTAAAAATTTTACTATCAAAAATAATTTTCAAAATAAGAAAACTTTGAAATATAAATAATAGATTAGGATACTTTGAAATGTTGGTATAATTTAAAAATATACATTCCAAAATAATTTTTCAAATAATTTTAAATGTTGACATTGAAACCATATATTATTCATAAATAAATAAATGGAATTATGGTCTTGTTAATTACATTTTTAAATTAATGTTGATAAATAATTCGATTCAGTTGATGATCTAATAAATTAAAAAATAAATTGATGTAATCAATGTACTGTATATCCTAAATCATGACATGTAAATAACTTTCTGTACTTGTAGAATTATTAATGTGAAACATAAAAGGAAATTTAATATTAGGTAATTATGTTCGAAAATTTTACCTAAAGGTACCACTACATATCTTCCACATGAAAAAAATTGCGTCGTTAAATATAATAAACTCCATGACTAGAATGGGAATAAGGAAACCTTGAAAATATTTTTTAATTAAATTTAAGAATCCAAAAAAATTATTTTGATGTAATATTAGTAACCTTAGTCCATTTTCTTGAGTAGATAATTATATAGGAAAAAACATGATTTTAATAAAAAACTAAGAACCAAATAAATATTTAGTGAAGGGAAATATACTATGTGAATAATTGAAATACCATTATAATGAATAGACATCATGCTCTATTAAATAATTAGAGTAATATAAAAAAGATAAATAAAGAAGGATAATAATTGAGTTCTAATGGGATTTATAAATAGGCTCTAAATGAGGAGAGATAATGAGGCATAAAATAATGAGAAAGAATGTCGATATTTGTTTTTATAAAGTTGTTGATGGAAAAACCATTCATGAATCAGTTATTTGATTTCATTGGATGAATGATTTTCTATCCCCTAGAAAGGATACAATGTTTTTTGTTATTCACTTGGGATATCATGATATAATTGGATAGAAATTGATCTTTGAAATCATTTTGATTCTTTGTTATTGATTCAATGTAATATTGGTTGTTGAATTTAGGATGCCTTTATATCATTTTATAAACTCCATAGGGTTATTAGGTCCAATGAATCCATGAATTCTATTTCAGAAAGAGAATGATCATATTTTACTAATTTAAATGTATCCTTATTCATGTAATTTCAATTACTCTGGACTCATGGAAGACTTTATAGAGTATTATTTTGGGTTTCTAGAAAAATACTATTATAGACATATACAACTAGCTTTATAGTGCACCTCCAATGGCTAGTTGGTGGGCTCCTCTTGGTTATGAGGGGTCTTCCCTTACCACGAGATATCCAGTGGAACTACCTCAGGCAACTAGTGCTTTATGCAGTATAAGCCATTATAAAAAATAACATTAATATTAAAATGAATCCAAATTTAGGAATTAAATCTTCCTATATTTTATCTTATATATAATATAATAAAAAAAAATTATATTCTAATTAAAACATTTTAGAATAACAATTGACTATTTCTAATCAATTGAAAAATTTATGCTTTTGGAACCAATATAAACTAGAAAGAAAATATTCTTAGAAAAAATCTTTCCCCAAATCATGGTAAGACATACAATTTTTCATATAATCACACCCAATAAAAACCACCTACAAAATAAAATATCATCTTATTTTAGATGTTATAATTCCCTAAAATGTTCCTAATCAATTACTAAAAAATATTTTTCACAACCAAAAACTCCTGAAAAATATGTAATAATTATGGAAAAAGTGTAAGTGTTGCAATCAATATAGATATATCCAAGTATCCATAAAGAACATGGTATTTTTCTCAATATCCAGCAATTAATACATGAAACACCTTAGTTCCATTCATTATATCAAAGAGACCCAGTCAAAAATTTCTATAATTTGGAACTAATGTATTCAAGAATAAAACGAATATGTTCACTTGATTATGGAATTTGAATCCATTAATTTATAATCTCAATATATTTTCAATCCATAATTTATCATCATCAATTTTGAGACAATAATTATTGTCAATATAACTGTATATGTTATACCACTAAATTTAAGAGAACAATAGGTGAATTATAATGTTTTAAATATCAATATCATAACCATACTTAGTTCACAAGATGAAAAGTAATAAATTCATAGTTTAACTAGTAGGGATATAGAATAACAATACAAAAAAATATGAATTTATTATATTGAACAATTCTTTCACGAAACCAGATTTAAATTCCTATATTGAAATGTACCATATTGGTTGATTTTTGAATGTGCTCCATGTGAATGAAGATACCTAGAAAAATTATAATAATATTTAATAATTTATGATGAAAACCTTATATACTATAAAATAATTCATTCCTCATAAATATAATAGATTAGTTTTTTAGGTACTACATACATAATATTCTTTTATCAGCAATGTTATTAAATATCTCACAAAAAGATCCTATCCAATAGAAAATTTCCTTAATAGATCCATCATAATTCCTTCTCTAAATACCCGAAGAAAATTGAATCAATATAATGGGAGATCTCATATTCTCTATAAGGGTAAACATGTGAGTTATTAATCAAGGAATGTATGAAATAATTAGAAAATAATATTGGTTTGATAATTATTATAACATTCAATGTTCATACCCAATCATACATAAATCATAAATCAAGAGTCATGAAAAAAACATTAACATTTAAAATAACATTAGTCTTATGATTTATGAGTCATAATTAATCAACCATGATACATTATACGATGTGAGAAGCATAAAAATATTTTAATGTAATTTTTTCCCAAACATAATCAAATAAAGACATTTCATTTGTCATGGCCCACTAGTAATAGCATTAAACATTGTGAATGAAGTCCTACAATGGATTTAGATTACTACCAAACTTCTTTTTTACTTCTAGATTCCATTCACTCACCATCCAATATTATAATATCGTAGGATACATTATTCAACACAAATTTCATAGTAATTATATAAAAATATATATCATAACATAATTACAAAAATACATATATTTACCATAAGTCTATAAATAACATTCTTCAATTACTTAGAATATACCCATAAAAATGAAAAGGTTTTATTAATTATTTTAACATTACATAATCATAATCCTTATAGGTAAACAACATGGATTATATTATTACATTTTAACACAATTGTTTCATAATAAATATATAATCGTGTAAAAATATGTGAAAAATCCCATTTATTGAATATTCAACCCCATCCCTCAAAAAATTAAGGGACAGTCATTTTCATTAAAAATAATTTTATGAAAAAATTCAATAAATATTGAGAACAATGATTTAATAAAAAATAAAAATGGAATAATATAAATAAATCTCCATGGAAAATAATATTAACAACATCAAGAATTTATTTTTATTTAGTAAATGTTAAATCAAGGATTCATATTAAACTTTTATTAAATTGTTATAAATAAAAGAGTCATAATAATATTTTATTTTTTTAAAATTAATATTAAATTATTCTCAAATATTATATAAATGAAATTAAATATTAATCAGATCATATAAATATAATTCTTGATTATATTTTAATGTAATTTATATGTATAAAATTTTCACCAACTATAGTGGAAAAAAGGTCAAATTTTTAGGAAATTAAATTATAGATTTTTTATGTAACAAATAGTGGATATCAAAAATAAAACATGAAAAACACATAAATAATCATGATATTATAAAATAAATTAGTTTTTCAAAAACAATTTCCATAAAATTTCCCACAATATAATTCTGTCATAAATTGTTTTTATTAGAAGTGTGACATAAAAAAAATTCATATCATACATCTTAACATTCATTAAAATAGTTTGGATGGTTTGATAAATGAAATTTATATTTATTATACATTTTTAATAGAAAAACATTATTACTTGTTCTAAAATATTACATTAACTTATAATTTATATATTTATATTTATTAACAATTCTTTATTAAAATCGAGATAATATATTATAATGGGTTTTCTTTTAATTTATGTTTCATTTTTAATGATTCAGTCCATCATCTATATCATTATTTTAAAATCATCAAAATCACAATAATTCTATATCTATCATATTATAAAAAGTATAATGTTTTTAAGATAAATGAAGTAATAAATTCATGGATATTATAGTCGTTATGTATTAATGAGTAATGAAACAAATTTATAATGGATTGGATGAATAAAAAATAATCAATTACTGGTCTTTATAGAATCATAATAACATATGCACTTTGAAATGTATTGGGAAACGAAAAATATATTTTGCGGGGTTTTGAATGATCAAGATGGGTCAAATATTTCAAATAATTTATTGTATTGGGTTCCCTTTTATAACTGAAGAAGTTTTAGCAATTTCAAATTCTTAAAAAATTAAAATATAATGACATATTCAAGTGAATGTGGGACCATGGAATGTAAAATAAGAATATAATATATGGGTTAATTTGAATAAACCAATACAATTACATTTAGATATGTTTTAAAGATATTTAATGACTTATTTTTATGTTTAACTCCCCCCATTTGTAAATATATACATTATTATAGTGACATTGATTTACCATGTTTACTATTCATAATGTATAAAATTCACATTTCATTATTCACAAAATTATTTTTGATGAATAAAATTATAGAAAAAAATTTATGAAAAAAATTCCTATATGTGAATGAAATTAATTTTAATATAATATTGTAAAATAAAATGAAAATATTTTCGATAAAAAACAGATTTTAAGACTGATAATTAATTAAAACGAATTACACTTCGAGTGAAAAACATCATATGATTGTTAGTGAATGTTTTTAATATATTATCCAAAAATTATATTAAAATTAATCATTAATAGTGATTACTTTAATTTATTATGATAAGAAGTATCGGGTAAATAAAAGTTGTTATTCTATAGAACTCTAGTTATCACCTTTAGATTCATTTATATTCATTTAAGAAAAATTGATATCCAATGAATTAATTTTATAACAATTTATGAAATAAATTTTTCATTTAATTATTATATCAAATTCTCTTTTCCCATAATTCTATAAATCACAAATTATTCAAAACAATTAATTAATATTAATCCAATTTGAATTAAAAATTATTATAAAAATTTACATTTAATTTTAATACCATTCAATTAAATTAAATTTCTAATATATAACATTTATTCTGACATGTTTTTTAGCTACTTGAAATAACTATAATTAAAGAAAATATTAAATAGAAATTTATTCTAAAATCATACGGTTTTATATTCACCCCTAATAATAATTTCTAAATAGTAATTAATTATCTTAGATAATACAAATAAGGATAAATCTATTACATGATATCTCAAAAATCCCTAGTGATTGTATTCAATTTTTTATTCATCTAGAGAACCTTTAAAAATTAAGTAGTATTGTTACACATAATTTAATCTCGGATATCCATGAGTTCGATTAGTTTATGCACATTATAAAATTATCTTCCACTAGTGTTCCATTTGATTTTAGAAAATATATAAAATTTGATATGTGATATATCAAGATAGATGTATGGAACCCAACATGATATTTAGAATGTATTTTGGGAATAAACAAGTTATATGTTACCATCCTGATAGGGTCACGAATGTTATTGTGAATTTTATATAGAGGGAATAACATTCCATCTATTATAAATATCAATACATTCTTCCTAGAAGATGTATATATGAACAATTTATCATTAAAATTGAACTGTAAATATCATTGATGTTTCTAAGTATAAAATTTATTTTTGAGTCTGGGATACGCTATTGTGTCATTTAAATTTTCTAACAATTTCCACATATATTTCAGTTAGATGATTCATATTTAATTTTTATTCATCAATATTATCTGTATATATTTGACTGTAATTATCATTTCTATCTAAAAAATTAAGAAGAGGTATATTAATTTTGTAGGGAAATAAAATTTCTTATGAATATTAACCAATAGAAAATTGTTTATCTCAACCTCCTTTGAGTTCTATAAAAAATTATCTCTCTATATCTTCTTGGGTTTGACTAATATTCTCTACCTAGCTATCTATCTAAAGAGTCAATGTTGTGTTATAATTGATCATTATATATATATCTCATAATGAATACATCCATTGAATGTTGAGGTAATATGACACCCTAATTTTTATTGTATGTGTTTTATTAAATTAATTCAGTTCATTCAGAAGTTTATACTGCAAAAAAATATTTCATAAATTATTAATCATATAAAATCATATATAGATAAACAATTTAAACTATATTAATATATAATGAATTAAATTACTTCTTTGTCTATAAATTAGGAACATATACTAATCAAATAGTATCTTGACAATTGGAATAGTAATAACAGCCATAGAAATAGTAGTTGGACAAATATTATAGTACCCTAACCTATGGGAGTATAAATAAAATTTTAGTAATATTATGAATGGGAATATGATATTATTATACCAGTTAAATGTAAATAAATTTATTCTAAATTCTAAGTTATGTGTTGATATTTTTATAAAACATAAATAATTATTTATTATTTTATAATAGATATAATTATTTAAATGAAAATATATTTTCATAAAATGTTTTAAAAATGTTATATTTTATTTATATTATTTTTATATAATAATATAAAAAATTGATTAATTTTATAATGTTTTATAAAATATGTTATAATCATAAAATTGTATTCTTCCAAGTAAATCATATTATTATTGAAAATCATATTTAGAAAATTTATAAAATTATTTTCCAGAAATATATCTCTTCAAAATTATACACAACTAAGAATGGATATGGTGTATTTTTGTACGTATTTTTCAAAAATATGTGAATTTTTTTTGAATTGTGAAATCAAATAATTTATAGTATAAGTTAAATATTTGAATTATTGATTTATATATAATTGTTTTGGAATTTTTAAGAACAATCAGATCAAACAAACATGCACCATTTACGATATTTAGTCCCAAAACACTATATTCGTAGTATTGAGCCAAATTAATCAACAAAAGAATAAAATAATAAAAAAACCCTATCCTCCACTATAAATAACACCCCTCCACACCCCTTCTCTTCAAACATCTTAAGCCATGAATAATTTTCAATTTTTTCCAAATACACTTTCAAAGTCTCACCCCCACGTCGATGATCTTTTTGTCCCAATAAAATACCAATCCCAAGTCCCTTAATGAGGTTATGAAGGAGATGAATTTTAGAGGTAAACCCCTTAATCCATCTCTTTCATTACCTTTTATATTATTTTATTTTGTTATCATTCCCTCCCCACCTCTTTAAAAAAATCCTGATATCTATTTTATATGATATATTGTTGAATTTTATTATGTTAATAGAATAATCATGAGTCATTTCTCTTCCTCTCTCATTTTTATTTAAAAATGTAAACATCATCTGTGATATTCTGATTGAATGACTTAGTGGATGGAACGTTTTTTATCACATTACCACCATAATTTCAAGTCATATAGTCATTTAAATAGTTAAAATATAATAGAATATTTCTATTATATATTATTTAAAGTTTTTGAGAAATTATATAAACACTATACTACTTAATCCATGAATTTTGCTTACGATGATGGAAAAATTCCAAAATAATCTAAATGATTGTCACTGCTATTTTACCTATTGATTTATCCTAATTCTATATACCCAATTTGGATATATTCTCATTAAATATTTTGTAGGTTCTTTAATAAAATACAACTTCATTTTTGGGAAACTATTATCATTTTACATTATTTTCCTTGCATTTATACAAGTAAATAGACCATGAAATCCAAGGAAATGAATGCTCTCGAATGATAAAATTGTATCATATAACTTATTAAAATGGAAATAAATGAACATGATGAAATTGAAATAAATGAAATAAATTTAGAAAATTTTGTTAGTTAAATATTTTATGGATTTAATTTTATTATCGTTGATATTATGATCAAGTTAAAAATGCATTTAAACATAATGTAATGGATTCTCCCTAAACATCCATTTTCATTAGGGTTACACGTTCTCTTTTATTAACGTAATTTAGTTCTTATTTTTGATTATATACCCTTCCTAGATTGTATTTCAATTTTATAAATATTTTTACCTAGATCAATTATTATTTCATTCATAGGAAACATGTTTTATAACAACCCCCTTTCAAGTATTCCAAAATAGGAAGAAATAATAAAGGGTACCTCCCAATAACTTTAACCTTTTCATGTACAATACATAATATGTTTAAATCTTATAATATTTATCTAACAAAAATTATTTTACGATTAAAATATATCTTTGTACATTTCATCATTTATATAATCAATTATTTCTTCTTCAAAAGAAAAGTATCTTTAGTATTTTCACAAACACCACACTAAATATGATCATTTTTTAGATTTCATAAATGATCTATTTACATGTCTTCACCATATTTGAAATTCATTTATGATTATATGTTCTTCTTTTCTGTTATAATTTTCCATTTATGATTTAAATATTTTATCTCATGGAAACAGTTATTATATTTCTTTTATTTATACTTTATTTAAAACTTATTCCATGGGTGTGGTGTGTGTATTCTTCCCATTCATTTGTGATCATCATTAGTTAAATATTTCACTAAATAACCATATTTCATGTATCATGGATATTATTATTTCATTCTACAAGTACCATTTTATATATGTTGTCTAATCTGATTGTTTTTTAATTGGAGAAATATTGATAACTCTATATCATCTAATAAATAAGGATTTTTTTGATAAGTTATTCTTGTAATGAAAAGAATATGTGTATTTATAATGATTTGTTCTTGCAGGGATGTGTGGGTCCTATTATAGCAACTTGAAGCATTTATTGGTGTTATGAGACTATATATTTTATAATATACCTTTCATGTTTTTTTTATGATGAATATGATGATTTTCTACCCACAATACTAAAATGTCTTGATGGAATAATGGTTCATATACTAGATATAGGATGTCAAAATAATGTGAATTTCCATTATTTAGTATTAATTTATTTCATTACATTAAATTTTAACAATTAAAACAATCTATGGATGTAATTTCATTCTCATTGATTTCATGGAATGTGTTTTTTAGAATATTTACCATTCTATAATGCCAATGCCTCAATTAAATTACATTAATTATATATTTTACATATAACCCATACTTCTCACTTGATCTCACCCATTTATTTTTTTCTTCCACACTATTTGAATACGAAGTAACAGAATTAGAGACAAGAATTTTTTTTTCTGTACTATGTTTAATTACCAATGAAATAATGGAAAAAAGTATATATCGTGACTTTTCAAGACATGTAAAATTTTTAATCTTTGGTGATGTGATATCTTATATCTCTCACATTGTACAAAAAATGTCCACTTACTCAAGGATATTGGGGTAAGTGTTATTACAGTTGGTATCAATGAACATTTATTAGAAATCATCGAAACTAGATTTAGAAAACATTAATAAGGGAAAATAACTGTGATATACTCTTTGAGGAAAAAACATATAAGAATATCCTAGATTTTTGGTAAGTTAAAGATTAAGTGGTTCTTCATAAAAATATATCCATATCTGTATACAATAGGTGGATGTAATTCTGGAAAAATATACATAGGGGAAACAATGATGACAAGGTATTTCAAGACAAACATGGTGTAACCAGGTATAGGATATTTGACCATACTGTAGAACTTGTTTGATAATTTTGGGGGATATTCATATGATAATTCACAATCTCTTAAAAATGATTACATTGGAATAAATTCAAATATATCCCCATTAAATCCATGATTATTTTTATGATATTATCTATGCATAAATTTTCAATTTATGTTATGTATTTTTCTCTTTGGTAATTTATTATAACATAATTTGGTGAATTCCATTGTTTATCAATGGAACTGAATAGATGGAAATGGATAAATACCCATAATCAATTTTGGGATTTACCATATGATACACCCAACAAAATTATTGTTGGAGATGAGAAATCATGAACATATTATAACAACATACTGAGTTTATAACGAATAATCATAATACAGCTATGTTAGATCATTTGATGTGGTATAAGACCATATATTTTAGCTGGAAAACTAATCCAGTGGTAGCTATGAAGTGGTCATATCCATCAAAAATATATGTATACATTTGGATGCAATGACAATGAAAATGTAATATTTGAATTATATTTCTTGAGGGGGATGCTGGTTAATAATGGTCTTTAATCATTAATTTTATGGTAGATGATGAAATCAATGACATAGAATTGGGATATTATATGTTTTTTTTGAAAAATACATCCCACATGATCATTGAACTAAAATGAATGCAAAACTCTTTATTTAATGAAAATGGAAGAAGGGGATGTGGTGATGTAAATGGATACATTCATAAAATAATAAAAGTATAATATAAATATCATAAATGATTCAAACAAAAATAGTGATAATTTCATTGAATGTATCATACCATGTCACCAAAGGTAAATAAATTCTCAAATATCTTCATCATATAATGAAATAAAATTAATTTTCATAAAAATGGAGAAATAATTTTCTATGTCTAAAATTTTCATGGGAAATCAAGTGAAGAATAGGTCTTATAATAACCATGGAAATGTTGATCCTTTAATGATTAAAAAAGGAATGAAATAATTCCCATTAAGTGAAAATTCGGGAATAAAGAACATTAAGAAATTCATGAAAGGCATTGAAGTTTGTTATAAGTCTAAGTAAATGTTTTATCGAGATAATGACTAGGATTATGTGATCACTACATCTATAGAAGAAGTAAAAACTGATGTGGTGGTCGGTTCATTAATCCTATTTTCATATATAGAAAATTCTTAATTTAATTATGAATAATTTTAATCATTTATATCTACCTAATTTTCCCTGAATAATTATAAATTTACCTCTTGATTTAGTAAGTGATTTATCAGTTAATAATCCTAAGGGGTGTCTAATTGTATCGATAAATGTTTGGGCCGATCCCCTTTATAACACATACACACTATTTATTTTCTGACCACATCATCATACATATGGTGGATATTAATATAATAACTAGTATGTAATTTATTTCAATATATGTTATGATGATTTATTGAAATAAGAATGATATTATGATTTTATAGGATGATGTATAATCCATTATCATTAGAGAAGAAACATCACCATCTAATTTTATATAGATCCACCCCCACTAGCTATACAGAATTATATTTTTGGAGAGGAAGAGAAAATAACCTGTAGACATAAGGAATGTAATAATCGAATTGAGGATGTTCCAATTGTGCCAGAATACATTGATGTGTTTCCTGATGAATTACCTGGGAACCATAGAGAACAAAATGTTCATTTTAAAATAAATCTAATAGCTGATTGAAGAATAATATCAATGCCTCCTTAAATAATTTAAACTATGGACAAGGTGGAGCTGAAGAAACAAATATATGGTTTGAGAAATAAGGTATTTGTTCACACTAGTGTTTCTATATGGTGTTCCCTAGTTCATTTTGATAAAAATAACGATGGGTCAATGAGTTTTTATCACGAATATAATTAAATAAATTATATTACAATAACGAACAATTATCCCCTGACTTGAATTGGTGATTTATTTATTCAACTGCACGGAGGTTAGAATTTTCCAAACATTGACCTTAGTTCTAGATATAATAAATATCTGGAGAGAAAGGTTGATATTCCAAGGACAACATTTCAAACCAGATATGAACATTATGGGTTTAGAGTACATACACTTGGACTAAAAAATGCACACACTATTTTCATGGATTTGATGAATACAGTATTCAAATAATATGATAATAATTATTTGTTTTATTTTTTTATAATATGTTGGCGTACTACAAAATCTATGAGGACCATAAAAAGTACATTCATATTGATCTTATAACTCGTGAAATAATAGAGGTATATGGAAAGTATCGAACATTTGAATTTTATATTCAAATATCATTCTTGATGGACATATTTTCAAAAAATATGTAATCTCAATAGATCATGTGATGATAAAGGAAATCCAAAAATTTCCTACAACTACGATCATAACATAGGTATCCAGTTTTATTGGTTTAGAAGGTTAATATAAGTGTTTTGTTTATAAAATTTTCAGATTGAATAACCCATTAAACTTGATCACATATTAAGGGGTTATGTTCATATGGGCAAACAAATTTACGAAATGTTTTGAAGAATTAAGGAGAATATTTGTCAAAGATACACTTTTGACCCTTAAATCCTCAAATGATGGGTTTTTGATATAAAATGTTGAATCAATGTATGGAATTTGGTGTGACCTTATGAAAAATGAGAATGTTATTTGTTATTAATAATGTTAGTTGCATATTAATGAAAAAAATATCCAAATAATTATTTTGAGTTATCATTGATATTCTATAAATATATGGAGATACTATATTTATAATGATATAGTTGATATGTATATGGATCACAATATTGTCAAAAACATATTTTCCCAAAAACAACTCATCAGGATGAAAAATACGATGGATTGATTTACACAATGATTTTTATTTTTATATACAGAACCACCTAGGAAAGGAAAATATGGTAGCATAAGCATTAAGTAAGAAATATAATGGTATTATCACCAAAATAAGGATTAAAATATATCCAATATTCAAGGATTTAGAAAAAATATATTTTGAAATTATTATGTCAATAGAAACATCAACCCATTTTTAAATGGTCGATCAACCATTATTTCTGGAGAATAAATAAATCCTTCAATCTAATGATCATAATTTTCAAAAGAATATTAAATCCATTAAATATTAAAGATTGGAAGGCTTAGTGTGTGACAATGAAATTCCAAAATTTGTAAAGACGTTATGTGTCCAATCAATAACATATTTAAAATAGAAAAAACTAGAATATTCTCTTATGTGAATATTTTATATACTTCTGGGTATTAATATGATGTCTTGAGATATGAATTATTTTTTGTGGGATAACATGAAGTGGAAAATTGGTGACTATGTGTCAAGGTGTCATGTTTTTTATTTTGTAAAGGAATAAGAGGCAAAATACTATATAAGCCATGAATCCAAATAAACTTCCTTTGTGTAAGTGGGATGACATTACAATGGACTTCATGACTAAATTAATAATGACTCGAAGTATTAATGAACAAATAAGAGTAAATTTTTATCAAATTATCATATATCCACATTTACTCTCTATAATCAAGAATTTTACACTAGAGAACCTAATAAGGGTCTATATTGATGATATTGAGATTATTTATGGTGAAACTCTATCGGTTATTTTTTATCAAGAACTGCACTTCATATCAAAATTATGTTTGAGTATTTAGAAGTATTTGGATTCTAATAATCACATGAGAACTTCTTAACACCCTGAAAATTATGGAAATTATGAATATACGTTTCATACATTGTAAAACGTGTTGATATTTTACATACTTGAATATCAAGGTATGTGGGATCAATATTTACATTTGGTGAAATTTTAAAATGATAATAGTTTCCATTATAGTAATAAAATGGCTCCATATAATGAATTACATGTAAATATATGTCTAACAATCACTTTTTAGAATGTTGTTGGGGAGAGGGAATTTATAGGCATAGACCATATTTAAGGGAAAATGAAAACGGTATAAACTATTCAATATCCTTTTAAATCAACTCAAAGTAGGAAAATAAGTTATACTGAGTTCTAGTGAACATATTTCTATTTAAATTTGGTTATCATGTTTTTTTTCTAAAAGTATCTCCATGGATGAGTGTCTTTATTTTTATTAATAAATGGTATCAAATCCCTATGTACATTAGAAAATTTGAGATTCTGGAATTTTTTTGAGATGATGATTATCAATTACAAATTCCTCTACGTATTTCCAGTGTTCATGATGTTTTCAACATTTCATTGTTAAATATGTACATTAAAAAACCAAAAAATTGACTCAATTATCTGGATAGAGTACCACAACCTTATTTTTCTTTCTGTGAAGAGCCTATCATGATTCTAAACACAAGATAAAAATTATTGAGAAATCAGATGACTTAACTAGAAAACGTTACTTGGAGAAACCATAAAATACATGAATCATTGTGGGAATCTAAGAATGTGATGAAGAATAAACGCCCTCATATATTTAGAGGGAAATGTTAAGGAAAATTTTTGAGGAAAAAAATATCTCAAGATTGTAAAAATATAACACCCCATAAATTTAAGCTATTTATCCCCTAAAATGAATTCTATTCATTTGATAAAATATATTGAAAAAATATTTTATATAGTATAAATCCTCTAAAATAACAGAAAAAACCCAAAGAAAATTTTATAATTGATTAATGAGTGAAATAATAGTTTTTTCTACAATTTAAAGATCATATTCCGATGAAATAGTAAAATGAAAATTAGAATATTAATCTGACCCTTAATAATTGTAATTCTGCCAATAGACTAGTAACCTCACCTATAAAAGTATAAATTTATATTGGGAATCTTATAAATGTTAATATGATATAAATATATCATATTAATGTTACATGAATTTTTCACAATTATTAATTATGTATTGATATTTTTTAGAAACCATAAATTTTAA
Source organism: Viscum album (assembly GCA_963277665.1). Lineage (NCBI taxonomy): Eukaryota > Viridiplantae > Streptophyta > Magnoliopsida > Santalales > Viscaceae > Viscum > Viscum album. The sequence goes on from OY728131.1 coordinate 1,278,451,612, forward strand.
TTTTCAATTTTATAAACAATATAATTATTTATTGAAAATTTATTTTCATAAATGTATTTAAAAAGTAATATTCGTGTATCTTTTGAATATAACTTATTTTATGAGACCATCATTAATTTTTAAAAGTGTAATAAAATCTATAGTAATCTTAAAATGGGGTTTTCCATGTAATTTATGTTTTATTATTAAAAATTAAATTTCTCATATTGAAAAAAATATTTTAAAAGACTGAAGTTCATTTATTAATTATAAATTTCAGAAAAACGATAAATTTTTTTTGAATTTTTCTAAAATAGTTTATTTTCTTGTGAATATTGAAATAACTTAATTTATTGTATAATCTAAAAATAAGAAATATTGAGTCATATATGATTTATGGTTGTTTTAAGAAACATAAAATAATAGTGACATGTATTAGTTACTGTATTTAGTCATAGAAACCATCAATATTCATCATCCTGGCCCAAAAATAATAATCTAATTAATAAAATAATAATCAAACACTCCTCTACACCACTATAAATACCACCCTCACCACCACTTCTTATCACAGCTCTTATGCCTTCAATCTTGTTCAATATTATAACAATCATCTTCCCACTTATATCCTCCTGAATATCATCCATCATATTCAATAAAATACTAATCTAAATTACCATAAAGAGGTTCTCATGGAGAAGAAATCAAGTGGTATAACCCGTATTCCTTCCAATTCATCTTATTTTATTATTTTATCTCTTTTATTATCATTTCCTCACGTCCTATATCAAAACATGTATGATAAATACAGTATGTTATACATACTATAATTTTATTCTATTAAGGAAATTATCCATCATCATTTCTCTTCCTCTCCACTTTTAATTATAAAAATGGAAACAACATCCTTGAGGTGTCAATTTCACTCTTTTGTTGATGATGAGTATAGATTTTTCATTTCTTCCATCTAGCCTAATCATAAAATATTTATATGGTAAAACATATTATAAAATTATTTTTATATCTTATTTAATTTTATATATCTAATATATGAAAATAATACTACTTAATATAACAAAACATGTTCTTGATGATTGAAAAAATGAAAATATATTATGAACAATTATCACTAATGTTTTAACTATTGATTTATCATCATAACATAAAAAATAATTATATATATATATCCATTTAATATTTTGGAGGTTCATTAATTAAATATAATTTCAATTCTAGAAAAATATTATAATTTTATACAATTTTTCATACATTTACACAAGTAAACTGATCATGAAAACCAAGGAAACAAATTCTCTCTAATGATGAAAGTGTATCTCATGACATATATAAAATGCCAAAAATTTACATAATAAATTTATAATAAATATAATAAACATTAAAATTATTGGACTTAATAAATAAATATAATTAATCTGATTATCTAACACATTAAGATGATGTGTAGGACATATTTGGACTTAGGGAAAGGAATTGTCCCCAATAATCCATTTTCATTCAGGTTACACTTTGTAACTATTTAATTCAATATTACTTTTAATTATTAATACATAATCTCCCTAATCATTTTTATATTTTATAATGATATTTTCTTACTTCAATTATTCATTCGTTTATGGGAATTACATGATTTATAAAGACCCCTTTTCAATTATTCGTGATACGGATGCTCGATTAAAGGGAACATCACTATCTCTTAACCATTTTCATGTACCATAAATAAAATATTTAAAGCTACAAATATTTTTATATAATTTATATTTTTATCATGAAAAATAATTTTCTGGGTTTTTAAAAATATATACATGTTCTATTTTAATGTTTCTTAAGTATTTTTCCTTTAACAACTCTGATTAGGCTCATTTATAATGTTTATTAAATGCTCAATTTATATTTTTTCGATTTTTTTAACATTATTTATCATGATTTATTCCTTTTTCTTTTATTAATGTACATGAATTATTCAAATCCATTCATTCATGGAACCCACTATAAGATTCCATTTAGTTATGATTTATTATCTAATTGTTCAATGGGTGTAGTGTATGTATTATTTCCAATCATTTGTGATCATCATTCATTAAATCATGCATTAAATATCTATAGTTATTTAATTATGCATATTATTATTTCCTTATCCATGTCTGATTTCTAGATATTATGTCTTTATTGAATATTTTTTTATTGGGGGAATATTGTTGAATTTGTATCTTCTACTCACTATGGATATTTGGATATGTCACTTTGTTCAGGATTTAAATATATGTATGAATAATTATTTGTAATTCTACTGATGGATGAGACCTTTATATCCCCTCAATGAATTGATAGGTATCATGAGAAAAATTAGTTGGTGAAAACCCCTTCATGTTTGTTTTAAATCTTAATCATACATGTTTTTACCCATACACATAAACTATCTTGATGGAATAGTGGTTCATGTTCCAGCTACGTAATGTCCAAATTGTTATCATTTTCTTCATTCAATATTCAGTTATTTATTTCCATGACATTTTCAATATGAAAAAAAAACAATGGATGCATTTTCATTCATATTTAATTGATATAATTTTCCTTCATATTATTTACCTTTCCATAATGTATATTCCTCAATGACATTACCTGATTTATTATTATTTTATATAAGCCTTACTTAGAATTTGATTTCAACCTTTTATTTTTTTCCTTCCCCAGGTTCTAATGATATAATATTTGAACATTTTAATATAAGGAGTTTATTTTCTTATGTAATTTACCATGGTTAATTACCAATTTATTAAGGGAACCATGACTATTTCTTGTTTCCCCAAGACTAATAAACTAATAAATCCATGGGGATATCATCTCTTGAATGTATCTCATTACAATAAAACAACCACTGAGTCTACGGTACAGGGGACGAGGTTTTTCTGGTAATCCTCATAACTCAAACAAATAAGATTGGGAGGGTATGGTATTCAACCTAACACATCCTTAGTGTATAAGTTGATTATCTAATCAAGAGAGAAATATTATATCTTAGAAATGAAGTTTTCATATATGATATCTTGATTGACTACAACCTAAATTGAATTTCCCAATATATATGATGGGGATTCCCATGATGAAATATATGCTGTTATTTTCTGATTTACACTCTCGTGTGTGTAATGGTTATTAAAACCCCATAGAATTATATCTGTCAACTATTATTATAATTTCTAAAAATCACCAAGATAAAAACACCATTATAGTTTATTCATGATGTCCCACCAAATATTACAATCAAAATATCAATATATTTTTATTTTTTCATGATGAATATAAAATCATGAACTATGTTATTAATCTAAAATATAATGTTTCATTTCTATTATTCAAAACATGAATAACATATTATTGAATCTATTTATTCTATCATGGTCAATGCGGATATTTAAAAAATCATTACATTGTTTTGAATCTATAAATACAACTTCAATTTCTATTTATTCATTATGTAAATTGAAAATTTAAGATTCAACATTTAAGGATAATATCTATTCCATTTCAATAATATTTCATATCTCACATTGATAATTCTAAAATAATATGTTATAATTCAGACCTCATAATAAAAAGACTATCATTTTCCTTCTCACTCATAGAATTATCTACCTTGTTTAGCATCCCAGGTTTGTAATGTATTGTGTATATATAATCATTATTCAATTTATTGAATATTATTTTTTAAAATAATTCAAAAATTATATTCGAATATTAAAAATCACACTTCTATGATCTTTATATTTGTCACAAAACAAACCACAATGATAATTCCACTATATCTTCAAATAAAACAATGGGTAATATGAATTATGAATAATTATTTAGGTAATTTTTCTCATAAACATTCAATTAGAAAGATTCGTTGTCAAATTTGATGCCATTATATAAGGAAACACATCACAATCCAATCATTGATGCATCACAATGGATCAAAATCCCTAAATACACTATTATATAGTATAAAAGAATGTTCATTGGACATCATTCTCTTCAGTTTTATGAAATTCGTATTTCATTTATTTATCCAAAAGAACATTTATCCCTTCTCTATGAGTATATAATTTGGATTTTATAGCAATGACAAATTTATCCCAATGTGTCTATAGTATCTATAAAACCCATGAAAAAAATTTATTTAATTCATTGTGGTTTATTTTGAATAATGATTCATAAAGATTATCTTTTAGGGTCCACTTACATACACTATCTTGTATTAAACTGAGAAAAAAAATTATTTATGAAGCCAAGACTCAGATCAACTAAATATACATTCCAACTTCTCCATTTTCAAAGAGTTTAATAAAATCCAAAAAAGATCTTCATTATATTACATTATCTTTATATATATAAGAATATTGTATATAGTTTATAGCAATAACGTTTAAATCTAATATATAAAGGTACAATTAATAATATTTATGAATTTAGTAGGGGAATGAGTTGGTCAAAATTAAATCTGTATAAATTCATTATTATTATTCTACATATAGAATTATGGATTTGATAAATTCACACAAATCACCAGAAAAAGATTATTTCTAGATTGGTGGCCAACTGTTGAAACTTATTATTCACCTCATAGATTATTAAATAAATTATCAATACAGAGTAGATGATACATTTTTATAGATATCTTTTTAATTTCATAGTAAAAAAATTAATATATTCATGGATTCATTTTTCATTTTAATAAATAGAAGAGGATTATCCCACTGTGAGGAACTTTGGCTGACTGAATCCCTTATAAATATTTTCATATAGTTGTTCTTAAATCCTTGAACCAAAATCAATAAATTCTATAAGGAATTATAATCTTCATATATGATCATTGCATCATTACGATTTTCCATGATATGTTAACACATGATCATTGACATAGTGATGTGATAACCTTGTAAATTTATTCAGATTTAAAAGAGTTGGTAGGAAAAAATCCAAATAAGGAATTTCCCATTATAGAGTTGATTATATGAAACATCCAACACTTTGTTCCCGACACCACCTTTTTCTATTCTGACCACTTTAGCATTCCCTGTATTAAATTAATTAATATGTTTTTAACAATAATCATAATCAGTGAATCCTTGATTAATGTACTCATTATCATAACTACAATACCCCATGAAGTGCTCTCGATTTTATGTGAGATTTATAATTATAAGAAAATCATAGTTAATCAAATAAAATGAATTCCTTATTACATGTCTTCATAATTCATTTCAATTAAATTATTTCATTCCACACATGAATGATTAACCGGTCTATTGGAGAAAATATCCCATATTATAATGCCAACACATATATTAGAATTTTGGATTTATTTTTTTTCCACCATGTATTTTATAAATAATTTTTTTTGAAACTAATTTTTTAGATCTAAAAAAATTATATTAATGGTAATATACACTCTCAATTTCAACCTTGATAGAACATTGAATGATTTATTCAAAAAAACTAATATACCTTATAAAAATACCTTATAGAGGCTTCAATTTATGGCACTGTAGAACTTGTCAATTCAAGTATCAGGGCCAATTGTAAATCATAAAATGTACTATAAAGTTTATAATATCATTAATTATATCTTAAAATGAAAAAATCATCCTTCTACATAATCTCAATGAATCCAGATACATTTTAACTTGAAGAGATTAATAAATATACATAATAAGAAGTACTCTCTTAAAATAATCATATTACAATCCGTCAATATCATCCCCTCAAAACATAATAATAAAAAAAAAATTATTACATTGATCTATTTTTTCATCATAATGATACAACCCATGAATAAAATCAAAAAATATTGATTGGATAATATAGAATATTATTTCAATGTTACAAATCCGGTTCTCAGTAACTACTTAATCATAGAAGACACTGATAGATATGTTATGATTTTATAATAAAAAAACGGTAAATTCATTGCTCTATTGTTCAGTTGTATGTGAAGCATGATTAATGTCCGGAGGGAGTTGTGCGAGGGTAAAAATAATAATTTTCATTCTCGACTCTAACGAGTTCTACTTCATATATTCATAATCATTTCATTGTATTCCTCATTAATGATTCACGTGATATCTCTAAGTTCTATCAATAGACTAAAAAATGTAATCATAGTGTAAAAGGTAATATATAATAATTGGAGTTTGAAATCATATAATTATGAAAATCATTCCTAAGATGTCTTAAATATTGATACATTCTTATCAACCAATGAATATTTTAGGTACACACCATATTAATTCAGTTTCATTATTGGATTTCATATATACAATCACAATATGAATAATAATTTAATATCATAAAATATTTAATCATTTAACTAATAGAACTGCATAATCTATTGAAAAAAAACATATATATTTCATCCGTTTAGATGAAAGCATAATATATTACAAAATAATTCACACGTTGATACTATAATGGATTAGTGACTTTGGATTCTATTAATATTAGAGGCCCCCAAACTTAAACATTACCAAATCATGAATTATGTTAATAATTCTCATTGAGGATAATTTCAAGTATAGAGTTTTAAGGAATTAGGTCAAAACTATTACAATACTTTTCAAAGTTTACAAAGTAGAAACTTCTACTCTATCTAATTTTTTTCACAATAATAAAACTACCTAAATAAAATATAGTTTGTTTCTTTATATAAATTTTAATGAATTATTCATTTCTCATTCCCTTACTTGTACCCTATGAAAAATTTCTAAAACATTGGATGAGAATAAAAATATTTCTAAGTGTTATAAAACAAAGACATAAAACAATAGTCCATAAATATATATATAAATGAAATCAAACTCTTCATTCATTAACATACCACATGATATCATAATTTTTATGAATAAAAAATGGAAATCATAAATCATAATGGTAACTTGTGGCATCAACAACATACTTACGTTGTAGCATTCACAGCTACATAGGGAGTTATGTTTGGAATACCCATCATGGTATATTCCCTATATATATTAGGAAAGACATCGAATATTACCACTATCACATTACTCATTTCATTGGAGAGCTATTGCGGGATCACCCACCATAGGTTTATCAAAGAACCACCAGTATACATAAACAATTCCAATAAAAAATAACATATTCATAACACATAAAACAAACATAAAGAAAATAAAACTTTTCCAAATTTCAATCACAATATATCATTAAATATATTGAAATAAATATTCATTTATCAAAACAATTTAAATTAAATAAATTTTAAAATGATTATATGGTGTTCATTTTCCTTTCATAAACACTACGACTTGTAGAGGAAGCCCAATATCAAATAATGATCATAATGGCGGAAACGTCGTTGTCACTGGGTAAGTTAAAAATTAACTGTCTTTTTTTTGTATATTAAAACTCTTTGTATAGAAAATATTACCATTGAATGAAATTATAAGTCAAAGTGGATTATACACTATTTAAAATGATGTCGTGAATAAATCAAAGGATACCTCAAGGAAAGGATATTGGAAAAAGTCCCTTACAAAGATCATTTTGAATATAAAATTGATTGATTAAGTGTATTCACTATAGGTAAACATAATCAATATAAAAATAAATGATAGGACATAAAAAGTTATTTATCACATATTCATAGCACAAAATATTCAATAAGTAGAAGATAAACCAAAAAATACAAATTGGGTTAAAATGTTCCCTTACATTGGGCCCGAATTGACTTGTTCATTCTTTAATATCTTGAATATTAAACTAATTTTAATTAATACTTTCATAATAATAATTTTTCAATTTTATTATTCCTTTTATATAACTTATTACAATGGTATAAAAATTACAAAATCAATTATGTTAATAACATTCATTTTTTCGATATTTGTCCTTGAGTCAAAAATGAACTTCTTGTAATTACAATTTTTATATGTGGTCAAAAATTCATTATATCCATAGTTATATTAATGAGATATATAAAATATATATAATATAATTCTTATATATATATATATAATAGTACATAAAATTTAGAGATAATTAATGAAATTTACCGTTCATGGAGACGGTAAGCCGTACGTACGCATGAACACTACCTTCAATTCTATATCATATTTAAAAGAAATATAAAATAATGATAAATAGGTATATTATGATTCCAGTATAATATAATATATAATTTTATTAACTCCTTCCTTTATATGTTTCATTTATGGCATGAATGAGTTATATCCCTTTGGGGGATGGTAATCTGCACTTCCTCAAATTAAACTATCATATTTATCAATTATGGAAACCATAAAGGTATTATGTGAATGAAAAATTCATAATAATATAGAAAATATAAATATAATATATATCACATAAAAATAATGTCCCATCATAATGTCCACCATGAGAGGTGGTAGGAGATTATTGAACAATTATCATTTTGTGAGGCAGTAGTTCGTCGTCCATGGAAATAGTGTGTTCATATCCTTTAGATGAAGTTGTGTGGATGTTTAGTTTGAATCATCATCATAAAAACATCATAGTATATTTAGGATACTATTATTGTTATTAAATAATAAAATAAATATAGTTTAGGTAGTAGGAGAAAGAAAGTAAATGATATGAAATTGAGAGAAGACATTTCCATTATATCAGGTAACTTATTTTGATTTGAGCCAAAGGGCTCTCTTGAATATACTTATGCGTAGGGGATGGATTATAAGTGGAATGAAAGGATTTGGGGAGATTCTTGGAGAAAATTTTAGACATGTAATGGGGCTTGAGAGCTCTGAGTAATGGGTTAGATGTGGTGTCCTTCTATAAGATTGAGGAGGGGCTCTTTAGGATAGTTTGAAAGTATTATTATATAAAAAAATTATTTTAGGTTTCAAAATAATAAAAAACATATTTTATTCCAAAATTATGTACATATATGTAGAAATTAAATCATCCAATAATAATTTGATAGGTTTTTTATATTTTTTAATCCTTACATTTTTTTTAACTCATTGTTAACTTAATTAACTTTTACTATGTCCAATTATATATTCATACTATATGGTTAATATATTTACTATAAAAGTCCATGAGACACAGAAAAGATCATTTATAACATTATTTATGTCATTTTTCTGAATTATATATTTTTTGGATTATTTTATCATTTAATAATTTATTAATTGCTTCAAAAAATTATTTATGTCAATTTCTAAATTATTCATATCAAGATATATAAAAAATCAATAAAACCATTGTTATTTCTAAAAAATCCTTACTTAAAATATAAAATGATTTTATAATCCTTAAAATACGTTTTTGGAATAAAAATATTCATGAAAAAAATTATTTTAATATATATAAAATTATTTATTTGAATCGTTTGTTAATTAAGAAATTTACTGCATCACCATTGTGTCCTAATTAAAATTATTTATATAGGGTCATAAAATTATATGTAAAATTCCATGATGTAGGAAATAGTTTTTTATTTTAAATGAATATTTATAGTCAAATATATAACTTATATAACCCCATATAAAAATTGATTAACTAAAAGAGTTATAGTTTTGTTACTTTTTTCATTACATTAAATTAATTAATATAATGCTTCATTACAACTCCCATGTGTCTCCATGGGGTCCCAAAATTTAACCAAGGATGATCATTGTTGTAAATATATCATATTATGGGGTTGGGAAAAGTGTATCGGTAATTTAATATTATGATAATTATATTTTTCACCCTTATTTACTTGATTTACCCTTTAACCAAGGTAAATCAAATATTTAGTGAAGTAATATTCATAATTTCTAAAACAAAATATACCTATTTATACAATCTGGACCTCCTAATTCCTAATATTTAATCCATTTTTCCAAAATCATAATACATAAGTGTTATAAATTAATTTGAAATTAATTTCCAATGTCAAAACAAAGAAGCGTGTTTTTAAAAAATAATACTAATCCAAATATTGACCTTGTTAATGTACTATTTCAATGATAAATTAAATACAATGATAATAATTTGATTAAATAGTTAAAATATAATCCAATTAATCTTTGAAATCAATTAAAATTCCAATGTAACCATGTAAATAAATTATATTAAAAGGTTGTTTTGAATTAAAATGCAGTATTTTTCACTATTCATAAAAAATGAACTTTATCAGAAAAATACATGAATTTTACCGAAATTATATTATTGTGTCCTGATACTAAATAATAATTTTATTTACTCTAATATAACTTATGAAAGTGAAAAAACTAGATTTAAAATGGTTCTCCATCAAATGGCGGTAAATCGACCTTCTAAAGAATATTAGAGTATTTATGCTTAAAATTGGACTCTTTCACATTTTATGCCTCTAACATTTATAGGATAATTGTAAAAACCTTTAAAAAAGGAATACTCATTTTGTAGTTAGTTTTATTCATTCCCACAAATACAATTTCTACGCATTAACTACCATTAAAAATAATATTGTATTATTACTTTTCAGTATGACTTATCCTTATATGCAAAATAGGATTTGCAGAGAAACACATTTTTTCCTGTCAGTAACGCCATCGAACATATCATCCCCATTAAATTAAAATTAAAATTAAAATCTCAAATATTTATAAATATAAAAATTTTGTATTCTTTATTTAACTGATTTGTTACAAATATAGTTAAATTATTTCGTGAAATATATTCAAAATAACATACAATATTATTCCCTCGTATTAAACTTGTTGGATACTTCCAATATAAAACCACTCTACTAATCCTAGTCAACTTTGAAAAATAGTAATGGGTGATCTTAGATGATCAATAAGTATAAAATTGAAGATATAAATATATGATCATATGTAAGAATAAAAAAAATATGTGTTAGGATATAATGATCATATCCTATGAATCTTATTCCCAAATACTAATAGATCAAAAATCGTGGTTCCTGACATAAATAATTAGTATTTGATAATAAATGAGTCTATTGAGTGAATAATTGTAATTTTTAATCATGATTCATAGTATAATTTCACAAGAATATGAAAATATTATATGAATTTGGGAAGAATCATAAGAAAATAAAATCATTTTCATTAACAAGGATAAATAAAAGTAAAATCATATTAATGTAGAGAAAGTAACATAACTGATTAGGTTCACACTATAAATAATTTTCATTCTTGGTATAGGTTAGTTCAACATCCAATATAATATTATGTATTGATATATCATTAAATAAATATTTTATATCAACAATGATTCATAAGAGAAATATATGATTTTTGATATATATGAAAAATAAATTAATATATAACTCAATCCATTTTGTGAAGGAATAATCAAAATTTTCTTTTATATATATAATAGTAAAAATTAAACAACCAGGATGATAAATAAAATAAAATCCAGGATAATAACCATGGGAACATTTAAGATAATATTAAATGAAATAATGAAAAATATGATGGTGAAATCAATTCATAGTGTAAATGTTAAAAAATCCCTTCATAATTTTTTAAAAAAATCATAAATAATACATTAGGTAAACCACTATAAAAATTAATAATTATTAATTTGAAATGAATGTCATATATGGTTATATATTGCATAAAATACTCATTGAATTAAATAATGTATCATTCTAAATGTAATTTTAATAAAGGGTGAAAACGAATAAATTTTTCATCGAACAAAAAGAATGAATGGTTTAACATTATTAAAAAATTTCCTCAATAATTTTATGTTAAAAATAGTGGCTCACTGGTGGGAAAAATTGACACCCTAAAAATAAAAACAATAGATGAAAATATATTCGAATATAGAGAAAAATAGCCAATTATTCCCCAATGTAATATTATATCATACAAACCCTGATTAAAAATGAGATTTCATCATTAACACTTACCGTAGATATAAATTTATATATATAAAATAAGAAGAACCTATATAAAATTTTAGATTTTTTATACATATGTAACAGATGGGTATTTATAATTATCCTAAAAAAACATTACTTTGATTGTAGACACCCGAAGCCTTACGTACATGAACATTACATTACTTTTTCGGAATACTTAATACATAACAAAAATACACACACAAGGATCGTAATAGTTTAGTGTCTTTGGAAACTCGGAACGTAATCTTCTAATCCTGTTGAAAGATCTTCAAAATCTCCCACAAAGATCTTCTTTTTTTTTACCTAAAACCTTTCTTTATATCCTGGGGAAAAGAAAACATAAAAGGGTGAGCTCAAATGCTCAGTAAGGGTAAACAAAAGAAATATCAATCACATAATTTTCATAAGAACATAACATTTTTGGAAATCTTAACCTGCAAAAGAGAGCATAATTTCATAACATGGGATAAATCATAGTAGTGAAAATGAAACCGTAACTTAAAACATTACTCATTGTGGCATACACACATAATCATAGAGAATCATTTCTTGTTAGTCAAGACTCATTGCCAAGACTATCTTAGTGGACAAAGTCCCTTTCTGAATCGAGTAATCCTCGTTTCAGTCTTGTTTCACTGAACCGGTATAACCTACCATTCCAGCCATGTCTATCTCATGAGATATAAAATCTTTACCCAATGCATTGGAGGGAGATATAGGTCCCACCCATCTCTTAATGAATCCTTTCTTATGTGTGCCACAAAATCATAAATCATACATCATTGCATAACCCATGTAATAAAAATGGGATTCTTAAACAACATGACATCATTAAACATTTCATATAAGATAAAGGAATTCATAAACATATTTCCATCACAACATAATAAAATCCATGTAATAATAGGGATAAAAACAGAACCCTTTATTATCTTAGATGGAAAATAACTTTGATAAAACACTTGAACTCCATTCTTGAGGAAAATATCCTTTCTTCTTTAAAAACACTTTTCTTTTCATAACATGTCATACAACTTTAAAATAAAAGAAGTTGATTAAAAATAAACTTGAAAACTCGTAAAGGAAGCTTCTTGGAAATAATGTTTTAAAAATCCATTCATGCCGTATAAGTTAAAAAAAACATTCTTCGTACTTTTGTCGGAAAAGTCAAAAAGTACCTCGTACGAAAAACGACAAAAGATTCCTTTCATACATGTTACTAAAAACTCACCGAAGGGTAAAAATGGATTTAAAAAACATTGTAGGTGGATGGAAATAATATTACATATTGATGAAACATGGATGTGGATGATAAAATACACCCCAGTAAATACTTACGAATAAACAATCTCGGATAAAAATGAGATTGTGATATTTCCCTTACCTTAGGTCCGACTTGCTTTGTAAGTGTCCGAACCTCCTTTATAATGATTTAAATCATGTTATTGACTTATTACAGAATCATATTCATTGTTATGATATCATATATGGTTCACTTATGACATTATATTACCCGTTCTTTTGTAAATTCCATGTTAAAGAAGCGTTTTGGGTAAAATCGTTTCATTTATCGTAGGTGTTTTGACTTGTTGTTCTTGACATCATTATTACTTATATCATGATTTACTTACTTCCAGAATATAAAATATGATTTATATATCATATATATTCAGTATATATATATATAATAGGTAGATAAATAAAATGAAAAACATCGTTCATGGAGATGGTAGTCCGTACGTACGCATGAACGCTGTTTTCCTTTCCTTATTGTCTTGAAATGGAAGTAAGTAGATGACATACATATGTATATATATACATAAATCCAGTAGCTTTATAATGTCATATATTTCATTATTATTTCTTATATATACTTTATAATCATTCTTAAATGGTTAACATGGTGAATGAATCTCATCGCGTCGTGGAGACGGTATTCCGTACGTACGCACGAGCGATGATATCATTTCTATAAATATTGAATTGAATTGGATTGGATTATACAATATATCAGAATCAATATGATGTTGTAATAACTATGTATAGTTATTCTTTACACCATTATACCCATCCATGTAAGGTGGTGGTGGAAAATAGATTACACCACGGCGTGGAGACGGTATTCCGTACCTACGCACGCGCGGTGATTTCTTTTTCCGTAGGATGGATAGATGGTGAAATAGGGTTGTTTCATACTTATAATAACATATCAGTATATGAGTGATACTGATGTTATTACTTCATAATGAAACAACCTAAGAAGAAGAAGTGGAAGAAGAAATAAAGATGAAAGAATTGGTAACGGTAATTACCTCTTCTTTGAAGCGCCTTTTGGAGACCTCCTCTTAGGGAACTAAAATTGGTCTTTGAGGAAGACCAGAACCTCTAGGATGTTTCTAGGGAAGTTGAGAGGAGAAATTGGCAGGGGTTGGCCGAGCGTGAGTGCTCAAATTGGTGTGAGGAGGAGGGGGAGGAGGTGTCCTTTTATAAGGGAGGAGAGGGGCACCTTAGGATTATCTCAAAATATTATTTTATATTAAAGTCAAAATCGGTTTATAATGGTTCCAAAGGGTCTTATTTCTAAGATAAAGTGGGGATGGGTCGAAATCCTATCAACCAATAGGATTTAGACAAGTTTAGGGTATTATTTTAACCTTATCAATTAGATTTAACTCTAAGTTAAATAATTTAACTTTTACCGTGTCTTTTTGTTTTCTTTCACTATATGGTTAATAAACTTACTATAACATGCCAAACGAACCCCAAATTGTATATTATTAATAAATATATCCTTATTTAAGTCATTTGGACGAACCTTAGATTTTTAGGAATAATATAACAATTAATAATATAATATTTGATTTAAAAACTATTTTGTGTCAATTTTGACACTATTTGATATATGATTTTTGTGAAAGTAATAACAGAATTATATGTTCGAACCAAGTTGATTAAATAAACACTAATATATCATAGTAACCTAGAAAATTAGTGGAATTCATAAAAAGTCTTAAATTACATTTATTTTGGTATTTATATTATCAATTATGTCAATATTTCATTAATAAGATAATTACTGCATCATCTTTGTGTCATAAATAAATTATATTATTTGATGTCTAAAAATTACAAATAAAATACCATCATGTAGGAAATCTTTTTAGCTTTCTAATGAATATTTATAGTCGAATTTATCTTATGTATAACCCCATATTAAAAATGATTTACTTATTAAACTTTGATTTTAACTATTTTAACCCTTCTTTAAATAAATTAATAATAAATGTCCTAATCTAATCCAAGTGGGCCTAAATGGTCATATTTTATTCCTAAGTTTGTTTTTGGTCGAATTACACTTGTCCAATAGAATTAGTACATGTGTTAGGGTAATATTAATATCATATTTACCCTTAGTTACCCTATTTACTATTAACCGTGGTAAAAAATTTAAAAAGTTACTATTCACCAAAAAATTATTTTCATCTCATTGAACCACATTTTAGTCCTTGATATTAACCGTGTCTCTCGGATTTTCGAAATTCCATTCACAGAAGCGGTAAAATTAAGTTTTATGCAAAATTCAGTTTTTAACCTACCACTTTGTAGTTTCACTATTCATCAAAAATTGATGTTTTTCAGAACAATGCCAAAATTTCATCCCAAGCTATATTTCATATTCCGAATTCAAAAATGAAGTCTATTTTACCAAATTCATAACATAAATGTTGCATTAATTAATTTTATAATTAAATCCCGCTGTTAAAACAAATAGCGTGTTTTTAAGAAACAATATCTATCAAATGATTGACACTTGTTTATGTCTAGTTTAAATGTGAAATTACATCCAATGACCAACATTGTATTAAATTGTAAAAATATATTCTAAATATACTTTAAAACCACTCAAATTAATGATTTATCACTATTAATTATTTCGATTAAAAAAGTTGTTTTTAATTATAATTTAGTAATTTTCACTATTCATCAAAATATGAAAGTTATCCGAAAATCACCAAAATTTCAACCTAAGCTAATTTCGATATTCCGAATCCAAAAATGAAGTTCATTTTGAAAAATAAGATTTATAGAATTTTAAAAAGTGGTTATTACTATTCATAACGTCTAGTTTTAATAATATTTTAATAGCATATCGTTGTTTAATGAAACTCAGTATTGCGTATTACACACGCTATCGAGGAAGGTCGTGATTGAGTGTAATGCAAGGCAAGTCAAGGATGCGTGTTGTGCAAGCTCCTTTTGGTGTAGCGTACAACACAAGACTTTAATAAAATTAAAAAGAATATTTTTTTATAAAATCTTGGGCTGTTACATTCTACCCCCCTTAAAATGAATTTCGCCCTCGAAATTCGTCTGGGTTATAAATGGTTTACTATTTGAAAATTTCTTTAATAGAAACCCACATCCTAAAAGGGAATACCAAAACATGGCTTTAAAAACTAAAGTATGAAATGTAACGATTACCCAAATAAACTAATCACTGGGTTTCCACATAGGTGAAAATATGGATATGGAAGAGAAATCTAACCATCATGTTCTGATGGAGAGTGGTAGAGAACATGGCTATGGAAAATCCAGTAATCACAAATCCATAAATTTGTGACGATCTAAGGTACCATCTGATTCATCAGGTATAAGATCACTAGGACAACATTTTTGGTTTTCAAGATCATTTCCCTAAAGTTGAAAATTTGAATTAGAATAAATACTTACTTTATTTTGATACAATATCACTGTTGTTCATGCCTTGAACAATTTCCACTTCATCTCTTAAATAAATGAAGTTGAATTTGTTATTCGTGAAGTGTTAGCAGATCATGTGATAGAATGACGGGTCATTCCATCTGTCTCAAACAAAAGGTAAGCAAAAGTTATTAAATATACATAAGTCATTCTATAGTGAGATTAATCATATATAGTTCCTAAAATGGACTTATACTTCATATATCATACTGCTTAATATAATAAAACTAGTTTCTACTAAACAGGGACTTCCTGTAGGCCAGTGGTAGGCGATAAAGGCCAGTCGCACTTTGGTTGTGGGTTCGATTCCTACAGCTTTGTCCGAAGCGATGGGCTGTCGCCCGTCCTGCAGGTTGTCCCTTTTTCTAAAACTATGTTACTATAACATCCCATCAATAATATCGAAAATCTTCTATCCTTAAACAATACTAACTTATGTCCAACATAATCCAGTCTAATATTTAGGCTTATAATACTGCAGTCCACTCTCATAATATAGTGACAACGATTACCAGAGATTTAATACTGTCGTTGATCCCCACATATCATAAGATATGTCTTGTTGGTCACATTCCAAACATTCAAAGTTCTTAATCGTGTATTCTCTTGAATACCTTAGTGAAAACATGAGTGCAGTTAAAAGTTAACACTTTCCACATACCAAAATCCTCAAAATTCTATATACTCAAACCATGATATCACTTAGTCCTTATATCAATCATGAGCTCATGAATACTATTAAACATTTCATTTTCTCGTCTTCATTATGCGCATATCATCTTATTTCCAAAAAATATATCAATCACTTTGAATACCACATCAATAAATATTGCAATACTCAATGATACAACATTATTTTGGAATCCCATTACATAAACACTTAATCATTCCACCACATCGTTGTCATATTCAACATTGCCAATAGTGATCGCATGTGATTTCCCTTTGTCCTTTGCCTTCAATGGTTGCTCATGTTGATCATCACTAACCCTTGGATTAGGGCAATTATTAGCATAATGCCCCATTTCCTTGCACTTGAAGCATTGAAGTGTTGGCGGTGCATTCTCTGCAGTGTTTTCTTTATTCACAACATTAGAAACCCTTTTTCCATTACTTCGACACTCAGCTGCTCGATGACCTTCTTTTCCACACTTAAAACATTTTCTAGTCCCTTTTAGACAATCTCCACCATGCTTCTTTCCACACTTTGTGCATAAGGAAACATTCATCTTCTTTTCAACATTATTCTGAGATTTCTCCTTGAACTCCATCTTTCGTTTCTTGTCAATACCATGAGATGGATATGTAACATCAAATTCCATTTCTACCTTGATAGCACAACGCACAATTTCTTCATAGCTACTGAAGTCTCTTATAGATAATGCCCTTCGAAGACTTGGTTTTAAGCCACAGAAAAATCGATCAACTTTACTTTCAGGTTGGATGATAATTCCAGAAGCATACCTTGCAAGTCTTGTAAAATTTGCTTCATAGGTACCAACAGATTAATCGTCCCTTTGCTTCAGTTCAAGAAATTCTTTCTCCATCTTTGTTCGAAGAATACGAGGGAAGTACTTACTGAAAAACAAGTTCTTGAACTCGTCCCATTCCATGGACTCAATTTCATCTCTTGGCCTCGTATTCTTGATAAGATTCCACCATTGATCAACTTCACCTTCCAAATGATATACTGCTAAGATGAATTTATCATGTTCAGAACATTGAAGAACTGAAAATATCTTTTCAGTAGTACTGATCCATTGTTCAGCCACAAGTGGATCAGAAGACCCACTGAAAGAAGGTGGACGTTGCCTCATGAAGGACTCAATAGAATATTGTTCCCTTCTCTGCTCATTTGGAAGTCCAGAATGATTCATAGCTTGTGTAAGTATAGCAATAAGATTTTTCACTCCATCTCCCATAACATTTGTTTGTTCAGGAGGGCAATCATTGCATTGTCCATTGCATTGATCAACACGGTTCCTTCGGGTTCCAGCCATCGTCTAAAACCCCAAAAGAATAGTGTGAGAGGCAAAAATCATGCTAGGGAAAACAACATAAAAAAGCGGGAGTACCTTCAATATCCAACATCTTAGGTTTAATTCTATGATCGTTAGCGTAATTCTATTACTATAACCTATACATATACTTATCCCTAGGGACATCCCTAGACATACCTTAGAAATATCTCTAGGGATCTCACTAACGTTTTCGCATCCTAGTTTCCAAAGGTTGACTAAACCTTTCCTCTGATACCAACTGTAGAGACCCGAAGCCTAACGTACATGAACATTACATTACTTTTGTGGAATACTTAATACATAACAAAAATACACACACAAGGATCGTAATAGTTTAGTGTCTTTGGAAACTCGGAACGTAATCTTCTAATCCTGGTGAAAGATCTTCAAAATCTCCCACAAAGATCTTCTTTTTTTTACCTAAAACCTTTCTTTGTATTCCGGGGAAAAGAAAACATAAAAGGGTGAGCTCAAATGCTCAGTAAGGGTAAACAAAAGAAATATCAATCACATAATTTTCATAAGAACATAACATTTTTGGAAATCTTAACCTGCAAAAGAGAGCATAATTTCATAACATGGGATAAATCATAGTAGTGAAAATGAAACCATAACATAAAACATTACTCATTGTGGAATACACACATAATCATAGAGAATCATTTCTTGTTAGTCAAGACTCATTGCCAAGACTATCTTAGTGGACAAAGTCCCTTTCTGAATCGAGTAATCCTCGTTTCAGTCATGTTTCACTGAACCGGTATAACCTACCATTCCAGCCATGTCTATCTCATGAGATATAAAATCTTTACCCAATGCATTGGAGGGAGATATAGGTCCCACCCATCTATTAATGAATCCTTTCTTATGTGTGCCACAAAATCATAAATCATACATCATTGCATAACCCATGTAATAAAAATGGGATTCTTAAACAACATGACATCATTAAACATTTCATATAAGATAAAGGAATTCATAAACATATTTCCATCACAACATAATAAAATCCATGTAATAATAGGGATAAAAACAGAACCCTTTATTATCTTAGATGGAAAATAACTTTGATAAAACACTTGAACTCCATTCTTGAGGAAAATATCCTTTCTTCTTTAAAAACACTTTTCTTTTCATAACATGTCATACAACTTTAAAATAAAAGAAGTTGATTAAAAATAAACTTGAAAACTTGTAAAGGAAGCTTCTTGGAAATAATGTTTTAAAAATCCATTCATGCCGTATAAGTTAAAAAAAACATTCTTCGTACTTTTGTCGGAAAAGTCAAAAAGTACCTCGTACGAAAAACGACAAAAGATTCCTTTCATACATGTTACTAAAAACTCACCGAAGGGTAAAAATGGATTTAAAAAAAATTGTAGGTGGATGGAAATAATATTACATATTGATGAAACATGGATGTGGATGATAAAATACACCCCAGTAAATACTTACGAATAAACAATCTCGGATAAAAATGAGATTGTGATATTTCCCTTACCTTAGGTCCGACTTGCTTTGTAAGTGTCCGAACCTCCTGTATAATGATTTAAATCAAGTTATTGACTTATTACAGAATCATATTCATTGTTATGATATCATATATGGTTCACTTATGACATTATATTACCCGTTCTTTTGTAAATTCCATGTTAAAGAAGCGTTTTGGGTAAAATCGTTTCATTTATCGTAGGTGTTTTGACTTGTTGTTCTTGACATCATTATTACTTATATCATGATTTACTTACTTCCAGAATATAAAATATGATTTATATATCATATATATTCAGTATATATATATATATAATAGGTAGATAAATAAAATGAAAAACACCGTTCATGGAGATGGTAGTCCGTACGTACGCATGAACGCTGTTTTCCTTTCCTTATTGTCTTGAAATGGAAGTAAGTAGATGACATACATATGTATATATATACATAAATCCAGTAGCTTTATAATGTCATATATTTCATTATTATTTCTTATATATACATTATAATCATTCTTAAATGGTTAACATGGTGAATGAATCTCATCGCGTCGTGGAGACGGTATTCCGTACGTACGCACGAGCGATGATATCATTTCTATAAATATTGAATTGAATTGGATTGGATTATACAATATATCAGAATCAATATGATGTTGTAATAACTATGTATAGTTATTCTTTACACCATTATACACATCCATGTAAGGTGGTGGTGGAAAATAGATTACACCACGGCGTGGAGACGGTATTCCGTACGTACGCACGCGCGGTGATTTCTTTTTCCGTAGGATGGATAGATGGTGAAATAGGGTTGTTTAATACTTATAATAACATATCAGTATATGAGTGATACTGATGTTATTACTTCATAATGAAACAACCTAAGAATAAGAAGTGGAAGAAGAAATAAAGATGAAAGAATTGGTAACGGTAATTACCTCTTCTTTGAAGCGCCTTTTGGAGACCTCCTCTTAGGGCACTAAAATTGGTCTTTGAGGAATACCAGAACCTCTAGGATGTTTCTAGGGAAGTTGAGAGGAGAAATTGGCAGGGGTTGGCCGAGCTTGAGTGCTCAAATTGGTGTGAGGAGGAGGGGGATGAGGTGTCCTTTTATAAGGGAGGAGAGGGGCACCTTAGGAATATCTCAAAATATTATTTTATATTAAAGTAAAAATCGGTTTATAATGGTTCCAAAGGGTCTTATTTCGAAGATAAAGTGGGGATGGGTCGAAATATTATCAACCAATAGGATTTAGACAAGTTTAGGGTATTATTTTAACCTTATCAATTAGATTTAACTCTAAGTTAAATAATTTAACTTTTACCGTGTCTTTTTGTTTTCTTTCACTATATGGTTAATAAACTTACTATAACATGCCAAACGAACCCCAAATTGTATATTATTAATACATATATCCTTATTTAAGTCATTTGGCCGATCTTTAGATTTTTAGGAATAAAATAACAATTAATAATATAATATTTGATTTAAAAACTATTTTGTGTCAATTTTGACACTATTTGATATATGATTTTTGTGAAAGTCATAACAGAATTATATGTTCGAACCAAGTTGATTAAATAAACACTAATATATCATAGTAACCTAGAAAATTAGTTTAATTCATAAAAAGTCTTAAAGTACATTTATTTTGGTATTTATATTATCAATTATGTCAATATTTCATTAATAAGATAATTACTGCATCATCTTTGTGTCATAACTAAATTATATTATTTGATGTCTAAAAATTACAAATAAAATACCATCATGTAGGAAATCGTTTTAGCTTTCTAATGAATATTTATAGTCGAATTTATCTTATGTATAACCCCATATTAAAAATGATTTACTTATTAAACTTTGATTTTAACTATTTTAACCCTTCTTTAAATAAATTAATAATAAATGTCCTAATCTAATCCAAGTGGGCCTAAATGGTCATATTTTATTCCTAAGTTTGTTTTTGGTCGAATTACACTTGTCCAATAAAATTAGGACATGTGTTAGAGTAATATTAATATCATATTTACCCTTAGTTACCCTATTTACTATTAACCGTGGTAAAAAAAGTAAAAAGATACTATTCACCAAAAAATTATTTTCATCCTATTGAACCACATTTTAGTCCTTGATATTAACCGTGTCTCTCGGATTTTCGAAATTCCATTCACAGAAGCGGTAAAATTAAGTTTTATGCAAAATTCAGTTTTTAACCTACCACTTAGTAGTTTCACTATTCATCAAAAATTGATGTTTTTCAGAACAATGCCAAAATTTCATCCCAAGCTATATTTCATATTCCGAATTCAAAAATGAAGCCTATTTTACCAAATTCATAACATAAAAGTTGCATTAATTAATTTTATAATTAAATCCCGCTGTTAAAACAAATAGCGTGTTTTTAAGAAACAATATCTATCAAAAGATTGACACTTGTTTATGTCTAGTTTAAATGTGAAATTACATCCAATGACCAACATTGTATTAAATTGTAAAAATATATTCTAAATATACTTTAAAACCACTCAAATTAATTATTTGTCACTATTAATTATTTCGATTAAAAAAGTTGTTTTTAATTATAATTTAGTAATTTTCACTATTCATCAAAATATGAAAGTTATCCGAAAATCACCAAAATTTCAACCTAAGCTAATTTCGATATTCCGAATCCAAAAATGAAGTTCATTTTGAAAAATAAGATTTATAGAATTTTAAAAAGTGGTTATTACTATTCATAACGGCTAGTTTTAATAATATTTTAATAGCATATCGTTGTTTAATGAAACTCAATATTGCGTATTACACACGCTATCGAGGAAGGTCGTGATTGAGTTTAATGCAAGGCAAGTCAAGGATGCGTGTTGTGCAAGCTCCTTTTGGTGTAGCGTACAACACAAGACTTTAATAAAATTAAAAAGAATATTTTTTTATAAAATCTTGGGCTGTTACATTGATGTTTCTTATTAGCCATTCATTAACAATTCTCCATTAAAATAACAATTAATGGTGTTAAATGTTTTATTTCACAAGCATGTTTTGGTTTGTTGGTTCTTGTACTTGAACCATGTTCTTGGATTTATAATATACATAATTTTATGAATCAAATATTTATAATATTTATCATTTTTTATTGTTTTATAATCATTCATATTTTGTGAGGATGAAAAACCAATTATGCCACTTCATGGTGATAGTAGTCCATATTTTTGCATGATTAATTATTTCATTATCCAATGAATTCTAATAATGTTAAATAACAATATATCATTATAAATTCATAAAAATTTCATAATTATAATATATATAAACTAGAACCTTTCATATTACAATTAAACTATATTGGATAATAAAAACAGGTAGCATCACATCATGGAGGTGTCATCCCCATATAAGTAAAGTTGATGTTCTCATTTATCGTATGATGGAAATAAAGGTAAAAATGGTTTTACTATTATCATATAAATATTTTAATATATTATTAATAATTATTTCTTTATTTTATGATTGTTATATTATAATTATAAAATTGTAATGATGAAATAATCCCAAAAATTTGTAAATATATCTTATTTGGGAATCCTCCATTCAAACAACTCATTATGTATCACATGATTTTATTATGAGATGAAAATTGTATATTACATTAGTATAGCTTTCATGAGGGTATTTGAGTAGGTTTAGATGAAATACATCAATAAATGAATGTTAATATGTAATCGGATGGTGAGCCATATATTTTTGAGATTGGTGGTACTCTTGTAAATTTATAATAAAAAATTTGAATAACGTAATGTTTATATAAAAGTCACAAAAAGGGAAACAAAATTATCTATTAAAATTAGTTTTAGTTGAATCCCAACAAAAAATAAATTTTACAATTTTAGAGAGATATTTTATTCCTTATATTTCTGTTTAATCCACCTATTAATCCTCTTAACCATTTTCATGATGAAATTGATTTTCATCATTACTATTCATAATGATAAAAAACAATATTGTTTTATATAAAAAATTATGAAACAATTATTTTAAATATTGAAACCATTTTATAAAATTTTATTCCTTTTAATTGAATAAATACATTTACATTGAAGATCGCAAAATAAACTAAAAACCATTTAATATTTTTTATTATAACTATAAAAATGAATTCAGTCCAATTAAGTTCTTAGTAAAAACGTATAGATTACTGTTCAAATGATTTAATTTTTATATATTATATCAATTAAATTAAATTAATTCATAAATAATAAGTTCTTTCCTACTAATGTTAACAATACATTACATTTATAAAAGAAATTTTCTCCAAATTCACCACTTTTTACCTTCAAATGAATTTAATTTTATTTCTAACAACTCTAAAAAAAGTTATTCATTTAAAATATGTGTAACAAAATTTATAAATTTATTTTTCTATAAAAACTTTTGGAATAAAATAAGGAACTTAAGAAAATATTTTAAAACATTTCTTGACGATAAAGAGTATTTTCTATGTAAATATGAAATTATTAAAAACAGTTATATTTTTTTATGTACAATGTATTATGTTAAATATATATTGTGTAATTATTATTAATGTATTTATAACTTTTTGTTCTACAAACACTATAAAATTTATATATTTTTTAAATTGAAAAATATAAAAAAATCTCAAGGTGTCACAGTGTGGATTCATGATACATGTTTTATGCAGTTTTCTCACCAATACAACATTTACCCGGAACTATAGAATGAAAATTCATAGTTTGTTACATTGATTTTCCCAATAAATTATTATATCATTAATATAATATTATGCACCATCAATCTATTATAAGGGTGTTGAAATGCTTCTTATATTCATTTAGGAACTAATTATTGTTTATGTGGTCATTCATTTTAATATTCGTATAAGAAAATAGGTATAAAATAATCAATATTTATAAAATAATAAATAGTGATCATCACATAAAATTATATGAGTGTTAAAATAATCGTGAATGGGGTTACATGGTATCATATATATATATATATATATATTTATTTATGAATTTTTCACATGGAATGATAAAAACCATAAAAATGTTTTTCAAAATAATCATTATGAAATTATAATATATTTTCTAGGAATATAGTCTATATATAAAACATTTCATGATCAAGCATAATTAAGAAGACCTCATATATATAATACGTTATTAAGAAATCCTTGATGAATTTATCCAATATGATATCTGTTAGTGAATATATATTAGTTCATAGAAAATCAATTATAAGATGTATTAACCTTTTAAATATCTGAATTATGAAATATTACTTAAAATATTCCCCATTTAATCAAAAATAAAATTCAATACAAAACCCATTCATATTTGATATAAGAACATGGTCATTAAATTAGAATAATTATATTTAACTCAAGTTGAAGCGACTCTTGTCAACTAATTAATCCCCACATGAGTAATAGTCTACTCATTCTCCATCATCCTCAGAGAAACCAAGAATATATATATATATATATATATATATATATATATATATATATATATAAAAGCATGATAATATAATTAAAATATTTAGAATCATATTTGATTATTCCTACTAAAATAAAGACGAAGTAACCAAGGCCACTTTTTATAAACAATCGAACTATCTAACACTTATGCAAGGTTGAAAATCAACAAAACACCCCAAGGCTTGGTAACCAAATACTATATCAGTGTAATGTAAAATAGTATAAATAAAATATATACAAATATAGTACAGTGATAACAAATTACCATTTTTATAGTTTATCTCACCCCCCCCAATATCATACATCCCATTTATCAACCAAAAACATATTATAGACATTTCACATAGAAACATATCCTTATATTCATACCAAAAATCAAATACAATGACCACATGATAACCTCATATTATGTCATCATAAATGTATGATTTCTTGAACATGGAGGGAATATAAATTATTCACTTTTCCTTCAAAAATGATCCCCACCATGTACATACACCAGAAAAATTTGGTAATATTAGTATATGTATAATAAACTAAAATCTGTTCAGGATAATTAATATATATAAAAATTATCATACATCAAAACATATTCTACATTTAAATGAGGTATGGTTAAGAGGTACTTATATTCATAGAAACATATATGTTATGAAATAAAAATAGATTCCATAAATTCACACAAACTTTAGATAAAATAAATTACTTCTGTGGTAGTGTATAATACAAAATATCTAAACATCATGTATATACTGTTACAAAACACTCAATCGAAGGATACTTCAAATCCAAAACCACGTTCTACCACTACATCCATTCTATCATTATTTTTACCTAATAATTTATATTTTCACTATAGTGACACATATCAATTCCATCAATAAACATTGGATATTAGTATCAATACTATTATAATTTAATTTAATTTAGTTTATAGAATTTTATAGCACTCAATTTTTGAAATTATATAATTTACTTAAATAAATTTAATGAAATGATTTCATAAAAACATACATTTTGATATAATTAATTATTAATTATCCACATTAATTCAAACCATTATGATTTCTTTGATACTATTAATAGATTAATCATCATTAATCATTATATATCATATCAATTAAAAATTGTGTTCTATTTAACGTTATCAAGATCATTAATTCCTGGCATCATTCTTGCCACAAATAAATTAACACAAAAATCTTTTATAACCAATCCAGCAACGCATGAACCATGAACGAAAATCATAGTATTGAATCAATAACATCAAAATTTTTAATTACATCAATAGAACTCTAAACCTGAACTTTGGGATCACAATAAAATGATCACAATATTACACAATGCATTGTGCACACATAATTAAATATAACAGAAATCACTCATAATATAGCATTTAATTTTGATGGAAATTATTTAGTAGAATTGTTTAGAAAAATTAGAAAAATATTTAATTAGTAGAACCCTAGTTAATTTTATTAAATTAACAGATTAAAAAATATATAAGAAACAACTTAATTTAAGTCTTGTCTTAAACATCACTTATAAATTATCTATATTTAATGATATTCACGATAAATGATACATAATACATCCTTTCATAATGTTGTTTAATAGGAAAATAAGATATATGTAATCAAAAATGATACATATTGTTAAATGTGTGAGATAAAAAATAAATATCATAAGTTTTCAGACAATGGGAATATTAGTATAATCACGATAATAATAAAATTAACACTGAATAAAGCAATGATCTAAAATCATTTGTTACTGATTTGAATAAAATAATACTTGAATAAAAATAGTGTTTTAATATGGATGATCCATTTTTGAGAACCATATTCATCATACTAAGTATAAAACTATGAAATCATTCAAATGTGTCACAAAAATATCAATGGGAAACATCATATTCATTATCAAGACCATCAGTTATCATGATAAAAAATAAATGTATTAAAAAATATATTTATCATGAGATAGAAATTCATAGCCAATAAATATAATGAATATATAAAATCCCATATTTCATTCATCCATACTTATGTGTTCCACATGATATCATGTATTCATTATATCATAAAAACCCATGGGATAAAAATTGGGATTCATTACACACTTCACAATGAAAAAATTAAATTTAAACGGTTTCCATTCAAAACATCATATATAATCCTTTCATATAAATTTTGTTCCATACTATTTTAAAGTGGATTCATATAATAAAATCCTTTAGACACAAATTAATAACTCAAATACGATAAAAATGTACATTTAATTTTTTTAAAAAATATATTTTTTTTTGAAAAATATACTGCAATCAGGAAAATAAAAAAATTGGAATTTACACTATTTAGATTAATATAATATAGTTCTGAAAATAATTATCCATACTATATTTACATATTGATTATATGTGAACACCATTAAATCAATGGAATTAGATTTCCTATATTTATAGGTAAATATATATTAGAAAAAATAAAGGAATTACATAGAATATTTTTTGCCTATGAAAGTGTAGTGATATATAATTCCACCAAACGAGAAGGATGTTACATTATTAATTAAAATAAATATGATGAATCTAATTATTTGAGCAATATCCCTAATCACGCGTATGAAATTTCAATGGAAAAAACTTATAGAAGGTGTATTTTAATGGAGTTGTAGAATAATAACTCTATAAATAAGAAATATCGATTATCATATAAATAAATTAAAAAGAAAAATTATATAATTCAAAATGAAATTAATTTATATTAAAAATAATTTTAATTTCTATATAAAAAATCATACAAAAAGTTAAAAGTTTTTGAATTGTGTGCTCAAATATAAACATAACAATAATATTTCACATATTAAGAAAACCTGCCATATAAGATATGTAAAAAATTCTATTTTAAACATTAATTGGAAGGTAATTTTTTTATTTACTGACCTTGATAAATTATTGAGGAATATTTATAAACATCATAATAAGAATAATATTAATAAATATATTAAATATGGATTTTCTAGCTGGAGATGAAGTGATGCCATCAGTTTCACTTCCATGAAATACATCATGTGAAATATGAGCTATGTTGAAATAAAAATTTTAGCGGACATTTAAAACACCATTTATATTCAAGAAAAATTATATTTTTAGAGAGAATAAAAGTTAATCCAAATTATTAATAATCATAAAAGCTATTTATTTATAAATATAATTTGATATCAAGACACTTAGGGTTGGATTAATATATTATAAAACCACCATTTAGCTTTGTAATAATTTTATTCAATGTCCATTTAAATATTGAACATGATATGCATCACGAATACCAAATAATTTATTTAATATTTTAATATATATTCAATAGTTTTTATTCGAAATTTAAAAATCATTATTGTAAAAATTATTAAATATTACAAAGGATATTTAATTTTAGAAGCTGAACCTCATAACATGTATTCTTGCTTAGTCAAATGTTTTCTAAAATCCAATATGAAAATTAATCACCCATTTTGTATCCATGTTAATAAATATTAAAATCATAAATATTATTTTTTAACAATTAAATTCATTTATATTATTCATTCAATATTTATATTCAATATTAGGTGCGACTAATTTATATTTTTTTGAATTGGTTTTATAATTTATGGTTGTATATTTATTATTTTACCAAATATAATCATTAAAATATTATTTCATTTATTATTATGTATTCATAATAATTAGTTATAATATTATAATTTAATTTCGTGTAAGTTTATATAATGAACGTATTGATGAAATCGATGATTT
Source organism: Viscum album (assembly GCA_963277665.1). NCBI lineage: Eukaryota > Viridiplantae > Streptophyta > Magnoliopsida > Santalales > Viscaceae > Viscum > Viscum album. Next base: position 1,278,481,068 of record OY728131.1, read on the forward strand.
TCATGATTCCAATTATTATAAAATATTATTAATTGAATCTTAATTGATGATATTATATTAATGTTATGCCATTGTAATTTTTTTTTAATTAAAAAAAACTATTAAGGTAAAAGTGATAAACAACCCAGTTCAAGATCATGAGAAATTACAAAACCATTGAAATGAAATTTTATCCTACTATAAGCATTGCCCCTAAAAATATTCTAAGAGATATAGGATAATTGTGTGTTTGGAACACCCTCTAATAAGTCTTCAAAACAAGAATTAATTTTTCCCCAAGATTTCATGTACTCCTCTTGATAAATCATCCCTTTATTGTACCCCATTACAATTATATGTTTTTTTTATTTTCATTCCATGCACTCTAATCTTCATTGGTTTATATTTTATCTAACCTTTCCATCATCTTGTTAGCTTCTTTATCAGAGGAATCCTTCACAAAAATACCTTCCATTATATATACATCTGAATTTAAATGAATCTTTAAGGATTTCTCATGAGTTTCACCTGATATAAAATTCGAATGATTATCCATCATATAAAATAATATAATTCATTACATATTTGGTTAAATAAAACTAAATAAGAACACACATTAATTAATGGAAGAATATGAAGTGATTCAATGGAAATAACATTTTTCAATAATAAAATTGTTCTTAATTATTATTCATTTTTTGATATATCTTTTTATTATATAACTATAAGGGTAAGATAACTTATTATATATTATTACATAAGTTGAAGATGTCATTATTAACTCATATTGTGTCCTTTCATGATGGTGGAATTTTCAATAATTTAAATTTATTATATTGATAATAGGTTATCCAGTTTCACAAAATAGGAACTTATTTATTTCATAATAATATTATCTATTGAATAAATACCATCTTATTAGCATGTATCAATAAGTCAAATGAATAATGGATATAATGTACCATGGAGATAGTAGTCTACATGTACAAATGGATGATGATTACCACTTCCATGGAATAAAAGAAATGTACAATATAGTTACTTTTTGAGAACCAAAAACATGTACTAAAAAATATACAAACATATTAAATTTTCACATTTGAATATTTCTATATGTTACGGATGGAAAATCTACCATGTTTCATCATGTACGTTGTATTTCTCACATAAACACATTTGAGGTTTTCCCTTTTGATAAGATGAGGGGAATGGTTATATAATATAAATCCCTAATCCAAAATAAAATAATTCATATATATTTTGTAATATAATATTAAATTTATTAAATTTCAATATATCAATAATTATAAAATATACAGATGTAAAAAATATTATAGAGTCAGAAGTACTTACTCTGGTATTTTGAACTTTCCCCTTACATACCTATTCTGAAATGGTTTTATTTTTTAAAATTAATTAGGTATAGAAGGTAGTGGGAGATTACGTTGATTAATGGGGGGAAATGAGGTTAAATTATCATGATAATAGTGAATTTTTAGATTATTTGTGAAGGGTTTATGAGATTCCACATTTATATGTTGAAAGAGTTGAATATTTCGAAAAATTTAAACATAATAAAAATAGATCACATGTTTCAAGAAGTCAGGTGGATATAGAAATGGGAAAAAATTAGTTGTATTATGATTTAAGGTTTATTGTCATCCACAATATAAATTAATAAAATGATTTATTAATTTTTAATCCCCTGACCTCTTAATTTATTACACATAAAATTCGATATTTTACATTGGTAAATAGTTATTAAAAATGTAAAATATCATTTGGGATTATTGTTATTGTTTCCTAATTAAATAATAGAATACAGTAAAATTAAAATTATAATTAAAATTTATCACATATATTTTCTAAAAAATATAAAAATTATTTATAGAATAAATACCTTGTACTATAATAAAAAATTTATTTAAAAAGTAGTATAAATTGTAAAATATAAAATATAGCTCAAGAAAAAATTAAATTTATTATATTACATATAAAAATATTCATTCAATATAATTGATTCATTAATCACTAATTCGCTCTTATATATTAGTAATGTCATATAGGTCATCAAATTTGAAAAAAATATATTTATTCACTATTCACAACAAGAAATGCTTATAAATGATCCTAAAATATCATTCTGAAGTAATATTGAAACAATAATAAAAAACATGATATTAATTATATATAATAAAAGAATTTATAGTTATATTTCTTGGTTATAATGTAAAAAAATAAAAGTATATAATTAATGTAATGAGAAATTTGTTTTAGAAACATTACAAGTTCTAAATATTATTTCATTACAATTTCAAATTTAGATATCATTAATATAATAATAACATAAAAATGGTCATTTAATTTTTTTATGTGAAAATATATTTTATATAGTAAAAATTCTCATGAATTATATTCTAATTTTTTTTTCTAAATACCCATTAATTGATACATTGAAATTTATTATTCACATTAAAAAGATAGTTTCACTAGAAAGTTGATATTACAATATTTATATTAGTATTATAGATACATCATATCATGTTTTAATAATTTAATTATTATTTCATCTATATATCACACATATATATTGTTATAATATGTTAATATCATCGTACTAGTTTATATATAGTTATATTATTTTAAATTTACCATGATACAATACCTGACTTCAACTAACTTATTAGACACATATACAATCAAAATATTATCAAAAACCATATATATAATGAAAATATTTAATAATATATTATTTATAGTCAAAATATTTATATCATATATACATACAAACACATCATAAATTAGTCTTTAATTTGAAACTCGCTTGAAAAGTCTAAATTATTATATCATATTGTTGATTTTTCACCAAGATTTCCACTTTCATAAATAACATCGACATTATATGTATTTCTTGGATATTTGTGAATATTTTGGATGAATATGATCTAGTGGATTTTAATCTTTATAGTTTATTCCATTATATCAAATATACACTATACATTTATGTAATTTTATTGCATATATTCAACATTGGTTAGTAATAATCTGTGTTGTGAAATACATAGTTTTATTTTAATGTTTTTTTAATAATAAAATTATTAATTGATAATTCATTTCATATTTCATATGTTATTTCATATATTTCCTATTAAATATTAAATGATTTCAACTATAAATGATTATCATTATGAACATATAGATTACACAATAATATGCTAACTAAAAACCTAGGCAACAAAATTGTCCCCTCATATGTAAAGTGTGTCCTTTAAATGTTTATTATCACATATCATGATAATATATAAAGGTTATCTAAATGATAAACATGAATATATGTATAATTTCTATAGTTTATTAATCATTACACAAATCAGAAGAATATATTCTTCTATGAATAGTCTTATTTAAATATTTTTTCCTCTCCACAACTATTTGATCCATGAGTCAATGGTTATTCTGTATCGAGAGCCACATTATATTATTTTCATAAAAAATGTGTTTATAATTATCCATGAAATGATACATATTAATTGATTGATAAGGACATTTTCTTTATAAATCAAAAAAATTATTCTATATAGAGGACATATTCATTTATAAAATAACATTTACATAATTTTATTAGTGAATAATATAATTTTATGAAATAACCCTATGAAAAAATAAAAATTTATATAAATTAATTTTACCACATGTTTTTTAATAAATAAAAATATAGTCATCGGGATGATGAAATATTATTATTTATAAAAATTCATGATGAAAATAAATTTGGTAGATATGACTAAAATAAAGTACCCATAGTTTATAAAAGGAATATCACTATTCATCACACTACATCATCTTCATAAATCACTACCATAGTTGTATATTAAGATGTATTCCCTTGTAATTATATTTTATACTAACTATCATCATTAATTTTTATTGTATTATAAAATGATATACAAAACATCTATGTTTCCCATATTTATGATAATAAACATTCCATTTTAAATTTGGATGAACTATACATACATTCATTGTGTTTACTAAGGTATTCACATATCAATAGAAATTTGTCTCTCTATGTCTACATTTACTATAGATAAAACCTCTTCCAGTTAGAATGATATATTTTATTTAGATGTTGTTTTCAATTTTTTAAATGATGGAAATTGAAATATTTTCTCTTTAGTGTTTTTTTCACATGAAATAAAATTGTGCTATATAGTTCTCTAATTTAGTTTTTTAGAATATAAATTATGATCACATTTCCAATAATTAGTCTAGACATATGGGTTTTCATAGTCAATTATTTTTTTACTGAAGATAATCTCCCTTTAGATTAATTGTTATGGAAATATCTTTATCGTACAAAGAATCCAGTATTAACATGTTTTATTTGGACATCATACATTTTCAAAATAAAATGGTTTTAATCCTGATTGATTAATAATTAAAACTACAAGAGAGTTATTATAATATAATTACAAGAAATTTTTTTCCAAATAATATCTTACTATGAAATGTTATTAAATCATTTTTTATATAATGAAAATGAATATTAGTTAAATGAAGCTTAGTTTAGGATGAGTTCTCCTATATAATATAATCTAATTATATAACATGAAAATCCTTTACAATTTATGTTTAACGGAATATTATTAATTTATTCATAACCCCTGAAAATTGGAAACCATGTGTACAGTTAGGCCTCTATATCATGCACCTGGTGAAAGTTCACTTAATACCCAACATAGTATTTTTAGAGTCATTGGACCTCATTTTATTAATTATAGAGCCTTCATCAAATTTTAGTATCAATAAGGGATGTTATTTTTAGGAAAACATCCCAAATGCAAAATTACATAAAATTCATGATGTTATCCAATACATAGACTAATCTATGTGATTTTTCCTAGGTTAATAAGTAATGTTATGTTATCAAAATCCCAAAAATAAGAAATATTATCATAACTATGAAAAAAGGTTATATCTGTCACTAAAATTTTTATCATCAATACATTATCCAAAACTAAAAACCTAACTCATGATGTTATCTATTTCCTCTTTTGATTCCAACTGAGGGTCCATATATCGCTACAACCAGGTCCTATGAATAAATAAATATACATTACAAAGTTGATCTGATATACATCTTTGATTAAAAGATCTTATAAACAGTATATCTCATTTATAATTGAATGACATTTTTTATATTTTTTGTAAATTCGATAAATACTAAGGTATTGTGTCCCATGTTTTTTTTAAAATACCACTACAAATGAATTATCATAATCCCTAACTAGTTGTCAACATCACCCATTAATCCATTACATGAAATACTCTTCTAGATAAACCATACCTAATAATTCAATTTATAACCTTATGAAATGAAATAAATATATAATTCATAGATGATATTCTAAAACTGGGTAAAGATTAGAGGTAATAAATGAATATCATAAGTGAATATAATATGAGTATACAGTTATAAGGAAAATTCATTTGAAAATTTATTCCCAACAACACATTGATAATAATTCATGAAATATTAATTGGCAAAAATGTGAAATGAAAAAAATGTGTTTTTCAAAAGAGATGATAACCATTTGAACAATATTATCTTGATAATAAGAATTTAAATGTTACATCATTAAAATTTCTTAAAAGAATTACTATTATGACAAATTTAATTTTAATTATACAGTATTAGTTCTCATGCATAAATGAAATTATATTACACTTGCATGTATTTTTTCATGGCATATAAAAACATAATTATTTAATTAGTGGGACATACAATATGGAATCCATAATTCATCCATACCTTTATGTGATACAAAAAATCAATCATTGACCATATCACAAAGAACCCATTAGAAAATACATATTTCATTACGTACATCATAAGAACCCATAGAATAAAATACTGTTTCATTCAAAAAATCATAAAAAACCCATATAAATAATATTTTATTCTTTTTTTTAATTTTATTCACATAAGTAAATCATTCATAATTTCATTAAAATTCATAACATTACTACACATAGAATACAAAAAAGTATCAGAAGATATTCTGTAATTTTACTGGTATATACACTTCAATAATGATAACAAATAATATGGTTTTTACACCATACTTATTGATATTATTTTGGATACACAATTAATTTTCCCAATTATTCATTATGTGGAATCTTGGTGAATATAAATAGTTTTACATGGAAAAATATTATATATATAAGGGAAAGACGTAAGAAACAAATATTAACATTCACCAAATATTAATATAATGAAAATGTATACATGGAGTATATCTCAAATAAATAATATAATATATGAAATCATCTAAATATTTTAATGAGTTTGAAATGTTACTCCACATTAAATACTAAATATAAAATAATCTAAGCATTATTTAGATAGGAATGTTAATATAAATTACATCCACTAAATATATTCTTGGACTTATTTGGAATTACTTATAGTAAAATCTATATAGTTTATTTATAAAATCAAAATAAATATACATTTACTATGAATGAATATCAATTAATATAGATAAAATTAAAAATAATAGAATTTTATACATATGAATATATTTCAAAAAAATATTTTCTTTTTTTGTGACATGAAATTAAATTTCATGAAACATGTTACTAAATATGATAATGTATATTTTTTATAAATAATTTGTAAATTTAAATTTAATAATAAATTTATAGGAAATATGAATTATTATGGTAAATATTCTAAAAGGATATTTCCCTATAAAAATAGTTTTTCATTAATTTAGAAATTATGTAATTATTTTAATTTTTTAAAATGTATAAATTTATTTATTAAAAAGTGGATGTTATTTTATGATTCGTTACTGTAATATTTACATCACATGAATGTTTCAGCTATTTTGAAATAAAAATATTTTTAGGGGAATATTTCCTTTTACAAATTTTTCAAATAATATGAAATTTGTGACATTATTATTATATAAGTTTTCATTATAAATTTTGGATGCCATTATATAAGAAACATTTAAATTTTATATGATAAATTTTAATTTTATAAAAATTTCCTTAGTTATCAAACACATATTTGATATTTTAAATCGTGATTTTTATTTATAGAAAAAAAATTATTATATTATATATTATTATTTGAAAATTAAATCATATCAATTTTATAAATTGTGTAAAATGATATGGATTAAAATCTCAAATGACCAGATACAAACAATCTAATACATACCACATATTTCATTCACATATGGAAATTATTACCTTAATTACAAACATTTTACCATTGCAAAATATAAAATGATAAAATTAACAATGCATTGTTTAAACAGATAGAAGCATGATAAAAATATTGGATTAATTTATCTTTTAATGTGTGTATTGACCTTATATATTTTATACATTTATATTTTAAATTTCCCAATCCATATAAATTTTACACATTTTAATCCAAGTTAAAATATATTAAAAATAAAATTCTCAAAACATATATAGGTGGCCTCTCACATAATATTCACGATACTCCTAAATTTTTAATTTCTTATATATAACAACAAATTAAAATTACCATATATTTCTCTTTCACTCTCATGACAAGCCTGAATCAAGAAATAATAATATTTGATCCATTTCCAATGAATATTCAATGGAAATATAAAACATCTTGTTACCCGCCAGCAGGTGATCCCATTAGCTTTACATATTTTCCACTTTTATAGAGTGAATCATGGGACTATTGAGGATGAAGAGAATTTGTTTGGGAAAAGGACTAATTTTCCAGTGATGTATTTTTTTTAAATAAGGGACCCTTTGTATAAAACTGTTATTGGATATCCAGTGTTCATCCTATGTTCGATGAATTCCCATTTTGTTATCTGTTTTTTTAGAACCTAGAGTTTTCTATTTTGTGAGGGGATGTTAAAAAACATGCAAGGTGGTTACAAGATGTTTACTAGGTCTCCACAAAATAGTCATGGACTGTTTAAACTCTATGAGAAGTGTACACAATATATCATTATTACACAATAGGTACTATTGAATTATCTATTAATTATACAAAGACATAATATTTTTCATCTTATGTGGACACTATGGACTACACAATGTATTAAGGTATTGAACATGTTGTAATTTTATGAAGGTGGAATTTTGGGGTGTTTTACTAATGATTTTTTATTTATTCCTTATAAAGATCCTTTATTTTGTGTCTTAAACAGATTATATGGCAATTTTGGGAGACAAATTTTTTTTAGATAGATACTTTTTGGGATTAATCAAAATTTTATTTCTTGTAGTCACTCAAGGTGATTTGGGCCTTCAAATTCGTTGTTTCATGTGTCATGGTATCATCATTGATTTTTTTATCATATCTATGATTTTTACTATGGCTTCCTTACTTTATCTTCCATATTTGTAGTGTGATCTTATTTTGGGGGTGGTTTAGTTTGTTGGTTTTGGTGTGGAATGTGATCGTTTGGGATGTATATCCCATTTCATCTTCTATTTCAATTTTTTTAAATAAGTTAAATTCTAATATTTGAAGTTTGGTTTTAGGTCCACTATTGTTAGTTTTTTTAACCTTATTATTATAATAACCTTTAATTTCATGCACAACACAATGTTTAAGGTATGTGGATCCATCTATAACTTTTTTTTGTTTTTTATTTCATCATTCCTTTTATAAATTTCCATATAAATGACTTTTTCATGACATTTTTGTGTGTATTAATAGAGTTTTGGTAAAATGTTTTTTTCCGTTGTTTTTTAAAAATAAAAAATTGAATATTTTTAATTAATGTAAATAATTTCTGAAATACATCACAAGGGTAGCCTTGGGTATATAGTTGGATAGTTTATCGTAGTTCCATCATCCATATTACCATTGGGGGATTTTTTCATGGGATTTTACCTTCTCCCTAGGCATGTTGTTTTAGAGAAATGTTTTGAAATTGTAGGATGACTCATGTGGTGGTTCTTTTATCCACAGACCTATGATTTGGGGACATGTATTTCACTAGTCATTTGTTTTGGTATAAATAGTATCCTAGTCACACTTGATGAGTTCCTTGAAATTATTTAAATTTTATTTTTCTTTATACTAAAAGTTTTGTGTGTGTATACTTTAGCATTGAAAATTGATATTCATTAAATGTTTTGAAACTATTGGAAAATGGTATATATTTATCATGATATTGTTATACCTACTATTTTTATTATCATTTTTGTTTTATTTAAAATTGTAATACATGATTTGTGGTATATAGTTTTGTTATGGATCACCTAAGAGGGATCGTATAGTGACTATTTTCTCACACCATGAACACTTCATCAGTGATGTCTAAAACATTGAATATATATCAATATATATAATGAAAAGGTGACATGTTGAGGGAATGAGTTTTTTTTAGATAAGCATGGGTCTCTTGATTGTGAGATGGTGTGGGATGTCCTATACTACAACATGGAGAATATTAGACTATTGATTTTCATTTCATTGTCAATTATTGTTGGAATTTTAATTGGTGATTTATTCTTAATTTCATTCTCCTAGATTTTATTATTGAATATATTAATTATTATCTAGTTCTATCATTATTGTATATATATGTTCCATTTTATTACTTCGTGTTACTATAAATAATTCCATATTGTTCTTCATTGATGATCGGAATATAGTCACCTGTTGTGGTGGTAGAGAATTCCTTTTTGGTATGTGGAGGGTTGGGGTGGGTACAATTTTGAAAGGGTATTTTGGTATGTTTGATATAATTTGGTATCATATTTGGGATTTCCCCAAGAGTCCTTATCCTTGGACATTTGAAAGACTGGATATATAATTTTAAGCACTTGTGGTGTTTGTTGTTATATGTTCATAGAAATTTGTTTCCATGAAAACACTACTGTTTCGAGGGGATATTGGTATGTGTACCCTATTTTGAGTTTTTTTTTTGTTATTCATAATTTTTTGTTATGGATTTTTAGTATAAAATAAACCAATTTTATTATATTATCATTTTGTTGGTTTTCTTATGCTTTAATATGCCTCACAGACTTGTTCTTTGAGTTCCTCGGGTGGCTAAAGCTAATGCTCCTATAGAAAATAATTGATACATCACAATATTAGTGATTCAATAATGATTTAAGTTTGTGATGGTTGTCAGAATGTGCCATATGTTTGGAATTACAATGTTTAGGTACAACCACGAGTTGGAGGATAGAGGGATCAATCATTAGAGTCCATTCTCGGGAAACCATCACCCAATAAAAGTATGAATGAACCACCATTTTTTAATGACAATAGTGGAAATATCTATACGATCATTAACTTCCTAGATACTCTAGACATTATAGTGTTTATGTTACCAGTGTTTAAACATTGTTTTTCTTGAATGAGTTAGTTGGATTCAATGGTATTGGAGTGTAATCAAGTGGTCTTATACTAGAATGGTTTTATGACACTCTTCATCTTGTAGTACATCACAATTTCACATTTGATATAATTTTCTAAGGTGTTTCTATATTTACATAAGGGAAAGGGCATAGAGTCAGCATATAATAATTGATTTACCAAACTGGTTTATTTTTTATGAAACCTATTAAATAATTTCCTATTTAATGCTAAAAAGTACTTAATGGGTTTGAAATCTAATATATGATTCAATGTATTTAACCATATTATTAGACTTATGTGAATGATGTGAACATGATTTTGATAGAAGTGTTGAATATGATAGGAAATCTGGATATTCTTCTACATCTATTCAATCTATTGGCATATTCACCATTGTGCTTGGGAAAATTAAGAACATTAAGGATCATCAATGGAGAGGAAAAGGTGGTTCGTGGGATTAGAAATCATCATCACATTTAGTTCTATCTCATGGTGTGCCTATAATGTGAAATTATTTAGGGAATGAACAAACAAACATGGTATTTCTTTCATTTAATTTCAATGATGTGTATTAATTATTGATATTATGGACATATACAACATTTTAGACTAGCTATATCTACTCCACTATATTGTTAAAGATCATCGACTCTAAAGGCTACTATGGGAATGTCATATGCTTCTAAGAATACATGGCCCCATCCACATGTATCAAGAGTGAGTTTCCTAGGGAGGTAGATGCAGGGGCAACAACCATGATAGGTAACATATTTATTTAATGCTATGTAGAAATTCATTTATTTGATATTTTTTCTTGAAACCCATTTATATCAGGAATATTTTTTTTTATATTTTTGTATTTCCAATGGATATCTCATATATTATTAAGGATTTAGTTACACCCCTGCATAATAGGAAGTATTAGGGGTTTCAGTGTCCTTGTGCATTATCTATATATGATAAAATGTTATGTTTTTATTTTTATGTTCCCGAATACATTTAACCAACATCATTATCATGATTGATTTTCTCAGTACCCACCTATCTAGGGATGATTTTTATAATTGGTGTTTCTCACTTATCTTCGTCTAGGGAATATCAAAAGAATTTCATAGAGGGTGGGAACCATGGTCTATCCATGTAGGACCTTCCCACCCAGGTCTCAAGAGTGTTTTTACGATTTTATAGTTGATACATATGGAATTTACTATATTATTAATCTTCCCTCCATTTCTAGGGAGTTTCATAGAAATCTAGCAGATGATTTATTTTGGATTCCTCTTGAGGGGGGTAGAGTTTCAAATTGATCTGGTTCGAGGAACCCAGTTGATGTCAATAGATTTTTTTTGTATGGAACTATAATATTTGGAAGAGATTAATATTTAGTTAGATGACTTGGTTAAAAGGGGTTTTGGTTCACCCTAGTGTTTTTCCATGGGAATCCTAAGTTCCCTTTTCCAATAAGAATGATAGTTCACAATGGTGGTGCATGGAATATCAAAATATGAACAAGGTATCTATTAAAAATAAGTATCATTATCATTTCATGGATTGTTATTGATCTGTTAAATGGTGGAACGTTGTTTTTGTAGATTTATCTTATGTCATGTCTTCATCATCTCCATGTTTGGGAGTCGATATACTAATGAAAAATTTCAAGAGTATGTATGGCCATTACAAATATATTGTTATGTCATTTTATCTGAAAAAATATCTATAATGTTTCATGTATTTTTTTTAATTTGATATTCTATAAGTATCTCAACACATTTGTATTAGTGATCATAGATGATAATATCTTTATATTTGAGATATGATAATGAGCATGAGCAACATCTTAGTTTTTTTATCTATAGAGTCACCATTTATGATTGAATTATTTTAAAATAAAACATCATGTTTCATGACATTATATTATTACGACATGTAATTTCAGAGAATGGATTAACCATTCATCCTAATAAGGTAAATGATGTTTTTCATCAGATGAGATGATGATTGTCTTTAAAATAATTATAATATATGTTCTTGATTGATCCTATAACGTTTTTTTTATGATTTATCAATTTTGGAGTCACCATTGAGTAATAATACCAAGAAATGGGTTAAATGAAGATGAGATTCAGAGTGTCATTTTTTTAAATGTTAAAAATTGACCTCTAAAATTAGATCAAATTTGGATCTTACCCAATCCTGGTAAGGGTTATGTGGTTTTTTTCCCTAACATAGTGTTGGGTATTCAACTCATGTAGTTTGATCATGTGGTGGGTTATGTATCTCATCAGGTATGACCACATGAGATGAATTACTCTACACATGATTTAGCTATTTCTATGTTTAAGAAGGAACTTATGTGTTTTCTGTAAAATATTTTTAGTGAAAGGATCACAACATTGTCTGAACATAAATATTATAATATGTAATTTTTTTTAAAATGATTTATTATTAGATAGATCATGTAGTTGTAATACTATCTTCCATTTGACATAGAAAATACTAACACCATGGGGAAAATTAAGTGTTTTTATGTTTCTCTCTGATGAAAAATTCTATCTCAATATGTTTTTTAATTGATGGAATAAAGGATCGTTATTGGTGTTTTTTGACAGTTTCATTTAGATGTATAAGAGAATATATTAGGCACAATTGTAACAAGTTTTTCATTTAATATCATCTATATTTATGACTATTGTGTAGAATTAGTAACATTATGGTGAGTTTGGTTGAATTTGATAAAACCTATACGATGGGGAGACCTTTCAGGTTGGTCTCTCCATTATGATGGTATTCACAATCATGGGGATCATTTTTTCATCCCAATATCTAGTAGGATATTAGTATTGTTTAATTATTTTACTTTCACTAAGGGAAATTCATATATTCATTAAGAAGATGTTTTAAGATAATATATGTTGATTCTAATGGTTGGGTATACAATATGAAAGTGTAGATTATGTGTCCATTTGTTACACCTTCCCAAAGATTATCATAGCGAATTTGATACTTTATGACATTATCCATCCTCATCCATAGTCGGTTTAAAAATGTGATGTTGGTTACATAGACTTTTAAATTATGTTACCATGTAATCACTTCATGGTAAATTCTAAAATATTTATTATTAATTGGTTGAAAATTTAATATCATTTCATTATATTTAAAGATACAACAACATCCTAATGATCGGGGAATGTTTTATCTACAAGATGTTGTGGGGTTACTTGAGCTTCTTTATCTTATTGTTTGAAATTGGGATCCTATGATAACATTGAGGATCTAGTGAAGAATCAAATAGTCGATGGGTACATAGATTGGGTAGGGTATATATTATCATCCAAAGAAAAATCATTCGATAGAGTATGTTATATAGATTTTAAAGGATATTGTTCATTATTTTTCCTTGTATTTTTTTAATATTGGGAAATTAATTATTAAATTTTTGAACTTTATTATAAAACATTTATCCAAAATAAATTATAATTTCTCTTGTTGAGGCTCCGTATAGACACCCGATTCAATAACCTCTTTATTTGATAGAGGTAGGTGATGCATATTTGGAGGGACTGATTTTTGTATATGAGACACCCGTGGGGATTCAAGACATATGCCAGTGTCTGGTTGTGGCGTAGAGTCGAAAAAAAACATTTTTAAATTTAATTTTGTCATAATTTGTGGTTTCTTATTGGTTATTTAGATATCTTGAATGTTTCTCCTTGGTCGTGTCATCGTCGACATAGAAAATAATGAATGTTATCTCCAAGATCTGTAGAACTATTTTTGGACATTAGTAGATTTTAATAGCTTCATCTTGGATGGAATTGATGGATCTGTTCATAGGAATTCATGATGCATTTAACATATCTCAACTCCAAAAATATCAACCTGATCCCTCTCATGTTCTGAGTCATGCAGAAATTGAGATAGAGCAAGATGTTTCTGTTATTCAGTAGGTAATTGAGATCACTCAATGTCAATTGGATGAAATTCATGTGACATCAATACTTTTGTCCAGAGTGTTATTGTGGAATATATCATATTCTATGAAGACATGGGATAGAAATTCATTGATGAGTGAGTGGATTCCTAATCTACTTGAAGGGCATCATTCCTCCACATGACTTATCACTGATAGAACATCTTATTTTAGAGAGTTTTCAAAACATGATTACCTTCCATCAGGTAATTATAGTCCCCTTATTGTTTTCATCTTTAATTTGGTGATTCTTGGGACTCACTATGTTAGAGATTATATTTTTGGTAAATGTAGTTAAATTTTGATGGATATATGTTTGTTTAAATTAATTCAGTTTTATTATAAGTGTATTAATAGGTTCATATGGTTTTTAATGTGTGTGTAGGATATATTAGGGGTTTTTTGTTTTTCTATAAGAACCTATAGTTTTCTAACGTTTGATAGTAATATTCACAGAGTGTAAGAGGGTTACATGATATCTACCTGGTCTCTAGAGACATGTTGGTAATTGTTTATATAGCGTGAGATGATTACAAACCATGTAATGGTAAAACAATGTGTACTACTAAAATAGGTATTCATAATAAAAATTTGATGGTGGTTTTATTGTGTGTGGTAGATGTGGATTATACTAAATTTATTTTTTATTACATTATATTTAAATTTTATAAGAATAAATTTTAGGATGTAATAATAATGATGTTTTATTTCATTTTATCATTGCTTCTTTTCCTCTTGATTTAGAATGCATCTCCAACAATTTTTGAAGGCATTGTTCAATAAAAATTGATCCATTTATTTTATGATCAACATTTAGGTTGGTCAGTATATCATTGGATCAGTATTCATTTATTGTTATTTGGTTTATTGTTAATGGTTTCATTGTTTCATTATGTTATCAAATTTGTCAATCCATCGTGATGATTCAATTGATTCCCACTAGATTTTTTAAGTGACCTTGTTATGAGCGTGTTTAACATTATTGTTTAGGGTGTGGTGAATATGAGTTCTTGAGAAATTTTTTGTTTCATATTCATTGTAATTCCTTTTCTTATTACAAAATTATATGTTATGAAGTTTGTTTCTAGGGCCTCAGTTGTGGTTCATCCAATATTATCTATGATGAATCCATCGATAAAATGTGTGACTGGATTTGGAGGTATGATGGTCAATCTATTTACTATATTGATGTACTATATTCCAATTTATATTTTAGAAATTTATGTACAAAAAAATATTTTTTTTGATTGGGTTAATTGATATGTGAATTAGTTTATTTTCTCTTGTACTTGATAAATGGAAATTAGGAGTTTTTCATGAATGGAAATTATTTATAAAATGAAAATCACGGGAATAAAAGGGCACATAGGTGGATAGTTTATCTTATGAACACCCTCTTTATTACAACAAATAGAATTTATCAAAGATATTTTCTCTACACCCTAGTTCTATTTTTCTAGGTACGTGTTTTTTCATTATTGGTAGTTTCACTTACTAGATGTTTCTCACAACCATAGGCCTATATTTTAACGACATGAATGGAACAGGAAATTTTTTAGTATAATTAGTTTACAAGAAAGACATGTTTTGTTCCCTATCACTATATACCTATGATTGTTTTTATACATCTCATATTTTTAAATGCAACTTTCATCTTTGAATATTGATATACTAGACTTATTCTGAAATTTAGGTAAAAAGGGAAATGTTTACAACAATTTTGATATACAATATTATTTTCTTATCTTGAAATTTTTTGTTTTAAAAAGAAATACATGATTATATTTATAGATAATTGTTATGGAGAATATAGGTGGGATCATACTTAGTATTGTATATATTTGTTCCATGTCAATTCTTCAGGTTTGGATAAATATTTTCTTCTAGTAATTGTTTGATTTGAGGGTTATATTCATGAGCCTATTGGTTCAATGATGACCCATCGGGAATGCTCCCGTTTGGTCTGCGTACATGTTTGAGAGGGTATTTTGGTCGATTCCTTAGAAAAACTCAATATTTTAAATCTATGTAATTATTTTCTACATAACATCACAATTTTTCTGTTTCACTTTTCCTACTCTATTTTTAAATTTCATAGGTAATAAAATATGTGGAACTTTTATAATTAATTTTATTATGTTATTAGAATAATAAATATCAAACCATTTCCATTTAATATAATTCAAAATGAAACTACTATTTTGGTATTTAGTGGACTATCACATCTACCACACAACATGATTCATTTTACTTCCCCACCATACATAGATAGTATTAAAGAATAATTTAATAAATAATTATGATATTTATATAATTAATATGATAATTTCATTAAAAATCATTTAACTTATATCCCTCATTCATTGGAAATTGATTCCTTTAACCATGAGTAATGGTGGACTATCACTTTCATGGAACACTTTATTTTTCTTTCTAATTTAATCATCTGCATCAATTGATATTAATATGAATTGGATTGATGTAAAATATTTTTTTAAGGATAAAATTATGTTTATTTGATAAAAAATTTAATAATC
Organism: Viscum album; assembly: GCA_963277665.1. Classification (NCBI taxonomy): domain Eukaryota; kingdom Viridiplantae; phylum Streptophyta; class Magnoliopsida; order Santalales; family Viscaceae; genus Viscum; species Viscum album. Next base: position 1,278,497,950 of record OY728131.1, read on the forward strand.
TATTAATTAAATGATATGAAAATCATTATCCTTATGAAAATAATTTATTATTTGCAAACATAGAGGAAACTAATATATTATTTCTATGTAATAAATTATATAAATAAAATTATCATTATAATTATATAATATTAATTAATAAAAAACTAATATGAAAAAATATTTCGTTATTATTCTTGTATAATGATATTAAAAAAATCTCACCTCATAATCACAAATATAACAAATTAGTTTCTTGATTTGGATGATTTAACCTCCAACATGAAAAATAAGATATATTTATAAAAAGGATTAATGTGATAACATATTTTTTAGTAAGATAAGATAATAATATGTAAAAAAATATTTTATTTGATTATGGTATGTTTATTTTATTATTTATCCCAATTGTTAATAAATCACCATCTGTTCACCAAGAACCACTGGATCATGGTCACTGTTGATTATATCGTGAATGATATGAACCAAAAATACTATTAAATTAAATTATTAAATTATAAGAAATATTTAAAAATATATTCCAATATCATTGAGTAAGTCATAATGATGAAATGTTCAACTAGAATGAATACTAAAATCTTGTAAATGAATCATGTTCGAACTGATAATGATTACACACAACCAATAACAATAATAAGTAAAAACTAATATATATGTCTCTGTGTGTGTGGCATGATTTTAAATATGGTTTATAAGTTTCTATTGATATTAATTTATTTTTTATTTTTTTATTTAAAAAATATTATTTAATTATTCATGAGGTTTGGGGAAATTTTAAAATTTATTATGACCATGTTATAGGTTTTTGTCTCAAAATACACTCTTTCAAACATCATTGTTATAGTTAAAAATTTTAATTTACTTTCTGAATATTATCTCTATATGAGATATCAAAAATTTACATATATTTTAATATTGGTATTTTATATTATTTTATATGACCTATATTTCATAGTGGTTTGATTTAATTTTCACTTAAACATTATGTGTTTTTTCTGGTTTCTATTAAGACTTTTTGAAATAGCATGCATTTTATTCAGCATTTTAGGAGGTATACTGTCCTTTTTATTTAATATATAATGAATTTTATATACATTAATTTCTATAAAATGGTAGGATAACCTGATTATAATAAATTTATTTCTATTAAATGTCACTAAGGCCAATTGTTTCAATAGTAGAAAATATTTTTGGTAACTCAATTTTTTATCATTATGCTATGAGAATTCACTGGATCTGATTTCATATAATTTTATTATATTGTATGGATATATTTTATTATTTTTTCTTTTACAAATTTTAAAATTTTAACAAAAAAATCATTTCCAATTATTTCATCCACCTTATATTGTGTTACCTATAAGGGATATTTATAATTTAAATATCCTTTATTTGTGTTATAAAGTTTCCTCATGATCATTATTTTTATATGATTGGGTTCCCCAACAATTAAAATGAATTTTATGAGTTTTAAACCTCTTGGTTTAAATTATGTTTTAATGAATATACATGTTATGTTACCCATATTACATAGTGAGTTTTTAATAATGGTAATTTGACAAAATTCAAATGCATTCCATCATTTAATTATCACTTTTTTATCTTCCTATACTAATTTAATAATTATAAATGTTTTTCATTTCCATTTATCCATTATTTTATACTAATTTTATTTATGAAATTTTTCAATGTTTTTCATGTCAGTTTTCCACGAGTTGCTATTTATTTTGATATGTAAATTTTTTAAATTCAATGATAAATGTGTTTTCATAAGATGTTTTAGGTTTTTTATTACATTTATCTTATAATTTGAAAAACAAATTCCTAATGGGGTTCAAGTATCCTTATTTATCCTCTAACATATAATTATATATTCATTATCTTTTTTGAGATTTAACAAACTGCCCCAAAAAATTCAATTCTTGATCCCATCCTTTAGTATACCGTTGGAAGTATTTTTTTCATGGGTGTTTTTAATTAATGTCGACATACTACTATGTTTCTAATTTTTCTCTAGGGATATAAATTTTTTGAATAAAACCATTCATTTTATATATATAATTTTATCATGTTATTATATCATATTTTAATAAATATACTTATTAACCTATACCGAGTGGACTTATAAATTTAAAATTTTATTTTGAAGAATATTCAACAAGATCTAAAATTTATTTATTGACATATGGAAATTTATTGGAATCATTATATGATTATACTCTAAAATGGATGAATATTATCATGTTTACTATGTATTGTTTAACATTCCACATTATTTCTCTAGATAGTTTATAATCATATAAACACTTTTTTACATAGATAAATATATTGACATTCATGATGATTTTTGATTTCTAATAGAAATATATTTTTATTGAAATTATATTTAATTAAATATGTAAAAGACATGTTTTAATTTAGTAATAGTTCCATGGATGTAATGTTATGAAAAATCAGGATGACTCTTATGGTGAATGCAATGGAAATAATCAGGTGATGAGTGGGAATGGCATTATGATATCCCTCGATGTATTGATTGGAATCAAGAGTCAATAATAAATAGTTATTGGTGAGTAAACCCCACCAAAATAAGAAATTTTATAGGAATAATACCTCGATATCTTGTTTTTGATGAACAATATTATGTATTCTAGAAGTATCATATCTATATTATTGATATCCATGTTTTTATTTATTATCATGGATATTGAGTCCTACGAGTTTAACGTGGATTATAGCTTAATTTTATTTACTCACCACTATAATAATATTTATTCTATTATTATTTCTTGATATGATCAGTTGAATATTATATCTTATTGAAAATTTTATATCTTCTCTTATTTTGAATATATTCCATATGTTATGAAGAAAAGTAGTACCCATTACATGTTTAGAATGAAAAAAACATATGGAAGAAATTATATGATATGTTGATAAAATAATTATGGATTAAATAGTATTTAATAAATTTAAATGTTAATATTTGATACAAAAAACACAATCTATGTAATTAATTATTCTTCTCCTATTACCTAAATCACTACACGAAAAATGAAACATGGGTTATAATCGATGTAATAATCAGCATTATTTTTTTAAAGGAGGATAGTTAATACAAATAATTTATTTCTATAATAAAATTGAGTATGTAATGTTCTTGTTAATGAATCTAGGATAGATTGTGTGGGTATAGGTAATCACATATGGTATCACAATAATTCATTATATATCTTTTAATATGTAGGTGTTCATTTATGATAATTAAATTCATGATATGTTAATGTTGTTCATAATTTAAATAATACAGATAATACCACATGATATTTATATAATTAATTTCAAAGTTAATAATGAATTTTTTTTTGGATTAGTATTAGAAAACATTGTTGAAAAACATATCGAACATTTTTAGGAGAGAATTAATTAGAAATAAAAACATCATGCTTTTCAATATAGTTTTGAATATATTGGTTTACATGAAATTATTTCAATCTATGTATACTAAAATAGGATGTAGGGATTGGAAAAATGGTTCCCTGGCTAATATCCATGAAAATGGTGGAATAGGTAGTAACACAATCTTCACCGGGTTAATAAGAAATTGTACAAACTAAAAATGATGAACAATAATACAAAGACATATTTTGTGTATAATTCAAATTATCTCAAAACATAATTATTAGATAATAAATTATGTTTATCTTAGATAACATATTATAAATTTTAGAATGTATGAAATAGATTTTTATATATAAAATAACATGTTTTTTTACTTATTAATTGATATGAGATCTTATATATTAGAGATATGTTATATTTTTAGACAATAGGTTCAAATTTGTTTTTTGGATTTCAATATTTTATGATCCTTCCTCGTAATTTGGGATTCCTAATGTGAGGATTTTTTTTAATGTATGAGATAAAACTAATAAAAGTAACCATTGTTCACCATAGATTGATATAGGTTGAACTGAATCTAAGAAAAAATTTCTCAAATGTTATAGTTATAAATTCATAAATCTTGACGTTAAATTTTAGTTTCATTATTTATGATAATTCAGTTATAGTTGCCATCACTCTTGTTACAATTTTTTATTTAGTAATGTATGAATCCTAATGTTACCAAATTATAAATGTATTGAAATTATATATTTTAAAGTATCGAAATGAGTATCCAATCAAAATGGAAGAGTGAGTGAGAAAATCTATGTTTTTTAAAAACTATCAATAAAAAAATATGATCTGAAGCATGTACATAGTCGATATACCAAACAATGTGAAGACTATAATGACTTTGTAACATTTAATATCATTTTATTAAGATGATAAAGGTTATATAACTGAATTTATTATATTTAAAAATTTATTTAAGAAGTACGGTGGAAATTCCTTTTTTTAGGATAGATTATTTCTATATGTTTAGAGATGGAGGTCATCAAACATAAAATTTTATGGGAACGACTGAAGGTATAAAATTCTATTATGAAAATTCAATATAGATTAGAATTATTTGACTATATATACCTATCTAATGTACAACTAGAGAAATAGTTACCATAACCCAAAGGACCGTAGATAATCCTATAAAATTAATACTAATATAGAGTATTGTCAGTTTTTAGTCTAGAATTATTAATAACTTACATATTATAGTTAATAAAAACCATGTCAATATTTTGTTAAAAAGTTAAACTCATAGTGGTATAAATATCATACAAATATTGTTTGAGGATTATTGTAATTTAGTCATTATGGATATATATATATATATATCATCACAGTGTGGTAAAATTCAATGTCAAATTATGAAAGGGTTATCTATCATTTAAATAAATATATAATTTTTTTAAAATATAGTTAAATATCATTCCATGTCAAAAATAAATTTGTGATCATATTGTGATGTATTGTAACCTGTGACTTATTTATAGATTTTATTATGATAATATGATGAAAATTAATAGGATTAGATTAATTAATATATATTTAATGAAAGACACCAAGATTTCTATATATGATTTCCATTAAATTATATAATGTGTCTGATTGCTTGATACAAATTAAACACCGAATACCACTGAAAACTCATTATTTTGTTATTATAATATATATTACATTTGAAAATGAAAACATACTAATTCAATTAGTGAGACTTATTATAATTAAACATTTAATGAAATATTTATATATTTAAAATATATTTTACTTTAAATATGTACTAAATCCAATTAGTATATAAAAACTTTCACTAACTGAATCTGATTGCCACCAATACGGGAACCCAACCTAACTTGTGACAAGGACCAAAGAGAATTTCCTATCCCCATGGGCTAGCACAAGTGCTCAGGTATCATCAACCTAGTTTTGGGAATGATTTACCCTAGTATGAAATCATAAAACATTAAAAACACTCTATAATATAAATCTGAAATTTTCGAGCCAAACAAGTCTTATGGTAAAAACCAGAACTGAATACATTGGTTTATAGACAATAAAAGTGGTCCAAATACAAATAAATACAGCATAAAGACATCTCCATGGACTCCACATGACAAGTGGTCATCACCCACAAGTCCTCTCCACAACTATGCACTAAGGATGAGAACTAACACCCTGAACCGCCACCACCCAAAGCCTTTCTTTTACCTGAGTCAAACATAACCAATTATACTTCTACCATATCAAAATAATTAGGGTGTGATATTAATCCCAAAATGATACCACCCAATGAATCTAAAAAACAATCAATATAATGTAAAATAGAAAGCATTTTTAATACGCCTAGAAAAGTAGTGATACATTCCATGAAATGAAACATTTTATTAAAATTTGTTTTCAAGCTAAAATTTTCAGAATGATAACACAATTAAAATAGACATGTTATCTACTGAAATATACTTCCAAAAAATCCCCAATACAAGGTAAAATACCACAAATAAAATGAGAAGAAAAATCGGTAAAACCCCTTGGCACTAGATTTTCTCGGGCCCCATGTACCTCATACCATTGGGTAAAGTATCCATCGTAAAATCTATTATTGTGCATGAGCCACTAGTACAGAACATATCCATAACCTAGTTTCCCCCATTAATCATCCATATAGTTTTATTATATTAATCGTTATCCAAATCTTATGTTAAACAGGGACAGAACCTATCCGGTCATCTAGCCGTACTAGTTAGCATCCTCCCCATTTATGTACATGGGATTCCCCCTTTGTTCTCAAAAAAATTCAGAATGATAAATAAATCTATTTTCATATCAAACACAACTAATGGTAACATAATATTAGTATAATATCTACACACATTTTATACCAGTTAAAACACAAAACAAAACACATTGATTCGCAATAAACCTTCTTCTCAAAACCCAGCATTGTTTTGCACCCAATTTTTTTTAAAACATAGACGTTTCGCACTATCTGAACACTTGTAAATTACCAAAATAGAATATTCATACCAATATATTTCAATTATGTCAGAAAATAATTATTTGGGATGCCTCATGTGAACCATGAAATAATAACATTATAAACCATCCATTTTCACACAAACATGACACTTAAAAATATCATGTTCAACAAACACCATTTAAACCCATTTTCGCAAGAAATAAACAAGGGGGATAAACATTAAAAAACATTCTTTCAGATCTATTGCATTTCAATAAATTCAACTTATTTTTTATGGGGAATCCATAATTGAATCCTTAATATATTTCTAAGAATAACCCCTTATTTCACATAAAAATGGAACGTCAAACTCATTTTCAATACAAACACCACTAAAACTAATTTTTTCATCCATAATAAAAATAAATAAACATTAAAATATCAAAAAAATATAAATTTAATTCACATAAATAGAATAAACATATAATTGTCTGCCAATTTAACAAAAATCCATAAATCTCTGTTCGAAAATCAAAGCGCACACCACCGCACCAAGAGATACCTAAATAAAACATAAACCACAATATGTGACCAATAAAATCGATGTTTAAACCCTAGGTTTGAAACCCTAGTTTCAAGATATTAGTAACCTAATGTATATGGCAATAAAACTTAACAAAAATGAATGAGACCCTATCTAAATTGAAGTAAGAGAAAAAGAGAGTCACTTACTTGAGGGATCCTGAATAATTAACCCAAACATACTAGTAGATGAATTTTAAAACTGTCAAAACATAAAAGGTGGTTCTAAGAAGGATGAGGTGGTTATGTTGGAACTGTAATGGAGGAAATAGATTATGAATTGGGAAAGTTATAAAGGAATGATGTTACCTTTTCAATTGTGACTGAAATGAGGAACCCTATAATGTTCTACACTAAATCTTGATGTAGAAGAGATACAAAGAGGGGGGGGGAGAGGTTGGGTGCAAGGATAGGTTCAATGGGCTTGGGTGAGACATAGAATCACCGAAAAATATTTAAAATTAAATCACTTAGTAATTAATTTTTTTTTAAAAAAATAGAAATGGCCCTTCAGCCTGGCCAAATTCTTTATATAAAAACACTCAATACACTATTATTATAGATTACTAAAGGATCTAAATATCAATGGAGGGATTAATAGGTTAGGGGAGGACATTTAAGAATTGTAATGAGTGCAAATATTAAAAATTGAAAAAGATATAAAAGAAACAAAATTTATTTTTAAATCAAGAATTAGGCTCACGGTTTGGCCCAATTCATGAAAACTCACCAATTTCTATATAATAGATTAGAACCCCCCCCCCCCCCCCAAATTATGAAAATAAAATAAATGAAAAATACTTTTAAAATATTTCATGTTTTTTACACCAACTGTGTAATAAAATTAATATATATAATAAAATGTGTTTTTTTAAAAGTTGTTATTATGAGACATTCATTTAAATTTACGAAAACCTATGATTAATGATGATAATATATACTTGATATTAATAATTTTTTACTATTAATATAAATTTTAAATGATATGAAATAACAATGAGAATGTTTAATATTCTAAAAAAATATTTCTTATAAAAAATATTTTTTCATTATATATCATCTTTAAATTTAAAATTTATATTTATAATATTTATTATTTATAATGATTTATTTTTTCTATTTATCATTATTATATTTTATTAGGTTGATTTTATTTAATATTTTTCAAAAATTTATTTTTAGTTGAAAAGTGCATGATACATTTTTTAGAAATAGTATGACCATTATGTAATTATAAGCATGTAAGGATGAATTAAAATTGAACGAAACCATTTTATAATAAAAACTATACTTTTTATATATGACTTAATATTTTAAAAAATATAATTTTAATATTATGAAACCATTTTTTTTTATTTTAGAACATAATTATTAACTACATATTAATTGTTTTTTAATAATGTCACACTTTTATTTTATTATAATTTTTATCAATTTTATAAATATATCCAAACAAAATGCATATAGAATTAATAACCAATGGGTCAAAAATTATCTTATATTAAACAAATTGCAATTGTTTAAAATCATTAAGTGACCTTATTAAAAAAATTTCCTCATAAATCGATGGAATAGTATAATTAATTATTAAAAGGGTAAATGGTTTGAAAAAAGAAAAGAACAATCCGATGATTGTGGGAATGTTGTTTTAATCTACCTCATCTATTCCCACCTACTTATTTCCCAATTTTTTAGTAAAGTTAAACTTTTTACATGTATTAAATTATTTTATAATTATACAAATAATAAAATTCCATTTATTTCACTAATATATGGGACCCCTCACAACCCCTTAAAGAAATATATAAAAAATTTATCAACATGAAACCCAAGCTTTTTTTCATCCCCTATAACAATATTTCACTATAATGATGTTCTATAAAAAATGTATTTCCCTATGTAATCTATATAAATAAGATCCTCCATGAAAATATAATTATTCTCAATGCGAAGAATTATGTTTCTTATATAATTATATTATATGAAAAGAACCACATAATCATTAAATTATCATGGTATGAACATGTTTGGGTGAATTTAACCACTAAATTGAACAATTATACAAATATATATCATGGATATCTATGAGTAATTATATTGTTTTTATAATCATGAATATATATTTTAATAATTTATTAATTAACGTTATATTATGGTTATTTTTATATTCAAGTAATTATTTATGAATTCTATATCGGTTAATGTTGTGATACTGAAAAATGCTCGTCATTGGTTTCAGCCACATAGGACATAACCAAAAAAAATACTTGAAATTATATCATTGTAAAATATATTAGAACATCCATTATAGGGCACCTAATTATCATTTAATATCTAAAATTGCAACAAGAATGAATATAAAGGAAATTATTTTAAAAATATATCAAAATAGTAAATATTACTTAGAAATTGTGTTTAAAATTGCTTTGAATTAACTAATATATGTATATGTTTAGAATTATTAATAAATATGTTTTTAAAAGTTTATTTTTATTAATAAATATTTTTATTACATATTTAATGAAAAATAATTAACTAGTCATGACTTCTAACGCATCAAAAAATGAATTTGGACCATTGTATGGGTTTTCAATTAAATTTTTTTTCATTGTGACACATTTCTTATTATGCACCTAATTTCATTTTTATGTTTTATATACTCCATGTTTGAGATATTTTATCATTATTTTTCATTTAATAATGATATTTTATGTTCATTTACAATTCCTCTATTTCAAAGGGTTTTAATTAATTTATTACACAATCTGTAGGTGGATTTATGGTCTCAATTAGGATTCATTGATATATGATACATTTTATTCACTATGATTCATATGAATTTTTTTCTATTTATTTAATATCACATTAATTATATAAGAATTAATATCATTTAATTCATATTATAATGTGGTCAATCCAATTTTATCGCTCTAAATGTATATGAATCATGTTTTACCATAGTGGTGATAATTTTTTGAAACATATGATTGATTAATTGAGTTATTATTATTCACTAGAACATTTTTCATATAATATAGGTACATTAAACCCTTTTATTCTATTATGTGATGTTATTAAATTAGTTACATATTTCCATTATAATTATTTTTTCAAATGGTTCAGTAATCAAAGATAATGTTTCCAAAAAGGGATGTTGATAATTGAAATATATTTTTATTGCCATATGTTATTTTATATTGAACATTTATTTTTCATGCATGGGTTCTAAAATCGTAACATTTTATATTAATCTATTCTGTAATATAGATTAACGGAATTTTTTATTAATTGAAATGAATTTGTTAACACTTATTATAATGTGATTCTTAAAAAATTAAAAATAATAAATAAGTGTTTCCATTTCACATACATATTTATTCTCTTACTCTCTAAACTCATTCAAGATAAAATTCAGGTCTTTTAAAAGGATCATTATTATAAATTATTTATATAGAAATGGTTTTTAATGTTTCTAATTCCCCTTTTCAAAAGTCTATTATTAAAAATATATATACATTTATATTTTAATTCAATGTTAAAAAATATTCCACAAATCATTTTTTCTATTTTTATCCATTTACCTTATAATTTTAAAAACTATTTACCCAAACGGGGTTTATAAATAATTATTTTTCACACATATATATATATATACATATATGACATCATTGGGGGGTGATTGAATTCATGATATTAATCCATTAAAATCATTATCCCATATTTTGTAATATCATTCAATGTATTAATTTGGAGAGGTTCATTTTAATTTATTTCAACACACACATATTATTTTATTAAATTAGGATATATTATTTTAAATGATAAAAAATCCTAATTTATAAATATTATGACCACGTAATTTCGTCATTGACATTACCATTTATACATTACCATATATTGTTAGAACAATTTATTTTAACAATTTATATTGGAAAATGGTTTCATAGAAATAACTTCTATTGTCATACATGGGGGATATTATTGGAATTCAATGTGACATTATTAGAATAATATATATTATTGAAATGTTTACAATGTGTTGTTAGTTTGTAAAAATCATTTCATAGGATGAGTTCAGATTATGTAATCCCCTTTATTAACAAATTGAAAATATTTATAATCTTGTTGACTATTCACTGGTAAAAAATTTTTGTTATGTATAATTATTCAATACCATTCATTCAGTAGGTACTAAGGATTTTGTTGTGTATAATTTTACCTAGTGTATGTGATGAGCAGTTATTTTAGATATTAAAGTGAATTAATTGGTCTTATTATATTGATGAGTGGTTCCCTAAAATATAATCACCCTTAATGCTTAAGAGGTTCTCATTAGACAAATAAGTTTGGGTTTTGGTTTAAAGATTTTCCAATAATTGCCTTGTGTGTTAGTACAAGTCCTTTTAAACATTTTTTTGGACATATCACTATATTAATTATCATATTATGATATATGTATCACTGATTAAAATGTTTTAATTTATTTTCCCTCAAATTTGATTCTCAAAGATTCAATATGATTATGGCTTCATGTAGTTTTGTTCCCCTGACAATTATATTTATTCCATTTTCATCCTTGAGTTCAAGAGTTACATTTCTTTTCCTTTACTGGGTTTTTTAACTAACTCCTTTATATTTCTCCATTCCCTTTTATATTAATATAATTAAAACTTTCTACATGTTTAGAAGGTTGAAATGTCTTCATGAAATTTTTGGGGGGTTTTAAAGACACAATATCGAAAAACAATTTTCATATATACTGAATAAAATTTATTTTTCTACCATAGAAATGAGCTAAGTTAGAATTTGAGTATTACTAATTATAAAAAATTTTAAACATGAAATTATCCTTAGGATTTAAGAGATTAAATATTATTTATTTATTTATTATTTTATTATTTTTATATGATGTATTTAATATCTAGTATCGAATTTAGTATATAATGAATTTTTCCATTGCCCTATGCTAAAAAGTGTGGGTCTTTGGTGTTACAAGTAATTCATATAAAATATAAGGATATTACATAATTCATATAGGTTAATATAGTGGTTGGTTATTTTTTGAAGATATCCTTGATCATGAATTTTTTATATTAATGGACATTTTCATAGATGAAATATACATTTTAGGAATTTAGAGAATACACATTGGAAATATGAATTATCCTATATGTTTGGATTTAATATTAATTGATATATTTTATAAATATATATAAAATATATTATTTTATAATAAATAAATAAATATATATATATATATATAAACTTAATATAAATCTATAATGGTGTTGTAAATGTTATTTTACACATAAAAATTTAAAAAAGGTTGTGTTGATTTTGTGTCAGAAAAACCACATAGAAAACCTAAAAAATTAATTAAAACATTTAAGTATGTTCACATAGTTTAAATTTATCTTAATAAATTATTATGGAATATATATGGAAGTTTTAAAAATTGTCCAATGATTTTTAAAATGGTAAAAATCTAGTTTCTTGATATAGAATTATAGAAATGTTTGATTTCAGTTTCATGAAACACTTCTAATTAGAAAAAAGTTATGGAAACATAAATTATTGAACATTAAAAACCCCAAGATAAAATTAACATTTTGAGGGATATTTTTAAGAGTAATAATTCCCTAAATAAATCATAATTCAGAAAAAATTCTGATTTCATGAAAAAATTGAAATAAAATAAATTGTGTTTTCAGTAAAATTTTAATTAAAACACCATTCAAAATTGGTATCTTTTAAATTAATTTCTATTTTGAAAATTTTTATCATATGGATATTAAAACACCAAGAATAACATGAATATTTTAAAATTATTTTATTAGGATGTATTGACATGATATCAACGATATTAGGGTTCACAATAAGACATATGTCTCAATAAATTCAATTTTATACATGGAACCACTTAAATAATAGTGTCAATTAGTTATTTGGAATATAGAATCTTGTATGAAAATTAACACTCTAATAATAACTTATTTCATAACAATATTCAAAAAAATATTTTTTTTATATTTCATTAGTAATTATTTATTAAATTTATTTTGTCACGACCCGTCCTCGGGGCCCGTGCCGTAACTACCCCAAGCCCGCCTTCTATAGGCCAGGGGCTGGCGACTAGTACCAAAGGCGTAATTCCCGATATATTGGAAAGGCATTTCCTTTATAAAGGTAAACAAAACACCACAGAGTACAAGAAGAAGTAAAACACTAAGTACAAAAAGGAAGTACTAAAAAGAAGTGGGCCATAATACAAACCCATCTGAAAAGTGCAGCTACAACTGAAAGGAAGTACAACAGAAAAGACAAATAGCTGGAAGAAAAGTAGCAGCTTCTGGGTCTTCCACCTCGGATCCTACCTGAAGGGTAGGTACAGATAGTGCAGCTCTTGGATCGTCCACCACAGATCTTACCTGAAGGGTAGGTATAGATAGTCTCCTCAACGCTCTCGCCCATCAACCTCCTCTGAGTATCGTCTCTTCATGAAGTCAACCACCGGGTACAGTCTAGTCCTCAAACACTCGGCCTCCGTCAGCACTGCCCATCGTCTGCAACTAACAAAATGAGGTGCGGGCAGAGCCTGTGAAGGGGTGACTATACGATACTCAGTAGGGACCCCAAGACCCTCAAGGTCTCACTAAATACAACAAGGATAACCACAAAGAAGGATCTCAACAGATAACCCTTACTTCGGCATAAGCCCGTACTTATACCTAAGTTATCATGTAACCCATCTCAATCATGAGGAAACACAAACGTTATGAAATCAACAGATAACCACTACTTAGGTATATGACCATACATATACCTAAGTTATCAAGTGACCCATCTCAATTATGATTTAAACACAAAGGTCTTTGACTCAGCTCAAACTATGATTTTCATTATCGAAACCGTAACTGCTGAAGAGCTCCGTCTCTGGCGAGTACAGGGATCCTGTCACAACTTCGAGGTACTGCTCAGTAACCTAAGACTGCTGAGGTAATCCTCCTATCGAGTACCGCAAGTCTGCCACTTCACAAAGTAGTGCTCCTCCACCATGGGTCTGTCACCTCACACAGTAGTGCTCCCCCACATAGCCTACAGAGGTACTCCTCCTATCGAGTACCGCGGTTCTCCCACCTCAAAAAGTAGTGCTCTTTCGCCATGGGTCTACCACCTCAAAAAGTAGTGCTCCCCACTGGGCTATGCAAGTCACTCAGAATCAAATCACACAAGCAGTCATCAGGTCTCAGCCAGCTACACGGTCTCTGCACTCCGTACACTCATCTCCGGGAGGGTCCGCTCCACGAGCTACTGGTCGATACTCCAAGTATCTCAAAGTACCTTGAAAAAGTGTCTCAATGGAACGCCTCGTCATAGGGGTCTCAAGGCAATAGACGGCGCGTCAATCGGACGCCCGGTCTGAGATTTATTAGTCTTTTCGTCCTAGGGGCCCAGTTGGTTTCATGTTCTAACCAACCCGACTGTATCTCAACTGTACCCAAAAATATCATAGGGTATACTCATAGGGACCTCTTATCAACGTGATCACCAATGTCGCTGACGGTTCGTCAAACAGACATATGTTCTGAAAGTTATCAGTTTTTCCGTTCCACTGGCGAGGTTGGATTTCGGGTACAATCCAACCCGGCCACTAACCAAGTGCATCCAAAACTCGGGCGAAGCATGCCAAAAGTTTTGTCTCATCAAGAGGAATCCAAAAAGTCCATGGAACGTCAATCGGACATCGGATCTCGAGATATAAGCATTTATGCTCTGAGGGACCGGTTGGTTTCGGGTTAGAACCAACCCGGCCATACCCAAAGTTCTCTAAAACCATGAGTGTAATATACCGAAACGACCATCTCGATCCATGGTTCGCATCTAAATTGATGGTGTGTCGATCAGAGTCTGTAGCTCAAGATATGGGTATTTGAATGAAATATTCCAGAGAATAGGGGGTACAGACCCGGACCGACCCGACCCGAGACCCCATGGGTCGGCCCGATCTGGGGCGACCTGATCCGGGTCCGGGTCCGGCCCGCTTGGGCGTGGCCCGGCCCGGCGCACTGGCGTGGTCCGCTGGCCAGCTCGGCATGACTGAGCTGGGTGGAAAAGGGGGGGGGGGGGAGGGGGCACATCCCCCCAAGTTTAATTAAACGCGGCCCCCACGTGGGGGGCCTCTCCTCCCTTCCAGCTGGGGGTTACGAACCCCCAGTTCCTCCCCTGACCGGTCGGCCCGCTCCGGCAGGCCGGCTGCTGCCGCCACGGTACTAGCGTGGTCCTGTCCCCCTACTCCGACGTCGGCCGCCGGAAGCCGGCCGCCGTTCCCTTCTCTGTTGCGGCCTCAGGCCACAGCATTGGTCCGACAGGCACGGCGCGACGGCGCCGCGCCCCTCCGCCGCGGCCCCGCTCTTGACGCGGTGTTTTCGTGATTCTCTGGTGTGTCTCGACGGTGCCACGACCTTATTCGTCTTCAAATGCGCGGCGTGACGGCGCCACACATCCTTGCCGCATGACCCCACGTGGTGCGACGACACCTTTCTATCTCAATTCCAAACCACAATAAGGTCAACAACAGAATTGAGGTAGGAGGGTCAGCCATGTTTGTGCGGTCCGTCCCCCTCGTGTTAATCGATAAAAAGAAGCTAAGATTACAAAGAATGCTCGAATATTCATGAACATATATTCCAACCACTACCTCGAGCATAGTTGAACAAACGCTTGTCGCGGAAGAAGGCACCGCGAAAGGAGATTCCATACACGTTGCCAGTGATCATCCGAGGAGGATCGATGTCTCCCTTCTTTTGACGTGGAAATAAGGAATGAAGGGATGGGAGTTGGGTGGTCGATCTCCGAGGAAGGCGCCTCTCACCATCGTCCATCGTTGGATGTCGGGGTTTTTCACATTCTTCGTCGAGGAAGAAGAACTTCAAGAATTTGAGAAATTTCTCCCAAGTCCTCACGTACAACGAACCCCTTAATAAAATAAGACTTTTCATATTTTAGTAACATACAAGCCAAACATTTGAGAAATTCAAAATTGAATCAATAAATTAATTGAATTAATTGTAACATTTAAACCGCCCAATTAATAGATGCGTTTAATACATAATTAAATGCACTAGTTGACTTCATTTAAAAAGGGGGGGGGGGTGCGGTGCTTTACCTTAATTAAAATAGAGGGTTGAAGAAAAGAATAGATGGGGCTCGTGTGGGCCCCACCCCACAAATATCCGACCTAGTGGAGTAGGATATAGTGGGTCCCACTCCAACCACTTAGGTTAGGTTAAACTACATTAAATAAAATAAAAATGGTTGCACCATTTTATTTTATTCTTTTACTTAACCCAAAATTTAAAGTACCACACCCGAGAAAACGCAACTCTAGAAAATATTTTCCTAAGAAAAAATCGGTGATGTGATTCCATCGGTGCCCTCAGAATTCGATTCCGAGCACCAGTTCAAAAGTTAGGAAAACCCGCTCGTTCGTTCACTGAACGTACCCGAGCAAATCTTCGGAAAATGATTTCGGGCACACCAGGCCTCAAAATCAGGTGCCGTCAGAAACTGCATTCTTCCAAAATCCAAAAGAAAAATAAGAAAAAAAAATTCCCTTGAATTTTATGGGTCTTTACATTACTCCCACCTTAGGGCTTTACGTCTCCATAAAGATACATAAAAAACTAGGGAAACAAATGTGGGTACTGTGCACGCATCTGAGCCTCCCGCTCCCAAGTGCTCTCCTGGAGGGTCCCGTACTGCCATATGATGCGTGCTAGAGGAATCGACCATCCACGTAGGACCTTCTCTTGTCGATCCTCGATCTCCACTGTGACCTCCTCAAAATTCTCCCCATCATCAATGTCCAGCACTCCATGGTCAATGAAATGCATCAGGTCATGCATGTATCTCCTCAACTATGACACGTGGAAGATGTCATGCACCTTGTGCAACTGAGGTGGTAGAGCAAGGCAATAAGCCACCTCGCCAAAACTCCGTAATTCCAAGTCGAGGTGAGACCCATAAGAAAACGTTGTCGCTATCATCGAACTATAGTGGTCTCTGCCTCTTGTCAGCATAAGGCTTCTGTCGGCACTGAGCTGTCCTCATCCGCTCTTGGATGACCTGGACCATCTCTGGTTCCACAAGAGCTGCTATGATTTCTTCTTTTCCGAAAAGAGAAATCCAGTCCCATCCCCTGGATGAACCACATTATTTTCCTAATACAGTCAATCCTGACAAGAATGATGTATTCATGCCATGGAAGATGTTGTAAGGCCTCGAAGTTACTACCAAGATATCCAACCATCACTCTCTCCTCTAAATGTTGAGTGACACTGTAGGCAACAACGTGAGTTAACTGGGTCTTCTCTAGTAGGAATCTCGAAAGTGAGGGTCAAGTCAACAGTTTAAAATGGATCCTCTTAGTACACAAAAAGGAAGGAAGAAAATGTCACAAAGGTAAGTGTCTTTTTATTATTGCATCTCATAGTACAAAGACAAAAATGTAACAACAAGATGGAACTATATGTACGAAGAAGAAAAGGAAACAACTAGTTCTGCTTCAGTCCACTTGCTTCCGGAGCTCCGTAGTCATATGATTCTACTGCCTAAAGCTGAGCTCTCCCATGTCCAACTGTTCCCTATGGTCGGGGTGGACCTCCTGGTGGTGGTGGTGGCAACACATCGAAGAATCATCCACCTCCAGCTACACTACCATCTCCCCTCCCTTGACCTTCTACTCATAGCGGTCCGCCTCGATCGAACCTCTACCTCTGCCTGGGAGGTTCTTCATTTAACTGCTGGTCATCTACATGGCGGGTCGGACAGTCACATGGCATGTGACCAATCCCGCCGCAGGAGTAAAATAGCATGGTAGGTCTGGCTCTGTCATTCCCCTTGGTGACTCGCACTACCGACCCTGAGTCATGCGGTCGACCACCTGTAGGTTTGGTCCTCTTGGACCTCTATGTCATCTATCTACTGCCTGCTACAGAAGATTCTACCGCATTCTAGCTAGTGGTGGGTCATGCTACTGGAGACTTCTCAGCAAAGAAACTCTCCACTAAGAGGGCTCGCTCCAACACCCATGTCTGCGTCGGGATGCTGTGAGAAACAACAGAAGCTCTAATATCTCTCCTGAGCCCCAGCTCGAAGGTTCGGGCCCTGAAGAACGGGTCTCGTACAATATCTGTGGAGTAGCGCGAGAGGTCTGTGAACTTCGTTGAGTACTGCTCCACCATCATTCTACCCTGCTGTAGATGCAGTAGCTCATGTATATGCACCGCTCGAAGGGTGGTTGGTACAAACTCTGCCCAGAACATGCTCTCGATGTCTTCCCACATAAGTGTCTCCTCGTCATGCATCTGGAGCATCAGGCTCCACCAGTTGCCTACTACTTCATGAATAAGGCTGGCAGAAAGGATCAACATGAAGTCTTCTTGTGCCCCCACTAGCCAGAAGACTCTCACCACAGCCTCCATCCAATCCTCAGCCACCTGCGGGTCCATCTCTCCCCTGAACCTGGGTGTCCTCTGGCACTGAAACTCGTGCAGTGTGCTTAAGCGACGTGCACCCTCTACTGCTGGGACAGGTGGCATCGGTGGCCCAACGGGTAGTAGTACCGTTGGTGCCTCTGCTGGTGCCTCAACTGGGATAGGGCCATGTACTGAGGCCACATCTCTCGGCAGGCTGTTAGTACATACAACACTCAGGGCTCTAGCTAGTCGTCCGCGGGGAGGCATCCTGAAAGAAACAAACATGACACGGTCAAACAATTTTTACCTGGTGAGGTGACCTGGTTTGAGCTGACTCTTAAAAAAACTTTTGGAAACACACATGCAATCAGTGTTTACATGCACAATTTCGGAAATCATTTTTCAGGGTCCTGGTTTATGGATATGTCGGCCGCCCGTACCAGCACTGGACTCCATAAACTGAAAACCACACTCGGTACCCTTAGCACTATTGCTTCACATAAAAAAATAACAGAGTTACAAGTTCTGCGGTAGAACCGACTCCTCTGGTACCAATTTTTCAGGACCCGTCCTCTGGGCCCGTGCCGTGACTACCCCATGCCTACCTTTCATAGGCCAGGGGCTGGCGACTAGCACCAAAGGTGTAAATCCCAATAAACTGGGAAGACATTGCCTTTATAAAGGTAAACAAAACACCACAGAGTACAAGAAGAAGTAAAACACTAGATACAAAAAGGAAGTACTGAAAAGAAGTGGGCCAGCATTCAAACCCATCTGAAAAGTGCAGCTACAACTGAATGGAAGTACAACAAAAAAGAAAAACAGCTGGAAGAAAAGTAGCATCTCCTAGGTCATCCTCCTCGGATCCTACCTGAAGGGTAGGTACAGATAGCGCAGCTCCTAGATCGTCCACCATGGATCATACCTGAAGGGTAGGTACATATAGCCTTCTCAACACTCTCACCCGTCAACCTCCTCTGAGAATCGTCTCGTCATGAAGTCCAACACCGGGTACCGTCCAGTCCTCAAACACTCGGCCTCCGTCAGCACTACCCGTCATCTGCAACTAACACAATGAGGTGCGGGCATATCCCGTGCAGGGGTGAGTATACGATACTCAGTATGGACCCTGAGACCCTCAAGGTATCACTAAATCCAACAAGGATAACCACAAATAAGGATCTCAACAGATAACCCTTACTTACGTATAAGCCCATACTTATATATAAGTTATCAAGTAACCCATCTCAATCATGAGAAAACACAAATGTTATGAAATAAACAGATAACCACTACGTAGGTATTTTCCCATACATATACATAAGTTATCATGTGACCCATCACAATAATGAGGTAAACACAACGGTCACTAACTCAGCACAAACCATGGTTTTCATTATTGAAACCGTAACTGCTGAAGAGTTCCGTCTCTAACCAGTATTGTGATCCTGTCACAACTTCGAGGTACTTCTCACTAACTTAAGACTGCTGAGGTACTCCTCCTGTCGAGTACTGTGGGCCTGCCACCTCACAAAGTAGTGCTCCTTCGCCATGGGTCAGCCACCTCTCACAATAGTTCTACCCCTCATAGCATACAAAGGTACCTCTCCTATCGAGTACCGCGGGTCTTTCATCACACAAAGTAGTGATCCTTGGCCATGTCTCTTCCTCCTCACAAATTAGTGCTCCCCACTAGGCTATGCAAGTCACTCCGAATCGAATCAGACAACCAGTCATAAGGTCTCTGCCAGCTACACGATCTTCGTACTCCGTACGCTCATCTCCGGGAGGGTCCGCTCCACGAGCTACAGGTCGATACTCCAAGTATCTCAAAGTCCCTCGAAAAAGTTTCTCAATGGTCCACCTCATCATAGGGGTCTCAATGAAATAGATTGGACGTCAATTGGACGCCCGGACTGTGAGTTATTAGCCTTTTCGTCCGAGGGGCCCAGTTGGTTTCGTGGACGAACCAACCTGACCGTATCCCAACTGTACCCTGAACACTCATAGTGTATACTCATAGGGACCGTTTCTCAACGTGATCACCAACACCGTTGATGGTTCGTCAAACGGGCGTCCGACCTGAAAGTTATTAGTTTTTCCGTTCCAGGGGCCCGGTTGGATTCCGGGTACAATACAACCCGGACACTAACCAACTTCATTGAAAACATGGTCGAAGCATGCCAAATGTTTCTTCTCATCAAGAGGAATCCAACAAAGTCGACGGCACGTCAATCAGACGTCCGGATCATGAGATATAAGTGTTTCTGCTCCGAGGGCCCGGTTGGTTTCGGGTTCGAACCAACCCGACCATACCCAAAGTTCTCCAAAACCTTGAGTGTAATATACCGAAATGATCGTCTCGATCTAAGGAGCACATCTCAACTGACGGTGTGTCGATCGAAGGTTTGTAGCGCATGATATGGGTATTTGAACAAAATATGCCTGAGAATAGGGGGTTCGGGCCCGGACTGACCCGACCCGAGACGCCCTGGGTCGGACCGAACTGGGTCCGGGTCCGGCCCTCTTGGGCGCGGACCGGCACGGCGTGCTGGCGCAGTCCGCATGCCATCTCGACTTGACTGAGCTGGGTAGACAAGGGGGGGGGGGTGATTCCCCTTTGTTTAATTAAACGCGGCCCCCACGTGGGGGGGGGGGGGCTGCTCCTCCCTTCTACCCGGGGGTTACGAACCCCCGGTTTCCCCCATGACCGGACGACCCACTCCGGCCGGACGGCTGCTACCGCCTTAGGACTGGCGCGGTCTCATCCCCCTACTCCGACGCCGGCGGCCAAAAGTTGGCCGCCACTCCCTTCTCTGCCGTGGCCTAAGGCCACCGCCTTGGTCTGACCGGCGCGGCGCGACGGGGCCGCGACCCTCCTCCGCGGCCCTGCTCCGGCCGCGTTGTTTTCATGATTCTCGGGCATGGCGCGACGGCGCCGCAACGTTGTTCTACTTCAATGGCGCGACGTGACGACACCGTGCATCCTTGCCGCATGATCCCACGCGGTGCGACTCCACCACGCCATCTCGGTTCCAAAACACAACAAGGTCAAAAATAGAATTAAGGGAGGAGGGTCGGCCGTGTTTGTGCAATCTGGCCCCCTCCCGTTAATCGATAGAAAGCAGCTAATATTACGAAGAACACTCAAATATTCATGAACATATATTCGAACCCCTACCTTAAGCGTAGTTGAACGAAGGCTCATCGTGGAAGAGGGGGTCGTGGAAGACAATTTTGTACACGTTGTCGGAGATCATTGTAGGAGGAATGGTGTCACCCTTCCTTTGACGCGGAAAGAAGGATTGATGTAATGTGAGTTGGTTCATCGATCTTCGAGGAAGGCTTCTCTCACTGTCGTCCGTCGTCGGAGGTCGGCGTTCTTCGTGTTCTTCGTCGAGGAAGAAGAACATCAAGACATTTAGCAATTTCTCCCAAGCCCTCATGCACAACGAACCCCTTAATAAAATAAGACTTCTCTTATTTTATTAACACAAAATCCAAAAGTTTGAGAAATGAAAAATTTAATCAATCAATTAAATGAATTAATTGTAACGTTTAAACCGCCAAATTAATAGAGGCATTTAATATCTAATTAAACGCACGAGTTGACATCATTTATAAGGGGGGGGTGCGGGTTCTTTACCTTAATTAAAAGAGGGGGTTGAAGAAATGAATAGGTGGGGCTCGTGTAGTCTCCACCCCACAAATATTCTACCTAGTGGAGTATGATATAGTGGGTACCACTCCAACCACTTAGCTTAGGTTAAACTACATTAAATAAAATAAAATTGGTTGCACGATTTTATTTTATTCTTTTACTTAACCCAAAATTTTAAGTACCACACCCGAGCAAACGCAACTCCCGAAAAGGTGTTCCTAATAAAAAACCGGTGCAACGATTCCATCAGTGTCCTCCGGATTTGATTCCGATCACCGTTTCAAAATTTAGAGAAACCCGCTCATTCGTTCACTGAACATAATCGAGCTAAACATTGGAATATGATTCCAGGCACACCGACCCTCAGAATCAGATGCTGTCAGAAACTGCATTCTTATAAAATCCAAAAGGAAATTAAGAAAAAAAAAATTCCCTTAAATTTTACGGGTCTTTACATATTTAAATTAATTTATATTTACTTTCAATAGTATCCTTGGGTAATGATGATTGAATTGAAAGTTTTTCATAATTGTGCCGTTTCTACTAATTATTTTCCAAATTTTTTCTTTACCAAATCATAAGAGGAATAAGATTTTCTGATTTATAATTATTTAAAAATTATAATTTCATTCAATGGGATTTTTCATTATGATCAACAATTATAACAACCTCTATGAGAATATGTTGATTATTTTTTATGAACAAACATTATCATTATAATTGATGATATTAATATTATGATTATCCTTTATCAGACAAAATACAATCATTAATAAATTCTTTATATCACATATTACTGGAAAAAACATTTCAATGTTATAGAGCCCCCTAATTTTCAAGCATAGACATTTCATCTTAATATAATAATATTCATTATATAATATTCTGATCAATGTTAAAATAGTAACATTATAGTGTCATTGAAAATTAAATATAAAATCATCTCATTTTATGTATGAAATTATACATATCCAATATTGATTTTCCCATAAATTACAATTCATGTAAAAACCATTATGAATAACATTAAAAATATCCCCTATAAGGAAATCATATAAATAATATAGTTTAGATGCTATGTATAGGTCAACAATATACATATTGATGATCACTTTAAAAAAAATATTTCTGGACATGAGAATAACATTTCAAAGATAATTAACTTATATCAATGTTAAAAATATTCTAACATTTTATAATGTTTTATATTTTATATCATATGGATCATTACATAAGCCTACTGGCCGTGTAATCTCTGAGCATATGTTCCTTTTAAGGGTTCCCCCAAATCTCATGAAAGGGGGGTTATCAAAAATCAATAAAATGAAGGCCTTTGGGCCATTAGAGCATAACCAACGAACATGAGATATTGTATTACAAAATTCTAATAATTAATATACTTTTTAAAAGCACATAATAAAAGAAAATTATTTTAATTCATCTGGAATCACTATCAATACTATAATATTTCATTGGGATCACTCATAATTCCAATATATCATTTATCAAGGTTTTCTTCCAATATGATCATAGTGGTTAATGTCCCTTTTGGGGATTAGTTCACTCCATATTACATTCTATAAGATCTTATGAGACATATATATTTACCCAATCCATTTGTGGGATATAAAATTTTAGGTGCACACATTACATAATGAAACTCATATATATTTTTTCTATAATATCATAAAATATTCATCATTTCGTAAACATTTTAATGGAAATGGGTTTCATAAAAATATCTATATTACATAATAATGTATCATATAGAAAATAAATAGGTTTCTTGGATGATTCAATACATCATGATTCGACAATGGGGAATGCACGAGAATCATATAATCATCTATAAATTATCATCTTCATTTCCATTAAATGAATTAATATCGATAATACCATGGTATCATACCCCATATAATGTGTATGTAATATTAAATGAAGATATCTTAGTAGAAAAATGACATTAAGTGTTCCATGGGGAATTTCATGTGGAAAATAACCATTTCGATTTGAAATTGATTCATTTAAATAAAAATATTTTTAATATATTCTGGGGAAAATATATTTTAAAATATATTTTAAAGAAATATATGAAGATTTAGATAATTCATAGATCATGATTATCTGATATTCTAATCACACCATGTATGTAAAACAAATGTTCTAATCATATTTTGGTAAAAATCTAAGAAACACCTCTTTTGGGAAATAAGAAAAAGAATTATTCTAAATATTTTTCTAAAAAATAAAACATTGGTGAAAATGATTTTAAAAAATAAATACAAAAAATTAAAACTTTCACGAGAAAATTGACATGGAATAAAAAATATTTCATATCAAAGAATTAAATTAAGCGAGTTTTCAATAAAAATATTATTTCAGTCTATTATTTTAAATAGATGTAAATTGATGGAAAAAATTTAGTCTCTAGAAATAACTGAAGGAAAAAAAACTAATGACTTTATTGGCTGGTAGATCATAAAATTTCATCATTATAAACCTAAAAATATTCATTCATAGTTACAGATGAAATTTTAACATAAATCCATTACCCCAAGTTCAACATTCTATGAATGTTATATGAATCCATATTCTTTATTACCCCTTATATAGATCCATATTTAAAGACCCTTTCATGATACATCAAAATATTGAATTACCTCTAAATCATGGATATTGAATTTAAAATGATAATACATTGTATGTTGGTTATGGTATTTTTCTCAATGAAGGGTAACAAAAAAAGATAAGGGGTTTCAATTTATAAGGGAGGGAAAGTGAAGACATGTAATTATTAAAAAGTTTAAAATAAATCTAAGTCATTATCAAACATTTTTTTTCCGTTGTACATATATAAAAATAAGATGAGTATAATTTTGAAATATCATCATTCAATGTAATTTAGATAGGTTTTGGTTTCATTTCAGACATTCTCTTTTGGATTAACCCCTTATTTAAGTGATTTCGTCCTTACCGGTGGTGAAAACGTTTTAAAACATACAGGTTTATACTTGAACATTTAACTTGACAATTATCTCAAAAATGGGAATGGAATTAATATTTTTTTTTCAGTTATCATCCTACATGTCTCATTGAATTATTGTTATAATTTTTAAGACTATAAAAATATTATTTTACAAAAAAATACCACTATTGTAATTTTAACAATATTAATTAAATATCATTATTAATAAATTGTGATATTTATTGAATTTTAATCAAATACATTCATGAAAACATAAAAATAATATATTTACGTAATAAAATTATTGAAAAAATAATATACTCATATTTTATGACATTTAATTTTAAAAATATCATTATTTAAATGTTTATAATAATTGAATAAATTAGTTGTTAGTATTTCATAAGAATTTTGGGTAATTATTAAATCATTAATTGATCTAAATAAATTACAATTAAAAAAATCTTATTTCAATTAAAATTATTTTGATGGAAATATCATATTTGTATTATTATATAATAAATTTGGAAGCACTAAATTTAAGAGAGTGACTATATTGGAAGTATTTTACTTAAAACTATATAAACCTCATTATAAATATAGAATGGCACTAAAATTCCACATATTGTAATTTGAGATATCTACTGTAATATTTATTCTAACCAATTAGAAAAAAAATTATTGAGAATTTTTTGAGATCGTATCCCATGGTTTTTATCATGTATAAAATATTTTACCCTTATTAAGGTGATAAAAATTTCCCATAGTTATTATTCATTATGAATAGAAAATTTCAATATTTACCATAATTGAACCACATATTTCAGTAAATGTTACCCATTTATCATGATTCAATCACAATTTGCATAAAAAATTATATTTTATAAAGAATTCATGAAACATAATGACAAAAAATATTTTAAAAAATTCATTTTAATCATAAAAATTAGCTAATATAAAAGTCAATATTATTTTTGATTGAAATATAATTAATTTAATTAGCATAAATAAAATGGAAAATACGTATCATTGAAAAAAATGATAAATATAATGTTACTTTTGTTTCACATGATATAATGAAAATAAAACACAATATCTAAAAAAGATTCATTTTCAATGTTGATTGAAAATTAATCATTTTAGAATAGTCTATAAAATTCATAATAATATAACTTTTACATGATAATTTTTACAGTGAAATTCATATTATAAACAATATTTTATAAAATATGAAATTAGTAAATATATCATTATATCAAAAAAATAACATTACTTAGATGAATGTTTGTTTTATAAGTAGATAAAGACATTACGTAAAAATTGAACTGTTATTTATCAATATTTTTTATTAATATAATTTATCATAATTATATTATATATTTTTCTATTCATATTCCCTCCTATAATTTAAGGACTAATTTTTAAGGATATACTATATTGTGGTTCATTCTGACATAGTTCAGCATGAATCACAAGATAATGAATAAATTAAATTTATTTGAAGATAAATATATCATAAAATATTATGCTGATACATTATACATCAATCGATATAAATTATATCACCTAGAAACACAAAATAGAGGAATATTCGGTATCAACACATCCTTATCTTCCTCATTCTCTCCTTTGAGTTTATAATTCCTCCAAATGATAATTACCCTTTAAGTAGTCTTATATCAGATAAATATATATCTATGATCTATGATTAATGATGGGTTTTTATCATATAAATAATCATATTATATTTGTACAAAAAATAATTTTAGTACAACATAAGAGTATTCTATGTATTTCGTTCATAGTGTTAGAACTAACACTTCATGAAAACGTTAGTGGTTGGATAGAATCCCCTAGTTATAATGTATTATTCATACACAATCCAGAATATAAATGTGGGGTAATATACCCACGTATTGTTTTCAACTCCATAATAAATATCATAGCCATCTCCCATGATGAAATTCATAGAACTACATTTTCATTAAGATCATATTCAATGTTTCACTAATAATTTTCTAAATAAATTTTCTATTAGCTCTAAACATCCATGATGTACTTATCAATGTATTCTACATTATTGTACATTTCGTCAGGTATCCCAATTCCTATTAGATTTCTTTCTTCCACTTCCCTGAAAATAATTGTTATTCCTCACATCCTTCCATATATTTCATTATATGGTTCCATAGAAATATTAAATTAAAAGCTATTATTTTATGAAATATTAATTAGATGAAGGTCTTTATACCATCCACCCTTAAATTTCATGACATTGGATTTCAAAAATTAAACTATGGTTTTAGTATTTCTCTTAGACTGATCATCTTCTTGAGAATAATATTTAATACTAAAAAAAATTGTAAATCTATATCATATAGAAGGCATTATCCAAACACCGAGGTAGTCTTTAGATCCAAATAAAATATAATTAAATTTCAAACCCCAAGAAGAAATACCACTTTTAGAATGTATAATCCAAAATTTTATTGAGAGATAAATCCTCCGAGACATAAATAATGACCAATTAGATTATATATTGATTGAGTAAAAAAATAGAATTATTTCTGTTATATATTTTTTATTGTTGAATTTTTCTATTTCCCTTTTTTTGGATATTGGTTGTAACATCCTATTTGACATACTTATCTAATATAACAATTACTGAAATACAGAGCACCAAGATACTCCATAATACCACTTTTCATGTTTCCCCACTATAAAGAGACATTAAAATATCTATCTAACATGGAACTTCAAATATGATTACTGAATTATTAACACCTAGATTCATAAAAAATAAACTAAACAAAATGTGATATTTATGGAATTTAGATATGTACATTAAAAATTCTTCATTATACAGTTGTGTGTTGTTAATGTTCCATAAACCACTATGAAATTGATGATTTAAATAATTCATAGTTATTATGAATAATTTTTTGTGATATATTTTGATGATTTCTATGAGTATTATTAAATAACATTGGACCATGAGAATCACATTGATACAATGTTGTGTATATTGCAGGACCAACTTCTGTATGATCTTTTATCATAGTTTTATTTTTGGAAATAATATATGTGTTTCCTCAGAAATGTAATTTCTATGAATGTATTTTATGTTGATATTGAAATGTTATAATGAGTTATCTATTGAAAACCAATAAAAAATTAATGTTTCAAATATATATAGTTTTTGTAAGATAAAAAAACTTGTGGCATATTATTTTTTAAAATTCAAGATTGAACAGTTTAATGAGTGTCAGTAAAATGATTCCTAATTCTATGTGGAGGATTGAGGATGTTCCAGTTGTTTTGTCCATGAACGAAAAAGAATAATGGACATACAAAAGGTGTTTCATGGTTGTCTCCTGTTTATATGTAACTGTTCCTTATAACCATGATTCCATTTAGGAAGGGTGAATAAATTGGATGAAAGCATGCAATGGATATAGCCAATCCCTACGAACATTGATAAAGAAATTCAAAATGGTTAGAATGTGGCTTGTAAAACTATATGGAATCCAAAGGTAACCATATGACCTATCCCCATTTGTATTGAGTCTATTTCATTGTTGATTCATGATTTGGAAAACTATTTTTCGAAACACTACACCTGGTCAAAATTGGGATTTCCCCTTTTCCCCATTAGGGATTTATATTTTTGACCAATTTTATTATTAATTTCTTCTTCAGCGACACTAGTGATGATGAAAAATGACAAATTCTTCCCAATGATCAAAATCCTTTGATACAATATTGTTTGGAGCATAGTCGAGTTCAAATCATTGATATGGTTGAGTCTAACTGTGCACTTAAAACAACCTTTTTACTTACTGTTTTTGTATCCACTATTCTATTTAAAAAGATGTAATCTATATTTTCTCCAATGAAACATAGGAATGATATTCAAGTAGGGATTACATAAAAATTAATTTTAACAGTTGAGCATGTAATTTTCTTCATAAAAGAGGTAGGTGGTCTATAATTTATATCAGAATTCCATGATGTTAGTATATGTGCATCCAGGTGTGATATGGTCTTTTCATGTTTATATATTCATTCCCAAAGTGGGATTTTGAAAATTTGTTTGTGAAATAATTAATTAAAACCCTCATGTTTAAATTGTGATTCATTGAAGTTTCCTAAACTGGTTATAGAACCTTCCATGGGGTGTTCCCTCAACCAAAATATGAAACACTGTATTTATAATCATGGAATTGTTATTAGATAAAGTAGAGCACATGTTAAACACCTTGACATGCCAGTTCAAAATTTTATATGGAAATATTTTTATTATATTGGTTTCTTAACATATAATAAGGGTTTTTTTGGATTAATGTGAGTTGAATACAAATATTAAATTTTATGCTCTTAATTACATGTAGGTTGCAATATAATTAAGCTAAATATGATATTTTATACGAATTTAAATTGTTTAATTTGGTTACTCCTTGAAAATGAGAATATTTAAACGTGATAAAGAATAATAATTGATAATATATATAATTATTATATGTCATGAATGATGAATGTTTTATTGGTCATGGAAGTGTTTGATAATTGTGGTAATGTTTAAAGAAGCATGTGCATATATCCTGGTTATGTGGGGTATTGGTATTGGGAATTTATTCCTACATATTTTTTTATTCTAACGCTCCAATACCCCACCCTATTAATTTGTGTGTTAGGGAAAGGATTAAGGTACTATGGACCTAAATGATGCTACATGATGATAATACCTAGAATAATGATATAAGGATAGTTCGTTTCATTTATTGTGAAATTTTTACCCTAGTGAGATAGGGGTCTTCAAATTTCACCGTGTTCGTGATTTTTATTACCATTAGCGGCCAGAGTGAAATTCATTAAATTAATACCCCATAAAATAAAATTTGAAAATGGTTTATGTGAACCTTATTATCTTTTGGTCCCAATTTACTTTTATTTTTATTTTTTTATAGTTGTCGCATGCACTATCACATAGAAGGGATATTTGATATACCCCACTAGTGATTTCATATAGAGTTTTACTCATATCCCTCTCAGACCATCATGGGATACATGATAACACCATATGGTTTCATTTAATAATAATGGGAAGGACACTACTTCATTATGTTGATATATTCATGGGATGTGCATGGATGTGGGATCCAAACTTGATGTCAATACCGTTTTTTGGATTTTTCATTTTTTTATTCCGAGGTTCCTTTCACAAGGAACATTATGAAATGACATATCCTATTTATTATTTTATTTTGGTCATGTACCTAGTTTTGGAAAATTGTCGTTAATGCTTGTTTTTTGGTTATTTTATATTGTTTAATTTTTTTAATTTTTAATCTATTGTGGTATACTATAATAAAGAGGTTATAGACTCCAAATTTTATTATTTACACCCTCACTAATAGTTGTTAGGATCTATCATATGAGGAGGTGTTCCTTAGTTGATGTGGGGACCTGACTCATGGCACCAGTTTAGTTACCTCGATATCGGTGACATTATAATCTGTTATCTGAGAAGGTTCATTAATGTGGCCCTAATATAAGGGGTATATTTTCAAGGGATTATGATATTCCAGGTCATGAAAATGATCTAATACACTAGACTAGTTATCCCCAATATTAGGGAAAACCCATGTGCCTAGTGTCAGATTTTTTTAGGTTGTGTGTTTTTAAAGCTGAATGATATTTCACCGTTGGGTTATAGATTTTTTCTGTGATGTGAATGTTTTATAGTATTTCTATTATGGATGATGTTGTGTGAGGTTGTACATTCATGCATAATCATAGGCACCTAGGGATATATGGGGCATGCATCATGGTAGTAACACATGAAAAATAGGTGTCATATATGAGAGATATAATTATTAAATATTCCTTTGAATATTGGATAAAATAGGGTGTCCAATAATGATTACGTGAACATGAAAATGGAAACAATGTAATAAAATGATTAAGAAATAATTCTTAATGAATGGTCATAAATGGGATTAAATATTATTGTGATAAGATAGAAATATTTATAGGATAGCGAAAGAGGGATATTTATGTTGTGAAAGATAAAATGGTAGAATTGGTGTTTAATGAAAAGACATGTAGATGTGGGAGTTATCTTACCCCATGTTGACCACAAACCATAGTAGGGATTGATAATGGTAGATATATAGACATTGTTACATTAATTAGAATTGTGTATTATGAATGAGTTGTTTATGGATAGAAGCGATCCTTGGTTTGTGAAAACTATGGATATGTTGAGTTATGAATTATGAAATGATAGTATGGAATTATAGATAAATGCCTCCATGGAGATGTGTCCTACATTGGAGAAACATTGATATATATATGAGAATGACCATTTAAAAGTTGGGTGGGTGTTCCCACTACTTTATATTGATAGAATAGAAGAGCATTTCTATAGGAACATTAATCATTTTATGAAAATGATGAAATGGGATCCAAGGCATGTCATGCTTATTTTTTTTAATTAGACAATAGAGTATAAATAGTAGCACTAGCCAGCGTCTTCCAAATATGGTGGACATGAGGTAGTATAGTTCTGTATAGAGACTATTCAATTGATTTCGGATAACTTAGAGACTCGTAATGATTAGAGAGTCATGATTTCAGTTTTTATTTTTTGGCTACTGGTGATGAATTCAACGGATATTATAACTTAGTCATAGAATGATACCAATGTGTAATGGAAATAATTTCTAGATAAGTTTATATAAAACTTCTATAATGATAATTTGAGACAAGAGATGGTTGCAGAGTTTATAAGCTTGGCCCATGGTACCATGTTAGTGAATGATTTTGATGGCCACTTTATTGATTTGTGACTCGTTATCCCAGTGTTGTAAAAGGATTAGGTCTCTATGGAATGGAATTTCTGAGATGAAAATAGACACAAATTAATGTCCCAGGTGAATATCATTTATTTAAATTGGTTTTAGGAGGTGGTGGCCCATTCCATTATTTCAAATGGGACCCTGAGGGGTTACATAGATTGTGGATATGTGGTTTCCATTGGATTATCTAGTGGTGTGACTTTCTATGGTATGATTCATTACATCAATAGTATTCTCCACAAAAGTGTTGTGAAGATTAGTCTAAGTAGAGGACCAATATTAAAGGGTTATGAAAAGGTGTGTTTCTATCAGTGCAGAATACCATGCTACATGTGTGGTCAGTTCCCCTAACCATCAGTTAAGTGAATAATGTACGAAATACTATGGAATGAGAAAAGGTTCAGCATAAATCCATGGATTTTAGGAACAAATGGAGGATTGAGGGTAATACAGAGTGCGTAAAGGTGGTTGGTTAAAAATATCAGGAAATAATTTACTGTTTTACGGGCCACAATAGTCTTTTGGAGGCCATGGTAGTCTAGGGAGAATGGTACAATATCATAAATTCATTGGAAAAATAATAACATAGTTCAGATTCCATGGCAGAGGGTCTGGTCACCTTCAAATAATTCATCCAGCACTGCAACATGGCAGGGCTAGACAATCGACTGTCTAAGGTAATATTCTAGTAGATTCTACACTAGTTAGTTCTTTTTCTGAAAAAATAACTTATATTTTTTTTGTATCTTCTCGCATTGTGAGTGTGTTAGCCTTGGGGTGGTACATAAATGGGGGGATTATGAAGATTAAAACACCATTTGGGGAGTAGGTGGAAATTATTTCACAATGTGAGAAATGATCCCTTGGGGTTGGTGGTCACTGGTTTTGGTGGGATCTGTTCATAATCAAAATTTCAGGATTTAATTTTATTTTTTCAGTATAAATTTTAGTGTTACACCAAGACCATTTTGATTATTATCAACAAATATTAATGTTCACTTAATAAGAGGGGAGTACTCATGTTTGCTATAGAGAATGGGATTTCTGAGCTATTTGTGTTGTACCAGTTATTTAGTATCTTGGTGAGCTCATATCCCAAGTAGTTTGTGTTAATCATGATGATGGGGACATAGAGGATCATTTCATCCCTCTAGTTGTGGATGAGTTTTAGGAAGTGTTTTGTAAAGACTTATCAGGGATTCCGCCTGTGTAAGATGTTGATATCAAAATATAGTTTCATCCCAAGGTAGAACTGATTTCTATTCATCCAAATATGATTTCATTTGTAGAACTAATGTATCATTAAATAAATTTAGAGGAACTATAGAATAAGGGGATAATTATTCTGAATATGCCACCTTGGGGATCTATATTATTGTCGGCTAAGAATCTGTATGGGTTCTTATTACTGTGTGTCAATAATCAGAAACTAAATTAGATGATGGTTATGATATAATAACCTCTTCGGTTAATAATTCTACTTTTTCAACAATTTATTGGTGAATTAGTGTTGTCTATTATTAATTTTAGATCAGGGTATCATTATTTGAGGGTGTGAACTTCTAATTCACAATATACTGTCTTTAGATGTAATTATGGGATGCATGACTTTGATTTCATTCCACTAGGATTGACCAATGAACCATCAATGTTCATGTCCCTAATGAACGTAATCATTCTCCCAGACCAAGATTTGTTCATAATATATTTTTTGGAATATATCATGGGGGAATAAAAATATCATGGTGATAATTCCAAAAATCATGAAATCATCTCATATAGAATAAGATAAAAGATTATAAACACCAATATATCCATATTTATTTTCTATATTTATAGTATTTATTTCATAGGTAACATTAACATAGAGGTAGGTGTGTTTGTGGACCTCAAGAAAGTTGAATATGTAAAATATTTGGATAATCTGAAGAATATTTTGGATATATGATGTTTACAGGGTTTAGTGGGATATTTCCATTAACTCCTCAATGAAATATTTTGTTCTAAATCACCACATTAAATATTGACCAAGAAGGGTATGAACAATGAATTGTTTGTGGAATGTGATAATTCCTTCAAGGAGTTTTCCAATCGCCTGACTACTTTGCCTATTTTGATTCTACCTGAGCTGGGTTTCTATTATGTATTATTATTTTTTATGCATCTGATGTTTGGCTATGGGTAGTGTTATTCATGATGACCAGGTCATTTCATGTGGTTCATTAAAGTTTAGGCCTCATGAATGAAGACACCCTAATCAAAATCTTGAATTATACATGGTGGTTTATTCCTGAAATTGTTAGAGACATTATTTTGTGGGAGATCTATTTTTAAGTGTATGCCGAAAAAAATCATTATATATATATATCTCTCTCTCTTCTCCCAATATGATTTTAATATTTTTCAGTGAAGTTGGGATGATTTCAGGTAGTACTTCGATTTCAAACTAGAGTGTACAATGGGAATGGGAAATATTGTTGCATAAGCTTTAATTATAATGGTTCAAAATCAACATGTACTACAATCCAATTATGAGTAGAGAACGATTAAGATGGGTTTTGAGAAGCAAGTGGAGGTTCTTGATGGATAAGTGTAGATGACCCTTTCATCCATAAAATTTGGGTCATCATTCTAAAGTAGATCAAGTATAAGAAATATGTAGATCAATTGTTCTCATCCATTAGGGAATGTCATGATGGTGGGGATCAACATTCTGGTTGGGTATTCAGTTATTATTTTATCATTTATCTTCATGGTTATGTGATTATATCTAATTGTGTGAAAAGGAGCTACTTCATGTGTTTCATGCCAAAATTAGTAAGTCCATCCTAGTTGAAACAAAATGTATCAGTAACCCTTTAGAATGTTTTACAGGAAAGGGATGAAGAATGGGATTGTGATGTTTGAATTGGTGATGTAGATCTCTAGAGTTTTTGGTGGGTGGTCTTGTATTTTAGTTAGTGTAATCGAGGTTGGTTCACACTCGGATTTTGAAATTTGGATAGATGGTTCCTAGGTCTGTGGGATCATTTGTGATTGTGGAGAAGACTATACTAGTGGGGTACGATTGGCTCCTCCATAGAAGTATAGAGGTATTAATGATGTTACTAATCTGTCTTAGATAAAAATTTATCTCCTTGTCCCATCTCATGTAATTGATGTTGACGATGTTGAGATTCAGACAGAAATGTTTTTTCAGGGTAATCTAGTTTGTACTGTAGATCATATTTGGAATGTTATGTTGGGAAGTACTGTACCATTGGTTCAAGTTTTATTTTATCTAGTTAATGTTTAGGAATAAAAATGGGAGAGGGAGATCGACATGTGGGTCTAGTGGGTGAAATATTTACATTGGGATCTCATAAATTCATTAAATCACTGTTCCAGTAAATTCATAATAATGTTGGGTAGTTGTATGATCCTGGACTTCTATTGTTAAATTAATGTTTAAAATTACATTTTTGAACATTATAACGAGTATTGATGAATTTTTTTTGAGAATATGTGTATTATCAAGGGTTTTATGGGTGTTTGAGACATGAGAGGAAAGGAAAAAAGGCAATGTAGTTTATGTTTAATGAATGAAACACCATTATAAGTAACTATGCACCATAAATATGAATGACTGGAGGAAGGGTGCATAGTTTTGATAAAACTATGCAATGGGGAATGAAAACCCATGAGGGATTGGATAGATCCATTCCTTATGGTTGTCTCATGTTTTTTAAAACTATGTGAGCTACCCTGGTAACCATGAAACCTATCCTATCTAAGAAAGTGTATGGGGCATAATTAGACCATGTTTTGGAATACATTGTGGCCAAATCGTGAAACTCATTAAAAGAGGA
This sequence comes from Viscum album, assembly GCA_963277665.1. Lineage (NCBI taxonomy): Eukaryota > Viridiplantae > Streptophyta > Magnoliopsida > Santalales > Viscaceae > Viscum > Viscum album. The sequence goes on from OY728131.1 coordinate 1,278,533,740, forward strand.
ACATTACCTTTTAATACTCATTGGGATTTATGTTTTCTACCTAATTTCTACCTTCATTTCTTTTTCGAAAACACTATTAATGAACCAAACATCCCAAGGCTTCTCAAGATTCAATATCAATCGATTCTAAGATGTTTGGAGGGTCGTAGGGTGGGGATGAAAGCTTCAGGAAAGTCTAAAACTTCTATTTCATATCATTCTTGGTTTAGGGATTATGTATTTATTTTTTTCCACATATATCCACAAAAAACCTTTTAGAGAGGATATTAGGTTGCGTACTCAGGACATGTTCACACCCAAATTATATCCAATGCTTGAGTGTGTCGTTGTATTCATAATCTAGGTAGGTGTTATTCAATTTATATCACATTGTATTTATGTTGGTTTATGTTCATTCGTGTATGGAATGGTGGTTTCTAGTAGTGATTTTGGTTCCCTTAGTGGAATTTTGAAAATTGGTTGGTTAAATAATGAATCCAAACCCTCATGATCACAATGAAATGCATTGAGGATGAATAAATAGGTTATAGACCCTACCAGGGGTTTTCCCCTCACAATAAATTTGAAGCATTGTAATTATAAGAGTGTAATTAATTTAAGATGATTTAGATCACATGGTAAATATGTGGACATGTTAGCTTGAATTGTAAAATGGATTTATTGATCTTTTTTCTATTGTTAACATGGAATACGGGGTTGTTTGTATTATTGTAAATGGAATAAATGAATTAATGTGAATGTGTTAAATGACATATGGGTTGTAATGTAATTTTTTTAAATGGACTAGGTTATGATATTTAAAATTGGATTATTGGGTAAATCATATAAATTAGAATATTTAAAGGGGAAAATGAAGAATGATTGATTATATGTTAATTAAATTTTTTATTTGAAACATGAATGTATTATTGGTTATAGTTGTGATTGATAATTTTAATATTGATTAAAGAATCATGTTCACATGGATGAGATATGTGGGGTATTGGACATGATGAACTACACACATGGGTTTTTTTAGACTAACCCTCTAAAACTCACCCCTTTATGTCATGGGTTAATGAGAGGACATGGGATATTTGCCATTAACATTTTCATTTGATGTAAAAACATAGATATATTCTCCTAGGATTATGTGATGTAATTTTTATGAAATAATTTCTCTTGTGAGAAGTATAATTTGAAATATCCCCATATGAATTATTTTTATACTGGTAGAGGAACGAGTAAAATTTATGTAAATTCATAACCCATGGAATTAAATATGAAAATGATCTAAGTGAACCACGTTAACTACTATAACATATATTTATTATATTTAGATTTGTTAATATTTAAATACTACATTATCAATTAGACTATATATTTTATATATGACTTTGGTAGTCTCCTACAAAGTATTACACACACAGTAATGAGGCCGTTGATGGGTACCGAATAATTCATTATGGTTGTAGGTCATAACAAGGTCATGTACCCCACACTAGTGATGTTTTCGACATATTAGACGCGTGGATAGAGATCTAGAATTTGTTTCAGGACCCATTTCGTGGATTAATCTTTTTATTTATTTTGGGATTCCTTCCACTTGCAATTGTATGACCCGAAAATTATATTTATTTTTGGGATGTGGTCGTGAACCCAGTTTTGGAAAATGATTAGTAGTGAATTTTTATTGGTTGTTTCCTATTCTTTCATTTATTTCATAATTGTAACCCTTGTGGTATACACTAATAAAGATGTTATAGTCTCCAAACATATTTATTCACACCCTTGAATCATATACATATTATTAGTCATTTAGGTACACACACATGAGGCCATATGGAGTGCTCGATCATTAACCTGTTTAGTTGACTCTCGGTTGGGAATGTTAAATTTTCATTAGATTACATGAAAAATGAATAAATTTTGTGTGATTTTTTACAATTGGAATCATTGGTGATGACATTTATGTGGAAATTAATTCCATCCAAAAGGAATGTGAAATTCCATGATTCCTTTAAATAACAAACTTTTAGACCTATATAATCATATATCCAAAAATTTATAATGTCCTAATAGAGATATGTTGTGTATTATGATGCATCAGGATCTTGATTGATATGTGTTCCCATGAAAAAATATCGTGTTTTTTATTATGGTTCATGGTTGTTATAGTTGAATGAAAAGAACTACCCAATAAATAAATTGGAGTTTGATAATATGTTAAATGACAAAGAGTTAGTTTCATTGTTTCTATAGTGATAAATTCATAGTTTTGATGGATTATAATACTTTTTTACTAATTTTATAAAAAGGATATTTTAATTTTAATTATCATAGTTTAATAGAGTTCAAGTTCATGTTTGACCTCGGTTTTATGTGCAAACAAGAAAAAAAGAACTCTATAGTGGATTTATAAATAATTAATTCATATACTCAATTAGTTAAATATGATTTATACTAGTGAAAAATAATGTTAATTTTAGTTGATATGCATCTATACTTCTCAAAAACATGATAATGGTGTCTTTTTATTAATTATTTACCTAGTTTATTATGTAAATGACAAGGTACGAGATTCTCACACATCTGATACATAATGCACTATTATGAGGATAGGACATAGTTTTGGGGATACCATTGAGGGAATGAAGATATATGGGAATTCAGTTTTATGTTTTAAAGAACATATTTTCATACATTTTTTTCAAGAAAATGTTGTTATATTCTACCATCATTTTAGAAGGCCTTATCACCTATGAATGTAGAAAAATTAAAATGTAAGTAAAGCATAGTTTTTGTTTGTTAGAAGGAATCAATAGTTCTTGGATCAGGATTCTAAATAAATCTTATGTTAACAGTTCTAGGTAGAGAATCAATTACTTGTTGTTATATTAATAAATTACTTATTCCTATGTGGAAATAAGAATAGATAGAAATGAAACATTAAATTATTCATCCAATGATGGTTTAGAAAAACAATTACATTTGGGTGAGAGTGGATCATCACCCAATGTATCCTAACATTATCACAATTCATTAAATTAATACGGTGGAATATTATTTCAAAACCAAAAGTCATGACATTTTTAAGATGGAAAATATATCATTTTTGATTTTATCAGATAGAGAACTTGGGTTTACGAGATGTTTTATCAAATTGGAACAGAAATCCAACGGAACAATGTTTTCATTAAGTATTGATTACCATACTCATATATATTAAAAGTCATATAGGAAACAAATGATGGATGATATTCTTAGGGATTGTGTATTGTATTTTGGTTGATATTAAAATGAGGATGCATTTTTACTGATGTTACCATACAATAAAAAGTATTATAAATCATCACATATGGATCATTTTGTATCATTGTTTGGTAATCCTTGTCAATATAAAAAATTTTGTGTGGATAATATCAAGACTTAAATAATAAGAATTAGGATTATGTGAGATACAATAGATAATACTTGGTTGATCAGAAAAGGACTGGAGAGGACTCTCAGTCATATAATATTTTATATCTATCCTAATTGGGGGTTGTAGTTATTTAAGGTGGGTATTCATGTGTTCATTGGAATATCTCCAACGCTTGGGAATTAGCGTTCAAGTAATTAGGGGATGTTGTCTTATCATTACAGAGGTTGTTTTGAGATAGTTTAATGATTTGGTGACGAAAAATTTTAATTTCCATCACTACTATGGTTTAGTTTATTGCACATTTTGATTCATATATCTTAGTTAAAAAGAACTAACATGCCCTCAAAAAGGTTATTTTCTGGGATCACATTGACATATATCAGGATTATATGATAATTAATTTATTTTTTTTGATTTTGGATATTCAAGATATGATATATTACGGAATAAGAATCATTATAATGAATGTTTCAGGGATACATTGTTTGATTTAGGATTTAACCTGGGTGTGTGAAAGGGAAATGATGGACAAGTTTCTTGAACTCCGCCAGGATGATAGGAAATTTTTAATTTTTGTTCGTGGAAAGGAAAATGTTGGGTAGAATTTACCACTCTTAGTTTTAGTTATAGGGACCATTATTCTTTTATTTTGATTATATATAATGTTTGGGTTGTGTTTTGAGAGATTCTGATGGGATTTGGCATATTTTGAAGGATTTTATATGGGTGGAAGATATATGAATGATCTATGTAATCCAAGAACTATTTCAAGTAAACATTAATGTGAATATAGTGGTAATTAGGCCAGAACATTGTTGGTGAATCGTTTGGCCAGACCATCAATGTATATTTGAGACATTTTTCAACATGAAATTGAATAAAGACGGTAGATGGTTCATGTATTCTCTATCTACATGATACATCCATGATATTGGTTATCTTATGATAGTATTATCATTTGGTTGGATCATTTTTTTACAAATTGTGTGGAAAAATATTGTAGTACACTTTTGGAACACATATAAATATGGATATAAAATTTTTTCAGTCTTAAATCATACATTAATTACTTAATAACTAAATGGATTTAATTTTGTTATCTATATAGTATTTTAATGTGATACCATATTATCAAAAAGTTATTTGTAGTAGAATCAAGGTTTATTGGATAAATAGATTCATTATTAACTCATTATTCATCATACATCATTTTAGATCTAGTATTTATACCTCTCTTTGAACCATACATATAATCTTTTATTGATAGATCTATGTCCCGTTCTATCAATATTAATGAGAAATTATTTATTTTATTTAAGGGAGATAGATATATACCAAGATCTAAAAAATGGTACTTCCATTCATTTTTATGGCCATGAATTGTGAGGTAGGTCAATTCGCTGTTATCTCAACAAGACATAGAAAATGGATGACCATTTTTTATTAAATAATTTTTTAATTCATTTTTCAAATCCTTGTGTTAATATTAATGCAAAACCATTTTGGTTATGGATTTGGATCATGAAATAATTAGATGGTTTTTTTAAAAAACCACATTTTTTAAATAAAAAAAATATTAAAATTATGATATTTGTTTTGATTCATTTAATGTGTCTGATTAAAATTTAAAAATTATTAAACGTTATTATGTTGAATAGTTTGTAATATAATTGAGAATAAAATGTTTGAGTAAGTTTATTTATATTGGCTGTGACCATTTTTGAATGGTCATGTTCTATTTAGACACCTTATATTTTTCCAATTATTAAGACTTCGAGGATCAATGGGAGACAAATCATCTATTTGAAATATTCACATGTTCATGAATGGTGAGTTTATGGATACATGGAAATATGTATTTCCAATTATGCAACATAGTATTTTATATCATAGAACTTTTTATTTTCCCTAGATTTTTTTAATTTTATAAATACTAAATTTTAAATAAAATTATGTTTTAAATATATCATGATAATTTTTTTACCATGTGTGGAAAAATGATATTTAATTTCTTAAATGATAATTATTTTAGACTCACCACCTAATTGTTAACATTTTTTTTGTATGTGGAATCTATCAGTACACTTGTAAAGGACTTCTTTTCTTTTTCATTAGTGATTCTAGTTGATACTATTGTTATAGATTATGAAGTTTTATTATGAAGTTTGTTCAGATATTACTTGGGAACATTTCATTTAATTATCTTAGATCTTGGTCCTTGATTTAATATTCTAGATAATATCCTTTTATTCTTATAATAAGGTATTTGTAAATTTTTCTGAAATGTTTTGTTTTTGACATTTTTACTCATCTATCACTTAATGGTTTGGATTTTTATTGTTATATTGGTTTGGTTTTTTTCTCATTAAATGCTATGTCATACACCAAATGTACATGATTGTATTTTTATTTATTCCCATCCTTTGGTGTATTGAGGATGTAAACTATGGAATTTTAGCACCAACACTTATTATCTGGGTAATGATGATTCATATGATGTTACATTGACCATGAAAAAAAAAATTCATCACTGTACTATGTATCTAGTTTTTTCTACTTCACAACACATAAAAAATAATATTATTCCTAATTTTATGAAAACATTTTGGTGGTGTTCTTTATAACATTCAAAAACAATAAAATTTTATAAAAACACTAGGAACACATTAATACATGTTCGATATAATTTATATTGATTGTGGTAAATAAATCAATTAAGCTTTGGCGTCCATTGATCTCTTCTTCTTTATGAAAAAAGGCACATCAAATTAAAATTAAGAAAATAGAGTAGAAAAGAATAATGTGATCCTTTTTATTGAATAAAAAAACTAGGTCACCTGAATTATGATAAATTGAATAAAAGTAGTCCCTAACATAAGCATTAAGACATGCGTCACCATTTATGAAATATCGAAATTTATCCAACTACCTTTATAAAATGGTATTTCAAACACATAAAACATGAAACATACAAACATTAATATTATACCTCTATCAATAATTTCCACCCTATGAGATTATCAAAAAAGAAAATTCAAAGAAAGAGAGTTAGAGAGAAATGATAATACAATAGAAAAAATATTTTCAATAAATATTTCAGAAAGAAACACATGTTACTCCCCAATTTTAAATTTAATTTATATAAGGAAATATGGAATCAAAAACATTCATGATTCAATAATTTTTTTTATAAAATTATGATAATTGATCTTTATAAATAATATAATATAATCCGATAATAATAATTTTAATAGGATAGGAATAAATCCTCCTTTAAAAAGATTCAAAATTAAAAACAAGTATTTTTGAACCTTGTATACTGATTTTAATCGAATTAAGAAGATATATTAAATGAATAATTATGAACATTATATAAGATATACATTTTAACACATTAATTTAGAACATAAAAAAATATAGAATATTTTTGACCATAAAATAGATTATTACAACTTACATGACTAAGAAAATGTATAAATGGACTATATAATTAAAATTACCACATGATAAAAAACATAAAGGGTTGGACAATAATGAAATTAGTGATGATTTTGATTGAAAAATGTAGATAAAATAGTTGTGATCATTTCAATAAGAAAATATTATTTGATAGAAAATCAATATTATAGATTAATTTTGCAAGAAAAATTTATAAATGGAATATAATATAATTATAAAATAGATATGGACCCCTGAAATTATAAAAACATTTTGGAAAATGGAAATTGTCCTGAGGAAATTCTATAGGGAAATTTTAAATTAAATAGGAAAATTTAAAAGTTAGAAATTTTTTCTTGGAAAGATATATCTCCACCATTAAGAAATCATGGAAATGACAAATTGGATATTTTAAAATTTTAATCAAGAAAGCACTGTACTAAACCTAATAAATAAAAAATTCCATGATGTTAAAAATTGTAGTAAAAATGATTCTTTAAAATGGAAAAAGGAATTCTCCTTGCATGTATCATACAAAATGTAGCTCAAAGATGAAATAGATGATCATTTCATTATAGTGTTACAAAATAATTTTGTTATTTAGAATACACTATTTTATATATCAATGAGTTCACATAAACAAATTTAAAATAAATCATTTGAATAATCCATTTGGTACCCATGGTGGTCTAGAAATGTTACAATAATATTCTTTGAGCCCAGCATCATATTTCAGTTAATATTTATGGATATGTAAATATGTAGGGAACCAAATTTTCATATATTTTTGAGATGGTGAGGATGTATTATAGATAAATTTATGGTTATAAATCAATCTTTTTTCAATAACATTCATTTATTTAATGTCCATATTTATGATAATATTTAAAAAATTTACATTGAGAAACACGTTTCATAAAATTATATGTTTTTAATATGTTAAATTATCATTTAAAAATGAATGCGTGATTAATTATTATAATACATAGATAAACGAGTATCATATTAATTTTCCGAACACCCTAGATTTACTATAAATGATATATTTTGAGATCCAGGAATTCAATTCTGTAAACATAAAACATTAGGTTGATTTTTAAATATTTAAACAGACCCATCATATAATTTTTTTTAAAATTACTTTTCAATACGTATGTTTGTATTTTATTATAAAGATTCATATATTTTTAAATAACATTGTCATTTAAATTTTCCAATTTTTATCATTTTCAAAAGATAAAAAAGAAGTAACAAAATAAGTGGATGATGATAAATGATATAGAGGGTGAGAACTGACATCTCACCTACATTGAGATGATCCTTGAGATATTTTTTTGTTGAGTTTCTAATTTTATAAGTTGTAATATATACCCAACTATCACTCTGAGTTCGTACATTTAGAAATTTTTTACCTAGTTTTATTTATTTAGATATTATTTTCATGGGATAATCTAACTTGAATTTTCCCTCATTTTTCACAATATTAGTATACATCTAGAAAAGAAATTTGATATTTATTTGTATCTAATTAGAAATAATTGATAATTTCGTATCTATTATAATATATTAATTATTCTGATCATGAATTTAATCTCAAATTACATATTAGAGTATATTTTAGAAGAATCATGATCCATGATTGATTTTAAATAACGATTGTTCATGGTTTCATGGATTTAAAATAATCATTATACTCTAGAAATTGTATCTTTATCTCAATGTTAAAGATAGATCCAATGTTCTATTCATCAATCATATTATTGATGTATTTATATTCTTGGATCACTATCACTTTGGTATCTGAAGAACATTTCAATCCCCCTAGTATTTTCTTAACTGATGTTTCTATTAAATTTAATTTATCACTATTATTTCAAAAAGTATATATATTACAATACTGAGTAAATATGGTGGTAATATGTACATTCAAGTTCATTGATAAATATACAAAAACAATCTAGAAATATATACTCTAATTTCTTTAATTATATTTGTGCCTTTGTGTGTGACTTCTATGAGTTTCTAGATATCATTAGCTGATTCGAATGAATATATTCTATATAATTAATTTTGATATAGAAATAAAAAAAAGGAATTCATATCTCTTCCTTCATGTTTAAATTTTTTAATTTCATCTGATGTCTAATAATATTTTTATTCTATTCTAGTGGTATAACCAAACATAACTATCTTACAAATATGATAACAAATATCTTTATGAAAAATATTCATGTGAGTATTTCTTAAATGAAAAATATTTACCATAAATTAATTGATAATTCATATAATAATATGATGTTATTCTAAAATCATTCATTAAATTACATAAAAAATTTTTGTATCAAAAATAATTTTCAAAATAAGAAAATTTTGAAATATAAATAATGGATTTTGATGCTTCCATATGTTGGTATAATTTCAAAGTATACATTCCAAAATAATTTTACAAATATGTTTAAATGTTGAATTTTAATGAAAATATTAGTCATAAAAAATATATGGAATGATGGTCAGGTTAATTACCTTCTTAATTTAATGTCGATAAATAATTTGATGCAATTGATGATATGATAACATAAGAGAGAAATTGATGTAATAAATGTACTATATATCATAATTCATAACATGCAAATAACATTATGTCCTTATAGAATTATAAATTTGAAACATAAAAGGAAATATGATATTAGGTAATTATGTTCGAAAATCGTACCTATAGGTAACACTACATCTCTTCCACGTAAGAACAATTGTGAGGTAAACTATAATAAACTCGTTGACTATAATAGGAATAATGATACCAAGAAACAATTTTTAAATTAATTTTTATAATCCAAACACAATTTATTTTGATGGAATATCAGTAACCTCATTCCATTTTGTTGCATAGAAAATCACAAAGAAAAAACACCTGACATTAATAATGAACTAAGAACCAAATAAATTTTGAGAGAAGAAAAATAGATTATGTGAATAACTGAAATTCCATTATAATGAATATAAATCACACTCTCTTAAATATTTATTTTAATATAAAATAGATATTTAAATAAGGAAAATAATTGAGATCCAATGGGATTTATAAATAGGATCTAAAAGAGGGGAGATAATGAGGCACAAAATAATGAAGGAGAATACTGGTGGTAGTTTTTATGAAGTTGTTGATGAAAAAACCAATCATGAATCAATTATTTGATCCCATATGATGAAAGATTTGTATACCCTTGAATGGATACTATTTATTAATAGTTCACTTGGGATATCATGATATTATTTTATATAAATTAATCTTCAATATCATTTTGATATTGGAACATTAATTCAGTTTAATATTGGATGTCGAAATGAGGAAGCATTTATCTCATTATATAAACTCCATAGGGTTATTGGGTCCAATAAATTGAGGAATTCCATTTAATATAAGAAATTATCATATATTACCAATTTAAATGTACCATAACACATGTAATTTCTATTACGTTGGATACATGGAATCCTCTATAGAGTATTTTATTTGGTTTCTAGAAATATATTATTCAAGAGATCAACCACTAGAAAGAAAGTGCACCTCCAATGGCAAGTTGGTGGACACCTCTTGGTTATGAGGGGTCATCCCCTACCAAAAAATATCCCGTGTAAATACCTGAGGCAACTAGTGATTCATGCAATAGAAAATATTATAAAAAATACTATTCTCAGTACAATGAATCCAAATTTAGGAAAGATGACTTCCTATATTTTATCTTATATATAATAAAATAATATAGAATTATTTCCAAAATAAAACATGATAGAATCTAAATTGACTGTTTTAGATCAATTGAAAAAAATATTCTTTAGGAATTAATATAATCTACAATGAAAATATTCTAAGAAACACGCTTTCCCAAAGCATGGTCACACATAAATTTTATCATATAATTAAAACCAATAAAAACCACTTACAAAATAGCATCTCATCTTATATTACATGTTATGATTCCCCCATAAATTCCAAATTAATTACTAAAAAAAATTCACACCCAAAATCTCCCAAAAAACCATCAATATTTAAGGATAAAATGGAAGGGTTGGAATAATTATAGATATATCCAATGATACTTATAGAACATGTTATTTTTATCAATTTCCAACAATTACTACATGAAACACCTAAGTCCCATTAATTATATTAATGAGACAGAATAAAAAATCTCTAGAATTTTCAACTAATGTATTCATGAATAAAACCTATATTTTCTCTTGATCATGGAATTTGAAAGCTATAATTTTTAATCTCAATATATTTGCAATCCAAAAATTAACATCATAAATTTTGATATAATATATTTTATCAATATAACGATATAAGTTATAACACTACATTTTAGAGGACAATTGATGAACTATAATGTTTTAAATATCAATATCATACCTACGCTTAGTTCACAAGACCAAAGATAATACATTCATTGTTTACCTAGTAATGATATACAAAAAAATACATTAAAATATTAATTTATTATATTAAACAATCCGTTCACGAACACATATATAAATTCCAATTGTGAAATGTGACATATAGGTATAATTTTGAATGTGTTCCATGCTTATGAATATAACTAGAAAAAATATAAAAATATTTTATCATTTAAAATGGAAACCATATATTCTATAAAATAATTCATTCTTTATAAATCTAATAGATTAGTTTTTTAGGGACTGTATACATAATAAACTTATTTAATCAATGATATTAAATTTCAAACAAAAAAATCCCCAATAGTAGATTTTAAAAACATATCCATCATAATTCCTTTTTTAATAACGTGAAGAAAATTGAATCAATATAATTGGAGAACTCATATGATCTATAAGTGTAAACATGAGAGTTATTAATCAAGGAATATATGAAAGAATTAGAATAGAATATGGGTGTGATAATGATTATAATATTCAATGTTCATACCCAATAATTCATAAATTAAAAATCAAGGGCCATGAAAAAAATCCTTAAAATTTAAAATAACATCAGTCATAAGAGTGATGAGTCATAATTAATCATCCATGATACATGATACCATTTCAGAAGCATAAAAATATTTCATTGAAATTTTATCACAAACAGAATCATATAATTTCATTTCAATTGTAATGGCTCATAAGTAAGACCACTAAATTTTTTGAATGAAGTCCTACAATGGATTTGGTTCACTCCCCAACTGCTTTTATACTTCTATAATATGTTCACTCCCCATCAAGTTTTATAATATCATATGATAAAAAATTCAATACAAAATTTAGAGGGATTATTTAAAAATCTATATCAACACATAATTAAATAAATACATATGTGTACCACAAGACCATAAATAAAATTCTTCAATTCATCAGAATATACCCATAAAAAAGGAATGGGTTTCATTATTATTTTAAAATTACATATTTATAATCCTTATAGGTAAAGAACATGGGTTTCATCATTACATTCTATCACTAGTGAATCTTAAGAAACATTAATGGATATAAACATATAAGAAAAATCCCATTTAATGAATATTCAAGCCTAGCTCTAAAAAAATAGAGGATATTCTTTTTAATTCAAAATAAATTTAATAATAAATTCACTAAATATTGAGAAAAATGATTTCATAAAAAAAAATAATAGAATAATATAAATAAAGCTTCAAGGAATATAATATTTAGAACATCAAGAATTTATTTTCATTTAGTCAAAGTTAAATCAATGATTCATATTAGAATATCTATAAAATGTTATAAATATAACAGTCATAAAAATATTTATTATTTTTTAAATTTAATTTTAAAATAATTTCAAATATTATTTAAAATGAAATTAAATATTAATTAGATCATTGAAAATATAATTCTTGATTATATATTAATTTAATGTATATGTAATAAAATTTTATCCGTCAATAGTGGAAAGAAGGTCAAATTTGTATAATATTAAATTATAAAATGTTTTATGTAACAAATAGAGGATAATGAAAATAAAATATGAAAAGCTTATAAATAATCATATGAGAATAAAATAAATTGGGTTATCAAATAAAATTTTCATAAATATTTCATCAATATAATTCAATCATAAAAATTATTTATTGAATTTGTGACATAACAAAAATCAATAACATATGTCTTAACATTCTTCAAAATAGTTTGGATGATCCTATACAACAAATTTAAATTTATTAAAAATTTGAAATAGAAATACATTATTTCTTATTCTAAAATATTAAATTCCCTTATAATTTATATTCTCATATTTATTAAAAAAATTTCATTAAAATTGACATAATTTATTTTAATGGTTTTGCTTCCAATTTATGTTTCATTTTGAATGTTTTAGTCCATGATCTAGATCATTATTTTTCAATCATCAAAATAAAAATCATGTTATAACTATCATATTTAATAAATTATAAGTTTGTTATGATAAATGAAGTAATAAATTCCTATTTATTATGGTTTTCATGTATGACTAAGTAATGAAACCAATTTATAATAGATTGGATGAATGATAAATATTCAATTACTGGTCATTATATAATCATAATAATGTAGGCTCTTTTAAATGGTTAGGGTAATAAACAAGATATTTTTATTGGGTTTGAATGATCATGAGGGGTAAAATATTTCAAATAATTGATGGGATTGTGTTCCATTTTATAACTGAGGAGGGTCTAACTATTGTAAATTCTTAAAACATTAATAGGTACAATTGTCATATTCAAGTGAAAGTGGGACCACAAAATCTAAAATTAGAATATAATATATGGGTTTATTTAAATCAACCAATAAAATAACATTTAGATATGTTTTAAAGATATTAAATTACTTATGATAAGTTTTATCACACCCATTAGTAAATATAAACATTATTTTAATGACATTGATTTCCCATGTTTACTATTCATAATAATAAAAATTCACATATGATTATAAAAAAAATTATTGTTGATGAATAAAAATATTGAGAAAAATGTATTAAATAAATTCCTATTTTTGAATGAAATTAATTTAAATATAATAATATTAAAAAGACATGAAAATAATCTTGAAAAGACACATATTTTGAGCATGATAATTAATTAAATAAAATTACATTTCAATTGAAAAACATTATATGAGTGTTAATAAACGTTAATTAATATATTATCAATAAATTATATTGAAACCTATCATTCATAGGTATTATTTTAGTTTATTATGATAAAAATTGTCAGGTAAATAAAATTATTATTTAGAAAAATGCCAGTTTTCACGTTCATATTCAATTATTTAGCTTTCTGAAAAATTGATATCTAATGAATTAATTTTATAAAATTTTATGAAATTAATTTTTCATTGTATTTATACTAAAATTTAGTTTTCTCATTAAACTATTAATAAAGAATTATTCAAAAAAATTAATTATGAATAATGCTATATGAATTATAAATAATTAAAAAAATATATATTTAAATTAAATACCATTCAATTCAATTAATTTTAAAATATCTAAAAATTAATCTATCATGTTTTTTAGCTATTTGAATGAAATAAAATCTATATACATACTAAAGATGGATTTTTTTCAACATACGTGTCACCACCACAACCATCCACATCACCCCTCCCCCTTTCCTTTACTTTGTTCCGACCCACAATCCTATCCAACACTCGGGATTTTACTCTGCATGGATTAGGGTTCCAGAAGAATTCTAGAGCATTCTCCAACTACGCCAGCTCTGCCTACGCTTGCTCCGCCTCCGCCCGCTCCGCCTCCCCCTAATACTCCTCCAACGGTTCATCCTCATTCGCCCTCAACCTGTTATGCCTACGCCTCCTCCAATTTGGTATCTAGGGTTCATGGCCTTGATACCCTTCCACTATTCCTACAGTTTCCACATATCACCTACATTTTCCTCCTCCATATTTCTATCCTCTTCGACTTCAGTTCCTCCTAGAGATTCCTCTCATCTTGTCAAACACTTTCTCGTATAGAAATGCCAAGGTTGTGCTCCAACTAAGTCCGTTCGAGGGAATACTTCATCCATTTCAATGTAATATCATTCCAATACCTCGAAACCCTTATGAATCTCAATTTCCATCAGTACATCCTATGGTAACCACTATATTTTTTCAATTGTATCCTCCACGCCCTGCAAACCGTTCAGAAATTTTTTCACAGAAGTCCAACTCATGAATATGCACTATCCTTCTATTTCTACTAAATATTTTCGGCTTACGTGCTGCTGTCGCAAACACCATTTCCTGATTCTCTTCAGCTTCTCTGTCACATCCACTATCCATCAATATAATATTCTTCTATTCCTTAAAATAAATTGTGATGGGTCATTCCACATACTGTAAATTGTTCTTCTAGACTTGTCTATATTTTATATTTTATGACTTTTTTACATTTTTCCCAAATATGTTTTATTTGCCTCTAGTTATTCATTCATACATTAAACATAAACACTATTATGAAAAATTTATTCACAGTCTCTGTCTCATAGGTGAATTTTCAGATGCCTATATTGTTTTTGAAGAAAAAAAAGTTATGGAATACCACCCAAATGTTTATAGCTATAGAATTTTTATTGAATGATTTTTTCAAACCAGGGATCTTGAGAAATATATGTGATTAATTATAGATAATAGTTCATAGCAGCAGTTCCTTTTATCTTGATTCATATTCTACCAAATTCGATGTTATACATGATTTTTACATTGTTTTTATGTTTCATGATAATTGTAATGGTTCCCAATGAGATTATGGGAGAGGTTTCGAATCTCCAGGTAGATGATATTAAGCCTGATTACCAATGAATGTATAACTGACGGGACAGATAAATTTCCAATTCCATTTCAATACATGCAGCTTCTTGAGATCTACTCATATCAAGATTATAAAGGTACCATTCTTTCTTCTAAATTCATTTAATAACTCTGAAATTATTTCGTTAGAGGAAAAAAGTGGCATATATGAAATGAAACTGTTATATATGATATAACAAGTATTTATAATTTTACTTTCAAAAATTTATTTTATATTCGTCTTTTGATTTATTTACATTAATCTTATTCTCATTCTATAGAACTATTTTTTATTTTGTCAATGAGAAATGATGTTTATCATATAAGTGGAATATATGTGAAATGTAAATTCAATCAGCCATAAATCCTACCATCCATCATAGGTAAAAGATGACCAATATTTCTTGTTCTCCATGGAAAGTGATTGATTACCAGAGAAATTTTATATTATTTTTAAATTCATACTATAATTCATAATTATTTTGTAACATGTTGTAGAATTAATGGAAATATTTCGTTTTTTTGGGTTTTGATGTGTTAAATATATTGATTTTTGGAATTTTTTACTTCTTCCCCCACAATTCCATTGATGAAATTGCGACGGGTCATTCCACATATTGTAAAATGTTCTTTCATACTTTTATATACTTTAAATTTTATGAACTTTTTACATATGTACCCACTATTTTTTATCTATCTCCGGTAATTCATTCTTCCATTGAAGAAAAACTATATTTTAAAGTAGTTATTTATGGTATGTGTCTCATAGGTGAATTTTCTAATGCGTTTATTATTATCAAAAGAAAGAAATGTTATGGAATACCCACCAAATTTTTATATGTATAGAATTTCTATTGAAGGGATTTTCCAAACCGGGGATCTTGAGAATGGTATGCGCTTAATTTCATATAATAGTTCAGATTAGTGGGTCAATTTATTTTTATGAATGTTCTACCTAATTCGATATTATCCATGATTTGTACATTTTCTGTATGTTGCATGATAATTTTAATTGTTAGAAATCTGTTTATGAAATAGGTTTTGAATCTCAAAGTATATGATATTTCTTCTTGATTACCAAATTATAACTGAAGTGATTGATAAATATGGAATTCCTTTTCAAAAAAAGATTCATTTTTTAAACTACATACTCCTTCTTTAGATGTACTCATCACAAGGTTATATAAAATGATACTGTTATAAAATATAGAAAACATATTTATAATTTTCCATTCAATCGTTTAATTAATATTCTTCTTTTGATTTATTTATAATAATTTTATTTTCATTATGCACCACTATTTTTTCTATTGTCATGGAGAAATGTTTCTAATTATATTAGTGGAATATACTTGAAATGAAAATTCAATAAGCCTTCAATCCTATCATCCATCATAATAACAATATGTCCTATATTTGTTGTTCCTAAAGGAAAGTGACCGATTACATGAGAAATTTTAAATCATGTGTAAATTCATACAATAATTCATGATGCATTTGTTATATGATGTTTAATTACTAGATTTTTTTTCCTTTTTTGGGTTTTCGCAGTGTTAATTCTATTGATTTTAGGAAATGAGTTCACATCTAAGAACATTTTTTCAGATAGGAAAGTTACAGTTCAACTTTAGGAGATCTACTCATCTCATGGTTATAATGGTACCGTCCATCATTCTAAATATATTTCATGACAAAAAATTTATTTTATTAGAAGAAAAAATGTGTCATATATGAAATGAAAATATTCTTTAAGATAGAAAAAATAAATTTAATTTTCCTTTTAAAAATTTATTTATATTATTATTTTTATTTATTAACATTAATATTATTCTCATTATGCAGTATTGTTTTTTCTGTTTTCAATGAGTAATGATGTTGATCATATCAGTGGAATAGATGGGAAGTGTAAATTCAATCATCCTTCAATCCTATAATCCATCACAGTTAGAGGTTGTGCAATATTTTTTGTTCCTAAAGGCAAGTGAAAGATTACCAATGAAATTTTAAATTATGTGTAAATGAATACTATAATTATTGATTTGATTGTTTTATGATGTAGAAATGTTGGATATTTTTCCATTTCAGAGATTTTGATGTGTTAATTTAATTTATATTAGTAAATGTGATCGCTTTGAAGAACAATTTTTTTGATGGTAATGTGATGGTTCAGTTGGAGTTAGTACCTGGAAACCCTTCACTACTTTATATGTAAGCCTAATAAATTTTACAAACTGATTTTCTATTCGATATTTTAATCTCTAAATGTGTTGGATATAATATTGTTCATGTTTGGGAAATTGGGATTTCTCCTTACATTGTTGTTTGAATCCATGACTAGTACTGTTATCTTTTAATGTATTCTTTTCATTGTTGGATGAAGATAACATCATGTTTCACTTAATCTTATTCTCATTATGCAGTACTGTTTTTTATAATGTCAATGTGGAATGATATTGATCATATCGGTGGAATAGATGTGGAATGAAAATTCAATGAGCCATAATCATTCCATCCATCATAGGTACATGATGACCTATATTTATTGTTCCTTAAGGCAGGTGACTGATTACCAGAGAAATTTTAAATTATGTGTAAATGCATAATATAATTCATGATTCGTTTGTTATACGATGTAGATTTTCTTGATATTTTTCCTTTTTTGGGGTTTTTCTATGTTAATTCTTTTGATTTTAGGAAATGAGTTCACATCGAAGAACATGTTTTCGTATGGGAAAGTGATGGTTCAGCTTCTTGAGATCTACTCATCTCATGGTTATAAAGGTATCATCCTTTCTTCTAATTTCATTTCAAGACTCCCAAATTCTATAATTAGTGGAAAAAAGTGGCATATATGAACTGAAACGGTTATGTAAGATAGAGAATAGATTTATAATTTTTCTTTCAATAATTTTATGTATATTATTCATTTGATTTATTTAAATTTATCATATTCTCATTCTACACTACTTTTTTGTTGTTGTCAATGAGTAAAGATGTTGATCAAACCAGTGGAATAGATGAGAAATGTAAATTCAATCAGCCTTCAACCCTTCAACCCATCACTGGTATATGTTGACTTATATTTTCTGTTCCAAAAGGAAAGTGACTGATTACTAAATAAATATGAAATTCTATGTAAATGCATAATATAGTTTTTGATTCGTTTGTGGTATGATGTATACTTACGGGATCTTTTTACTTTTTTGGGTTTTTGATGTGTTAATTTGATTGATTTCAGGAAATGAGTTTACATTGAAGAACACGTTTTTGGATGGTAAACTGATGTTTAATTTGGATTTAGGACCTGTAAACACTTCACTACATTGATTTCATGTTTTTATGAGACTCTAGTGAGAATCCTAGACTTATTGGATCGTTTTCCTTTTTTCTGTTGTCAATGAATATCATCTGATATGCATTATTTAGTATTATATTCATTTTAGGACATTCCTCATTCTTCTTAGTATGGGATGCAATATTTAGGTGTAAAATAATATTCATTAATTTTTTATTTTTCATCTATTCTTCAATTTTCATCCAATCTAATTAAAATCAAAAGTTGATACTCGATGATAATTCCACTTTTTAACTATAATATGTGGTTTGAACCATTACACTGAGGTTTGGTGATTTGTTAATCTAGACAACACTATTTTTCCAACCAAATGATCTAGTGAAGCCTTTAATTTGAATTAATTAATGTAATTAAATGTAATACAATGTTTTTTATTCCCATTATTTTCCCTGTGTAATTTATAGGCTATTGAAAAACCTAGCCCACCCATGGTGTGCTCCTTTTACCTTCTTCATTTTTTAAATCTCACATGGGGTGTGTTTTAAACGATTCATATTTAGAAAATTCATTCTAATAAAAAAATTTAATTCAATTGATATATTAGGATATGTACTACCTCTTTTTCCATGTTATACATAATGTTTACCTGTTTCGTGGTTTAAATGAGATATAATATTTTAGTTGGTATAACCGTAGAAATAAATTCTGATGAATTTAATTATTAACTTTTATGATTTAAAAGATAGATGATTCCTTTTTTTGAAATCCTTTGATCATGATTCCATTAGAACCCATAGATTTTTCTCTTCTAGGACTTGAATGTGGGAGTAGATTACATGAGTAGATATTTATCCATGGGTCCTAATTCCCTTGTATTTCATGGGAATTTCTACCATATGGATCTAATTTTGATTGTGCTCATATTGGACATGGTCATTAGACATGCTCGTTGGATCATATATCAAGCCATACTGAGTTTCCATCCAGATGATTCTAGGACCCAAAGTGGCAGATTTTGTCTACTAAACCATGCATCTGGACCATTGTTGCATTATATATAGATTATATGGCTCTATTATATTATTTTGTAAAGTATTGATTTTACATATTTTTTGTGGATATTCTGACACATCTGGTTATATTTTGTGGTTGTTCCTATATAGTATGTAGAATATACATCAATGTCCTGGGTGACATGATTTGTATAGATGTGAAGATATGCCATTTTTGTTATTTATGTTCTCTTTTTATATTCCTAATTATAGGATCTAAACCCAAGTACAATAGCTTCAATATTTACTTAATGTTTTTTTAGTTTGGTCATAATTCAATTTACATCCATCATTTGCACATAATATACTATAGTTGATGTCAATGGCAAAAAATCAGTGAACAATTCCAGTGTTGGGGTCTCGATTCTACATGGTGATTGGGTGGAGTCACACTAAAATTTGGGGAAATACAAAATAGTTGAAGAAGGGATCATTTGTCGTATCTTGGAGAATTAGATATTTTATTTTTATTTGATCTATTATTTATTTTTTATTTCATTTCATGTGTGTTTACATGAATTTATTTTTATTTGGTTAGTATTTCCATTTTCTATTTTGTCAATATTATATTTTAGTGATGTATTATGTATTTACTATACAATATTATTTTTTGTGTTTAAATCATTTATATTATAGGTTATTCGTTTAGTATTTCATTTGAGGATTGTATGGCCTCAACTCCACCTTCATCTTTCATTTCATCTCTGTCTTTGATACCCGCCTCTCCCTTTCCATCATGTTCCATATCTTCTAACATTAGTATTTACTCCATTTCCATTTGTCACATTTAGTCCACTAACCTCATCATCATCATTTTATTTTAAGCATTATATTAACTATTTTTTTGAATGATGTAGAACCACATGATTTGAAAAAAAATTGATTGTCCCGTGCATTTCCACAGGCATAGTACTAGTTAATTAAAATATTAAATAGAAATGTATTCTAAAATATTATAGTTTCATATTCACCCATAGTAATAAATTATCCCTAGTTATTAATTCAATTCGATTAAACAAATATGTATAAATATATAACCAAATATCATATGATTACCTTTTGATTATCTTCAATTTTCTATTCATCCATGGAACCTTAACAAATTTGGTATCATTATTACACATAATTAAATCTCTGATATCCATGAGTTCTATTGGTTTCTACACATAATAAAATTATCATCCACTAGTTTTCCATTTGCGTTTAGTACATGTAGATAATTTGATATGTGATATCTGAAGATATATGTATGGAACCCATCATGATATTTAGAATGTATTATTAGAAAATAGAAGTTAAAACATACCATCATGATATGGTCATGTATGTTATTTTGAATTTTATATTGAGGTCATAACATTCTCTCTATTTTAAATATCAAGACATTATTCCAAAGAGATGTATATATGAACAATTTATTAGTATAATTGAATAGTAAATATCCTTGGGGTTTTTGAGTATAACTTTTATTTTGACTCTGAGGTTTTCTATTGTGTCATGTAATTTTTATAATAACGTCTTCAAATTATTTAGTTAAATTATGCATATATGATTTCCATTCATCAATATTTTCTATGTGTGTTTGACTTCCATTATCTTTTCTATATTAGGATTTAGGAAGAGATATATTAATATTATAGTGAAATAAAAGTTTTTATGCATATTAAATAGTAGAAAAGTGTTTATCTCAACATCCTTTGAGTTTTATAGAAAATTATCTCTCTATATGATCTGGGGTTTTACTGGTATTCTCTAACAGGCCATCTATCTAATGAATAAATGTAGAGTTATAATTTATCATTATATTTTATCTCATACTGAATACATCTGTTGAATGATGATGTAATATGATACCCCAATATTTTTTTGAGTGTGTCCTCTTAAATGAATTCAGTTCATTTGAAAGCTTATATTAAAAAATAAAATATTTCAAATGTATTAATCATATCAAATCATATATTGAAAACATTGTAAAATCTATTAATTAATAAAAAATTAAATTACTACTTTTTTCTAGAAATTACGAACATATACTAATTAAATAGTATCTCGACCTTTGGAATAGTAATATCACCCATAGGAATAGTAGATGGACAAATATAGTAGTACCCTAACCTATGAATGCATAAATAAAATTTTAATATTATTATGAATGGTAATATGATATAATTATATCAAATTTAATATAAATAAATTTTTTAGAAATTCTTAGTTATGTGTAGATATTTTTATAAAACATAAATATTTTTATTCGATTTTATAATAAATATAATTATTTAAATGAAAATATTTTTACATAAAATGTATTAAAAATTTATATTTATATGTTATATTATTATTAAAAAATGATATAAAACATTAATAATTTTTTTATTGTGTTATAAAATCAGTAATAATCAATAAATTGGTTACTTCACAGTATGTCATGTTACTTTTGAAAAAAATATTTAGAGAATTCAGAAAATTATTTTCAAAAAAAATTTCCCTTCTGAATTAGATAAAACAATGAATGGATACTATGTATTTTTTTGGAAGTTTTTTAAGAAATGTGATTTTGTGGTAAATAGTGAAATATAATAATTTACAATATAAGTTAAATATTTGAATTATTTATTCATAGATAATTTTTTGCTGATTTGAGAACAATTTGATATAACTCAAAGACACTAGATAAGTTATTTAGTCTCAAACAAATCAATATTCAATGTATTGAGCCAAATTAATCTATGATGGAATAAAATAATATAAAACACCCCACTCCTCCACTATAAATAACACCCCTCCACACCCCTTGTCCCCAATATTATTAAGCCTTGAATATTTTTTAATTTTTTTGAAATAAACGTTCAATGTCTCCCCCCCACATCGTAGATCCTTTTTTCTCAATAAAATACCGATCCCAAGTCCCTTAACGAGGTTCTCAAGGAGAAAAATTTACGAGCTAAATACCTTAATCATTTCATTTCATTTTCTTATAAATTCTTTTATTTTATTATCATTATTTCCCCTCCTCTTTCCAAAAAAGATTGATAACTCTTTTATAATATATATTCATGAATTTTATTATGGTAATGGAATATTCGACAATTACCTCTCTTCCTCTATAATTTTTATTCAACAATGTAAACATCATCTGTGAGGTTCTAATTAACCAACTTCCTGGATGAAGTGTTTTTTACCTCATTCCCACCGAAATGTCCAGTCATAGAATCATTTAAATGGATAAAAAATATTATAATAAATTTATTATATATTTTTTAATGTTTTGGTGCAATTATATAAACACTATTCTAAATAATAAATGAATCTTGTTCATCATGATCAAAAAATACCAAAATAATCTAATTGATTTTCACTAATGTTATATATATTTATTTCTCCTAATACCATATAACTCTTTTTTATATATACCCATTAAATATTCTATATAATATTTAATAAAATATAACATCATTTTTGGGAATCTGTTATTGTTTTACAATATTTTCCTTGAATTTATACAAGTAAACAGACAATGAAAACCAAGGAAATGATTACACTCGAATGATAAAATTTTATCATATAACTTATCAAAAATTAAATAAATGAACATAGTAAAATTATAGTAAATAAAATAAATTTATAAAAGGATCTTAATTAATTTATTTATGTATTTAATTTTATTATATTTGATATTATGATCAATTGCAGATCTCATTCGAACATAAGGTAAGGGATTCTCCCTAAACATCCATTTTCATTAGGGTTTCACATTCAATTTCATTACATAAATTTATTTCTAATTTTTGATTATATACGCTTCCTAAATTCTATTTCAATTGTATAAATATATTTACCTAGAACAATTATAATATAATTGGTAGAAAAAAATGTTTTATATGGACTCCGTTTTATGAATTCCCAATAAGGAGGAAAGAATAAAGGCGACCTTCCAATCATTTAACCCATTTTAGCTACAATACATAATATGTTTAAATCTACTAATATATATCTAAAATCAATTATTTTACCATGAAAATATATCTTTTTTCATTTCTTGTTTTATACAATCAATTATTCTTTTTTCCATCTAAAAGTATCTTTAGTATTTTCCCATAAAACGCACTAAATATGATCATTTATAACGTTTCATAAATTATCCTTTTACATCTATTCAACATAATTGGAATTAATTTATGATTATATTTTCTTATTTTCATTTATAATTTTCAATTTATTATTTAAATATATTCTATCTTGGACACCATTATTATATTTCTTGTGGTTATTCTTTATTTACCACTTATTCCATAGGTTGGTGTGTGCATTCTTCCCATTTATTTGAGATCATCATTCAATGAATATTTCATTGAATACCCATATTTCATGTATCATGGATATTATTATTTCATTCTTCAAGTACCATTATTATATATGGTGTCTAATTTGAATGTTTATTTTAATTGTAGAAATATTGATGACTCTATATCATTAAATCAATAAGGTTTTTTTGATATGTTAGTATGGTAATGAATTGAATATCTGTATTAATATTGATTTATACATTCAGGGATGTTTGTGGTATATTATATCCACTTTGATGTATCTATTTATTTTATGGGATTGTATATTTTTTAATACAACCTTCATGTTTGATTCCGTGAAGAATCAGATGATTTTCTACCCACAATCCTAAAATTTCATGATGGTATAATGGTTCATATACAAGATAGGAGATGTCAAAATGATATGAATTTATATTATTTAGTATTTAGTTATTACTTTCCATGACATTTTATCTTTGAAAAAATCTATGGATTTAATTTCATTCTCAGTATGTTATTGGAATGTGTTTTTAAAATATTTAAATTTCTATAATTCCAATTCCACAATGAAATTACATTAATTATATATTTTTTATATAATCATTATTGTTCAATTGATATCACCTTTTTATTTTTTAAAATTCCCCACATTTTCAATATGAATTAATTAAATTATTGACAAGAATAAAATTATTTTCTTTTTTTTATATAATTTTTAATTACCAATAAAATATAAGAATAAGTTATATATCATGTTTTTTAGAGACTGGTAAAATGTTCAATCTATGGTGATGTGATATCTTATATCTCTCACATTGTAAAAAAATGACCAATGAATCTTGGAGACTAAGGTCGGGGTTATTTTAGTTGGTATTAATGAGAGTTTATTATAAATCCTTGAAATTATATTTAGAACACATTATTTCGTGAAAATTTCCATTATATACTCTTTTGATGAAAAACATATAAGTATATCACATAATTTTGATAGGTTAATGATTATGTGAGTCTTTTTAATAGTATGTCCATATATGTGTACAATAGGTGGATGTGATTCTGGAACAAATATACCCAGGGGAAACAATTATGACAAGGTGTGTCAGGAAAAACATGGGGTATCCTGGTACAGGATAATAGTCCTTATGGTGATACTTTATTGAAACTTTTGGGGGATAACCATATGAGAATTCAAAATCTCATTAAAATGTTTTTGTAGGAATATATTGTAAATATGTCCCCATTGAATCCATGATTATTATTATGATATTATTTATGTATAAAGATTCAATTTATGTCAAGTTCTTTTCTCTTTTTTAATTTTTTATTACTTAATTAGTTGTATTTCATTATTTAAAAATGGAACCCAGTAGAAGTAAATGAATTAATACCTTTATTTAATGTTGGGATTTACCTTATGTGAAACCCGAAAAAATTATTTTTGAGAAGCGAAATCATGAACATATTAAGACAACATACTTATTTTTCTGACGAATAATCATACTACATCTATGTTAGTTCATTAGATATGGTATAAGACCCTATATTTTAGCGGGAATACAATTCCAGTTGTAGTTATGTAGTGGTAAAATCCATCGAAAATATATTTATACATTTCGATCAAATGGAAATGAAAATGTAATATTGGTAGAATGTTCCTTGAGGGAGATGCTAGTTAATTATGGTCTGTGATCCATAATAATAATTTTGATAATGAAATATATGACATGGAATGGGGATATTATAAGAAAAAGTTATTTGAAAAATACATCCCACATGATCAGTGAACTAAAATGAACGCAAAACTCATTATTTAAAGAAAATGGAAGAAGGGTGTGTTGTGATGTATAACGATACATTCACAAGACTATAAAAGTTTGATATAAGTATCATACAACATTCAGACGAAAATATTGATAATTTATTTGAATGTATCATACCATGTCATCAATGGAAAATGAATTCTCAAATATTTTCATCACATGATGAAATAAAAATAATTTTAATAAAAATGGGGAATGAATTTTTTATATATAAAATGTTCATGGGAAATAAATTGAAAAATAGGTCTTATAATTACTATGTAAATAATAACTTTTAATGATTAAAAAGGGAATGAAATAATTTCCATTATGTGAATGTTTTGGAATAAATATCAATAGGAAATTTATGAAAGGCATGGGAGTTTGTTATATGTCTGGTGAAATGTTTTATCGAGATAATGACTCAGATTATGTGATCACTACATATGAATAAGAAGTAACCAATGATGTGGTGGCCGGTACATTAATCCTATATTCGAATCTATCCAATTATTAATTTAATTATGAATCTTTTTAATAATTTATATCTACCAATTTTTAACTGAATAATTATAAATTTACCTTTGGATTTAACAAGGTCTTTATCAGTTAATAATCCTAAGGGAAGTCTAATTGTTTCAAAAATGTTTTGGAAAATCCCTTTTATAACACATACAAATTATTTTGTTTCATTCCTCATCACCATACCTATGATTGAGATTAATATAATCATTGGTATGTAATTGATTTCAAAATATGATATGAGAATTTATTGAAATAATAACGATATTATGATTTGAGAGGATGATGTATAATTCATTATCATTAGATAAGAAACCTCATCATATAAAATTATCTAGATCCACCCCCACTAGCTATAGTGAAGTATATTTTTGGAAAGGAATGGAAAATAACCTCTAGGGATAGGGAATGTAATTTTTTAATTGATGATGTTCAAATCGTGTAGGAATTCATTGATGTATTTTTTGATGAATTACATGGACACCACATAGAGCATAATGTTGAATTTAAAATTGACATATTACCTAATTGAATATTAATATCCATGACTCCATAAATAATTTAAACTATAGTCTTGGTGGAGCTGAAGAAACAACTATAGGAAATGAGAAATATAGGATTTATTCAAAATAGTGTTCCTACATGGTGAGCCTTAGTTCATTTTGATAAGAAGAAAGATGGGTGATTGAGTTTTGTCTCAACTATAGAGAAATCATAGATATTACAATAACGAACAATTATTCCCTACCTTAAACTGGTTAGTTATTTAATCAACTCCACGAAGGTCAATATTTTCCAATGATTGGCCTTCGTTCTAGATATCACCAATAGAATGCGAAAAGGTTGATATTCCAAATAAAACATTTCAAACCTAATATGAACTTTACGAGTTTTGAGTTCATGTTGTTGGACTAAATAATGAAAAAACTATTTTCATGGATTTGATGAATAGAGAATTCAAATTATATGATAAATATTTCTTGTGGTATTTAATTTAAAATAAGTTGGTGTACTCCAAAATCTATGAGGACTATGAGAACTATATGTAGATTTATTTGAACACTCTTGAATGAATAGTGTGATACAGGAATTATCGAATGTTTCAATTCTATATTAAAATATCTTTCTTTATGGACATATTTTAAATAAGGAAAGAATTTCAATGGATCATGTGAAGATCAAGAAAATCCAAAAATGGCATACAACAACAGAAATAATATAGTAATTCAGTTTTATTGGATTAAAAGGATAATATAAGTGTTTTATTTATAAATTACGCCGATTGGATAATCCGTTAAACATGATCGCACATTAAATGGTCATGTTCATATTGATAAAATAATATACAAAATGTTTTGAAGAATTAAAGATAATATTTGTCAAATCTCTACAATCAACCCTTATATCATGAAATGATTGGTTTGTGATATAAAATGATAAATCAATGAATGTAAAATGGTGTGACCATATAAAAAATGATAATGTTATTTATTATTCATCAATTTAGTTTCATACTAATGAAAAAAAATATACAAAAAATTATTTTGAGTTAGTAGTAATATTCTATAAAGATAAGAGATACTATATTTACAGTGATAGAGGTGATATATATAGGGAGCATAACATATTCAAAAAAAATATTCCCAAAAACAACTCATCATGATGAAAAATAAGATGGATCTATTTACACAATTATTGTGATTTCTATATACACAACAACCTAGGAAATAAAAATATGGTAACAAAAGCATTAATTAGAAAATATCATGGTATTATCACTTAAATTAGGTTTGAAAAATACCATATATTCATGGATTTAGAAAATTTTATTTGGAAATTATAATGTAAATTGAATCATTACAACATTTTTACATGTTTGATGAACCATTAACACTAGAGAAGAAATAAATCCTTCAATATGATGATCATAATTTAAAAAAATAATAATGAATCCATCATGGATTTCATATTTGAAGGCTTAGTGTGTGATGATGAAATTTTATAATTTGTAAAGAGGTTATGTGTCCAATAAATAATGGATCTGAAAAGGGAAAATCTTGAATATTATCATTTCAAAATCATCTATATACTTCTGTGTAGTAATGTTATTTATAGAGATCTGAAGGATTATTTCTTGTAGGATAACATGAATTGGAAAATTGGTGACTGTGTGTCACGGTGTCTAGTTTGACATCATGTAATGGTGAAGAGACAAAATATTATATGAGTCATGAAACCAATAAATATTCCACTGTGTAAGTGGGGTGACATTATAATGGAATTAATCACTAGATTACGAATGACTCATTGTAATATCGAATAAATAAGAGTAAACTTTGTTTAAATTAACAAATATCTACATTTCCTCTCTATAATCGGGGATTTTACACTAGAGAACCAAATAAGGGTCCATATTAATGAAGTTTAAATTATTCATGTTGAAACTCTATCGATTATTTTTTATCGCGAACCGCATTTCATATCAAAATTATAGAAGAGTTTTTAGAAGTATTGGGATACTAAGCAGCATTTTAGAACATCTTATAACCATCAAAATGATATAAATTACAGATATACTATTCAAACATTATAAAATATATTGATATCATGCATACTTGAATTTCAATGTATATGTGATCATTATTTAGATTAGGTGGAATTTTAAAATAATAATATTTTTTATAGTAATAATAATGATCTATATATAGAATTAGATGGAATTAGATGTATAACTCCAACATGTTATAATCTTGTTGGTGAGAGTGAACTTATAGGCATACACCGTATTGAAGAGACAATGAAAAAGGTATAAACTATTCTGCATCCATTTAAATCAACTCAATACTAGAAAATAGGATATGATGACTACTACAGAAATGATTTGGAATTAAAATTTGGTTATCTTGTTTTTCTAAAAGTATCTCAAGGGTTGGGTGTCTTAGGTTTCAGAAATAGAGGGAAACAAATTCCCATGTACATCAGAAAAATTGAAATTGAGGAATTTTTTAGAGATGTAGACTATCAATTAAAAATTCCTCCATGTCCATCTAGTGTTCGTTATGTGTTCAAAATATCATTGTTAAATATATATATTTCATACCCAACACATGTACTGAACTATCTGGAAATAGAATAAGAACCATATTTTTCTTACTATGAAGAGCATATCGAGAATTTTAACAAAAAATAGACATTATTGAGAAATAAAACGACTTGACTAGTAAACATTATATGGAGAAATCATAAAATACATGAATGAATGTGGGAACCTAAGGATGAGGTTAATAAGAAACACTCTCATATGTTTATCTGTAAATAATCGTGAAAACTTTTGAGGAAAAAATTTCTCAAGAAGGTAATAATATAACACCCCATAAATTTAATGCATGTGTCATCTCAAATGAATTCAATTCATTTGATAACATATGTTGAAAAAATATTTTCTATATAATATAAATTTCATCAAATAACATAGAGAACACATAGAATGTTTTATAACTGATTAATGAATTAAAAAATATTTTTCTTCTATAATTTATGGATCTTATATCCATGAAATATTAAAATGAAATTTGGAATAGTAATCTGACCCTTAGGAATAGTTATTCAGCCAATAGACTTGTATCCTCACCTATGAATATATGAATTTTAATTGGGAATATTATAAATGTTAATATGATATAATTATATCATATTATAGTTACATGAATGTTTTAGAATTATTAGTTATGTGTTGGTATTTTTTATAAAGCATAAATTTTAATTTTCTGTTATATAATTAAGATAATGATTTAAATGTAAATTTGTTTTCATAAAATTTCTTAAAAAATAATATTCATGTATCTTTTGATTAAAATAAATTTTATGAGACCTTAATTAATTTTTTATAGTGTAATAAAATATGTTATAATCTTAAAATGGGTATTTTCATTGTAAATTATAGTTTATATTAAAAATTAAATTTCTCATTTTGAAAAAAAAAATTTATAAGACTGAATTTAATTTATTGATTCCATATTACAAAATAAATTATGATATTTGTTTTTATTTTTCTAAAATAATTAATTTTTCATGAATATTGAAATATCTTAATTTATGGTATAATCTTGATACATGAAATATTGAGTCATATATGATTTATGGTTTATATAAGCAGCATAAAATAATAGTGTCATATGTTAGTTACTGTATTTCATTACAAGAACAATCAATATTCATCTTCTTGACTCAAAATAGTAATCTAATTATTAAAATAATAATCAAACAATCCCTTACACCACTATAAATACCAACCCTCACCACCCCTCCTTATCACACCTCTTATGCCTTAAATATTATCAAATTTATATCAATCGTCATCCTATGTATCTCCCCATAATTATCTTCCATCATTATCAATAAAATACCAAACTAAATTACCTTAAAGTGGTTCTCATTGAGAATAAATCAAGTGGTAAAACATATATTCCGTCCCTTTCATTTTCTTTTAATTTTATTCTATTTTATTATCCTTGCCTCATATCCAATATCCAAACATGTATGATAAATCCAGTATATTATAAATACTATATTTTTATTTTGTTAATGGAATTATCCATCATCATTTCTCTTCCTCTTCCCTTTTTATTATAAAAATGGAAAGATCATCTGTGAGGTGTCGATTTTACTCCTTCGTTGATGATGAGATTAAATTTCTCATTTCAACCATCAAGTCTAGTCATAAGAAAATTTTATGGTAAGACCAATTATTCAATTCATATTATATCTTATTTATTTTTATATACCAAATATATAAATATAATAATACATAATATAACTATACTAGTCTGTGATAATCGAAAAAATTCCAAAATATTTTAAACAACTATCACTAATGTTTTATCTATTGATTTATCATAACATCATAAAAACCAATGATATATATATATAACCATTTAATATTTTTTATGTCCATTAATAAAATATAATTTCAATTCTTGAAAACTATTATAATTTTATATAATATTCAACACATGCAGACAAGTAAAAAGATCATGAAAACCCAGGAAACTAATTCTCTCTAATGTTAAAATTGTATCTTATAACTCATAAAATATTTCAAAAATTTACATTATAAAAAGTTAATAAATAAGATAAAAAATAAAAATAATTGGAATTAATAAATCAATTTATTTAATCAGATTATCTAACACATTAAGATGAAGTGGAAGACACATTCAGACATATGGTAAAGAATTCTCCCCAATAATACATTTTCATTCTGGTTACACTTTTTTACTCTTTAATTCTATTTAATTTTTAATTATTCTTTCATAATCTCCCTAATAATTTTTATATTTTCTAGTGTTATATACCTACTACAATTTTTCATTCGTTGATGGGAAAAACATGTTTTATAAAGATCACATTTCAATTCTGTGTGACAAGGTTGCTCAAATAAAGGGAACATCCATATCTCATACCCATTTTCTTGTACCATAAATAATATATTTAAAGAAAAAAATACTTTTATATAATTTATACCTTTATAATGAAAAAAATATATTTGTAGTTTTATAAAAAAAATAATTTTTTATTTTAAACATTCTTAAGTATTTTCCATTTAACCACAGTAAATAAGCTTATTTATAATGTTTATTGAACACTCTATTTATATGTTTTGCCTTTTTGAGTTTATTTATCATTCTCTATGCCTTCTACTTTTATTAATGTCCCGGAATTATTTAAATACATTTGTTCAAAGACACCACTAGGATATTCACTTTGGTTATTATTTATTATCAAATTGATCATTGTGTGTAGTGTTTGTATTATTTCCATTCATTTTTCATTATATTTCATTGAATCATGTATTAAATATCCATGTTTATTGTATTAGGGATATAATTATTTCCTAATCCATGTACGATTTTTAGATATTGTGTCTTCGTTGAATGTTTATTAATAACGGATATGTTGCTGAATTAGAATCCTCTTCTCACTATGGATATCTTGATAAGTCACATTATTAAGGATTTAAATATATGTATGAATAATTCTTTATAATTATAGTTATTTCTAGGATTGTTATATCCCCTAATGAATTGATAAGTATCATGAAAAAAATTGATTGTGAAAAACACTTCATGTT
Organism: Viscum album; assembly: GCA_963277665.1. Lineage (NCBI taxonomy): Eukaryota > Viridiplantae > Streptophyta > Magnoliopsida > Santalales > Viscaceae > Viscum > Viscum album. Next base: position 1,278,566,488 of record OY728131.1, read on the forward strand.
TGATTCAAATCTGAATAAGACATTTATTTAATCAAAGACATAAACTATCTTGATGGAATAGTGGTTCATGTGAAAGATTCATACCATCCAAATAATGATCATTTTATTCATTCAATAATTATTTATTAATTTTCAATAGATTTTAAATATGGAAAAAATCAATTGATTCATTTTCATTCATTGTTAATTGATATAATTTTACTCCAGATTATTTACCATTACATAATTTATTTGCCTAAATGACATTACATCACTTATTATTATTTCATATAATCCTTGTTGAGCATTTTATTTCACCATTTTATTTTTTTCCTTCCCCAATTTCTAATGATAAAATATTTGAACATGTTAATAGAAGGAGTTTATTTTATTATGTAATGTACCATTTTTAATTACCAATTTAATAAGGGAACCTTGACTATTTCTAGTTTCCCCATGACTAATAAACTAATAAATACATGGTGATGTGATCTCTTGAATGTATTTCATTATAATAAAACAACAACTGACTCTAGGGTACTTTGGTTGGGGCTATTTCTTGTAATCCTCATAACTCAAACAGATATGATTGAGAGGGTATGTTATTCATCCCAACACATCCTTAATGAATAAATTGATTATCTAATCAAGAGAAAAATATTGTATTTTGAAATGAAATTCTCTTATATCATAACAAGATTGACTACAAAGTAAATTTAATTTTTCAAATACATATGATAGGGATTCCCAGGATGAAATCTATGCTGTTATTTTATGATTTACACTCTAGTGTATGTAATGGTTATTACAACCCCTTAGAATTATATCTGTCCACTATTATTATCTTTAATAAAAATCACCACGATACAAACTCCATTATATCATATTCATGATTTCCCCCCAAATATGACCATTAATATAACAATACTTTTTTATTATTACTAGATGAATAAAAAATGATAAAATATGTGATTCATCCAAAATATTCGTTTTCATTTCTATTATTCAAAATAAGCATACCATATTATTTAATATATTATCTATATCATGGCCAATGTGCATCCTTAAAAAATCCTTACATTGTTTTGAATCTATAAATAAAACATAAATTTCTATTTATTCATTATGTAAATTTAAAATTTAATATTAAAATTTTAAGGATAATATCTATCCCATTTTCATAATATTTCAAATACAACATTGATAACTATAAAATGATTTTTTTCTACTTCAAACCTCATCGCTGAAATACTAGCATGTTCCTTCTAACTAAGATATTCATCTATCTTTTTCAGCATCTCAGGTTTTTAATGTATTGTGTAAATATTTTCATTAATCAATTTATTTAATATTATTTTTAATATTTTTCAAAAAATCTATTCGAATATTAAAAATCACACTTCTATGATCTGTATATTTGTTACAAAACTATCCATAAAGATAATTCCTTTATTTCTTCAATGAAAAAAACGAGTACTATGAATAATGAATAATGATTTAGGTAGTTTTTCTCGTAAACCTTCAATTGGAACAATTCATCATCTATTTGGATGTCATTCTATATAGAAACCCATCACAATCCCCTAATTGATGCATAACTATTGTTCAAACTCCCTAAATACACTATTGGGTAATATAAAATAATGTTTATTGGACATATTTCTCTTCTATTCCATAAAATTCCCTTCAAATATATTTATCCAAAAGAACATTGATCCCTTACTTGTGAGTATATAATTTTGATTTCATAACAATGATAAATTTATCACAATGTGTATATAGTGTCTATAAAACCCATGATAACTATTTATTTCATTCATTGTGGTTTATATTAGATAATTATATATAAATATTATCTTTGAGGGTCCACTTATATACACTATATTGTAATTACCTGAGAAAAAAATATAATTTATGAAGAAAGTATTTAGATCAACTTAATATAAAATCCAACTTTACCATTGTCAATGAGTTTATTAAAATACCCAAATGATCTTCATGGTATTACAGTCTCTAGGTGTACATAATATTATTGTATATAAATTCTACTTATAACACCTATATCAAATATATAAAAGTAAAAATAATAATATCCATGAAGATGGTAGGGGAATTAGTTGGTCAAAATGAAATCTCTATAAATTCATAATTATTATTGTTTATATAGAATGATGTATTTTATATATCCACACTAATCACCGACAACAGATTATTTCTAGATTGGTGGTCATCCTTTGAATCTTATAATTAACCTCATTGATGATTAAATAAAACATTAATACTGAGTAGATTATATATTCTGTATATAGTTATCTTTTTAATTCTATAGTTATAAATCTATATATTCATTGATTCATATTTCATTATAACAAATAGAAGAGGATTTTCACACAGTGAGGCACTTGGTTTAATGAATCCCTAATAAATTTTTTTTGGAGTTGTTCTTCAATTAGTGAAAATTAATCAATGAAATTCTTGGAGGAATTATAAACTTCAGATATGATCATTGCATCATTATGATTTCAAAGATAAGTTAACACATGATCATTGACATAGTGAGGTGATACCCATGTAAATTTATTAAAATTTAAAAGAGTTAGTAGAAAAAAATCAAATAGGACATTTCCCATTATATATTGGATTATATGAAAAATTCATCACATTGTTCTATATAAAAAATTTGGCTATTCAGACAACATTAAAATTCCATTTATCACATGAATTAATATATTCTTAACCTTGACTATAATTAATTAATCCACGATTAATGTACTCATTATCATAACACCCATACCCCATGTAGTGGAATCAATTTTCTATGAGATTTATAATTAGATGAAAACCTTAGAGAATCATTTAAAAATAATTACTTAGTAGATGTCTTAATAATTCATTTCAGTTAAATTATTTCATTCCACACATGAATGATTCACTAGTTTCTTGCAGAAAATTTCCCAAATTATAATGCCCACACATATATTAGAATTTTTTATTCCTTTTATATCCACCATGTGTTTTATTAATAAATTTATTTGATAATAATCATTTCAATGTAGTAAAACCAATGATATTAATGGTCATATACACTTTCAATTTCGAACTTCATGGAACAGTGAATGATTTATTCATAGAAACTAATGTAACTTATAAAAAATACCTTTTAGAGACTTCAATTTATGGCACTGTAGAACCATTCAATTAAAATTTTAGGGCTCATTATAAATCATGAAATTTACTATAATAGTTATAAGATCATTCCTTATATCATAAAATAGAAAAGTAATCCTTTTAAATAATCTTAATGAATACCGATAAATTTTAATTTGAATAGATTAATGAATGTACAAAATAATAACTATCCTCTAAATGTAATCATATTCAATTTTGTATGTATCATCCTCTCACCAATTATTAATATTAAAATTATTACATTGTTCCATTTTTTCGTCAAAATGATACACCCCGTGAAAAAAAATCATACAATATTAATTAGATAATATAAAATAATTTTTCAATGTAAATAATCATATTATCAGTACCTACTTGATCATTGGAGCTGCTGATAGATAGGTAATGTTTTCATAATAAAAATAAAATAGTTAATCCATCTCTCTATTGTTAACTTGTATGTAGAGTATGATTATTGTCCTAATGGGGTTGTGTGAGGATAATAATAATAATTTTCATTTTCGATTCCCAAGAGTTCTATTTCATATCATTATAATAATTTCATTGTATTTATCATTAATTATTCACATGATTTCTTGGAGTTCAACCCATTGACTAAAAAAATGTAATCATAGTATAATAGTTAATATATAATAATTAAAATGGAGAGTCATATAATTTTGAAATTCATTCATAAGATTTCCTAAATAGTGATACATTCTTATCAACTTATGAATCTTTTAGGTAAACCCTTTGTTACGTCAGGTTAATTATTTGATTTTATATACACCATCACAGTATTAATAATAACATAACATCATAAATCTTTTATCGTTTATCTTTTATAATTATATAATCCATTGAAAAAATACATATATATTTCACCCTTTTAATAGGAAACATAAAATATTTCAAAATAATTTACACACCGATACTGTAATGACGTAGTGACTTTTAATTCTGGTAATTTTATAGGGCCCCAGCCTTAAACATTTCAAAATCTTGAATTATGTTAATAATACACATTGAGGATAATTTCATGTTTAGAGTTTTATAGAATTAAGTCGTAACTATTACATTACATTTCAAAAATTACAAAGTAGAAACTTCCTCTATATCGAATATTTTTCACAATAATAAAACAACTTAAATAAAACATGATGTCTTTTCTTGGTATAAATCTTCTTAAATTCATATTTTCTCATTTTCATCCTTATACCCTATGTAAAAAACTCGAAAACATGGGATGAGCATAATGATCTATGTAAGGGTTATAAAATAAGGAAAGAAAACATTAGTGCATCAATACATAAAAATCAATGAAATCATACTTTTCAATAGTTAACATACCACAAAAAATCATAAGCATTATGAATAACACGTGGAAATCATAAATCGTATAGGTAACATGTGGCATCCACAACATACATATGTCGTAGGTTTCATATATACATTGGGAATTATGTTTGAAATACCCATCATGTTATATTCCGAATATATTTTAGTAAAAACATCAAAATTTAACTCTGCCACATTAACCAATGCATTAGAGAGCTATCTAGGGCTCACCCACCCTCGGTTTATCAACGAACCACCAGTATACGTAAACAATTCCAAATAACAATAACATATTCATAACACATAAGACAAACATGAATGAAATATAACATTTAAAAATTACAATCACAATATATCATTTAATTATATTGACGTAACCAGTGAATTATAAAAAAAATCAATACCAAATTTTGTAAAAATAGTATATGATATTTTTTTCCATTCACAATCATTATGGCTTTTAAAGGAATCCCAGTATTAAATAATAATCAAGGCGGCAGAAAGGACATTGTCACTTGGTACGTTAAAATGAAATAGTAATTTTTCTGGTTTATTAAAATGATTCATAGAGAAAATATTACATTTGAATGAAATTATATGTCAAAGGTGTTTATATAACATATAGAATGAAGTCGTGTATAAATCAATGGATGCCTTAATGAAAGGAGATTGAGATGAAGTCCCATACAAAGATAATTTTGTAAATAAAGTATATCGATTAAGTGTATTCACTATAGGTACACATTATTAATTTAAAAGTACTAGAAAGGACATAAAATGTTATTTATCACATATTTAGAGCATGACATAATCAATAAGTAGAAGATTAACCCAAATAATGAAAAATAGGTTAAAAAGTTCCCTTACCTTATGCCCAACTTGACTCGTTTGTTCTTTAGTATTCTGAATAACAATATAAGGTTAATTTATAATTTCTTAATAAAACATTTCACTTTTATTATTCATTTTATATTAATTATTACCATGTTATAATAATTACAAAATAATATATGTTAATAATGGTCATTTTGTCGATATTTGGCACCTGAGTAAAAAATTAACTTCTTATAATTACATATTCTTTATGTGGTTAAAATTGAAGTATCCCTAGAATGATATTAATAATATATATACGATATATATAAAATAAATATTTTTTAAATATTTATTTATAATAGTACATAAAAGTTTGAGATAATATATGAAATAAATCATTCAGGGAGACAGTAAGCCATAAATACGCGTGACGGCTACTTTCATTTCTATTTTGTATATAATGTAATTAGAAAATAATTATAGATATGTAGATTATGCTTTCAGTATAATATAATATATAATTTCATTAACTCAATCCTTCATACGGTCCTTGTATTTCATGAGCGAGTCATATCACTTTGTGGGGATGGTAGTATGCACTTCCTCAAATGAAATTATCATATTTACCCATTATGGAAACCATAAAGGTAATTTGTAAATGAAAAATACAGATGAATAAAGAAAATATAAATATAATATATATCACATATTAATACAGTTGCATTATAATGGCCACTGTTAGAGGTGGTATAGTATTATTGAACAATCACTGTTTCGTGAGTTAGTAGTTCGTCGTCCACCGAAATAGTATGTTCAAATCCTTTAAAAGGTGGTGTGTGGAAGTGTAGTTAGAATAATGCACATAAAAACAAAATTTTATATTTATGATACTACTTTTATTATAAATTAATGAAATAAATATTGTTTTGGTCATTGTATAAGGAAAATAAAGGAAAAAATATGAGAGAAGACATTACCTTTAAATCAGGAGAATTATTTTTATTTGAGCCAAAGGGGTCTCTTGAATAGCTTTCTTCCTAGGGGATGAATTATAGGCGGAATAAAAGGATTTGAGGAGATTTTTTGAGAATATTTTGGACATGCCATGGGGATTGAGTGGTTTGAGTAATGAGTTAGATGTGGTTACCTTTTATAAGTCCGAGGAGAGGATCGTTAGGATGGTTTGAAAGTATGATTTTATTATAAAATTATATTAGGTTTAAAAATGTACAAACCTTATTTAATTATAATATTAATTACATATAAGTAAAAATAAAATCATCCAATAATAATTTAAAAGGGTTTTGATATTATTTAATCCTTATCATTTTTGTTTAAACCCTTGGTAACTTATTTAACTTTTACCATGTCCTCTTATATATTCATACTATATGGTTAATATATTTACTATAAAATTCTAAGACTCCCAAAATTGATAAATTATGACATTATTTATGTTATTTGACTGATTCTTAGAATTTTAAGACTATTATATCATTTAATAAAATAATAATTGTTTCAAAAACTCATTTATGACAATTTGTAAATTATTCATATCAAGACGTTTAAAAATTCAAAAACAACTTGATTATTTCTAAAAAAAATCATTAATACTAACATAAAAATAATTATTATCCCTATAACTATTTTATTCCATAAAAATTTTCAATATAAATTTATTTCAATATATATAATATCATTTATTTGAATCATTTATTAATGAAGAAATTACTACATCACCATTGTGTCATAATTTAATTTATTTATTTAATGTCTTAAATTTATAAATAAAATACCATGATTTTGGAAATATTTTTATATTTTAAATTAATATTTATAGTCGAATAAATCACTTATATAACCCTATATAAAGAATTTTTTACTATAAGATAAATATTTATCTTACTTTTGCCTTTACTATAAAATAATTAATATAATGTTTCATTATCACTCCCATGTAGTTCCATGGAGTCCCAAAATCTTCCCAAGGATGAACATTGTTGGAAATATATTATATTATAGGGTAAGGAAATGTTTAGGGGTCATTTAATATTATTATAATTTTATATTTCACCCCTATCTACAAAATTTACCCGTTAACTGAGGTAAATCAATTATTTACTGAAATAATATTCATAGTGTCTAAAAATAATAGTTACCTATTAATAAAATTTGGACCTCATAAGTACAAAGATGGACTCAATTTTTCCAAATTCAAAACACATATGTGGTGTAAATTAATTTAAAATAAATTCCCATTGTCAAAACCAAGAAGCGTGTTTTTATGAAATAATCCATATTAAAATATAGACCATGTTTATGTCATATTTCAAAGTTAAATTACTTTTAATGACAATAATTGGATTAAATAGTAAAAATATAGTCTGAATAATCTTTAGAACTATTTAAAATGTCAATATAACCATGTTAATAAATTAGATTAAAATCAATTTGAAATTAAAATGCATTATTTTTCACTATTCATTAAAATGAACATTATTAGAAAAATACATGAATTTTACCCAAAGTAAATATTTTTGTCCTGATAATAAATAATAATTTTATTTCATCAAATAGAACATAAATAGTTTCAGAAAATAGATTTAAAAGGGGTTCTCCATTAAAAGGCAGTAAATCGACCTTTTAACGAATATTAGAGTATTTATGCATAAAACTGGATTCATTCATATTTTATGCCTCTAAATTTTATTGGATAAATTTAAACACACATAAAAAATGTATAATCCTATCGTAGTTAGTTCAATTCATTCCCGGAAATACAATTCCTATGAATTAACTACTATTTAAACTAATATTATTTTATTATTTTTCAGTATGACTCGTCCATATGTGAAAAATACGATTTGTAGTGAATCCCATTTTTGCGTATCAGGTACTCCATAGAACATAGAATACTCTTTAAGTTAAAATTAATATTTAATTAAAAATATTAATAAAAATGAAAATTTTATATTTTTTATTTACTTGGGATGTTACAAATATAGAAAACTTATTTCAAGAAATATATTCAAAATAACATACAATATTATTCCCTCGTGGTAACCTTGATGGAAATTTCCATCTTAAAACCACTCTTCTAATGGTAGTGAATTTTGAAACATAATAATGAGTGAGCATAGATACTCCGTAAGCATAAAATTTAAGATATAAATGTATGATTATATGTATGAATAAAAGAATATATGTGATAAGATATAATGATAATATCTTATGTAGCTCATTAAAAATTATTTATAGTTTAAAAATAATGGTTCATGACACAAATCATTAGTATTTGATGGTAAATGAGTCAAATGAGTGAATAATTGTAATAATTAATCACGATTCTTAAGACCATTTCCTATGTATTTGAACATATTATATGAATTTTGGAATAAACATAAGAAAATAAAATCATTTTATTTAATAAGGATTAATAGAAATAAAATCATCATAATGAAGACAAAGTAACATAGCTTATTAGGTTTACACTAAAAATAATGTTCACCCAAGGTATTGGTTCATTCACCATACAATATAATATTATGTCTTGAATTATCAATAAATACCAATTTCATTACAAATACGTAATTGGACCATATATCCCTCAACAAAATCTATGTGTTTTTGTTCCACAATATCATAAAAATATTCATAAATTATTCAAAAAATAAAACATAAAAAATTCATTCTTAATTTATTTAAAAATAATAAAAATTATCCATGCAGAGAAATATCGTTTATTATATCATTCAATGATATAAACTATGAATAAAAAGTGAAATAATTTAATTTTGAAAAATGTGAAAAATTAGATAATATATATTTCAATCCATTCTTTGAAAGAATGTGGAAAAATATTCTTTGCTATAGATAATTGTAAAAATTAATGAAACATAGTGATAAAGAAAATTATATTCAGGAAAATAACAATGTGAACATTTAAGAGAATATTCAATGAAATAATGGAGAATATGATGGTGAACTCAAATCATTTTGTAAATGATAAAATATTCCTTCTTAATTGTTTCGAAAATTCATAAGTGACCCATTAGGTAAACCACTATAAAAATTAATAATTATTAATTTAAAATGAATTTTATATAAGGTTAAATATGGAATAAAAAATATCATTTGATTAAATAAAATAACATTTTAATAAATTAATTTCAATAAAGGGTGAAAATGAATAAACATTTCATTGAACAAAGAGGATGACTGGATTAACATTATTAAAAAAAATTCCTCTATAATTTTATGTAAAAAATAGAGGCTAAATGAAAAGAAAAATTGACACCATTGAAATAAAAACATTACATGATAATATATAGGATTATAGAGACAAATATCCAATTATTCCCCTAGGTAAGATTTTATCATACAATCCCAGATTATAAATGAGATTGCGTCCTTAACCCTAACCATATAAAAAAAATTTATATATGAATTCATAAGAACCTATTTAAAAATTGGGATTTTTTATACATATGTAACAAATGATATTTATACTTATCCTATAAAAAATAGTACTTTGATGTTTCTTATTACCCATTCGTTAACAATTCTCTATTAAATTAACAATTAATGGTGTTAAATGTTTTATTTGAAAAGAAATTTTTTGTTTGATGGTTCATGTAAATGAACTGTGTTCTTGGTTTTATAATATATATAATACTATGAATAAGATAATTATCATATTAAATTATATTTTAAGGTTTTATAATAATTCACATATTGCGACGATGAAAACCCAATTATGTCACTTCGTCGAGAAAATAGTCCATACGTTTGAAAGATTATTGATTTAATTATCCAATGAATTATAATGATGTTAAATAACTAAATATCATTATTAATTCATAAACATTTAACAATTAAAATATATATTAACTAAACCCTTCAATATTAAAATCCAACAATGTTGGACAATAAAAATAGATAACATCATATCATGGATGTGTCATTCCCATATATGTACATTTGATATTATCATTTATAATATGATGGAAATGAGGTTGAAAATTGATTTACCATTATTATATAAACATTATTATTGATTAGTAATAATTATTTCATAATTTTAGGATTATTATATAATAAATATATAATTGTAATGATGAAATAATATCAAAATTTATTAATTATATCTTATTTTGGAATCATAAATTGAAACAACTCTTAAAATATCAACTGATTGTATATTGATATGTAAAAAAGTTATATTACTAGAATAAGGACTTCGTGATGGTATATGAGCAGGTTTATATGAAATACATCAATAAATAGATGTGAATAAGTAAAGGGATGGCTCCAACTAATATATTTGAGTTTATTGGTAATAATGTAAATTTATAAAAAAATAATTACATTAGAATATTGTAATATTTGTTAAAGTCACAAAAATAAAATAAAATTACTATTAATATTAGTTTTAGTTGAATCCCAACAAAAAATAAAATTTTAAAATTCTCTAGAGATATTTTATTCCTTATATATCTGTTTAATCCCATTATTAATCCTTTCAACCATTATAGTGATGGAAATGATTATCATGGTTTATTTTTATAATGACACAAATTTATATTGTCCCATTTAAAAAAACTGAAAAAAATTATTTTAAATATTGAAACCATTTTATAAAATTAACATCCATTAAATGAAATAAATACATTTACATAGAAGCTCACAAAAAATGAAAACAAATTAAAAAATTGTTTTATATTTATAAAAATGAATTTAGTCCAATTATGTTATTAGTAAAAACCTATAGATTATTGTCAAATAATTTACATTTTATAAATTATATCAATTAAATTTAATTAATTCATAGATAAAAACTACTTTCTTACTAATGTTAACAATACATTACATGCATAATACATGTTTTCCTTAAAATCATCTCTTTTTACCTTCAAATGATTTTGTTTTCAATTCTAACAATTCTATCAAAAGTTATTCATTTTTAATATGTGTAAAAAATTATTTTTAAAATTCTTAATTTTGGAAATTAATTTTTTTATAAAAATTATTTGAATAAAATATCGAACTTCAAAAAAAATTAATATTTTTCTTAAGGAAATAGATTATTTCGTATGTAACTACGAAATTTTAATAAACAGTTATATTTCATTTAAAAATAATGTATTGTTAAAAATTTATATTATGTAATCATTACTAAATTTTTATAATCTATCTATGATACACAATCTATAAGGATTATGTATTTTTTAAAATTGAGAAATATTAAAAATTCTCAAGGTGTCACAATGTAGATTCATGCTACATGTTTTAAGTAGTTGTCTCACCAAGACAACATTTCCCCTAACTATAAAATGAAAATTCATAGTTAGTTACTTTTATTTTATTATCCATTATTATATAATTAAAATAATATTATGAATATTAGAAAATTTATATTGGTGTTGAGAATTGTCTTATTATTATTTAGGAACTAATTAATGTTGATGTGGTCATTCATTTTAATATTTGTATATTAAAATAGGTATAAAATAATATATAATTTTGAAATATGAAATAGTGAACATCACCTAATATTATATGAGTATTAGAAACACGATAAAAGGGATTATAGGGGATCAGATATATATATATATATATATGTGAATTTATCAAATGGAATGATAAAAAAATAATAAATTTCCTCAAAAATATTCATTATGAAATAATGAAAAAAATTCTATAAATATAGTCAATATATAAAACATTTAATGATAAACAAAATTAGGAACCCCTTATATATATATATAGTAAGGGATTAAGTGATCCTCTATCATGACCCGTCCCCCTGGGCCCGTATCGTGACTACCCCAAGACCACTTTCCTTAGGCGAGGGGATGGAAACTAGCACCAAGGCATAAATCCTTCAACTGGGAAGGAATTACCTTTATAACTGTAATCAAACACATCAGAGTACACAACTAGAAGAAAAAAACTAATTAAAACTATGTTCAAAATATGTGATGGAATGTAAAAGTGGCGGGAAATACTAGCCCAGCTGAAATGTACAAGTACAACTGATGAAAAGTAAAGAAGCTATTAGGCCATCCTCTATCTGTACCTACCTCAATGTAACAACTTTTCCCTAATGAAAACACAAACACCTCTCCTTAACATGGTTGTCAGGTCCTAGCCCACTAGGTACCACCAATTGCCCCGCAGACACGTGGTCCCCACTCTAGGACCCACCAACGAGATTGAATGGGTCATCTGACTAATGATATTCCCCATAGGCCTAATCATGTCCTTTCTAGTTTGCTTTTTTCTCACTCACACACACCGTGGGAATCATCCCAGAATTTCGCCCATCCTGATCACTAGTTTAGGCCAAATATGCTTAACTATTGAATTCTATCTAGGTAGGCTCCCATAAAGGAAGGTCCACCCTGTTGACATGAGTCATATAATTTATTCATTTAACCCTTTATCATTCTAGGGTGTTACATTCACCCCCCTTTAGAGAGAAAAGTCCTCATTGTGGGCAATACATCTCAAACCAGGCACCACACTTAATGTTGGGTACCACCTCTAATACTAAATGTAACAACTGGGCCCTAATGAAAGCACATACAACCCGCCTTAACATGGTCATTTGGTCCTGGACAACTAGGTACCACTAGTTTCCCCGCAGACATGTGGTCCCCACCAAAATGCCTGAACGGTTCATCTGACTAATGATAGTCCCCCCAGGCCAAAAACTTGTCCTTTCTAGTGTGATTTCTCTTCACTCAAACACACACCCTGGAAATTATCCCAAATGGTTACCCATTGTGATCACTACTCCAGGGAAAGAACATTTAAATTTGAGTTATATTCCGGAAGGCTCTTAAAATGTAAGGTGAACCTTGTTGACATGAGTCATATAATTTAGTCATTTAACCCTTTAAAAATCTTGGGTGTTACATCCTCGAGGAATTTATCCAGTAGGATACATGTTCGTGAATAAAAATTAGTTCATAGAAAAACAATTATAGGTTGTATTAACCTTCTAAATATCAAAAATATAAACGAATATTAAAATATTCCCCATTTAATACAAAAATATTATTCAATAAAAAACCAATTCATATTTAACATAAAAACAAGGTCATTACATTAGAATAATTATATTTAACTCCAATTGTAGCGATTCATGTCTACTCATTAATCCATACTTTAGTAACAGTCAACTCATTCACCATCATCATCATATAATCCTAGAATATATATATATATAAGGATGAGAATATTATTAAAAGCATTAGCACCATATTTTATTCTTCCTACTAAAATATATTATAAGCAACTAATGCCTCTTTTTATGAAATATCGAACTATCTAACACTTATGCAAGGTTAAAAATCACCGAAACTAACTATGTCATGTTAACCAAATACTATATCAAATTAAAGAAATATAGAATAAATAAAATATATTCAAATATAGTACATTGAAAACACAGTACCATTGTTATGGTTTATCTCACCCCACCATATCATACATCCCATTCACCAACCACATTTATATTTTAGACATTTTACACAGAAACATATACTTATATTCATAGATAATGGAAAATACAATAACCAAATGCTAACCCCATATTGTGTCCTCATAAATTTATGATTTATTGAACATGGAGGGAATAAAAATTATTCACTTTTCAATAAAAAAATGATCCCCACAATGAACGTACAATTGGAAAATATGTAAATATTAGTATGTATATATATAAACTAAATTAAATTTGGGAAAAATTATATATATATATAAATTATCATCTAGGAAAAAATATACTACATTTAAATGGTGTATAGTTAAGAGGCAGTTATATTCATAGAAACATATATGTGAATGAATAAAAATAGATTCCATAAATTCACATGGTGTTTGGATAAAATAACGTCATTGTGTGGTAGTGTATAATATAAAACATCTGAACATCATATATATATTATTACAAAACAACCAATCTATGGTTACTTCCAATCCAGAACCATGGTCTACCACAATATGCATTGTATCATTATTTTTACCTACTAATTAACATTGTCACTATAGTTACACATCTCAATGTCATTTATTAACATAGGATATCAGTATCTATAATATTATAAATCCATTTAATTCATTTTATAAAATTTTTATAGCCCTCAATTTCCATTATTATATAGGTTATTAAATTTTTTAATAAAATGCGTTCATAAAAAAACATTCATTTTGAATACATTAATTATTAATTATCCACATTTATTCTAACCATTATGATTAATTAGATACTATTAATAGATTAATCATCATCAATCATTCTATATCTTATCAATTAAAAATTTTGTTCTATTTAACATTATCATGATCATTAATTCAACTAATTTTTCTTGCAACAAAATAATCAACACAAAAATCCATTATAAAAAATCCCGCACCCCATGAACCATGAAAACAAATCATTTTATTAAAAAAATAACATCAATTATCTTTATTACTTAAATAAAACTCTAAACATGAACTCCTGTATCATATTAAAATGATAAAAATATTCCACATTTCATTTTTTACACATAATTAAATATAACAATCACTCATAATAGAAAATTTATGTTTAATTGAACTATTTTCCTTTAGTTGTTTAGAAAAGTTAGAAAAATATTTAATTAGTAGAACACAAGTTGATTTTATTAAATGAAAACATTAAAAAATATTTAACAAACAAAGTAATTCATATCTTGTCTTCAACATCACATATAAATTATCTATATATAATGATATTCATGACAAATGATACATAATACATCCATTCATAATTACGCTAAATAGGAACATAAGATATATTTAATCACAATTGATACCTATTATTAAAAATGCGAGGTAAAAAATGTATATCATAAGTGATCATACAATGAATAAATTAGTCTAATCAATATAATAATAAAATTTAAAATTAATAACGCAATGATCTGATATCATTTTTAAGGATTTGAATAAAATAATAAATGAGTAACAATAGGGTTTAAATATGTATGAGCCGTGATTGAAAAACATATTCATAATAAAAAGTATAAAACATTGAAATCATTCAAATGTTTCATAAAAAATATCATTGTGAAACTTTATATTCTTTAGAAAGACCATAAATTATCATGATAAAAAAAATTGTATTCACAAATACAATTATCTTGATATAGAAATTAATAACCAGAAAAGTTTATGGATATATAAAATATCATATTTCAGTGATCCATACTTATGTGTTCCACATGAAATCTGGTATTCATCATATCATAGAGAACCTTTGGGATAAAAATTGTGACTCATTACACACATCACAATGAATACATAGAATTTAAATGGTTTCCATTAAATACATCATATACAATCCTTTGAAATAAAATGTATTCTACAATATTTTAAATTTGGTTCGAATAATTAAATCCTTGAAGCACCAATTAATATTTCTAATATTATAAAAAAAGTTTAATTGAATGGTTATTAAAATATATTTATTAATTTTCATGTAAAATATCCTACAATAAAGATAATAAACAATTTTTAACTTACACCATTAATATAAATATAAAATATTTCTGAAAATAATATTCCCTATTAAATTTACATATAGATTCTATGTGAACACTATTTAATCCATGAAATTACATTTACTATATTTATAGGGAAATATATTAGAAAAAATGAAGTATATACAAATAATATTGTTTGCCTATGAAAGGGTAGTGATATATCATTCCACGAAATGAGAAGGATATTACATTATTCATCAAAAAATATATAGTGGATCAATTTATGTGATTAATATACCTAATCAATATTATGAAATTTCGATGGAAAAAACATACATAAGATTTATTTTAATTGAGTTATAGAATAATAACTCAATGTAAAAAGAAATATTGATTGTTATATAAATAAATTAAAAGGATAATTATATAATTATAATACGAAATTAATTTGGATTAAAAACAATTTTAATTGCAATATAAATAATCATATAAAAAGTAATATGTAATTGAATTATGTTCTAAAATATAAAAATAATAAAAATATTTCATATATCAGGAAAACCTCCCTTATAGGCCATGTTAAAAATTCTATTTTAAACATTCAAAGTAAGGTAATTTTTTATATATTGAACTTAATAAATTATTGATGAATATTTATAAACATCTTAATAATAATAAAATTAATAAATATATTAAATATGGATTTTCAAGATTGGGATGAATTACTTTTATCAGTTTCACTTCCATGAAATACATCATGTAAAATATGAACTATGTTGAAATAAAATTTTATCAAAAATTTAGGACACCATTAATATTCAATGAAAATTAATTTTTAGAGAGAATAAAAGTTAAACCTATTTATTATTAATAAAAACTAATTATTTATAAATATATCTTGATATCAAGAACCTTATATCTGAAATAACATATTATTAAACCTCCATTTAGCTTTATAGTAATTTTAATCAAAGTCCATTTCAATATTGACCATGATATGGATCTCAAATATAAAATAATTATTTTTAATATTTTAATATAAAATAGATATCTTTTATTCAAAATTGCAAAAACATCATGGTATAAAATATTAAATATAAATCAAGACATTAAAATTTTGAAGATGAACACCATAACATGTATTCTTCCAGAGTCAAATGTTTTCTAAAATTCTATATGAAAATTAATCACACGTTTTTTATCCTTAATAATAAATAGAAACATTTTAAATATTTGTTTTTAATAATTCACTTTATTTATATTAGTCATTCATTATTTATAGTCAATATTAGGTGCGACTAATTTAAATTATTTTGAACATGTTTTATAATTTGGGTGTGGATAATTATTATTTTACCTAATATAATCAATAAAATATTATGTTATTTACTATTAATTATTGATAATAATTAGTTATAATGCTATAATTTCATTTCATGTAAGTTTATATTATTCTCGTATAGATTAAATCGATGATGGTCATGTGTCAATGGTTTATTAAAAATAAATAATTGTATTTTAATTGATGATATTAATATTACTGTTATTCCAATGTAAATTTTTAATATATTGAATTTTTTTTGGTAAAATTGTGAAACCACCCAGTTCAAGGTCATTAGAAATTACAGAATCACTGAAATGAAATATGAGCCTACTAGAAGCATTATCCCTGAAAAGTTTCCAAGAGATATATGATACTTGTGTATCTGGAACACCATCTAATAGGTCTTCAAAACAAGACACCATCATGTCCAAATATTTAAAGTACTTTTTTGATTAATATTCCCTTATTTGTATCCCCTTATCAGTTTATGGTTTTCCAGTCAATCCATGCTCTATACTCTTCAGGGGTTTCTAATTTATGAAACCTTCCCATCATCTTGTTATCTTCTTCACCAGAGGCATCAATCACCAAAATACCATCCATTACCTCTTCATCTCAATGTAAATTCATCTCTAAGTATTTCTCATGAGTTGCACTTGATATTAAAATTCAAATGATTATCCTTGATGTAAAATTATAGAATTCATTAAATATATGGTTAAACGACACCAAACAAGAACATACACTAATTAACAGATTATTACGAAGTGATTCAATTGTAATAACAATTTTCTATAATAATAATGATCTTAATTATTATTCATTATTTTTATATATATGTTTTTTATATATGTATAAGGGTAATATAACTAATTTTATATTATTATATAAGATGATGAAATAATTTTTAACTCATATTGTGTCTTTCATGATGGTTGATTTTTAAATAATTAATATTTGTTATATTTATAATAGGTTTTCTAGTTTCACAAAAAAATAGCTTATTTATTTTATAATAATATTATCTCTCACATAAATACCATATATTTACCATGAATAAAAATTTGAAATGAATAGTGTATATAATGTACCATGGAGTTAGTAGTATGAATGTACGCATGGATGATGATTATTGTTTCCATGGATTGAAAGAAATGTACAATATAGTTACTTATTGAAAACATAAAACATGTAATAAGAAATACATATATATTAATTTTTCACTTTAGAATATTTCTATATGTTACGGATAGAAAATATACCATGTTTTATCATGTAGGTCGTATTTCTCATATATAAACATTTTAGGTTCTATCTTTTAATAAGATGTGGGGAATGGTTATATAATATATATCCCTAAACCAAATATATATATATATATATATTAAATAATGTAATATTTAATTTATTAAATTTTAATATAAATATAATTGTAAAATATAGAGATGTAAAAAATATTATAATGTGAGAAGTACTTAATTTGGTATTTTGAAAATTATCCTTAGGTACCGATTTTGAAATGGTTTTATTTTTTAATATGTATTATTTCTATAAGGTAATGGGAGTTAATGTTGATTATTGGTGGGAAATGATGTTAAATTATCATGATAATAGTGAATTTTTAGATTGTTCATGAAATGTTTATGAGATTCCACATTTATATATTGTAGGAGTGGAATATTTTTAAATATATAAACTTAATAAAATTAGATCACATGTTTCAGAAGTCATGGGGCTATAGAAATAGGAAATAATTTTTTGTAGGATGAGGTATGGTCGAGTGTCTTCAATAATATCAAATAACAATATGATTTAACAAATTTTAGCCCCCATACCCAATAATTTATAACAAATGAAATTTGATATTTTACATTGGTAAGTAGTTATTACCAATGTAAATTATCATTTGGGATTGTTGATATTGTTTCCTTCTTAATAATAGAATACATTAAAATTAAAATTAAAAATATAATTTAGTACATAAAATTTCTATATAATATAAAAAATTCATTTTAGAATAATTATCGTGAACTATTTTAAAAAAATTATATAAATAGTAATATAAATTGTAAAATACGAAATATAGTTTAAGAAAAAATTAATTTATTATTTCACGTATAAAAAATATTAAATGTATATAATTGATTCATAACTCACTAAGTCACTCTTATATATTTATAATGTCATACAGGTCATCATATTTGAAAAAAGTTAGATTATTTCACTATTCACAACAACGAATGCTTGTGAAAGATCCTAAAATTTCATTCTTATTTAATATTGAAATTATAATAAATAACATGATTATAATTATATATAGTTGAATTTTTTAGAGTTACGTATCTTGGTTATATTGTAAAAAAAAGTATAAAACAAATGTTTTGAGAAATTTTGTTTTGAAACATTAGAAATTCTAAATATTATTTCATTACAATTTCAAATTTAGATAACATTAATATAATAATAATATAAAATTGGTCATTTTATTTTGTTACATGAAAATTTATTTTTAATAATAAAAAGGACTATGAAAAATGTATTAATTGTTTTCAAAATACATATTAATTGATGCATTTCAAATTTATTATTTATATTAAAAATATAATTCTACTAGACAATTGATATTGCAATATTTATTTTAATTTTATACTAAATAATATCGTATTTTAATAATTTAATTATTATATCATCTATATATCACACATATATAAAATTATAATATTATAATATCATCACACTAGTGTATTTATAGATATACTATTTTAAATTTACCACGAAACAATACATGGCTTCAACAGACTTATTAGAAGCATAAAAAATAAAAATATTCTTAAAAACGTATATATAATGATAATATTTAATAATATAATTTTTATAGTCAATATATTTTTATAATATATATATATACATACACTTCAAAAATCAGTCATTCATTTCACACTTACTCAACAATTATTAATTATTATATCATATTGTAGATTTTTTAACATGATTTTTCATTTCATAAATAACAACATCAATATATTTATTTCTTGTCTATTGGGGATGATTTTGGATAAATATGATCCATTATATTTTTAAAATTTACGTTTTTATTCCTTTCTATCAATTAACTACTCTAAATTTATGTAATTTTATTGAATATATTCAACACTGGTTAGTAATAATCAGTGTTGTGAAATAAATTGATTTATGTAACGAATTTGTAATAATAAAATTATTATTTAATAATGTATTTGATGATTATTTCATAAGGTATTTCGTATATTTTCTAATATATGTTAAATAAATTCAATTATAAATGTGTATAATATTAAAAACACAGTTTCAATAATTATATGCTTACTAAAATCCGATGAACCAATATTATCCTATCATATGTACTGTGTGTCCTTTAATTTTTTATTATCACTTACCATGTAATGATATAAAGGGAATCTACATTATAAACAAGAATATATGTATAATTTCTATAGTTAATTAATCATTACACAAATGGAAAACATATATTCTTCTTATAATAGTCTTATTAAAATAATTTTTCATCCCAAAAACTATTTGATCCACATTTCAATTGTTATTCCATATCTAGAGCCACATTATATCATTTTGATAAAAAGTGTGTTTATAATAATCCATACATTTATACAATATAATTTTTTGATATGGAATTTTTATTTGTTATTCTAAAAAATTAGTCTAGGTAGAGAACATATTCATCTATTATATAATATGTAGATTATTTTTTTAGTGAGTAATATTTTTTATGAAATAACACTCAAAAAACATAAAAAAGATATTTATTAATTTTATCATATTTGTTTTAAAAAATCAAAATATAGTCATCGGATTGATGAATTATTGTTATAAAAAATTTTATGGAGAAAACAAAATTGGTAGATAAGACACAAATAAAGTACTCATAGTTTATAAGAGGAAGATCTCTATTCCTCACACTACATTATCATCATAAATCACTACCATTGTTTTAGATTAAGATTTATTCCCATGTAATTATTTTTTATACTGACTATCATCATTATTTTTTATTTTATTATGAAGTGATATGCATACCATCTATGCTTCCAATATTTATGATAATAAACATACCATTTTACATTTTGATAAACAATCCAAATATTCACTATGTTTACTAAGGTATTCACTTATAATTTGAAATTATTCTCTCTATATCTATATTTACCATAGACAAAACATCTTCTAGTTCCAATGATATATTTTATTTAGATCACCATCCCACATTGTTTAAATGATGAAAATTGAATGATTTTCCCTTTACTATCTTTTTCAAAATAAATAACATTTCGCTATATAGTTCTCTAATTCAGTTTGTTAGAATATAAAATATTTTCACATTACCAATATGAATTATAGATATACGGGTTTTTATATACAAATGTTTTTTAACTCATGATAATCTATCTTTAAATTTATTATTAGGGATATATCTTTATTGTATTTCT
The DNA here is from genome assembly GCA_963277665.1 of Viscum album. NCBI lineage: Eukaryota > Viridiplantae > Streptophyta > Magnoliopsida > Santalales > Viscaceae > Viscum > Viscum album. Next base: position 1,278,588,111 of record OY728131.1, read on the forward strand.
GAATCTAGTATTAACATGTTTTTTTTGGAATCATAAATTTTCCTAATAAGGAGGATTTAATCCTGATTTTTTAATAATTAAAACTTCTAGAAAGTTATTGTAATATAATTACTAGAAATGTTTTTCCAAATATTATCTAACGACTAAAAGTTATTACATAATTTTTATTCAATGACAATTAATATTGGTTAATTGATGCTTAGTTTAGGATGTGTTCTCCCATATTATGTAATCTAATTTTATAACATGAATCTTCCTTCACAATTTATGTTTAAGAGAATTTTGGTAACCTATTATAAACCCCTGATAAGTGGAAACCATGGGTAAAGTTGGTCCAGTTTGTCATGCACCTGGTGATAGTTCACTGAATACCAAACACAGTATTTTTAGGGTCATTATCCCTCGGTTTATTAATTACAGATCTTTCATCAACTTTCGTTTTCCATAAGTGATGTTATTTTTAGTAAAACCTCACAATACATCATTAAAAACAATTAATGATGTTATCCAATACGTAGACTGATCTATTGTATTTTTTTCCTTGGGGTATCAGTAATGTTATATTATCACAATCTCATAAATTATGAAAAATTATCATAACTAAGAAAAAATCATACATCTGTCAATAAAATTGTTATCATCATTACATTATCCATAACTATCAACCCAATCAATGATGTCATATATTTAATCCTTAGATACTAACTAAGGGTCCATATATCAGTACACCGAGGTCCTATGAAAAAATAAATATACATTACATTGTGGACCTAATATACTTAATTAATTTCAATATCATTAAAACAATATATCTCATTTATATATGAATTAAAATTTTTATTTATTTTTATAAAATATTAATAATATTATGGTATTGGGACCCATGTTAATTTTTTAAAAATCCCACTAAAAATGAATTATTATAATCCCTAACTAGTTGTCAAACATCTACTATAAATTCTTTATATGTAATAGTGTTCTAGATAAATCATACCAAATAATTTGATTTATAACCTTATGAAATGAAATAAATATATAATTCCTAGAAGAGATTCTAAAAATGAGTAAACATGTGAGGTAATAAGATAATATCATAATTGAACATAATATGACTATACAGTTATAAGGATAATTCATATGAAAACTTATACCAAACAACACATTGATCATAATCCTTGAATTATTAATTATAAAAAAATTTAAATGAATAAAATGTGTTTCTCTATATACAAGGTAACCATTGGAGAAGAATTTTCCTGAGAATTAGAATTTAAATGTGACATCGTTCAATTTTCATACAAGAATTAACATTATGACACATTTAATAATCATGATACACCATTAGTTATCCTGATTAAAAGAAATTATATTATACTTTCTTGTATTTTTTCATGATATATAAAAACATAATTAGTGAATTAGTGAGAAATATAAGATGGAATCAATAATTCAGCCTTTCCTTCATGTTCTACAAGAAAGCATTTATTAAATATATCACAAAGAGCCCATTAGAAAATATGTGTTTCATTACTCACATCACAAGAACCGCTAGAATGGAAAAGTATTTCATTTAACAAATCCTAATAATCCCATGGAAATAATATCGGATTAATTTGGTTCTTAATTTGATTATCTTAAGGAAATATTTCCTAATTTCATTAAAATAAATAACATTACAACATAGAGAATAGAAAAATGTATCCTATGTCATTCTGTAATTTTCCTGGTATAAAAACATCAATAATGAAAACAAATAATATGGTTTTTACACCATATTGATAGAATGTATTTGGATACTCAATTATTTTTCTCAATTATTCGATTGGTGGAATTTCGGTGAAGATAAATTATTGTATATGGAAAAATATTTTATCTATAAGGGAAAGACATAAGAACAAAAATTGTCATTTCACAAAAACGATTAGAAAAAAAGATGATCATAGAGAATATTTAAACTAAATAATATAATATATGACTTCATCTAATTAGTTTAACGAGTTTGATATATTACTCCATGTTAAACACTCTATATAAAAGAAACTAAACATTATTTAGATATGAAGGTTAATATTAATTACGTCCACAAAAAATATTCCTCGGCTTATTGGGAATGACTTATATTAATATCCATAGATTATATTTATATAATTAAATTAAAATATTCTTTTACTGTGAATTAATATAAATAAATACATATAAAATTAAAATATGATCATTTGATACATATAAATATATTTCAAACAAATATTTTCTTTTTATGTGACATTGAATTAAATTTCATGAAACATGTTATTAAATATGATAATGTATATTTGATATAGAAAATTTATTTAGATAAATTTAATTATAAAAGTATAAGAAATAAGGATAAGAATTGTAAATATTATAAAATGATATTTCCCAATAAAAATAGTTTATTCATTAAACCTTAGCATTATATAAATATTTTAATTTTTTAAAATGGATATCTTTATTTATTAAAAAATAGATGTTATATTTTTAATCCTTAGAGTAATATTTACATCAGATAAATGTTTGAGATGTTCTGAAAGAAAACAAATTTTAGGTTAATATTTCCTATTACATGTTTTTTACAAATAACATGAAATTTGTGGCAGTATTAGTATATATGTTTTCATTATAAATTAAGGGTACCATTATATTAGATACATGTATATTTTATATGATAGTTTATATTTTTTAAAAAACATTCTTTAGTTATCAAACACATATTTGATATTTTAAATCATGATTATTATATATTCAAAAAGAATTTATTACATTATATATTATAATTTGAAATTTATATCATTCAAATTATAAAAATTCAGTCAAGTGAGATGGATTAAAATTTCAAATTTCCAAATAAAAACAATCAAATAAGGACCACTTCATTCATTCACTCAAGGAAAATGATACCTTAATTAAAAACATTTTATTATTGAAAAATATAAAATGATAAAATTAATAATGCATTGTTTAAAGGGTTGGAGATATGAAAAAAATATTTCATTAATTTTTCTTTAAATGTTTGTATTGAACTTATGTATTTTATAAATTATTATTTTAAATATTCCAATCCATATAAATTTATAAAAATGTAATCCATGTTGAATTATATAATAAATAAAATTCTCACAACATATATATGTGGCCTCTCACAAAAAAATCACAAATATCTTAAAATTTTATTTTCTTATAGATACCAACAAATTAAAATCCCCTTATATTTATATTTCACTCTCTTGACCATTTTGAATCAAGAAATAAGACTTTTCGATCCATTTCTAATGCGTATTCAAAAGAAATCTATAACATCATGTTACCTGTCATCAGGTGATCCCATAACGTTTACATATATTACACTTTTATAGGGTGAATCATGGGACTATTGAGGATGGATAGAATTTTTTTGGTAAAATGACTCATTTTTTAGTTATGTATGAATTTTTTAATTAATGGTATCTTGGTATGAAATATTTATTGGATATTCTGGGATCATCCTATGTTTGATGGATTCCCATGTAGTAATCTGTTTTTTTTTTCATAACCTATAGTTTTCTATTATGTGATGGAAAGTTAAAAAGCATGAAATGTTGTTACACAATGATTACTAGGTCTCCCCAAAATATGCATGGACAATTTAAACAGTGTGAGAAGAGTGCACAATATATAATTATTATATAACAAGTACTATTTAATGATGTATTATTTATAAATAGAGGTAATGTTTTTCTTCTTATGTGGACACTATAGATTACACAAAGTATAAAGGTATTGAACATGTTATAAATTAATGAAGATGGAATTTTTGGGTGTTGAACTAATGATATTTTTTTCATTCTCATACAGATCCTTTTTTTCATGACCTATAAATATTCTATGGAAATTTTGGGAGATATATTTCTTATTAGATAGATATTTTGCATTTTATCCCCATTTTGGTTTCTTGTAGTCACTCCAGGTAAGTATGACCATCAAATTTTTAGTTTCTTGTGTTATGGTAGCAACGTTGAATTTCCCTCTCAGATTTGTTGATATGTACCGATGCTTCCCAAGTTTCTCTTACAAATTTGTGGTGTGATATTATTTTGGGGGTTGTTTAGTTTTTTGGTTCTGGTGAGGAATGTGATCGTTCTGGAGGTATTTCCCATTTAATCTTCTATGTCAGGTTTTTTACATTAGTTCATTTCTAATATGCGATGTTTGGTTCTATGTCCTCTATTGTTGTTGTAGTTTTTTATTCTTGTTATCATAGTAACCATCAAGGTCAGGCACAACACTATCATTAAGGTATACATATCCATCTATAAACTTTTTAATATACTGTATTTCTTTATTCTTTTCCTAAATTGGGATATAAATGACTTTTTCTTGATGTTTTTGTGTGTATTAATGGATATGTGATAAAATGTTATTTTCCCAAGTTTTTGAAAATTAAAAAATTTGATATTTTAAAATAATGTAAATGATTTATGAAATACAGCACAAGTGTAGCCTATAGTATATAAGCGGATAGTTTATCTTTGTTCCATCATTCATATTACCATTGGGGGATTTTTTTCATTGGATTTTATCTTCTCCCTTGGCCAGTAGTTTTAGAGACATTTTTTGATATTGATTCTAAGGTGAGTCATCGGGTCCGTATTTTCTCCATAGACCTATGTTCTGGGGAATTGTATTCCACTAGTCATTTTTTGTGGTATGAGTAGTATGCTAGTAACTCTAGTTGGGTTCCATGTAATTATTTAAATTTTATTTTTCTATATACTATAGGTTTTTTGATGTGTATACATTAGCATTGAAAATTGACATTCCATAAATGTTTTTAAACTAATGTAAAATGGTATATATTTATCATGATATTGGTAAAAATAAATTTTGTATTATCATTCCATGTTTTATTTTAATTGGGAATACATGATATGTTGTATATAGTCTTATTATGGATCACCAAAGAGGGATCTTATAGTGTCTATTATCTCACACCATGCACACTTCTTTGATAATGCATAGATCATTTTATATATATCAATATATATAATTGAATGGATCCATAGTGAGGGAATTATGTTTTTTCTAGATATGCATGGGTCTCTTGATGGTGAGATGGCGTGGAATTTTCAATACGAACACTTTGAGTATACTGGACTATCAATTTTCATTTTGATGTCCATTGTTGTTGGAATTGTAGTTAGTGATTTTTTTCTATTCTGTTGTCAATTTGTAGTAATTGAATATATTTATCTTTAACTAGTTCTATCATTATTGTATATATATTTTCCATTTTATTACTTCTTGTTACAATAAATCATTCCATCTTGTTCTTCTTTGCTGATTGGGAGCTAGTCACCTGCTTGTGGGGGATGAGAATTCCTTTTGGGTATTTGAAGGGTTTGGATGAGTATATGTTTGAGAGGGTATTTGGGTATGTTTGATAAAATTTTTTATCATATTTGTATTTTCCCAAAAAGTTCTTATCCTAGGACGTTTGTAAGACTGGATATAGAATTTCAGGAACTTATGGTGTTCATTGTGGTATGTTATTGGAAATATGTTTCCATGATGACACTAATTCTTCCTAGGGATATTGGTATGTATTTCTCCTATTTTGTGTTATTGTTGTTAATTATATGTTTTTGTTATGGTTTTCTAGTATTAACTAAACAAATTCTATTGTAATATCATTTCTTTGGTTTTATTGTTCATTAATATGCCTCCCTAACTTGATCTATGAGTTCCTCGGGTGGTTGAAGCTAATGATCCCATAGAAAATCATTTATACATCACAATATTAGAGATTTAAACAAGATTTCAGTTTGTGATAGTGGTCATAATTTTCCGTATATTTGGAATTATGATGTTGTGGTACAACCACGAGCTCGAGGATAGAGGGATCAACCATTGGAGTTCATGCTTGGGAAACCATCATCTAATAAAAGTATTAAAGAACCACCATTTATTGAATACCATACTTGAAAAATCTATAAGATCATTAACTTATTAAATACACTTGATATTATAGTGGTTATGTTACGAGTGTTCAAACAGGATGTTTCTAGAAAGAGTTTGTTGGATTCCACGGTATAAGAGGATAATCAAGTGGTCTTATACAATAATGGGTTTATTCCGGTTTTCATCTAGTACCAATTCCCAATTTCACTGATGATATAATTTTCAAGGTTGTTTCTATATTAAAATTAGGGAAAGGGTGTTGAGTCAGCATACACTAATTGGTTTACCATGATGGTTTATTTTTTACAAATAGTTTTAAATAATGACATATTTAAGGCACAAAAGTACTTACAGGGATTGAAATATAATATATGATTCATGGTATCTAACCATATTTTTTGACTTATGTGAATGATGTGAACATGAAAATGACGGAAGTGATGAATATGACAGAAATCAGGATATTCTTCCACTTATCTTCATGCTATTGGCATATTCACTAATGTGATTTTGAAAATAAAAAACATGAAGGATCATCAATGGAGAGGTGGAGGTGGTTTTTGGGATTATAAATCATCATCACATTTATATATATGTCATTTTGTTCTTCTAATGTGAAATTATTGTGGAAAGTACAAACAAACTTGACATTGGTTTCCTTTAATTGCAATGATGTTTATTGTTATGGACAATATTGACATATACAACATTTTAGTCTTGATTTATCTACTCCTCTATATAGTAAAGGATAATCAACTCTAAAGGCTACTACGGGAAAGTAATATACTTCAATGAATACATGGATCCATCAAAATTTATTAGGAGTGACTTTCCTAGGGAGGTAGATGCAGGTCCAACAACCATGATAGGTAACATATTTCTTGAATGCTATGTAGAAACATCTTTTTTTTATATTCTTTCATGACACTCATTTATATCTACAAATTTATTTGATATTATTATATATCCAATAAATCTCACATTCATTGTTAAGGATTTAGTTACAAACCTCAATAATAGGATGTATTTATAGGTTTCAGCGTCCTTCTGCATTCTCTAGATATGATACAGTTCTATGATTGGATTTTCCTGTTCTAGATCAAGATTTAACCAACATCATTATATGGATTGATTAGCATAGTGTCGTCCTATCTGGGGATGATTTTAATAATTGGTGATTAAAATTTATCTCAGTTGATGGGAGATCATACGTATTTCATAGAGAGTGGGAACAAAGGTCTAGACATGTAGGACCTTCCCACCCAGGTCTTATGTTTTTTATTTGATGTTATAGTTGATACTTATGGAATTTAATGTATTATTAATCTTCCCTTTATTTCCTGGGTGTTTCCAGGAATTTTACCTAATGATTTATATATGATTCCACTTAAGGGGAGGTAGAGTTTCCAATTGTTCATGTCTTAGGAACTCTGCTGAAGTAAATATATCCTTTTTGTATGGGACCAAAATATTTAAAAGAGATTAATATTTAGTTAGACGACATGGTGAAAAGGGGTTTTAGTTCACCCTAATGTTTTACCGTGGGAATCCCAAGTTCCCTTTTCCAATAAGAAAGATAGTTCACTATGGTTGTTCATGGACTACCAAAATATGAACCAGAAACAAATTAATAAGAAGTGTCATTTTAATTACATTGATTTATTTTTATCTATTAAATGGTAGAAAGCTATATTTGTAGATTTATCTTCTATTAGGTTCTTATCATCATAGTGTTCAGGAGTCTGATATACTAATGGAAAATTTCATGAGTATGTTTAGCCATTACAAATATATTGTGATGTTATTATATATGACTAAATCTATATAATTATTCATATATTAGAATAATTAGATATTCTATAAGCATCTCAAAACATTTTTATTACTGATCATAGAAGATAATTTCATAATATTTTAGATCCAATCATGATAACTAGCTTCATCTCGTTTTTTTGTTAATCTCGATGGGTCACCCTTTATACAAAAAATATTTGGAAATATAAATTCATGATTCATGAATTTATATTATTACGACATGTAATTTCAAAGCATGGATTTACCATTCACCCTAAGATGGTAAATGATGTTTTCTATAAGAAGAGATGATGAATGTCTTTAAAATTCATAGAATCCATGTTATTGATTGATGCTATAACATTTGTTTAAAAATTTATTAATTTTGGTGTCACCATTGAGTAATATTACCAACAAATAGCTTATTTGAAGATAGGATTCCGAGTTTCAATTTTTTTTCAATGTTGAAAAATTACCTCTAAAATTATATCAAATTTTGATCTTACCTAAGCTTGGTAAGGGTTATGTTGTTTTCTATTTTCTTCTTACATAATGTTGGGATTTCATCTCATGTAGTTTGATCATGTGGTGGATTATGTTACTCATCTTGTTTGACCACATGAGGATAATTACCCTACTCATGATTTATGTATTTATATTGTTAGGAAGAAACATATGTGTTTTCGGTATTATATTTTTAGTGAAAGGATTACAACATTTTCTGAACATAAATACTATACTATGTCTTTTTTTAAAATTATTTTTAATTAGATAGTGATTGTAGTTAGAATACCATCATCCATTTGACATTGATAATACTAACACCCTGGGAAAATGGAATTGTTTTTAAGATTATTTTATATTAAAAATTTAATCTCAATAGGTTTTTGAATCAATTGAAATATGGAACATTATTGGTATTATTTTTTAGTTTCTTTTTGATGTATAAGAGAATATTTTTGGCACAATTTTAATATATTTTTATTTATTATGATCTCTATTTTAAAATATTGTGAAGAATTAACAACATGACAATTATTTTTGTTGAATTTGTAAAATGTATATAACAGGGAGAACTTTTAGGTTTGTCTCTCCCTTCTAATGGTATTCACAATAATGAGGTTCATTTTGACAACCCAATATCAATAAGGATATTAGTTTTGTTTAACTTTATATTTTCACTGTGGATAATTCATATATGCAGTATGAAGATGTATTAAGTTATGAAATGTTGATTCTATTGTACTGGTATACAATTTTAAATTGTTGATTATGTGTTTATCTATTACTACTTCCAATAATTTATCATAGAGAATTTGAAACCTTAGGGAATTATACAACCACTTCCATTGTCAGTTTAAAAATTGGGTGTCGTTTCCATTGAATTTTAAATTATGTAACCAAGTAATCTCTTTAGGGTAAATACTATATTCTTTTTTTATGAATTGGTTGAAAAAGTAATATCATTTCATTAGTATTAAAAAAAAGAAAAATACTAATGATATGGGTATGTTTTATCTATACATTTTTGTGGGGTTACAAGGGGTTCTTTATCTTATTATTTCAAATTGACATCATATGACAATATTAAGGTTTTTGTGAGGTATCTTAGAGTCGATGATGACTTAGATCGTGTAGGGTATATATTATCATCGAATGGAAAATTTTAATATGGAGTATGTGATTTAGATTCTATAGGATATTGTTCATTATTTGGTCTTTTATTTTTTTTTATCTTGGGATATCCATCGTGAACTCGTAGACCATTATTATAAAAAATTTATCATTTATAAATTATAATATCTCTTTTGAGGCTCTGTAAATACACCCGATTTAATTACCTATTTATTTGATAGAGGTTGGTGATGCATATTTGTAGGGATTTATTTTTGTATATTGGATATCTCTGATGATTCAAAATATATGCTACTGTATGTTTGTGGCATAGAGTCGGAAAAAATATTATGAAAAATATTATTGTCATACATTGTGGTTTTCTATTGGTTATTTAGATATCTTGAATGTTTTTTCTTTTCATAGGTCATCACCGACATTGAAAATAATTAAAGTTGTCTCCAAGTTGTTTTGGACTAATTTTGTTTATTTTTATATTGGGAAGGTTTCTACATGGTTAACATTGATGGATCTATTAATATGAATTCATGATACATTTCACATATCCAAACTAAAAAAATATAATCCTAATCCCTCTCATGTAATGATTCATGATGAAATTGAGTTAGAGCCAGATGTTTCTATTGTTGAGTATCCAGTTGAGATCACTCGATGTTTATTGAAATACATGAATGTGTCATCTATACTTTTGGCCCGAGTTTTATTATGGAGGGGATCATATTCTTTGAAGACATGGGATAGATGTTCATTGATGGGGGGGTTGCCTTGCCTATTTAGAGGTCCTCATTCATCCACATGACTTATCGCTGATAAAACTTTTTATTTTGGAGAGTTTGCAACACATGGTTACCTTACAAAAGGTAAATAAATTCTAGTTATTGTTTTCATATTTAATTTGGTGATTCTTGGGACCCGCAAGGATAGAGATAATATTTTTAGTAAATGTAGTAAATTTTTGAGGGATGGATGTTTGTTTAAATTAATTTAGTTTTAGAATAAATGTGTTAATGGGTTCATGGTTTTCATAATGAGTATATAGGATACATTAGTGGTGTTGAGTTTTTCTATAAGAACCTATTGTTTTTTGAGGTGTGATAGTAATATCCACGGAGTGTAAGGGGGTTACATGATATCTACCTAGTCTTTAGAAACAAGTTGCTAATTGTTTATATAGTGTAAGAAGATTACACACGATGTAATGGTAAAACAATGTGTACTACTAAAATATTTATTTATAATTAAATGTTGAAGGTGGTTTTTTTGTATGTGGTCAATGTGGAATATAATAAATTTAATTATATTACATTATATTTGTATTTCATAAGAATAAATTTTAGGGTGTAATACTAATGATGTTTTATTTCGTTTTATCATTGATTATTTTCCCCTTGACATAGAATTATTCTCCAACAATTTTTTAATACATTGTTCAATACAAATTGATTAATTTATTTTGTGATCATAATTTTTTTTGGTCGTCATATAATAGGATGAGTATTCCTTTATTGTAATTTTTTCATTGATAAGGGTTTCATAGTTTCATTGTGTTATCAAATTTGTTGATCCATGGTAAAAATTACATTATTTTCATCTAGATTTTTGAAGTGACCGTGTTATGATGGTTGTTACCTTAGTTTCTTGCGGTGTGGTGAATATGAGTTCTTGAGATATGTGTTTTTTCTTAATAATTATAATTCCTTTTTTTTTTGTTATAAAATTCTACGTTTTGATGTCTGTTTCTAGGGCCTCAGTTATTGTTCATCCAATATTCTCTTTGAGGAATCCTTCAATAGAAATTTTGACCTGATATTGAGGTTTGAGGTTCGATATATATACTATATTTATTAAATGTATTCCTTTTGTTTTTTTATAAATTTGTGTAAAAAATAAAAAAAAATTGAATAGGATAATGGATTTTTGAATTGGTGGGTTTTCTCTTGTATTTGATAAATGGAAATGGTGAATTTTTCATTAATGGAAATGATTTATAAAATGAAAATCATTAGAATACATGGTAAAAAAAGTGGATAGGTTAGCTTATGTACACCCTCTTTATTACCATCAACGGATTTTATCATGGATATTTTCTCTACACCCTGGTTCTATTTTTCTAGGTATATGTTTTTCCATTGTTGGTAGGTTCACTGATTAGGTATTTCTCTCCACCATAGGCCTATATTTAAAATAATTGTATAGAACTATAAATTTCGTGGTATAATTATCCTATATTCATGACATGTTATGTTCCATGGCATTGTATACCTATGATATTTCTTTACACTTCTCAAAATTTTAAATTCATGGTTCTTCATTGAATATTGATGTAAAATCCTTATTCTGAAATTGATGTAAAAAGTTAAATATATACTATGATTTTGATATAAAATAGTTATTTCTTATCATGTCATTTTTTGTTTAAAATTAAAATACATGAGTATATTTTTAGATAATTTTTATGTATAATATATGCGGGATCCTACTATGTATTGTATATATAAGTTCCATGTCATTTCTTCGGTTTTGGATATATCTATTATTCTAGTTGTCGATTGATGTGAGGGTTATATTCTCCAACTTGTTAGTTCTATGAAGACCCATCTGGTATGTGGCAGTTTCGTCCGGGTTAAAGTTTGAGAGGGTATTTAGGTTGAATAATTGGAAAAACTCAATTTTTTCAATGTATGTAATTATTTTCTACATAACATCACAATTTTTCTGTTTCACATTTCCTACTCTAATTTTTAATTCCCAATGTAATAAAATCAGTATTACTTTTATACCTTATTTTATTATGTTATTGGAATAATAACTATCCACCATTTCTATTTCATATTATGAAAAGGAAGACAAAATTTATGTATTTAGTAGACTATCACCTCTGCCACACAACATTTTTCATTTTACTTCCCCACTATAAATGTATAGTATTAAATGAGAATTTAAAAAATATTTATGATTTTTATATAATTTATTTGATTATTAAAATAAAAAACATGTTATTTCAAAATCTCATTCATTTGAAAACAATGCATTTAACCATGTATACAGGTGGACTATCAGTTCTATGGAAAAATTTATTTTACTTTTTTATTTTACTAATTAGTGTCAATGGATAAGAATATGAATTCGATTGATGTAAAATAATTATTTTTAGGATAAAATTATGATTATTTAATGAAAAATTTATGAATATATTAATTAAATGAAAAGAATGTTATTATCCTAACACACAATAATTTAATATTTGAAAACTAAGAGGAAACTAATCTATTATTTCAATGTAATTAATTATATATATATAATTATCATTCTGATTATATAATTTAATGTAATACTAAACTAATATTAATAAAATATTTCTATATTATTGTTGTATAATGATATTAAAACAATCCAACCTCATAATCACACATTTAACAAATTAATTTCTTAATATGGATGGTTTAACCTAGAACATGAAAAACAAGATATATCTATAAAAAGGATGAATATGATAACATATTTTGTAGTAAGATATGATAAAAATATGTAAATAATATTTTATTTGATTCAGGTATGTATATTTGAATATTTATCCCAATAATTAATAAATCAGCATTTGTTCATTAAGAACCACTAAAACATGGTAATTGTTGATTATATCAATAATGGTAATAAAGACAAATACTATTAAATTAAATTATATCATTATAAAAAATATTTAAAAATATTTTACTATACCATTAAATATGACATAATGTTGAATGTTTCAACCAGAATGAATACCAACGTCATGTAAATGAATAATGTTCAAACTAATAATTATTACACACACCTGATATGAAAAAGAGGTATAAACTAATATATATATACATATATATGTGTGTGTGTGTGTGTGTGTGTATTTGTGTGTGTGGAATGATTTTAATAGAGGATTATAAGTTTCTATTGTTATTAATTTGTCTGTTAGGTTTTTATTTAATACATTTTATTTAATTATTCATGATTTTTGGGGACATTTTAAAATATATTAGGACCATATTATAGGGTTTTGTCTCAAAATACACTCTTTGAAACATCATTGAAATAGATAAAATAATTTAATTTACTTTATATATATTTTCTCTACCTGATAAATAAATCATTTAATAATATTTCAATAATGGTATTTTATTTTCATTTATATGACTTATATTTCATTGGTGTTTGATTTAATTTTCACATAAACTGTATGTGTTTTTCATGGTTTCAATTCGGAATTTTTGAAATAGCATGAATGTTATTCACCATGGTTAGGTGGTATTCTGTTCTATTTATTTAATATATAATTATTGTTATACATATTAATTTTTATTAAATTATATGTTAAAATAATTAGAATAAATTTTTCTCCATTAAATGTCACTAAAGTGAATTGTTTCGATGGTCGAATTTTTTTTTGGAAACTAAATTTTTGTTCATTAAGCTATACTGATTAACTAGAACTTATTTCATATAATTTGGGTATATAACATGGATTTATTTTATTTTTTTATATATTACCAATTTTTAAATTTTAACAAAAAAATAATTCCTAATTTTTTCGTCCACCATATATTGTGTTATCAATATGGGATATTTAAAATATAAATATCTTTTATTTGTGTTATAATGTTTCCAAATGATAATTATTTTTACATGATATGGTTCCCCAACCATGAGAATTAATTATATGAGTTTTAAACCTATTTCTTTAAATTTGGTTTTTATGAATCTACATGTTATGTTACACATCTTACATATTGAGTTTTTATAATGGTATTTTGAAAAAAAATAAAATGTGTTCCTTCCTTTATTTTTCACATCTTTTATCATCATATACTCATTTAATAATTCAAAATGTTTTTTATTTATATTTATCCATTATTTGATTTTATTCTTAGTTATAAAATTATTTAATTTTTTTCATGTCCTCTTTTCAGGAGTTACCTTATTTTTTGATTTGTAAATTTTTATTTTAATGCAATGATAAATGTGTTTTTTAAAGATGTTTTATGTTTTTTCAAACATTTCTATTACAATTTGAATAACCATTTAACCTAATAGGGTTTGTGTTTCATTATTTATCCGAATTTTTTTTTAATATATTTATTATCATTTTTGAGATTAAACACACTGTTATAAACAATTCAATTCTCGATCCCTTCCTTTATTATACAGTGTGACATATTTTTTTCATGGGTGTTTTTAATTAATGTATACTCCCGAATATGTTTCTATAGTTTCTAGAGGGAAAAAAAATTTGAACAATAAAAATAATTTTATATTTGTATTTTGATCATTTTATTACATCTTATATTTAAAAATATACTTATTTCCCTATACAGAGTGAACATATAATTTTAAAAAATCGTTTAGGATAATATTCAACAATATATAATATTTATTTATTTACACGTGGAAAATTATTGGAATCATTTTATGTTTCTACTCCATAATGGATGAATATTATCATGGTTACTATTCTTTTTCTATCCTTTGGTATTATTTCCAAAGACAGTTTATAATCATTTAAATGATTTTTTTAAATAAATAAATGTATTAACATTCAAGATGATTTTTGAATGCCAATAAAAATATATTTTTGTTGACATTATATTTATTTCATTATATAATAGACGTGTTTTAATATATTAATAGGTTCATTGATGGAATGTTACGAAAAATCAGGATGACTCTTATTGTGAATACAGTGATCATAATTAGGTGATGAGTGGGAATGGAATTATGATGTCTCTCGATGTATTGATGGTTTCAATATTCAATAAACAATAGTTATTGGGGAATAAATACCCCCCCCCCCCACTAGAAATTTTCATTGAACAATCGCTGTATATCATGTTTTTAATGACAATGATTATTCATTCTAGTAGTAACATATCTATATTATTGATATCTGTGATTATATTTATTGTCATGGTTATTAAATCCAATCGGTTACACATTTATTAAATCTTAATGATATTTACTCACCACTATAATAATATTTATTCTATGTTTATTCCATGATATCCTCTATATATATTATAGCCTACTGAAAAATTTATCTCCTCCCTTATTAGGATTATATTTTATATATTATGAAAAAAATTATAACACATTATGTGTTATGAATGAAAAAACATATGGAAGAATTTATATAATATGTTGAAGAAGAATTATGGATTAAATACGTTTTTAAAAAATTAAATTTGAATATCTGATACAATCTACACAAGCAATGTAATTAATTATTCTTCTTCTATTACATATATCCCTATTCCAAAAATGAACCTTCGGATATAATAGATGTAATAATAATAATTTTTTAAATGGAGGATAGTTACAAAAAAAGAATTTATTTCTAGTATAAAATGGAGTGTGTAATATGTAAGTTCAAGGAACTAGGATAGAGCAAGTGGGTATAGGGAATCACTTATGGTATCAATGTAATTTATTATATAACTTTTAAAATTGATATGTTCATTTATGACAATTAAATTTAAGATATATTAATATTGAACATAATTTAAATATTATAGAAAACCCCACATGATATTTACATGATTAATTGAAATGATAATAATGAAAATACTATTTTTGGATTAGTATTAAAAAAATGTGTTGCAAATCATATGGATGATTTCAGGTGGTAATTAATGTTAAATAAAAACCTCATGATGTTCTTTATAGTTTTGGAATTATTTTATTACGTGAAATTATATCACTCTATGTATACAACAATATGATGTCAGGATTTGAAGAATGTTTCTATGGGTAATATCCCGGAAAATGGTGGACTGGGTAGTAACTAAATATTCACCGGGTTAATGAAAAATTGTAAAAACTACAAATGTGGACTAATAATACATAGATATATTTTGTGGTCAATTGAAATTATCCCTACACATAATTATTAGATAATATATTATTTTTATCTTCGATAACATATTATGAATGATCCCATGTATGAAATAGATTTTTATATATAAATTAAAAAGTATTGGTATCTAATAATTGATATTAGATTTCATATATTAGAGATATGTTATATTTTTAGAGAATAGGTTCAAAATATACTTGGGATTTTAATATTTTATGATCATTCCAAGTAATTTGGGATTCTTTATTTGAGGATAGTTTCAGATGTTTGAAGGAAAACCAATAAAAGTATCATTTTTCATCCTAGATTTATATAGGATGAACTGAGTATAATAAAATTTATCTCAAATGATATAGTTATAAATTCATAAATCTTGATGTTAAATTTACCTATCATTATTTATGATAATTCTGTTATAGTTGTCACCACACTTGTTACTATTTTTTATTTATTAATGTATGAGTCCTAAAGTTACCAAATATTAATTTGATAAAAATGACATATTATAATGTAACCAGATGTGTATCCCATCATAATGGTAGATTGAGTGAAAAAATATATGATCATTAAAAACTATCCATAAAAAAATAAAATCAGAAGCATGTACATAGTCGATATACCAAAGAAAAGGAAGACTATAATGATATTTTAACATTTAATATCATTTTATGAAGATGAAAGAAGATATATGACTAAATTTCCTATATTTAAAAACTCATTGAAGTTGTATGGTGGAAATTACCTTATTAGGATTTGTAATTTCTATATGTTTAGTGAAGGAGGTCCTCAAACATTAAAATTAAAGGGAAAGAGTGAAGGTATAAATTTCACTTATGAAATTTCAATAAATATATGAATCATTTGACTATATATACCTATCTAATATAAAACAAGGGAAATAGTTTTTAGAAACCAAGAGAATATATATAATCTTATAAAAATAATACTAATAAAAAGGATAGTCAGTTTTGAGTCTAGAATTATTAATATCTTATATATTATAGTTAATAACAACCCTTTGAATATTATGTTACAAATATAAACTCATAGTGGTATGAATATTGAATAAATAATTTTTTAGGATTGTTTTCATTTAGGCCTTATGGATATATATATATATATATATTTATTATTAAATTAGGAAAGGGTTATCTATTATTTAAATAAACATATAACAAATTTTAATAAAGTTAAATGTCATTCCATGTCCAAAATAAATTATTTATCATATAGTGATGTATGGTAACATGTGAATTATTTATAGATTTTATTATGATCATATGATTAAAATAAATAGGATTCAATTAATTAATTTTTAGTTAATGTTATACCCCACGATTTCTATATATGATTTCCCTTAAATTATATAATGTGTTTGATTGCTTGATATATGTGCAACACCAAATACTCCTGAAATATAAATATTTAATTATTATAATATATAATACATTTTAACACGAAAACTTAATCAGTAAATATTTGGTAATTAATATAATAAACCATTTAATGAAATATTTATATATTTAAAATAGATTTTACATTAAATACGAATAAAATTCAATTAATATTTATAAACATTCACGAACCGAATCGAGTCGCCACTAATACCAGCACCAAACCTGCCTGTGACAAGGAGAAAAAGGAGTTCCATATCCCCACGTTATAGCACAAGGGCATGGGTATCTGTAATTTAGGTTTGGGAATGATTTACCAGAGTATGAAATCATAAAACATTAAAAACAATCCATAACATAAATCAAAAAATTTCGATCCAAACAAGTCATAAGAAAGAAAACCAGAACTTAATACATTTATTTAAAGTCAATAAAAGTGGCCAAAATTAAAATAAAAATAGCATCAAGACATTCCCAAGCACTCCACATGGCAAGGGGCCATCACCCACAAGTCGTCTCCACAACTCTACACCATGAATGAGAACTAACATCACGAACCGCCACCACCTAAAGCCTTTCCTTTACCTGAGTCAAACATATCCAAGTATACATACACTTGAGGGGTGTAAGTGGGGTGTGAGCCTAATCCCAAAGGGATACCTCCAAATGAATCCATAGAACATGAAATAGAATGTGAAATAGCAAGCAGTTTTAATATGGAAAGAAAAGTAGTGATAAATTCCATGAAATGAAACTTTCAATTGAAAATAGTTTTAATGCTACAATTTTCAAAATGATAACACATTTAAATAGAAATTATAAATACTCTAAAGTAATTCCAAAAAACACACCAATACATGGGAAAATACCACCAATTCAATGAACAAAATAATCAATAAAACCACTAGGAACTAGATAGTCTCGGGTCCCATATACCTCATACCTTGGTGTAAAATACCAATTGTAAAATCTGTTCTAGTAAATGAGACAATAGTAGAGAACATAACCATAACCCAGTGGTCCCCACTCATCATCCATATGGTTTAGTTAATGTAATATTTATCCAAATTCTAAGTGATACATAGATGCAACCCATCAGGTCCACTAGTCGTACAAGTACACATCCTCCCATCCTAGGTACCCGGGCATCCCCCTTTGTGCTCGAAAAATTTCAGAAGGATATAAAAATATATTTCGTATAAAACCCCACTACTAGTCACCTAAAACCAGTACAGTAGCTACCCACATTTTATACCACTTAAAACACAAAACAAACACTTCGATTCTCAATAACATTTATTCTCAAAACCACGCATTGTTTTGCACACAAAACTCTTCAAAACCCACACTTTTAACACTATATGAACACTTGTAAATTACCAAAATAGAAATGGAAGCCCAATATATTTCAATTAAACCAATGAATCAGTTTTTGTGTAGCCTAAACTGATCTAATAAATTATATCTTTGTCAACAATTTATTTTCCAAAAAACGTGGCACTTAAAAATCACATGTTCTACAAACACCAATATAACCAATTTTCGCAGCAACAACCAAAGTGGATAAACAATAATTTTTTTTAAATATATTATAGTTCAATATAATGAACTATGTTTTTATTGGGAATTCCTAATTGAACCCTTAAAATAATTCTATTAATAAGCCCCAATTTCACTTAGAAATGGAACTTCAAACTCATTTTCAATACAAACACCACTAAAGATAATTTTTTCTACCATAATATAATGAAATAAACAAGAAAATTTCGAAAAAACAACATGATAATTCACATAAATATCAAAAAAAAATGGAATCAAATACAAAATAAAGGAAAGCCCTTGAATCTTCGTGTGAAAATCAAATCGCACCACTATCGCACCAAGAGAGACCAAGATCAAATCTAAAACAACAATATGTGACCCAGAAAAAATAAGGTTAACCCCTAGGTTAGAAACCATAGTTTCAATATATTAGGAACCTCATGTAAACGGGATGAAATCCAATGAACAATGAATGAATCCCTAGGAAAATTGAAAGAAGGTTGAAAGAGACTCACTTACATGATGGATCTTTTAAAATCACCCCAAAAACACTAGTAGTTGAATTTTAAAAAAGTTAAAACATCAAGACAGGTTATATGAAGGATGTGGAGGAAATGTAAGAATTGTAATGGACGAAAAAGATTAATAATTGAGATATTTAAGAATTACTTAATTTACCTTTTAAATTATGGGTGACTAAAAATTATTTTTTATTTCATTATCAAATCACATATAATGAGCAAGTGAGAAACCACCATATTCAACAAAATATCCAAATAAAAATCAAAGTGAAACCATATAACATTCTCCACTAAATTGTGATGAAGAAGAGATCCATTGAGTGGGAAAAGATGTTGGGCATGCGGCTGAGTTCAATGGTCTTTGGTGAGACTTGTAATCACAAAAAATATATTTAAAACTGATTAACTTAGTAATTACAAAAATTTTCTTTTCAAAACTAGAAATGGGCCTTCGGGCTTGCCCAATTCTTAAAATAAAAACTCCAAATAAACCATTATTATGGATTAATAATGGTTCCAAATTTCAATGTAGGTCTTAATAGGTTAGGGGAGGGAATTTTCTAATTAGAATGGGTGAAAAATATTAAAAATGAAAATTTTATGAAAGATACTAAATTTATTTTTAAATATAGAATTTGACTCACGATTTGGCCCAATCCATGAAAACTCACTTATTCATCTTTAAAAGCTTTGGAAAAACCCAAAACAAATCATTAATGGAAAATAAAAGAAAAATACCATTAAAATATTTCCGTTATTTGGCACACAATGAGTAATAAAATCACTATATATATGAAAATGTATTTATCTAAATGTTATGTTTATGAGATATTCATTTAAGTTTACTAAAACCTATGACTAATGAAGATACTATATAATTGATATTAATATTTTTTTTATTATTAATTTATATTTTAAATGACATGAAATAAGAATGAGAATGTTTAATATTCTAATATTATTTTTTCTTATAAAACATAGTTTTTCATTATATACCACCTTTTAATTTAAAATGTATATTTTTAAAATTTATTGTTTATAATTATTTTTTTCGATTCATCCTTATTATATTTTACTATGTTTATTTTATTTGGTATTTTCATACAATTATTTTTTTTGGTGAAAAGCGCATGATACCTTTGTTAGAATGATCGTGAGTATTATGAAATTATTAGTAAATAAGGATGAATTAAAATTTAATGAAACCAGTTTATAATAAAAACTATACTTTTTATATAATAATTTATAATTTAAAAAATATTTTTTCAATATTATAAACGTGTTTTATTATTTTTGTATATAATCATTAATTACATATAAATTTTTTTTATTAATTTTCCATTTTTATATTAATATATTTTTAACAATTTTATAAATATTTCCCAATAAAATGAATATAGAATTAATAACCAATGGGTCAAAATAATCTTATATTGATCACTTTTCATTTGGTTAAAATCATCAAATGTCTAAACTAAAAAAGGTTCCTCGGGAATAGTTGACTTATTATAATTAATAATTGAAAATTTAAAGGGTTTGAAACAAGAAAAGAACAAGACTATGATTGTGAAGGCGTTGTTTATATCTACATCATCTATTATAACTTACTTATTTCCCAATTTTTTAGTAATGTTACATGTTTAAAAGGTATCACATTATTTTAAAATTAAATAGATAATAAAATTTCATACTTGTTACTAATACATGGGTCCTCTCACCGCCCCTTAAAGAAACATATAAAAAATATGTATCCACATGAAACCCCACCTTTTTTTCATCCCCTATAACAATATTTCTCTGTCATTATATTCTATAAAAAATATATTACCCTATGAAATCTATTTCCATAGGATCCTCCATGAAAATATCATTATTCTTACTATGATTAATTATGTTCCTTATATATTATATTATATGAAAGGAACCTCATAATAATTTAAAAATAATTGTATGAATATTTTAGGGTGAGTTTAACCACCAAATTGAAGAATTATATGATTACATATAATTGATAGTTATGAGTGATTATTTTATTTTAAAATAACGAATAAATATTTTAATAATATTTTTATTCATGTTATATTATGGTTATTTTTATATATAAATAATTATTTATAAATTCTCTCTCTGTTAATGAAGTGATTCTGAAAAATGCTTGTCATTGATTTCAACCACATAGGTCTTATCCAATAATAAATTTACATGAAGTTATATCATTATAAAACATATTAGAACATTGATTATAGTACACTAAATTATCATGTAATATCTAAAATTGTAACAAGAATGAATAGAAATGAAATTCATTTAAAACTATATCAAAACATGAAATATTACTCACACCTTGTGTTTAAAATAGGTATGAATTAACGTAAATATGGATATGGTTAGAATCATTATTTAATATTTTTTTAAAAGTCTATTATTATGAATAATAATTATTATGACATATTTAATGAAATATAGTTAAATATTTATGACTTTTATAGCTAATGAAAATTGGATTTGGGCCATTTTATGGGTTTTAATGTGAAATTCTTATCATTGGGACACATTTCTTTTTATGAACCTAATTTAATTTACATGGTTTATACACTACTTTTATAAGATATTTTATCATTATTTTTAATTTAATAATGATATTTTTTCTTCATTTACAATACCTCTATTTCAAAGGGTTTAAATTAATGTATTAAACAATTTGTATGTGGCTTCATGGTTTAAATTATGATTCATTGAGATATGATAATAGTTATTAAATGTGATTACTATGAATTTTATTCTATTCATTTAACATCCCATTAATTTTATAAAATTTAAATTCATTTAATTAATATGATAAAGTAGTCAAAACTAATTTTATCACTTAAAATGTATATAACCCATGTTTTACCATAGTGGTGATTTTTTTTAGAAACTTATGATTCATTCATTGATTTATGATCATTCACTGGATGATATTTCATATAATATGGGTACATTCAACCCTTTTATTCTATGATGGGTTATTATTAAATTAGTTACATCTTTATTGTGTAATATTATTTCAAATGGATCATTAATCATGGAAAATGTTTTCAACAAGGGATGTTGATAATTGAAATATCTATTTACTAAGATATATTATTTTATATTGCACATTTATATTTCATGAATGGGTTACAAAATCATATCATTTTACGATAATCAATTCTATAATAAATATTGGGGAAATTTTTTAATTTCAGATGATTTTTTTACTCTTATTATGATCACATTCGTAAAAAAAATTGAAAATAATAAATTAGCGATTACATTTCACATACATCATTATTCTCTTACTATCCAAAGTCATCCAAGATACAATTCCTGTCTTTTAAAATGATCATTATTATAAATTATATTAATAGATATTGATTATTAATGTTTTTCTGGTCCCATTTTCAATAGTATATTATTTAAAATAGATGTACATTTTTATTTTAATTCAATGTTCAAAAATATTCTAAAAAGTGGTTTTTTTGTTTTTTATCCACTTACCTTATCATTTTAAAAACAATTTTCCCTAATGGGGTTTATGACTAATTATTTTTCATATATATATATATATATATATATTATCATTTGGGGAAGATTGAATTCATGACATTAGTCCTTTAAAATAGTGATCTCTTATTTTGTGATATCATTCAATGTATTATTTTTGTGTTGTTTTTTTTGTTTATTTCAACACATACATATTAGTTTATTTAACTAGGATATACTATTTTAAAAGATCATCAATGATCATTTATAAATATTCTGACCATTTAATTATGTCCCTGACATTTCTATTTACCCATTATTATATATTATGAGATCATTTCATTTAAGAAATTTATATAGAAAAATGGTTTCATAGAAATAACATTTGTTTTCATACATGGGGAAATTATTTGCATTCAAAGTGACATTATTAGAAAAATATTTATTATTGTAATGTTTACAATTTATTTTTATTATGTAATAATTATTTCATTTGATGAGTTAGGATCATGTAATCCCATTTATTAACATTTAGAATATATTTATATTCATAATGACTATTGACTATTAAAATATTTTATTATGTATTATATTTTTATATCATTAATTCAACAGGTACTAATGATTTTATTGTGTAGAATGTAACATAGTGTATGTGATTAAATGGTAGTTTGGATATTATAGTGAATTAATTGGGCTTAAACATTGGACGAGTGCTTCCCTAAAATATATCCCCCCTTGATATTTAAAAGGTTCCAATTAGGAAAATAAATTTGGGTTTTGGATTATAGATTTTCCATTTACTACATTGTGTGTTGCTACAAGGACTTGAAAACATATTTTAGACATCTTTCTATATTAATTATAGTATGTTGATATATGTATCACTGATTATAATGTTTTAATTTGTTTTCCCTAAAATTTTATTCTCAAATATTCAATATGTTTATGGCAACATGTTTTTTTGTTCCCCTTAACATTATATTAATTCAAATTTTCATCAATGATTTCAATAGTTACATTTTTTTCCTTTACAATGTTTATGAACTAACACATTTATATTTTTATATTCCCTATTATATAAATAAAATTAATACCATCTAAATGTTTAGAAGTGTGAAATGTCTTGAAGAATTTTTGTGTGGTTTTAAAATTACACAATATTGGAAAATAAATATAATTTATACTGAATAAAAATTAATTTCCTACCCTATATAAGTGATATGATCATTTTTTAGATTTACTTATAATATATACATTTATACTTGAAATTATCCATAGGATTTAAGAGAACAAAAAAAATTTATTTATATTTTATTTGATTATTTTTATATGAAGCCTTTTATAGCTTATATAAAATTGAGTATATAATGTATTTATTCATTTCACCATGCTCAAAAGTGTGGGTCTATGTTGTTACAAATCATTCCTATAAAATATAAGGATATTACAAAATTCATATACAGAAATATAGTGAATGGTTATTTTTTGAGGATATCCTTGATCATGAATTTTTTATTTTAATGTACAACGTCATATATGAAATATATATTTTAGGAATTTTACAGAATACACATTTGAAATTTGAATTATCTTCAATGGTTGGATGTAATTTTAATTGATATATTTTAAAAATTAATATAAAATAATTTCTTTTATAATACAAAAAATAGATATAAAAACTTCATATAAATTGATAAACATTGTGTAAATATTATATTAAACATACATATTAAAAATATGTTATATTGATTTTTATCACAGACAAACCACATAGAAAACATTTAAAAATTCATTAAAATATTTAATGAATGTTTTCATATTTTAAAATTAATATAATAAAATATTATGGAATATATATGGATGTTTTTAAAAGTATCTAATGAATATTAAAATTTGAATAATCTAGGCTCTTGATATAGAAGAATAAACATGTTCGATTTCATTTTCATGAAACACTTCATATTAAATACTTGTTATGGAAAAATAAATTATTGTAAATTAAAAAACCCATGAAAAAAATGATCATTATTAGGGGTATTTTAAAGTGTAATAATTTACAAAAAAATCATCATTCATGAATGAATTTTGATTTCCAGATAAAATTGAAATAAAATAAATTGATTTTTAAGTAAAATTTTAATTAAAACACTATTCAATATTGGTATCATTTTAATTAATTTATATTTTTAAAATGTTTATCATATGGATATTAAAACTCCAAGAATACAATGAATATTGTAAATTAATTTCATTAGGAAATATTGACCTGATTTCAATGATATAATGGTGCATAATAAAAAATATATCACAATAAATTTAATTTTATACAAGGAAACCTTAAAATAATAGTGTCATTTAGTTATAGGGAATATAAAATCCTGTATTATAATTAAGACTATAATAATAACTTATTTAAAATCTGCATTCAAAATTATATATTTTTTAACATTCATTAGTAATTATTCATAACATTTATGTATGTTAATTCTTATTTATTTCCAATAGTATTCATTCGTAATGATGATTGAATTAAAAGAAATTTATAATTGAGGGTTTTCAAATAATTGTTTTCTGATTTTATTTCATTACCAAATCATAAGGAAAATTAGATTATATGATTTAAAATTATTTACAAGTTATAATTTCATTGAATGAGATTTCTAATTCTGATCAACAAAGATGATATTCTCTATGAGAATGTTCTGACTATTTTAAACAAAAAAAGATTATCATTATAATTGATGATATTCATATTAATACTATCATTTATTAGCCAAAATTTAAACCTTAATAAATTAATTATATCACATATTAAAGTAAAACACATTCTCATGTTATGGAGACCCATAATTTTCATACATTGACATTTTATCTTAATATATTAATATTCATTACATAATATTATGATCAATGTTAATAGAGTAACATTACAGTTTCATTGAAAATTAAATACAAAATCATATCATTTAATGAATGCATTTATACATACCCTACAATGATTTTACCATATATTACATTTCTTGTATATACCCATTTCAAATACATTAAAAATAACCTCTATATGGTAATCATATGAACAATATAGTTCAGATGCTTTATAGTGGTAAACAAGGGATATATTGATGATCACTTCATGAAAAAAAAAATATGTATATGAGGACATGAGAACAACATTTCAAAAAAATATAATTTATATCAATGTTAAAAATATTCTGACATTGAATAATGTTTTACTATTTATAACACATGCATCATTACATGACCAACAAACATGAGGTATTGTAGTAAAATGTTTTAATAATTAATAAACTTGTTAATAGAATATACGAATAGAAAATTAATTTAATTCATTAGGAATCACTATCAAGACAATAATCTTTCATTAGGATCACTCATAATTCCAGTATATCATTTATCAAGGTTTACTCCAAATATGGTCATAGTGGTTAATGTCCTTTTCTAGGATGGGTTCACTCCACATTCCATTCTTTGCGATCTTATGAGAAATCAACATTTTTCCAATGCATTAGTGGGATATAAACTTTTGTGTCCACACATTACATAATGAAACTCATATATATTTATTCTAAAATATCATAAAATATTAATCATTTTTTATTCTTTATAATGTAAATGGGTTTCATAAAAATATATATATTTCAACATAATGTATCATATTGAAAATAAATAGGTTTCTTGAAGGTTTCAATACACTATAATTCAACCATGTGGAATACATCAGAATCATATAATCATCTAAAAAATATTATCTTCATATTCCATACAAATAATTAATGTGGATGATACCATGGTATTATAACCCCTATAATGTGTAATTTATATAAAATGAAGATATCGTCGTTGAAAAATGTCATTAAGAGATCAATGGGAAATTTCATGAGAAAAATAACCTTTTTAATTATAAATTCATTCATTAAAATAAAAAAAATCCACTATATTAAGGGGAAAATATATTTTATTATATATTTTAAAAAATATTGGATGATATAAATAATTGATAGATCATGATTATCAGATTTTTTATTCACACAATATATGTTAAAAAAAATGTTCCAATCATATTTTGGTAAAAACTATAAAATATACCTCATTTGGGAAACAAGAAAAAGATTTCATTTGAGGAATTTTGAAAAAAAATATAACACAATGGTGAAAATGATTTTTAAAAATCAATCAAAAAAATTAAAAAAAAATCATCAGATCATGGACGTGGAATAAAAAATTATTCAAATCATTGAATAAAATTAAGCTAGTTTTCTATAAAAATATTATTTCAGTCTATTTTTTATTTTTATAGATGAAAATTTTAGGAAATAATTTAGTATCTTGAAATAACTATTGTATACCAAAATTAATGACTTTATTGTGTGGCAGATCATAAATTTATATCATTATAAACATATCAATAGTCAATCATAGTGACAGAAGAAATTTTACAAAAAAACCTATTACCCCATGGTCAACATTCTATTAATGTTATATGATCCCATATTCTTTGTTACCCCTTATATAGATCCATCATTATTGACCCATTCAAGATACATAAAAAATTGAATTACGTCTAAATCATGGATATTGAATTTAAAATGATAATTTTTTGTATAGTGGTAATATTATTTTTCTAAATGAAGTGTAATGAAAAGATATAATGAGTTTCAATTTATAATATATAGAAAGGGTAGACATGGAATAACTAAAAAATTTAAACTAAATCTAGGTCATTTTGAAGAATAGTATTTCTAATTAGATATATATAAAAATAAAAAGAGTCTAATTTTGATATATCATCATGAAATGTAATATAGAAAGGTTTCAGTGAAATTTTAGACGTATTATTTTGGATTTAACCCATTATTTTGGTTATTGTATCCTTAACGGATGTGATTTTTTTTTATTAATTGTAGTTTTAAAGTTTTACATTTAACTTAACAATTATCTCAATAATGGAAAAGGAATGAATATTTTTCACAATTATCATCCAATGTGTCTTGTCTAATTATTTTATGATTTTTAAAACTATAAAAAAGATAATTCTACAGAACAATACCACAAATGTAATTTTAACACAATTAATTAAATACCGTTATTAATAAATTGTGATATTTTTTTAATTTTAATCAAATAAATTAATGAAAACATAAAAAATATATATTTATATAATAAAATTATGGAAAAATAAAATTTACTCAAATTTTATGATTTTTTTTAAATATCTTTATATATACTTTTTTTAATAATTGAATAAACAAGTTTTCAGTATATTTATAAGAATATTGTGTAATTTTAAAATCATTAATGATTCTGAATAAATTACAATTTAAAAAAATGTTATTTCAATTAATAATTTATTGATGGACATTTTCTATTTGTATTGTTATATAATAAATTCTGAAATACTAAATTTAAGTGAGTTAATATTTTGGAAATATTTGAATGAAAAATATATATTCCACATAAACAATATACAATGGCACAAAAATTCAATATATTAAAATTTGAGATATCTTCTGTTATATTTATTCTACACAATCAGATATAGGAAATTGTTCAGTTTATTTGGAGATTGTATCCTATGGTTTTTATCATGTATATATTATTCTACCCTTACTAAGGTTATAATAATTTTCCAAATTTAATATTCATTGTGAAGAAAATGATATATTTATCATAATTGAACCATGTATTTCATAAAACATTAACCATTTATCATGATTCAATCTCAATTAGGGAAAATTTTATATTTTATTAAGAATTCATGAAATAAAATGGAAAATTATTTTTAGAAAAATGCATTTTAAGAATAAAAATTAGCTGATAATAAATCATGATTAGTTACGACTGAAATAGAATTAATGTCATTATAATAAATAAAATAAATAATATGTATCATTGATAAAAATGAAAAATATAATGTTACTTTTATTTCACATGATTTAATGAAAAGGAAACAGAATATCTGAAAAATATTCTTTTTCAATATTGTTAAAAATATCAATCTGTTCAGAGTAATCCATAAAGTTCCTAATAATATAATTTTTACATGATAATTTTAAGCATTAATTTCATCTTATAAACATTATTTTATAAAATCTAAAATTAATAAATATATGAGTATATCAAAATAAAAAAATATTATTGAGAAGAATGTATATTTTATAAGTAGATAAAGACATTGCGTCAAAATAGAATAGTTATTTATCAATATAATTTATTAATTTCATTTATCAATTTTTTTTTATAAATTTAGTTATTTATATAGATTATTATAATTTAATGACTGTGTTATAATGATATACTATATTTTGGTTCATTTTAAAATAGGTCAGCATGAATCACAAGATATTAAATAAATTAAAATTATTTAAAGAGAAATATATAATAAAATTGTGGGGTGTTACATTATAACTCAATCCATATAAATTATATACCCATGAAACATAAAATAGAGGAATCTTCTACCTTATCACATCCTTATCTTCCCCATTTTCCTATTTCTGTTTATGATTCCTAAAAATGATAATAACCCTATAAGTAGTATAATATCATAGAAATGTATATCTATGATCCATGATTTATGATGGTTTTTCAACATATTAATGATCCTATTATACTAGTACAAAAATATGTTTAGTACAAGGGATGGGTATTCTATGTATTTCCTTCGTAGTGATAAAATTAACACTTTAGAAACATGAATGTGGTTTGACAGAAGTCCCTAAATATAAATTATTATTCCAATGCAATCCAGAATCTAAAATAGGGATAATGTACCCATGGATTATTTTGAACTTGATAATAAATATCATATCCATCTCCCGTGATTAAATTCATAGTACAACAATTTCATTAACATAATATTCAATATTTTAATATGAATTTTCTAAATAAATTTTCAAATAACTCTGATCATCCATGATGTACTTCTAAATGGATTCTAGATTCTCTTACATTTCCTCAGGTATGTCAATCCCTATTATCTTTCTTTCTTCCACTTCATCAAAAATAATTATTATTATTCACTTCCTTCCATATATGTCATAATATGGTTTCTTCTTAATTTTATATTAAAAGGTATTATTGTAATAAATAATAATTAGATGAATGTGTTTATTCCATCCACCCTTAAATTCCATTACATGGGATTTTAACAAATAAAACATGCATTGAGTAGTTCTCTTAGTCTAAGAATCTTATTGAGAATAATATTCAATACTAAAACAAAATTTTAAATCTTGATCATGTAGAAGGCATTTTCCAAACATTGAGGTAGTCTTTGGATCTTAATAAATTAAAATTGTATTTCATACTCCAAAAAAATACCACTTATAGAATGTATAATCTAAAAGTTTATTGAGAGATAAATCCCCCCATATATAAATAATGACCAACTAGAATATAAGTTGATTGTGTACAGAAAAATAGAAATATTTCAATTATATGATTTTGGGAGTCGAGAAAAAAATTGTCGCATTTTTTTCATTTCCATTGTTGTTTGGATATTGGTTGTAACATCCCATTTGACATCCATTTCTAATATAACAATTAATGACAAACAGAGCACAACGATACTCTATAATATAACTTTTCTTATTTCCTAACTATAAATCGACATTCAAATATCTACCTATCATTGTACTTAAATGATGAATATGGAATTATAAACTCTATGATTAATCTGAAATATACTAAATAAAATGTCATATTGATGGAATTTAGACATGGATCTATATTCCTATCATCACATTAAAATGTTGGTCAAGTTATGCATCTTTTCACTCCTTCTATTTTATATTATCATATTCTTTTATGAATCATTAGTCTGTACAATGATAGATACATTAAAACCTATTTGAGAATGATAAAAATTTAATTTTTAGATAAATATTTCCAAATATATCCTTTTAGGATCAATAAATAATAAATATTTTGAAACCCTCATCTTAGAAAATATAGTATTTTCTATTCAACTAAAATCACATACCACCTTGTTCACATTGCAATGGTGGAAATTAATATAGTAGTAATAATCATTAATGAACTATAGACATCTTATCAATTCCACATTAAACTATTATTGAGTGAATATATACATTAATTTTTTTCTTATTGGTATATATGTAACCTCGTAATCTATAATGACAAATCCTCTATATCATTAATTCAAAAACTACTACAGCTAATGACAAATAAGGACATAGGTAATTTTTTTCATTATCCTATAACTGTAATGGGGAATAATATATTATCATATCATTATTCATGAGGATTCATCATATTCCATTCATCAATGCATCACTGTTGATCAAAAATTCATACCCACTACAAGGAATAGTAATCAAAGGTGAACTGACTAACAATCTCATCAATTACTTAATATTTTCTCAGTATTGTTATGTACAATGGATATTGGATCCATAATGAGATAAAATAGTGATTATATTATATTGAGATGATAAATTTTTCTTATTGTGTCGATAAAAGAATTAAAAACCAAGAAAATTATATATATTAATAGATTTTTTTGTTAGGTCTAACATTTAGAATGTTCTACCCTTGATGGATCCACTTATATCTATTTATTGATATTACATAACCAAATAATGAAACATTCTATACCCAAAATTCATAATAGCTAACATTTCCATTAAACATCTCATTTGAGATGGCCTTTATTATAATTATAAATTGATCATAACATTCTTCCATTATCATATAATATATATTAACATAATCTATAAATACTACCACCACCTAATCATGATAATCTATAAAAACTCTATTAATTAAATCTATTAATATAGTGAGGTAATTTGTAAGAACAAATATAATTCTATAAATTCATTTCTTCCATAAAATATAACATATAATTTCATGGTTATGTCGTAACTATGGACCCTCAACTAATAGTATCCAGTTCGTTGACTATTTTATGATAAATATTGTTCTCTTCATAATGGATCAAAAAATTAATCAATAAGGGGACACAAACACTTGATCTATATTTTATGATTTTAACTTCATGATATTCAATATAGATCTGCATTGGTAAATCATTCTTCATAACAGAAAGAATAGGAGCACCCAATTGTGACAAACATGTATAAACAAATCCCTTGTAATGTTCGCAATTGAGTTTTTTCTTAAATGCATAAAATTTAATTGATCCCTTTATATACCAAGAGATTGAAATAGCTAAGACTCCAATTATGAGTATTATTGATGAATCGCCTTCATAATTAATAATAGATAGTTAAATTAATTTGGAAAACATCACTCACATATAATATGAATATATTTTGTGATTGGATTCCGCCCACAATATTTCATATTTTAAACATTTGAATATGAATAAAGAGCCATATAGTTGATGAAATTTTCATTTTAAGTTCATATTTAGAATCTCATTGACAGATTATATAGGTTATCCTAGAATATCAAACATGACATACGTTCCTCATCAATTTATATTAGATTTAATTAAATAAATCTAATCCAAGCCAATGATAAAATCACATTCAAATACATCAATAATAACGAGATTTCAAGGAAACACAATCCCTAAAACGCTTATTGGAGAATAATAATATAATTGATAGGTGATCATTATAACATTACATTTTATTACTACTAATACAATATATAATCATTTAATGTATTGAAATACCCTTTATATATTCATTAAATATAAATGTATGGGTAGATCCATAATTTTTGAATATATTATAAGGTCTATATTTTATGGTAAGCTGACATTTCAACACTTTCTTATCACAACCCACATTATGGATAATGATTTCATGATATTCCTATTTGTCATTAGGATTAAGAGGTTGTCAAAATTGATCATAATCATTAACATTTAGATATAATAATTGGATATATTAATTAAATTAATCCATTCAATTGAATCTTTGGAGTATAGGTTGTGCGTTTTGTTTTGTTATTCCCCTGTAATTTACTAAAATCATCATTTAGTTCAATATTCTTTTTCAAAATGACATTATTTTCTACTGTTAATGAATTTAGTGGTAACCACTAGATTATTTCCCCTATGTATCATCCTATACATTTTGTATAATGGAATGATCATCACATAGCCTCCATGATTGTTAACCATATGATTTTATGTAATTCCATCTTTATTTCTTACCAAAACAATGTGATTATTGGTTATGTGAAATATGTATTTCAACCCTGGATGAAATTCAAAGGATTTTATCATGACTCCTAGTTTCCCTTATTAAATTAAAACTTCTAAACCATGGTTTTAAGACAATGACGAATTGACCATTAACACTTTTTGGTTCCATTATTATACATTAATTAGATATCATAATTATTTAAAATTTATCTTCATTTTTATGAATGGTTTCTTCTTTATTATAACTTAGCATATGAAATTCCATCTTTATATTTTTATGAAGAGTAAATGGATAGTAATTTTTAATAACTTCCTCGCAATCTCATCCCAATCCTGAGGTTAAATTTCATTAAATTTCCTAATGTTTGTGATTATTGTCCTTTATTGATCCACATTTTTGTTCTAAATGGTTGATAACTGAAAATGAAATTTTCATTATCTAAACATTGGAGATAAAATATCTTATAAATGGTACTGAATAGTTACTCAGCAGCTATTAGGTTAATAGAAAAAATGAAAAATGTTTTATATTTCCTCTGGAATTTCAAAATTGATCTTTCTTCTCAAATTTTCCCTTTAAAAAGATATTAATTATTCCTGTATAGATGAAATTAGATAAGCATATACATATGATTTTAAATTCCATATAGTATAATAATTGGATTATTCGGTGGAAACAATTTCATTTTCTCTACCAATAATCATCAACATGGGTTCTATCAGGTTCTATCCATTGAATACAACCAAAAAATATAGTTTTAGAAAATATATTCATAGTGGTAATGTAACAGTCATTGGATTATTTAAAAAATTAAATGAAATTCATGAAATATTGATTATGTAATCATTTATAACTAGCCTTTAAAAATAATTTTTCAGCTTCTATATTTTGAATTTCAAAAAATAGTCATGTACAATTGTGTTCAGTAAGTTATTTATAGTCTCATATAACCAACTTTGGTTTTTAGTGAATAGTATCACACCATATTGAAATATAATATAAATAGTAATGTGACCCTACATAATAATTAATTCTATTAATATTTTATTTTCTTGGGGCTTTAAGATAATGACATCTTGGTTAATTTTTCAATGAGATTCAAAATAAATTATAGTTTTTAAATAATTAATTTTTGAATTAAGTATGATTTTATTTAAAAATTAAATTAATGATATTTAGTAAATTATTTCGACAAAATGGACTTCATTTTTGTATTATACAAATCTAAAATTGGTAAGGGTAATGTTTTGTGATTTTTCTGAATTAGTTGATTTTTGGTGAATAGTAAAAAATTCAGATTTCAGATATGGTGTGCTAATGACATCATTACTGATGAGATAATTATATAATAAATCTTGTAGACTTTGGAATATTAAATTATGATTTTAGGTTTCCCACATGTCTAATAACTTTATAAAATACGATGGGAATTCCCACGGGTTTTCAAATACAGCTAATGAGGTGTCCCTAGGAAATAATTAGAATATTCCCTCACTTTTCCTAAAAATACCAACCCATTCCTTCATTAACATAATTCCAAATGCCTTATCAATGAATATCTATCATCCTTACCTCCCTATTTTTCCTCCCAAGGATTTATAAATGCCTCAATGGTTAAAACATCATGTTATTGGAATTACTCTACATGGTAAAAAAATTCTCAATTTCATTATTTTTCTATTCATGTTATCTATTATGTGGTATAAACATGATGTTTCATTACCATGTTATTTTTTACATATTATTCATGATATATTCTATATTATGATTTATTTCTGGATGGTTTAACCTTTTCCCCTCTCATTTTAATATATTCTAATACCATGATGCATAACTATTAGGCGACCGAATTGTTTGTAAGGGATTTCTAACTTATTATTTTATTATGGGTTCTTTTCATTTCTTATTATTTCCTAAAATACTCTTACCAAAGATACATGAAATATAAATAAATCATATATATTATTTATGTTATATTTTTCTTAGAAAATTAATCATCATTTTTCTTCACCACTCCCACTTATTCAAGGAATAAAAACATTGTCTCTAATGCGTCGAATAAATGTCATCCTGGATGATGTGATTTCAATTTGAATTAATTATTTAAATTCTTGTTATGAAAACATTTTTATGGTTTTACCAGGTTATAAAATATTTATTATGTCTCATCCATTATTCTGTAATTCTTTTTTACACATGGTTTTAATGAATAATACAAAATTATGTCATTATAATCAAAGACCCACTAAAATGATCTAAATGAACATCATTCAGATTTTGACTTCTGAATCATCCAAATATAAAGATTAAAAATGTTAAATATAATATATTATTGTAGTAGAATTATTTCAATACATATCCATTCCAATCCCAGAGTTCCACTTCTAATTGACATGAATATCCCTCATGAACCAATAAGGAAAAAAATGTTAAGAAAACACCCAAAAACAATGCATGGAACAAAATACAAACAAATAAAGGGTAAAATTATGTAATGAAATAATCATATATTATATTATATATATGGTTATGTTTCATTAAGATATTAACAATACTCTATTAACTATTATAAAGTAATTCTAAATAAGTTTTATGTAAGAAAACCCAGAGGTAAGGGAATTCTTATCAAAATTTCCATTATTTGGGTTAACCGTTATTATTAAACATTATGTGGTATTAAGATTATTGGAGTGATGAATAAAGTTTATATTCTGTGAAATTATTTTTTTTATAGTCAATATACTTATCCCATTCCGTTCTATTAATTATCTCTCCAATAATGTTTTAAGGGACATTCTATTTAAAATTATATTAAATCCCACATTAATAAATTTCAAAAGGATGTTTTTATTTCATGAATGGTTTCATATAATTTCAATATACTTTATTACAATGAAAAGTTCCTTAGAAAATATTTAATTTGGTTTGATCCCATTATAGCTCATGATATTTTGTGTTGAGCACATTATGGATCAAGATATGTTAGTCTGAGACCATTATAGCTCAAGATATGTTGGGTTGATCCCATTGTAGATCAACATATGAAGGGTGATCCCCATTATAGATATAAAATACATTGGGTACTCTAGAGATAGAATTTTGCCAAATGATTATTACACCTGTAAGGGTCAATGTAATATTGATAGGGAATATATGTCCCAAGGCAACCACATGAGTATTCTATGCCTTTTTTATGGTATGGGTTTTGTTGGGTTTTATGTCATCACTTGACTAACACTTTATATCATTATATCCCTTATTGATTTTTATACCCATACCATGTTTTTAAAACGTTTTTCACAGGATATATGAATGTTTTTGAGAATGATGGGATTCATGATGTTTGATATAGATTATTTTCAAAAGAATCATGCTTTATGTTTTAATGATTAATAATTTGAAAAAATGGAAAATATTTTTTGTAGGATCCTATTGTATTATTGTGGTATGTTATGTTTGTAAGGTATCCTAATTCTCTATAAATCTCTAATAAATATGATAATCAATGTGTAATAATGTATATTATTGACTAAAATTCAAGATTAAGTAACGTTTTAAGGCCAGGCCCTTATAGTCTGTATCAAAGGATGGTTTAGACAACATTAGGGGTTGGGGTGATATTTAAAGAAAACCATAACTAATTTTTACTCGATGATTAATTTCAATTGTTATTGAATTTACAAATTACCATGTTGCTTAATTTATATTATGTTTGTTCAAAATGGTTGTCCACATAAGAATTGGGGAAGTGGAAGTAGGAAGGCAGCCGGAGGATGATTTCTGTCTGAATCTGCAACATAAAATGGTGTGAATTGGAACAGAGCTGTTTCTGACAGCAATGGATTAGTTTAATCAAGAAATAAATAGGGGTGGTATCCCTGATAGAGTGTAAAATGATCTACCATGAAGAAGCGTGTATTTTGTGGAGAATTTAATGAGGCAACATCCTCCACCTTTTAGTGGAACCACATATCTAGTGATAACCAAAGAATAGATCAATGGTCAAGAAATGATATTTTATGTCATGGGATGTTCAGAATGTTAAAATATAATACTATAAATTTAAATTTTGGAGGGTAAACCCAATCAATGGTGGTCTTTGCTTAATAATATGATAGAAAGAGATGATTGTGACATTTTGGGATAAGATGATTTTAAGAGTCTTTTCTAGAAAACATATTTTCCAAAAGTGGTTTGACTAAGAATGGAGAAACAATTCATGGAAATGAAGATAAATTTTGATGATCATGTGGTAGCATATGATTACAACTTATCAATACTGGCCAGGTATGTACTATATTTTACTCTAGATTTTAGATGTAAAATTAATACATTTTACTCTGGTTTGAAACTGTTTTTTCAAATATCATTGGCCTCATGAGAGTTTAAAAGCTATGAGAAGCATGTTTGTTGTACAAAAAAAATTAGAGATGGATTTTGATGACACATATGTGCCTTAATATAACAAAAAATGAAATTCTTTCAGGATTTCATGTTATGGGAAATAACTCATCAAAAAAATTGGAGGTATGAAAATGAATTTTCCTTCTTATCAAAAGTGTGGTAAAAGGTATCCTGGTGAATGTCAAGTAAAATATTCAAAATGCTACTGATACGGAATGTTAGGAAACATGACTTGTTAGTTCAAGGAAAATTATTTGAAAACTAATGATAAGCTGGTGTGGATATTATTTTATCTATAAATAATTGTATAATTTTGCTAATGTTTCCCTTCATCTAGTTACTCAAGAAAGGAATCGATACTATTGGAAGTAGAAGGGTTTGATAAAATCATTTGAAACTACTTCATTTGATGTTGATCCATCAAATGAAGTGGTATTAGTTAAATTTATTGTTTTTTAATATTTCTAAAATGTGTTTTTTGATTTAGGGTATTCACATTCCTTCATTTCTGAGAAAATTTTGAAAAATTGGGAATTTAACCTCATGAAACGAAACTATATCTCATGGTAAAAACACATGGATGAAATATTGTGGCAAAAAGAAATTATAAGAATTTTAATAAACTTTTATGGGGAATAATATTACCTTCAAACCAAATTGTTTTGTCTTAAATTGAATTTTATGTAATTTTGGGTATGACTAGGTTTCTTTTTATCATGCTAATATAGATTGCAAAGAAAATGAAGTTTTTTTGAAAGAATTTTTGTTTGTGTACAAAATTGAACTCATACCTTTAATAAAATATCATCAATGTAAGAATCTAATAATGTAAAGAAATCACTGTTATCTTTCTCATGTTTTTGAAGATAAGGGTACTATAAATATTAATGACATATCAGTGGTAAATTAATACTTGGATGTTTACTCGGATGATTTTCTTGGTATTATTCCTAATTGAGTTGTTGAGTTTACTATTGACTTAGTTCCTGATGCAAAGACAATTACAAATATTTTTATTCGAATGGCCCAAATAGAAATTCAAGAATTAATAAATTTTTTGCCAAAAGTAGTAGATAAAGGCTTCACCCGACCCAACATTTCAACATGGGGAACTCATGTCTTGTTCCTTAAGAAAACAGATTATTCAATGATACTATTCATCGATTATAGATCCTTGAATAACATTACTATTCAAAACCAGTATCATTTTCCTCATATTTATGATTTGTTTGATCATCCCCAGGGAGCATAGTTTTTTTCAAATGTTGACCTACGGTCGGGGAAACATCAGTTGAAAGTAAAGGATAAAGACATCCCAAATACTATGTTCTATTCTAGATTTGGTCATTATAAGTTTTTAGTTATGACAAATGAATTAACAAATAGACATTATGTATTAATGGATATTATAAATAGAATATTTCATGAGTTCTTGGATATTTTTTTGGTTGCTAATATTGATGACATTATTGAATATTCTTGAAGTAAAGTGGAGCATTAGGAACATCTAAGGGTTGTTTTTGAAACCTTAAAAGAAAACAAATAGTATGGAAAATTCAAAAACTGTTATTTCTGGTTTTAAATGATTTATTTTCTTGGGAAAATCATAAATAATGATGGAATAATAGTTTATCCTGCCAAAACACAAGTGGTTGATGAATGTCCAAGTACTAAAAATGTAATAGAAATTCAAAGTTTTCTTGGATTAGAAGGTTTTTACTAATATTTTGTTAAAAACATTGCACGGTTATCTAGGCTGATAACTATGTTTACATGAAAAGGGGTTAAATTTGTTTTTACCAATGAATTTGAGGTTTTTTTCCAGAACTAGAGAAGAGATTCCTGAATTCTCTAGTTTTTTCCATGCCATCCCGAAGTGGTGAGTTTTCATCTATAATGATGCATCATTGACGGTACTAGGTTGTATTCTGATGAAAAATGATCAGGTAATTTTATATGCTCATCAAAACTAAAACATCATGAGTTAAATTATCCCACACATGATTTTGAATTGATTGTTGTGTTTTTTTCATTGAATATTTGGAGGCACCATTTAAACTGATCCAAAAGTCAAATATAGATTGGCCATAAAAGTTTGATGTATATATTCACTCAGAAGGAATTAAACATGTGGAAGAGAAAAAGTATTGAACTGATAAAGGATTATGATTTGAAAATAAATTATCATCGAGGAAAAAAACAATGTAGTGGTTTCCTTGAGTCGAAAACATCATGAATCATTATCCATGTTACATTCTTAACATGATCCCTTGATTAATGATTTGATGAAATTTGGCATAGAAGTAGTTGGTGTCAGGAATACATCTGTTTTGACTTAGGTTTCATTGCATTCATCATTATTATACATAAATAACTGATAATAGAAGTAATTCTGTGAGCTATAGAAAATTGTATAATTGGTTAAAATGGGTAAGCTTCAAGAATTTAACCATGATAAATATTGTGTTTTAATATTTGGCTAATGGTTGTGTGTGCCTTGTCATTCCCTATTGAAGAAATAATTTTAATTGTGAATCACATAGTTTTATGTTTGTAGTTCTTCTTAAAAGTACGATGAAGTAAAAACCACCTTAGGGAGTATTACTGGTGGGATGGAATTAAAAACATTATTGCTGATTTTACTGTGAGATGTTTTTCATGTCCATAGGTTAATAAAGATTGGAAGTTTTTTAAGGGGGTGATTCCAGCTTTGTCAGTGCCAGAGTTGAAATGGGACAATATATCCATGGACATAATGGTGGGACTACCTAATACTTCTCGGGGTAACCATTCGATTTGGGTAATTGTTGATCTGTTAACAAAATATACGCATTTCTTTTCATTTGGAGATACAATGTCATTGGATCATCTTTCACGTCTGTATCTCAAAGAGGTTTTCAGGTTACATGAATTTCATCTTTCCATTGTATCTTACCGATATCCTAGAATCAATTATATTTTTTGGAAGGGCCTTTAAAAGTCGTTGGTCATAGAATTAAATTTCAGTATAGCTTTTCATCGTCAATCTGATGGTAAATAAGAATGAACAATTCAGACATTCTAGGATATGCTTCGAGATTGTTGTATGGATTATCTTGGAATTTGGGATCAGCATATTTTTATGTGAGTTTTTATATAAAAACAGTTTTCATTCCAGTATTCAGATGGAACCTTTTGTGGAATATTATGGGAAGCACTGTCGGGCTCCAACATTTTGGGATCAAGTATGTGAAAGAATGTTCATGGGACTAGAATTAGTTGAAGAAGTATCTATAAAATTGAATATTATCCAATATCACATGATGACATCTCGGAATAGATAGAAATTTTTTTTATATAACAAAATGAAACACTTATCTTTTGATTTAGATGACCATGTTTTCCTTAACATCTCTATGTTGAAATGGGTGATGCATTTCGGTAAGAAAGGGATGCAACACCCTCAATTCATCAGTCCCTTTGAAATACTTGTAAATTTTGGACCAGTGTCATACCAAGTATCGTTACCTCTGCTATTATCTCTATTACATAATTTTTTTTCATTTTTTGATGATGAGAAATGATGTGCTAGATTTATCTCACATTTTGAGCCCTGAAAATGCTCATCTAGAAGAGAACATTTCTTATGAAGAGAAACTTGTTCAAATTCATGATGGATGGGAACACATATTGCATAATATGGTAATACACTAGTTAATGGTGATGTGGAAAAACCACACGGTTGAAGATGAAAAATGTGAATACGTAAAATTCTATGAGGGAATGTTACCCTAACTTATTTAATGGGTAAGTAAAATAGCGACGACACAATTTCTAAAAGGTGTGGATAATGTAACAGCCCTTGGATTTTTTCAAAATAAATTAAATGCATAAAAAATTTTTTATGTAGATATTTATAACTATCGTTTAAAAATAATTTTTCAGCTTTTATGTTTTGAATTACAAAAAACATGTAATCTACAATTTTGTTTGGTAATTTATTTAGAGT
Source organism: Viscum album (assembly GCA_963277665.1). Classification (NCBI taxonomy): domain Eukaryota; kingdom Viridiplantae; phylum Streptophyta; class Magnoliopsida; order Santalales; family Viscaceae; genus Viscum; species Viscum album. The sequence goes on from OY728131.1 coordinate 1,278,629,894, forward strand.
CTGATAGAACCAACTTGGTTTTTTTGTGAATAGTAACATAGCTTTATGAATAGTAATATGAATAGAAATGTTTACATAATGAATAGTAAATACTATTAATATTTTATTTTCTTATGTCTTTATGTTATATATATCTTGGATATTTTTTCAATTTGAAATTAAAGCATTTATAGTTTTTAAATAAATAATTTTTTAATTAAGTATGATTTTAATTAAAAATTAAATTAATGATATTTTAAAAATTATTTTCAAAAAATGGACAACATTTTTTATTTCTACATTTTGGAAAATGGTACGGGTAAATTTTTTGGATTTTTCAGAATCAGTTGATTTTTCAGTGATGAGTAAAAATATATTTTTGAGTTTATGTTTGTTAATGACAACATTAATGATATAATAATGATGTAATAAATCATGTCAAATTTTGTACATTATAAAAATATGTGAGGTTTTCCAAGAGGCTAATACATTGGAAAAAAACCATTGGTAACCCCATGGTTTTTCAAATACCACTGTTGAGGTGTCCTTTGACAATTTTTAAAATATTCCCTCAGTATTTTATTAAATACCAAACCATTCCTTCATTAACATCATTACCAATTCCTCTTAAACTAATCTATGGCCTTCTTACATTCCATTTAGTCCTCCCAATGTTTACTCCATCCCCCATGTTCCCATCCTTAAGGTTCTTGGAGTTACTTAACATGGTATGGAAATTCTCAATTTCATTCATTTTTCCATTCTAGTTCTCTTCTAAGTGGTATAACTTTCAATTATCTATACCATATTATTATTTACTTTTCATAGTTGATCTATTATTTATCTTGATTTATTTTGGGATGGGTGACCCTTTTCACATCACTTTTTAATATTTTCGAAAACTATGTTGCAGAGTCGTTAGTCTGCTAATTTTTATGTAAGGGATTTCTGAATTATTATTTTATTTGGAGTTCCCTTCTTTTCTTATTCATTCCTCATATCCTCTTACCAAAAGGGGAATAAAATCTCTATAAATCATTTATGTTCCTGGAAACATCATCATCTTTTTTCTTCTCCTCTACCACTTATTTAATGAATAAAAAATTGCTTATGAAGTTTCGAATTATCGACAATGTGGACGATGTGATTTCAATTTTAATTAATTATTCCATTTCTAGTCAATAAACCACTTTTATTGTTGACCCAAGTTATAATATATGTATTATGTCTCATCCCAGGTTCTGTAATTCCTTTGTTAACATGGATTTATTTTATAAGACAAAATGAGGTCATTATTGTCAAAGAACCACAAAAATGATCTAAACGAACATCATTAATGTATTAACTTATGAATCATGAACATATAAAAATTCAAAATGATAAATAGTATAAATTAGGGTACTAGAAATATTTTAATACCATTCTATTCCAATTCTGATGTTTCGCATCCAATCGACATGAATATCCACTATGAAGGAATCACGGAAAACATATAATGAAACACCCCAAAACAATGAAAGGAAAAAAATACTAAAAAATAAAGGGTTAAATGATGTAATGAAATGATAATATAAGATATTATAAAGAAGGATATGTTTCTTTAAGAAATTAATAGAACACTTTTAACAATTATATAAGAGGTTTAAACTAGTTTTAAGTAAGGGAAACCAAAGGTACAGAAATTTTTAACCTAATTTCCATTATTTGGGTTAAACATATTCTTTATTAATTATGTGATATTAAGATTATTGGTATGATTAATTTTTTTTATTATGTGGAATTAAGTTTTATTACATTTAATATTCATATTACATTCCATTCAATTAATTCTCACTCTAGTAATGTTTTAATGGAATTTCCTTTTAAAATTCTTTTAAGACTCTCATTAATAAATTTCTAAATAAATTTTTTATGGAATTGGTGGTTTCATATGATTTCAGGATATATTAATACAATGATATGTTCCTTATTCATTATTTTTGTTGTATTGATAGCATTATTGATCGATATATTTTGGGTTGACCCCATTATAGCTCAAGATATGTGGGGTTGAGCCCATTATAACTCCAGATATATTGGGTTGAGCCCATTAAATCTCAATATATGACGAGCGAGCACCATTATAGCTCTCTTATGAATTGGGAACTCCAGATCTGAAAGTTGACCAAAACGAATATTCTATATGTAAGAGTGAATGTAACTTTTATATGGTAAATATGTACCGAGGAAAAAAATGAGTATTCTTTGTATTTGAGATATTATGATATGGGTTTGTTAGCTTTTTATGTTATCAATTGACTAATAATTTCTATTTTTATATCCCTTACTATGTTTTATAGTCATCCCATGTCATTAACATTTTTTTCACATGATATAATGATGTGTAAGAGAAAGAAGGGATTATTTATGTTTGATATGATGTATTGTCAATGAAATCAGGTTTTATGTTTTAATGTTTTATATTTTGAAAAAAATGGAAACTATTTTTAGTAGGATCCTATTGTATGATTGTGGTATGTTATGTATGTAAGGTATCCTAATTCTATAGAAATATAAACTCAATAGATAATAAATGTGTAATAATGTATATTCATAATTAAAAATAAAAATTACGTGTTTTTATAAGGCCAGGTACTTATTAGTAATCCATATAGTCCAGAAAAATAATTTATATGATGGCCAGATCACTAAAAATTATTTTCAATTAATGAAACCTTATGTTTATCACATTTCATTCATAATTATCATGATCATAAATCATTCATGATGATTCATACAAAAAAAATTTATTTACCCATGCATAACCCCCATGAGTTTGCAATGAACTGCAGTGTTAGGTCACTCCCACCATTCATGAAAATGATGGATGAAATATACTTGAAAGAATAGTATTTGGGTTTATTACCCTTAGATGACTCTATTACAAAAACATTTAAAAATTTAGTGTCTATATATGTATTTCATCTGTTATTACCGAAATATTTAATTTACTATAACTTATGATATTTTACAATATATATAATTATCATATGGGTTATCACTAAATATTCATCGTCCAAGATACCAATGGTAAATAATCCATTCTATGATACCATTTATAGAAGCTAATAAATATCATAAATCTACTTTATATAATTTTAGATGTATGTTCACAAAATATTTTTGGGATCTACATTTGAACCAAAAATGTTTAGTGTCATTGGAGATTAAAAACACAATCACATTATTTTATGAATGATCATCAAAATAATTTATTAAGATAATCCTAAATATTATTATTTATATACGTACCAAAACTAATAAAATTATTTAAACCTATGGAATGTAATTACATCAATTGATGAGATCATTTTCTCAGAGCATATAAACTCATTAGATATGGATGTTCACTTATGAAAAATATGATACAAGGGAACAATGGTATGAGTATAACATTTAAAAACAGAACCAAACCTATATTTTTTCAAAATTATTATTCATAACATAATCATTAATTGTTAAAAATAAATAAATCATAATGTAATATAAATAACATGATCCTAGATAGAATAATATTTTCATAAGTAATATGTTTTTAACCAACAAATTATAATAGACAAAAATTATTTAGTTAATGCCCACTTCCATCACTATCATGGTGGACAAGGTTCACTCTATATTCCACCAAATCCTTAGTTACGGTTCACACTAGTGACTATAAAATATGTTAATTTTCCATACTAAATTGTGTCCAATTTCCAATCCAATCATTATTGTCTCATCAAATATCGTTTATTACCCAATTTACTGGAGGTCTATACAATTTTATTCCCACCCATCACATAATGAAATGAAATGATATATTTTCCAAAAGTTACTATGAATCAAATCTTTTATAAAAAATGGAATGGAAATTTAATTCAAAAAAAATTCCCTATTTCATCATATCATAACCCACTAAAAGAAACAAATTTAATAAATGTTTTGTCATAAAATTATTGACGCATGGGAAAAAATTAATTTCATAGTATCATACATTAATAAACATCATCATAAAAAATCCAACAGATGAAATTAAATTATAACATTGTATCATAACCCCAGTAAAGTATATGTAACTTCAATGGATGTTATCATAGTTGAAAATTCCATTAAATGATCAATATAATATTTCATGAGGTGAATAACCATTTAAATTTGAAATATATTTTTTAAAATATTAAAATGTCACAAGAAACAAAATTATTTTCATTCAAAAGAATTGTAGAATATTGGAAAGGATACTTCAAAACATTCAATGTTCATGTTGGTAAGAAATTTCATTTATGTTAATTATGTTGAATCAATTATTACATTAATACATTCCATAAAATTTCTATACAACTTATTTTTGAAAATTAAATGATATTCCTTTTAGTTGTTTGCTTTTTAAAACAATGGATAAAAATAAAATAGATAATCATAAAATAATATTAAAATATAATTAGAGAATTTTAGAAAAATTCGTGAACATGGAAGAATTTTTTTTTACAAAAAAAACATTAATTAAATTAATATCCCTCAAAAAATTTATTTCATTCGCATTAGTTCATATACAGTTGAAAATGAAAGGAATACGTGTAATCACTATTGATAAATAGTGTATAATAACATTAATGTGTTAATTTAGTGGTGGATCATAAAATTTCAATTTCATAAATTTTAACACAAACAATACTGATAAATAATGAGAGTTTAAAATAAATATTTTTTTATTGAGTTCATCTTTCATCGAAAAATATTAAACCTCTTCTTATTCATTATTTATCATTTAGATACCATATTAATGAACCATGAAATTGATGATAAAGTAGTTAAAACAAATCATTCATGGATAGGGATGTATATATTATAATATAGAAGGGTTTGGTTCAGCTATAAGGATCTAAGTGGTTTAATGAAAAAAGAGAAGGTGTGTCCTTTTCTATGTCATGGAAATGATATAAATATAATTATTAAAAATAAAAAAATAAAAAAATTATTTCCAATAATAATTCAATCACCTTAAATAAATGTAAAATAAAACTTGGATTCGATTGAAATATCATTATCCAATGATACTTATATAGGTTTTTGTTTCATTTTAAACATTATATTTTGCGTTTAATCCCTTCATTATGAAGTTTTATCCTTAATAGTGTAAATTGCATTTTCACTCATAAAGGGTCACAATAGTACTTATTAGTTAACAATTATCTCTGAAATAACACATGGATTGAATTACGGATGATTTCACATCCTTTATTTTTTCATTCATGTTATTTGTAAATTTTAAACATTTTTAAAAAATATTATTTAATATAGTGGATTATTAATATTATATTTTAAAATATTAATTACATCATGATGGTTGTGGAATTAAAATATAAATAATTAACACATAAATTAAATGTTATTTAATTTTAAAAAATTAAAGGAACAAACAAAATTCCCCCAAATTGTATTTTTTTTATATTATAAAACACATTTATTTAAATTTAAACCCAATTAAACTAATATTATTTTTAATAGGTATGAACTTTTGGAAATTATTTAATAAATAAAAATTTATAAATAAATTTACATTATAAAAAATAGATTCTTTATCAAATAAAATATTATAACCCATATTAATTACATCATATCCCTATATAATAAATTTTTGAGATATTAAATTTAGAAGAGTGATATTTTGGAATTTTAATAACTTAAAATAATATAAATTAAATTATCAGGGTAAAAAAAAGGAAAAAACATTATATATAACAACCAAATATTTTAAAATAGGTATATCATTTTTGATAGTGTGTTTGATAAAATAAATAGTCATAGAAAATAGTTTAGCACCTCATGAAATAGAAATATATTTCATTATTAAATAAATTATATCTCATAAATATATTATAGTTCATGTATCAATGGTTTTAAAGGTAAAAAACACTATATAAAAATATTATCCTTTAAACATGACCAATTCAACCAATTCATTATATTTATGGGTAAAAATATCATTGACTAAATTTTAAAAATTATTTCGTTTACACATGTATAAAATCAAAAAAAAATTATCTATTGATAATAATGAATATAATAATTCCTTTAATTTGAATGAAATATTTTCATAAAAAAATTATTACTTATATTGTTTTATTAGTCCTGCATAGCACACATTTTTTGATTTGTTTACATATTTTAGAAATTTTGTATAATAATAAAAAAAGTTAACCTACAAGTTAATATTTTCATTAGGGGATTTTTTATAAATTGATCGATAAGATTAAAATTATTATGATTAGTTAAAGATACTAAATTTTAATATAATACTAAATTATTATTTATGTTATATAAAAATTTAAATTATATTTTAAATTGTTTTTACAAATAACATTATTTAATTTTTTTACAATTTATCTAATTAAGGTTTTTGGAATAAATATCATCTTAAATTGTTTTAAAAAAACTGAATATATCTATTAACATTAACCCTTTCGAAACCCACTTTTTCATCATTTCTGAGGGTATAAATTTGAATTGTATCCTATCTCTTTTATGAATTGAAATTTTATGAATAAATATTAAATAATTGGAATAAAAACATTAATATTATCTAATATGTTAAAAATAACTTTTAAACGTTATAAATAGTAAAATCAATAATAATTATTCACCATGAAAAGTAAAAAATTTGTTTACAGGGGGTTAAACTAAAAATATATATGTTAAATTGACCCTAAATTGGTTAAACCCCATTTTCTAACCATATTTAAAATTTATCATCTATATTGTTTAAATGTAACCCATTTTAGAGGCATGAGTAATGATGATAATGTTGGTGTAATTGATTTATTTCATAAAAAATAATTTCATTCCCTACCCCACTTATTAAAGGCCACTACCTCTCCTAACCTATTGAAACTCAAAAGACACTTTTGATTACCACATAGTTACCAAAATATTGTGCTCAAAATCCTCCCTAAATCATATAGCTATTTTTTAGATCACAAATCTAATGCATGAAAGCATTACGTAAAACCAATAAAGGTTTATCAAGTAATACATATAGATTTTTCTATACATTTTCATTTAACATTTTATTTGTAATCCTTATAATAATTTATTACTATTAACAAATCAGAAAACTGATATATAACATATACTTTTATTTTATTATTTTAATTTTATATACTTTATCCTTCAATGTTTCAAAAAATAGAAGATGAAATCATTGATCAGATGAACAATGGAAAACCGCCTCACAAACCAATGTAGATCATTTTCAATTACCATCATTAATGGATGGATAAAATGTTCTATTTAAAATATTTATATGATATATATGACATTATTATAATTCTTTATTTATAATATCTCATATACCTTCATACTTTCCATTCTCTGAGGGATACGATAACATCAATCGTGTGTATTGCGAAAAATTTCATCTTGATGTAATGTGATTCTTTTTTGATATATATTTAAATTAAATGTAGTAAAGATAAAAGTTAATTAATATATGTGATATATATTATCTTAAAAATTTCATTATATACAATATCACATCTAATTTCATTACATCTAATCCAATGGATATAAATAATGATGGGCGTGTGTAATTGTGGACTATGACCTAATTCACGTTACTTAAATGTTAATTAATGATATATTATTGATCATTGATGTATTTTATTATTATTAATGATATATGTAACATGATACCCGTTCCTTAAATGTTAATTAATATTTATTTTTCTTTTTATCCATCCGTTCATAAATATTGATGCAATATTCTTAAATATGTATGGCCTACCATATCCATGAATGGTGTGACCCATTATATATATATATATATATAATTTTTTTATAATTATAAATAAATATATATGATATTTATATCATTTTTAATTTTCTAGATATGATATATCAATGATCAAAATAAATGGGATAAAATTATCAAATGAAACCATATATGAAAAAAGGAATTATCACTCAATATTCGGATTTTAACAAATGATTTATAATAAAAAGTGATAAAAGGAAATAAGTAAATCATATATGAAATTTCATATAAGAATATGTTTATTTAATGGTTGTTTAAAAAACAAATAATTTTTTTACGTATTTCTTAACATATAAAATTGATTTAAAACGAATAGAAAGAATTTTTTGTCTCATTTTTACTACTATGAGACATAAACAATATAAACTAGTTAATCCATTATGTTATGTGTATACAACCACTATTGATAAATTATATAATAAACTAATTTATATTTATGACCTTTAATTTTTTATTTTATTTTATTTATTTCATGTGTATTATGAATTAGAATTTTTCAATGTGGAAAGGTCTTATTTAACAATCTCATCATTATTCTAGAGTGTTTTATGATAAAGTCGAACATGGATTAATTATTTGATGTGTGGTTTTTGAGTTTTTTTCAGGGTTTTCTAATAGTTTTATTTTCATTTAATAGTTCCATTTTGTAATTATTTGGATCTTACAAGTATTGTGATTAAATTTTATAAAAGTTTTACAATATTTTTCTCTCTTATTGAAAATTCTATTTAATCAAAGCACATCGTGTCTAAAACAATTATAAAAATGTTTTTTCCATTTTAAAATGAATTAATAATGATATTTTTATCCCTTTTTCTATTTATAATATATTATGAAGGAATATGAATATGATTTTCCTCACAACTCTCCATTACCTTTTACAGAAAATTAAAAGGGAATATTTTTTTATTTGAATGACATAAACAGAACATTACACCACTAAGCCATATAAATATTTTAAATATTAATTTTTATAATTTTCAATTACTTGTTTCATATTTTTTTAAAAAATTTGTTTTTAATTAATTTTCAATGTGAAAATCTTGTTTTTCCAAAAAACAATTATTTACATTTGTATAGTATTTATACTCGTCAACACCATTAAAAAATTAATATACATATTATCTATCATGGATCTTTTTTAGTTCTCTCATAATTATTATTTATTAAAATGATTTATGATCATATTTAATTGGTATGTACAATGTTATTACCATTCACTATATTACAATGGATTGTTTATGATGTTTTTTTACCATTTTGGGTAAGTATCAACATTACTTATGTTATATTTTAAATTAAAAAAATTTATGTGTATTATGATTAACCTATTTAATATTTGGAATGAATTATACATATTATGTAATGAGAATGACCAACAATTATATATCCCTTGGATTCGTTGGTTGGTCTATTAAGGAAAAATAACTTGGGTATTTTTCTAAGGACTTACCCATTTAGGGATGATGACTTGGAATAAGGCCTTGATAGTAAAAAGTCTTAGAAAGTGGACTTGACATTATTTTTATGATTATCGAATTAATTAATTCATTCATTATGAATCCAATATCTTATATTTCATATAATTATTCATTTCGTTTGAATATTTATGGAACATTTTCAATAACATGTGATTATTTATAAGGAATTATTTTATCATCATTTTTTCTTACCATATTATCCCCAAGAGAATGGTTAAATTGAAATTTTTTTTTATTTTCCTTTAAAAAATATTACAGATTTTTTTTTCTTATGATATACTATACGCATACCGTAATAGAGAATTTTTACTCACCCCTTGATTATATTTTATTACCCCCTTGCTACTCGGATGTGTTTTGTGATTTATATATAGGGATATGATACGGGGAATCCGGGCATTAAAAGAATATTTTTTAAAATATAAATTTTATTTCCAATTAAGTTCTCAGATTACAAGGATTACTAAATTATTGAGACCGTACAGATGAAATTTCATGAATATATTTCCCATATAATAATTTAATCATTGGTTCTAGGATAATATTGTCTTGGTCACTATAGTTAGCATTAGAGTAAACATTTTTTTTGATGTCTTGGGAACTAGATGGATAAAAATATATATTAGGTAAAATATCTCTATGATATACTTTAAGTATACGAATATCAAAAAAAACTATATATTATGGAATGAAGTGATTATGTAATTTTTAATAGAAATACAACTCTATCAATATACTATAACTGGATGTGGTTCTAGAAAATATATACATAGGGGTAAAAACTTAGAGAAATGTAAATTGAGATTAATATATTCATAACTTGGGTCAAAAAATTGTTTTATAATGTGAACAAGTTTTTAGTCTATATGTGAATTTGAAAAGGATAAGTCATGCTTTCTTTGTAAAAAAATTATAAATTATTTGAATATAATTATATCCCCATTGATTCCATTTTTATGATTATTAGATTAGTTATCAGTACATTTTAAATTTTGGTAATGTGTTTCACTAGTTTGGGATTATAAATTCTGTATCATAATGTTACGATCTACTAATGTTTATGTCGATGATTTTAAATTGTTCATAATAGAAGAATTGTCGACTATATCGATTCAGGTACCCAATGTAGGGATTTACCTCATGGGAAATATAACTAACATTGATTTTGAGAAAAAATTGTAAATTACAAAATTATAATTATATTCTGAATGTATACTCTTGTATTGAGAAATTTCCTTTCTCATTTGGAGAATCCTGTGGATCCATTACATAGTGTAACAATGTTATATCACTTCATGCATCAGCAACCCCAATCATTCCATGGGACCGAAATCCATTTTTAGATCAAAAATTGATAATATTATTATAGAATACACATCTCACTTTGGAAAGTATTGAAATATATAAATGTTTCATGGATGTATATCATCTATCAAAAGATATGGATCAATTATGGCCATTGATTCAAAACACTAAGGATGAAGAATAAACAAAAAAACATGTAATGCAAGGATATAAATGAACTATTAATTGAAAAATATTTTCCTCATTTGTTTAACCTATATTTGGAAATAATGATCTGGAGTTTTAGATATAAATAACAGTAAATTATTATTAAGTTTATATCCAAAATTTTTGGGTTAGTAAGATATGCTGTAAAACCTATATGTAATCCAATGAGAAAGATTGACCGATTAATTGATGGGATTATGCTAGACCTTCTATGGGAAATAGTCTCCAAAAAATTCTCATTTTACCTAGTTAATATATCATGTGATATGATGATAGGAAATAAATTATCCATGTGTTATAAATATGATAGGAATCTTGATTTAAAGAGGAATTTCAAGATAATACTAGATATTTAGAAGATGTGAAAGAAGTATTTTCCCACATGTTCAGCATGTGGAATTATGCACTTCAGTATATGTATAAACAGAAAAGGAGTTTTTTCTAGTTAGTTTAAAAATAATATCATACTCATGAAAGTAGGGGTATGTAAGAAGTCCTCAATTATTGAAACATTAAATTTTAGGAGATGTTTTACTATTCCATCTAATTCTCAAATGAAATATACCGAAGAATATGGTAAGGGGTCAAGGACATGATTATGATGTAGAGACTTCCAATGTTCAATGATTAATATGCTTTTTTTAGATCCCAAAAATATGCTGTAAAATTATTTTATTGATGATATTGTCTTTATAAAAAACATGAAACATTTAGGGATTGTATTGTAGTGGTAATTTTATAGATTTAAAAGAATTAGTTAAATGGTAACAAGAAAAGTTATTTAATAGAAGTTTCAAATTATTGAAAGAAATATAATAATTTATTGTAACCCTTACTATATTATATATGAAGAAATAATCATTATAAAAAAATTATTATGGGATCATACATGCTACATTGAAATTATTTTGGAATCTGGCAGTTTTTTATCTTTTCCGGAGTTTACCACATAATTGGATATGTGCTATATAAACAAAAGCATTAGATATTAATTTTTGAAGCATGAATTTTTTCTTTAATTTTTTGAAGGAAAAATATTTATTAAAATATATATAATTTATAATTAAGTGGAAAATTACATTTTCATGGGAAAATGAAGATAAATTAGTTATGTTACTTTATTTTTTTAGAATTTTAATATTAGGAGAAGTATTTTGGCCGAGTTTTGCGATTAAATAAATAAATAATTTATTTAATTTAAATTTTGGTGTTATGGGTTTACATGTTCAATTATTTTTTATTTTGTAAAATATCTTGAGTTAGGATGAGATAATTGGAATTCTCATGATCTGTTAAATGTGATATTCGAATAGAACTTCATTTCAGATATTTTTTTCCTATATTAAGAAATCAAATAAGAATGTATTAATGAACAAAAAATGTTAGTTCTTTTTTTTACATAGATCTATCATGGATGTATATTTTCATATTTGCATAGTTTAGATGGTAATGGAATTATTTGAAAATAGGAAAATGATATTAATACATAAATGTATTCATAATACCTTTATTTTGGATGAGTCAAATGGTCTGAAAACAAATAAAATATTACTAATTGTCTGGTTTTGGAATTATCCTTATTATTATACTTAATGTGATAAATTACATATACAGCCCCCCATCATTATTTTAAAATTATTTTTCTCTTCATTGAAAATATCTTCACATCCCACTAGAGTTCCCATATTTGGAAACCCATTTTTATGATTACTTTAGATGAGTTTCTTACATCCCATTCACTCTTATTATGACGATGTCTTATAAATAGTTTTCAATAATTTGTATTTAAATAATATATTTTTTAAATTTCCAACCCTTTATTGTTAAGATCATGATTAAATTGTCATGGATCAAGTAATTTAAGGGGGTACAATGTTACACCATGAGATTTTAAAACTTGTTCATCATGATCTGTATCATATATAACACATAACACCAAGAATTTAAGAGATTATAAAACCTAGATACGATAAGAAATATATTTTAAATAAACCCAACATCATTGATATCATTTGATGATCTAAACACATGTTTTGAATGGAACTGACTACCTATTAACATATTATTCTATATACATAAAAAATATAAGACAACTTTTATGTTGGTGGGTATGAATATGATTAATTATGTTATGTAAATTAAAATATTGTTATATATATATTCAAATTCATCAAATTTTTTTTATTAGAAATAAAACAAGAACAATTTGGTTTAGAAATACAAGATTTTTTAAAAATATTATTTTTTCGATGGAGGGTAGTCATGAATTTGAAACATAATTTAAAAATAATTTAAACAAATTTAAATTGATTAATATTGTAAAATAAAATTATTTTTTAAAATTAATAAAAAAATTATATAATTATTACTATTTAAAAATAATCATCATATATATATATATATATTATGAATACCGACAATTACATTTTTTCGCAAAAATAAGTTTTTGTTTATATTATTTATAATATTAATTAAATATTAATTTTTTAAAATTAATTTATATTCATTTATATTAAAATTTCGGAAATTTAGTTCATTTGAATCAATTTCAACATTATTATATATATTAAAACATTCGATATATATGAGAATTTACTCAATGAAAACTCACTTTTTATTGAAACTATGGGTTACATTTTGAATTTGATTCGGCCAAATTTGTTAACTTATTTAATAAATAAGTATTCCATATTATGAATGTCAATATATATTATTATATTATATTAATAATTAATTTATTATCCTCTATTGATTCTATAAATAGTAAAATCTAACTACTGCTATTAATGAAAATGATGGGTTATTGGGATGTTAGTGAAAATAATAACAGTAAAAATAACAAAAACAATTCAAAAACAATTATATTCCCTTATATTAAATTATATATATATATATATATATATTGTTTTCCAGAGACCCTTTTGGTGTCCTAATTAATGATAGGAATGTGGGTGTAGTTGATTCTTTTCGGAAATAATAATTGTATCTTCTCCAGTACTAATGAAAGGAACCCCCCTATCCACCACAGGTCAGACTGCCAAATCCATATGGTTTAAAAAATAACTAAAAAATAATCATTCATAAGTCTCCTCTAAATTACAAGATTAATTTTTATTATCTTTAATATAATCTAGTATGCATTATGTTTAAAACTATAAATATTTCTCAAATATGAGGTAAATATTTTGACCATGTGATTTAATTTTACATACCATTCTAATTTTTTTAAAGGATAGGGTCAAATTATCATTTTTATTTATAAAAAAGTCATATTTTTTGATTTGGTAGAGGGAGACCCATTACATATCCCGAAGGCCTAAGATCCAGTGTCTTGAATATAAGGATTAGAAAGACTTTTTTTTAGACCAAAGAGACAGTCAGTCAACAGTACTTCTATAGTACCCAGGAATCTGCAGTACCACTGCCTCGACAGTCCTTGATATATTGCCTCTTCCGCTAGAGTTTCACCACTACTACAATATCTTTACATAATACATGAAATTTTTCCCTGCCCGGATTCGATCCGGGGACTTTTGGATGCTATGAAGGATCTTGTACCACGTTGGTACAAGCACATTGGAATACATCCCATTCAAATTCCATCTAATATTTTCTAAATATGAACAAATAATAAAACCATTAGGTAAAATTTATTAATATTTTATTATTTAATGTAGTAACCTATATATATATATATTCACATTTGTAAAATGGAATAGAAAAACTTTTATAATGTGTATGGTGTACTACTGCCAGACGAACAGATTTATTTTGTTTCAAACCACCAAAATTCAATGTTTTATTGAATAATGTAATTAAAATAATTGTATTATATTTATGAAATAATTATAATTATTGAATCATAATATCACATATACCCTCTTTCTATGAATTCAATGAGGCTGAAAAACACATCGTTCATGCGTATGGAATACTACCACCACCTGAAGTGATGTAATTCATTTTTCAATTACGATTTAAATGGAAGGTATTAATAATACAATTTAATGAATATATGTGATATTTATGATCTGATAATACATCTATAAATATAATATAACATAAAAATTTTGAACATCCAATCCAATGGAAATTAATAATGTCGCATGGGAATATGTGTCGACTAATGCCTCCACAGACCAAGGTGATTTTTTTCTTTCTAATTTTTTATTTATAGTAATAAATATTTAAATTATTAAAAAAATTAATATATAAAAATATTATAATTATCTATTAAAATTTAATTAATATTTATTACCTTTCATAACATCTTTCATGAAAAATTTAGGAATCATTCAATTGAACATAATACATACTATATCCAAGAACGGTGTAATGCATTTTATATTTCCAGGTTTTACATATTGCTATAAATAAATATATATTGAATATATATTATATTAATATTATAATTATTAATATGGATATTATTTAATATTATTCAAATTAAATACAACAAAAATACTGTAAAACCCATACTTGAAAACAAATGAAATTATTAGTCGAAATATTTAATTTAACAAACAATTTCTAATAAAAGATTTGAAAAAAAATATAATTAAATCATATATTTAAAAATATTTAATTGTATTGTTTTTTAATTTATTTTAAATAAACACATATTTATTCTATTTTATTCTCTATAATATAAATTATAATTCAGATATATGTGAAGGGATTTTTATCTCAATATTACTTTCATGATACAAATTTCATTTTCCCCAATTATTCATTTTTGAGTTTTTTATAAATCCCATTTCAAGATATTATATCATAAATGTATATATTAATTGTATTAAATGTTTCATTTTTTATTAATTTTTTTTATCTTTATGATTAAGTATTTAACAAAGTGGTAAGGGTTTATTTCACAATCTCATAATTATTTTGTATTTTTTAATTTTAGTCTCTATTGGAGGTATTCTTTAAAATCTCAATTTTAAAATAAATATAATTTCATATAAATGTATTATTCATGATCATTTTATATTAATTGTAAAAAATTTCTACTCTTTGGAACAAAAATTAAATTTAATTTTTTATATAACATGTAACATTATTTCACTCTTCACTTGAAAATATGTTTTCATATATATAAATATTTTCTAAAAATGTATTTAAAAATAATTGAGTAATTTTAAAAATGAATTATTAAATATAATTCAAACCTATTTCACTATAGAATTTATATATTTAAAGGAATCATTATGTAATTTTCAAAATATGCCCACATGACATTTTATAGAAATGTGAAAGGGCTCATTGTCTCAACAAGTACAACTTGAATGGAATTTCCCATCATCATGAAAATTCATTATTGTAAAGATTATTTTATATCTTTAATAAGGTTATTATGAAATAAAATTATTTTGAACATAATTTGTGACCACATTGTTTAAAAAAATTCATTATGAAAAGGTTATTTTTTCTAAAAACTGATTTTACTGAAATTTTAATTGTATTTCTATTCATCAATGACAGAAATGATTTAGATTCCTCTGATACATTGTCTATATGAATTATTTAAACTATGTTTATTATTTTGCTAGATTTTTTATGAACATGTTTAATAGGGACGAACAATTTTATTACAATTCACCATATAAATTTGGAATTTTTTCTATATATTTATTTACTGGATTAAATTTTAACATTTGATATGTTAAATTTCAATAAGAATGTTTATTTTGATTATGATTCACCATATTAAAATGATAATGTCATTTTAATTAATAATTCATAGCTGGGGACTAGAATTGCATATCCTCTCATTACATTGGGAGGTCTTGTGAAACAAATTAACATGGGGTTTGGGATGAGGACAAACCCGTAAATGTTAGATGACCTAGAATGTGGACTTATTGTTATATAATGGAATGGGGCCTTTATAGTATATTTATTATATATATTTTTATGATTTCCATTTTAATAAACTCATACATATATATTCAATATGGTTATCCAATTGGTTTTAATATATGTTGTCATATATTGTGCTCGTAAGATTGTTAATATGGAATTATTTGATCAAAAATTATTCTAGTAATATTAGGATGATGATATTGATTAAATATAATTATTTTCAATCATTTACCTTTCCATGTTGATTATGATTTATTTTTTCATAAAATCCAATATATATATACCCTTACTGGGAGTCTAAGCTCACCCTTTTATTATTTTTGATTTTACCCCCAAATAACATGAAGCGATTTATGTTTGATATACAGGGATAAATTACTGGTAATAACAGATATCAAAAATAAAATTATTTCTTTCTTTTATGTATATATAATTTTAATTTCTCCATTATGTCTTGTATATGAAGACTACTGAACTACTCAGGGTGTTGGGATACATTTGTTTTTTTTCTTGTACAATTAAAATTAAGTAAAAAAAGAATCTATACAACTAAGGACATACTTACTACAATATATACATTTTTATAATGTATATTATCAAATTTAACTAATTAAACGAAATAAATCCATGTTATAGGCTGATTGTTTGACCTTATCTCATGGATTTGGCCTTTTTAAAAAGATTACCCTTAACAAGGTGAAAATATTGTCCATGATTGCTAATTAAAATAACAAAAAATAATAGGAAATTATTTATGAAAGATGGATATAGAAATTTCAAATAAGTTATAAATTTTTCAATATTCAATTATAAGTAGTCGAATAAATTATTTTTAATATAAATTTTAAAAACAAAAATAAAATGAATTTTTGAAAAAAAATAACGTTAAAGATTAAAACATAATTTTTATGAAAATTATGAATATTTTAGATTCAAATATAATAAATTTAATTACCCTAAATAAAATTTTTCATATGTCACATTATGTACAAATAAAAAATATATTTGAGATTTTTTCTTAATGTATTTATTGAAAATAAATGAAAGTATTTGAAAATTATGTAATATTAACTATTTCTCTAAAAATCAACAACTTCAAAAATTTATCAAAAAGTAATTATAAACTGTCTTTGAAATTAAATAAAAAAGTTACTTTTATTTATCCCAATAAATTTTGGAAATATGAAGATATTTATGTATGTTATCTTCTCAAAATAAAAATATAAAAAATACTATTTGAGATAAAATTAATTTTTGAATCATATAAAAACACTTAAAACAGAATATTTAGTAATATATATATATATATTCTCTTTCTAAAATATTTATATATAATTTTAAAATTGTAGTCCATGATAATCACTACTATAATTAAACATATTGGTTATAATGGTTTAATATACTATGATTAATTAATTCATGGGATAATGTGCAACAAATAATAGAATGAAATTAAGTTCATTTGAAGATAGATATATCATGATATAATGGGGTATTTTACATGGTTTTCCTTGATATTAATTCATATCACGGTTCAATAATATGGTTAAACCAATCCAGGAAAGAACATATTTAATTATTAGATTATTAAAAGGTGGTTTTGTTATTATATAATTATATCATAAGCCCAGTGAGTATAATATATATCATATATGATAATTTTATGACATTATATAATAAAGTTCACTTATATAATGTTATTACCTTGAACAATAAAATTATTTTTTCAACATAGTTTTCAATTTTTTGATGATTCAATTTGTTATTGTGTCTTATTCCTTCTAATTTTAATATTTTTCAAATTTTAATTATCATAGCCTTAATTATGAAAAAAAAAACCTATTTCACTCTAAAAATCAACAGTAGAACCAACCATGAATAGATGGAACGAACGACAGATTACACCATTTAATTAAGGTGGTAGTCTACATGTATGCATGGATGATGATTTCATTTCCCTTAAGGAAATAGAAATTCATCATATAGGATATTATTTTAGAACTAAAATCATTGTTAAAATATCATACATATATATTAAAATACCTATAAAGACCATTAATATAAATCACCAAATGAAAATGATAAAAATATTCGTCATACAGGTGGTAGTACACATATGCACATAATTGAAGATTTAGATTTTTCTCAGGGGAAATTAAAAGGGTGGATAATTTATATCCCATAAACATAGTGAAATTAATGAATATATTTATCTATGATGTTATCATATCATAAATTGTAATAAATTTTAAAGGAAAAACATGGATATAAAAATAATAATAAATAGTATCAATTATTTACATTATTATTTCAAAATCTCTATTTAATTACTATTTGGAAATGAATATAGTTGGATGAAATGTTATGAATATAATTATAAATGGGTGTAATATCATTCCAATGGGATGAAGATATGGAATACCTGTAAGAAAAAATCTCATTTTTACTATTTTTGATGGGTTGGGTAGATTTCCTTTTTAAGTGGCGATAATGAATTTTTTTAATATTTCAACTTAATATAATATAGGATGATGTTTCACAAGGAAATGTCCATAAATATTGATAATAATGAATTATATGATGAGATAATTTAGATAATATCTCTTCCAATCAATTACAACATTTTTTAACAATTTTAATCCCCATTAATCAATTATTTATTACATTTTTTATTTCCTTTTTTTAGGAAATACTATTTTTTAGATAAATTTTACTTTATTATTACAATTAATATTTCATTATTAAATAATATGGCCATTTACCTAATGATATTTTAAATAAAATTCATTATATAATTTTTTTTATAATTTATTCCAATTATAAATCTAAAAAATGACATTTCTAGTTAGTTAAAAACAAATTTTTTGAGAAAAGATATCATAAATGAAAAAATTAACTATTTGATTTTAAATTAAGAAAAAAATTTCCAAATATATAATTTCACAAAAAAAATTATATACAATTATAATGTAATCATTATAACCAATATTACACTCATATGATAATAATGTCATGGAGTTCATGGTATTTAAAAGAATAATATTTTTCACTACAGTAAAAAAATTATATACTTCAAAAATAACAATTACATTTTATTAAGATAATATTGAAATTATAATATCAAAAATTATTTTATTTTAATTTTACTTGAAAGAATTAAGATCGATATTTATCATTATAAAAAAATATAAAAATAAATTGGTTGTCATGAAATAACTCATACAACTATCTAGAATGGTACGAAAGTCCTTCCTAACACAGTCTGAATGGTACTCCCTATCCTGATGGGATAAAAACATGTTTTTCTGAATCTGGAACAAAAAATAGTGAAGGATTTCTAACTAGAAGTAACATAAATATATTAATACGAGAAAGACACCATAAATATATAATTGTTCCAAAATTCGAAAAAGTAACGTACCTCAAGAATCCAATTAAAAAATATAATAAAACCCCGGTATGAGGTCTCCTCATAACAAAAAGGTCACATAGGTGACTTGTATTTTCAAACTCACAAGGTGATTTAATAAAAACACAAACAAACACCAAGAAGTTCTTCCCCTTTTCATAGACTTGGTATAATAAATCTATAAAATCCAAATGAAAAATGAATTGTGCGAGCACCACTATCCCAGAAGTATCCCACCAAATGTTAAAAAATAAATTCATATCAAATAATCAAAATATGTAAAATTTATATTATAACATATCTATGTGATATTTAATAGTTAAAAAATTTAGTATTTTTAGAATAATTTAGTGGTATGTAATAAACTACTATAAAATAATATTTGTATCAAAACATGAAGAAATCAAATATATATGAAAACAAGAATTGATAACATAGTTCATATTCTCCAAAATATATAAAATAGTTTGAATTAGATATATTGTGTTATAATCCTGTGATATATTTGAATATTCTGTATGGTTTTATGAAATATTAATGATAAATGTACATCCCTGTGTCCACACAACTATATATCTCAAGCTTATAATGAATAATATTTCATTACAAATAAGGTACACAAATAACTCAAAACCTTCCATTTTCCATTATCTTTATCAAAATATTTCTATGTACAAATAATTAATTACATACTATTTTATCCTTAGATATATCAACCAAATAACACATCTTATACCATAAACAAGTTATACAATAATGGGACTATAGTTAATTTCAATCACTATCAGGCCATTACAAAAAATAATTTCTATTAATAATATGCTAATGTTTTAAAACAATCCAATTTATTTCCACAACCATCCTCAAATTATTTTCCTGAAAATAGTTACCTTTTAAAATTAATCTTTTAACTTCAAATTTATCAAATAGTTCATTGTTTATATTTCAAAAATTCATCAAAAATTAATTCATTAAAACATCCTTTTCAATTCATGATCATTTTTAGAATATCAAGCCATTATTGATAAAATAATTTATCTAATTTATTTTATCACTAGGAAACAGTGAAATTTCAAAAACTAATATTAAAAACGTAATTCATTTAATTAAAATAAATTGGAAATATTTTTTAAAACATTTAGGAAAATTAGATTCAATTGATTGAAATTGATATTCACAAACACATACTTGAATAATAATATTATCAAACGCAAAAAAAATTTCCACTCATCTGGGGTGAATAAATACAAATAATCAATAGTGAAATATATATAAAAATTAAAAAAATCATGATCTGGATATATCAATAACCTAGTGATGCACAATAATATAAGAATTATAAGCATGTGGAACAGATCATTCACATGATGATCAAGATCACAATTGGAAAAAAGATATTTAATTAATTATTCGACACCCTGATCAATGAATATTAATGGTTTTATGGCTCAAACTCACATAATCAGTGTACCCAATATCATTTGGGTCAAATAAGGTTTGAGTGATAATATTAAGTATATAAATTAGATGATTCAAGTGAATGAATTATTATATTTCCAAATCAAATATAACTAATTTAAAAATAACCATCATGTTGTTAGCTACCACTAAAATGATTGTGGAACTGAACATAAAATATGGAATATTAGGAATTACTTTGGATAATTGGTAGATTTAACTGATGATATAGTAGTTCTACGAATAGTTATAACACCACTAGATTTCATAGGGGCCAGCTGAAGGGAACCCTATAGGAATCCATTGTTTCCATCCTTGCACTAGCAGTAAAGAGGGTCTAATTGGATTGATTGGGGGATACCAATATCAATTTTTTTCAATATTTATTTTAAACCCTTGGATAAAAATAGAATGCAGTCTATCACCTTTCATAAAAGAAAAAATATACCCTCATAAAACATAAAAGGATCACATGATAAAAAAGAAACATGAATCAATGGAATTAATATAGATAAACCACGAAAATAATAACCACCAATGGGATCCAACAAACATAACATAAATAATGTGTTATAAGTTTATAATACCCGAAAAAAAAATTTATTTCTATCCTAGTAAAACTTCCATGAAGTCTATCCCATAAAAATATAAGGAAACTTCTCTCACATAAACTTATCATGCTCTAAGTCTTGTGATAATCGTATATTTATCTACATATCCCACATTAATAATGTTTTGAAATATCATGGAAAACCTTTAAATGATAATAAATTAGATAAACTAGAATATAAATGATTGTTATGTAGGTCTAAAAAACATGGTTCTCTCAATTCAAAAAATTGAATGGTTCAAAAAGGAATTTATTAAATGGATACACATAAAACAATTATGTATTAATATTTTTTATGGTTTAAATTCCAAAATTCAAGACACCATTCCAATCAACTAAAAAAACTCATACAAAATTACAATCTAAGGAGAAAGGTTTTCATGTTTTCTAAACTGTGAGTGTCCCAACTGAGGTAAGGATAATAATAACACCCCATTAAAAATTTAGAACTCCTCTTAAGGTAAATAATGATATATATAATATTTTTACCATCTATTCCCCATCGCTAACAGCTGAGAAATAATTCGTAAAATGAACATATTATCTTTGAGAAAACTATGTACCATTTAGGATGGTTTACCAACATCTGATGAATAATATAGATATATTAAATTATTGACATATATGGAATCAAGTTGTTCTATCTTAAAGAATGATTTGTCTATATTGTTTTATAATCAATCAAATATTCATAAATATAAATACTAATAGCCTCAAAATTAAATGACACAATATTATATCATATATTCAATAATATGTAAACTCGTTTTATCAGACCATCTATTTGTGGTAGGTATATTGTGTTCAACGTTAAATGACATCCCATCAATAATTAAAATCCTCATGAAAAAATATTTTAACAATGGATGACTATTAGAAATAATGGAATACAGAAAAACATGCAATCTAATAATCTATTTCAAATACTTATTTTCCAAGTCCTCATCTTTAGATCAACCACAATTGTGAATAATGTAATAGATTTTTTCAATTAGTCAATCACCACCCGAATAAATTTTTTCACCATTTTTTTCATGGAAAGAAAAAATGATCAAAATATATATCATTCCTCTCTAAAGATGGAAAATGGAGGGGGTGATGAAAAATTGATGGCTTCTTTTTATCAGTAATGATGTA
The DNA here is from genome assembly GCA_963277665.1 of Viscum album. NCBI lineage: Eukaryota > Viridiplantae > Streptophyta > Magnoliopsida > Santalales > Viscaceae > Viscum > Viscum album. The sequence continues at coordinate 1,278,653,176 of OY728131.1, forward strand.
TTGATATTTATTGTAATGAGATGAAAAATTAGTAATGACTCATTTTATATGAATATTCCAGATTAAATTCAATTTGTAAAAAAAATTATAACTATTCCACGGTGAACATAATATAGTTAAATAGAACAATACATTATCCAAATCTTCTCATAGGTGAATGAATTATTTAACATTATTTGATGTAAATGATAACCACTGAATTTTGAGACCATCAAAAAATGGTCTATCCACTAATTAAATATTCTCTATTTCTTTATAACTCATTATCAACTAGTTTATCCTTGATAATAATCTCTATAAAAGGAAAATAAAATGAAATATTACCAAAAATACATTAGTATCATCCTCTTATAATCCGAAAATAAGGTTAGAAAATAAATCCATGATAATCCATTAATATGTTTATTCTTTCTTGTTATAAAATAGTAGTTTCCTAAAATTATCATTAAAAACATTGTTACCCATTCTAGGGATGTATAAAAATTAAATATCAATGAATATTAGTTATTACACTTATCACCTCTATTAGGCGATAATATCTTCATACAAGTAGATATAAGAAATTATTTTTTATCATTGTAATCAATATATCGTTCTCCTCAATGGTAGGGAGAGTAACCCGTAATAGAATGCTTCGCACATGGATCTTCATAATCATGTGTTTGATATTTTTTATGATGAGGATAATAAAAATAATAAAAATATTCCATAATTTAATAACCCTATCGAATAATGAATTAAAAAATATAACTTGAATCATCATTAATGTCCATGTATCCATGACCCGCCTGTTTTGGAATCAATAGAGGAGTTGAAGTCAAATTAAATTTATAATCATCAATTAAAGAATATCACATTAAATCACAAATTGAACATCACATACCTCATATTTAAGGTAGTTAAGAAATAATCCACAATAGAGAATTATTTTATAAACCATCACTAATACCCAACCAATCCTAATAATATTTGTATCTAAAAAATTGGTTTTTAATCATAAGGCATGAAAATATTCATCCATTCTGAATTAGATTCCGATTACATGTTCTGATTGCATGTTCCCCATAAAAATCAATTACCATTTTTAGTATTTGAAAATTGATATCTTGGAATTGATTTGGTGATTCCTCATGATTTCTAAAACGTCTTTCAATTGAGTCACGTGATCCTTCTCGGTTTTAGAGTAATCATATATATATTCTATGAATAACATAATGGACATATCAGGATACTAGGAGAAATAAAATTTATCAATTACATAAAACAAATATGATATTTGGTAATAAAATGTAGTTTAAACATATAATAAATGTTTCTATATATGATCCAAAAAGTGGTCTTAAAAATATAATAATCCTTTATCACATGATGGTGGAAACTAAACTAAAAATATATTTTTCTGAACCACTATTCTATTTTATACTAACAAAATAAATAACCATTTTGGATCAAGAAGGTAATCAATACTATTGGAAGAAAAAGGGTTTGATAGAATCATTTGCAACCACTTCATATGATGTTGATCCATCAAATGAAGTGGTATTAGATACATTTATTGTTTTGTAATATTTCTCAAATGTGTTTTTTGATTTAGGGTCTTCACATTCCTTCATTTCTGAGAAAATTTTGAAAATTTGGAAAATTAACCTCATGAAACGAAACTAGATCTCATGGTAAAAAACAAATGGAGGAAATATTGTGGAAAAAAGATATTTTAAGAACATTACTATACTTTTCTGTGGAATAATATTACCATAAAACCAAATTGTTTTGTCTTAAATAGAATTTTAGGTGATTCTGGGTATGACTATCATTCTTTTTATCATGATAATATAGATTACAAAGAAAAAGATGTTTTTTTTGAATGAATTTATGTTTGTGTACAAAATTGATCTCATACCTTTATTAAAATATCATCAAAGTAAGAAACAAAAAATGGAAAGAAATCACTGTTATCTTGCTCATGTTTTTGAAGATAAGGGTACTATAAATATTAATGATATATTAGTGGTAAATGAATACTTGTATGTTTAATCCGATGAATTTGTTGTTATTATTCCTAATTGAGTTGTTGAGTTTACTATTTACTTAGTTACTGATGCAAATCCAATTACAAATCTTCTTAATCGAATGGACTAAAACATCATGAGTTAAATAGAATGGAATCAATACAATTCTATTTCATACAAACAAAATAAATAACCATTTTGGATCAAGAAGGGAATCAATAATATTGGAAGAAAAAGGGTTTGATAGTATATTTCATCCCAAAGTGGTGAGTTTTCATCAATAATGATGCATCATTGAAGGTAATTGGTTGTATTCTGATGAAAAATGATCAGGTAATTTTATATAATTCATGAAAACTAAAACATCATGAGTTAAATTATCTCACACATGATTTGTAATTGATAGTTGTGGTTTTTTCATTGAATATTTGGAGGCACCATTTAAACGGATCCAAAAGTTAAATAGAGATTGACCATAAATTTTTGATGTATATATTCACTCAGAAGGAATTAAACATGTGGAAGAGAAGAAGTATTGAACAGATAAAGGATTATGATTTGAAAATAAGTTATCATCAAGGAAAAAAACAATGCATTGGTTTCCTTGAGTCGAAAACATCATGCATCATTATCCATGTTACATTTGTAACATGATCCCATAATTAATTATTTAATGAAATAAGTATTAGATGTAGTTGGTGTTGGGAATAAATTTGTTTTTATTCAGGTTTCATTGAATTCATCATTATTATACATAAATAACTAATAATATAAGGAATTTTGTGAGCTACATAAAATTGTAGAATTGTTTAAAATGGGTAAGCTTCAACAATTTAACCGTGATAAATATTGTGTTTTAATATTTGGTTAAAGTTTGTGTGTGCCTTTTGATTCCTAGTTGAAGAAAGAATTTTAATTCTGAATCACATAGTTTTATTTTTTTAGTTCTTCATAAAATTACGAAGAAGTAAAAAAACCATCGGCAGTTTTACTGGTGGGATGAAATTGAAAAGTTTATTGCTGATTTTACTGTGTAATGTTTTTCATTTCGATAGTTTAATATAGATTGGAAGTTTTTGAATGGGGTTCTTCCTCCATTACCAGTACCAGAGTGGAAATGGGATAATATATTCATGGACATCATGGTGGGACTACCTAAGACTTTTCTAGGTAACAATTCGATTTGGGTAATTGTTGATCCGTTGAAAAATCTACAAATTTATTTTCATTTCGAGATACAATGTCGTTGGATCATCATTCTCATCTGTATCTCAAAGGGGTTTTCAGGTTACATGAAGTTCATCTCTCTATTGTATATGACCGATATCCTAGAATCAATTCTATCGTTTGGAAGGGCCTTTAAAAGTCATTGGGTGTAGAATTAAATTTCAGTACAGATTTTCATCCTTAATATGTTGGAAAATCAGAATGAACATTTCAGACATTCTAGGATATGATTCGAGGTTACTGTATGGATTATCTGGGAATTTGGGATCAGCATATTTTTAGTTGAGTTTTCATATAAATACAATTTTCATTCCAGTATTCATATGGAACCTTTTGAGGAATTTTATGGGAAGAAGTGTGGAACTCCACCATTTTGGGATCAAGTAAGTGAAAGAATGTTTATGGAACTAGAATTAGTTAAAGAAGTGGCTATGAAATTGAATATGATCCAATATCACATGAGGACAGATCATAATAGATATAAATGTTTTTCAGATAACAAAATGAAACACTTATCTTTTGAGTCAGATGACCATGTTTTCTTTAACATCTTTATGTTGAAATGTGTGATTCATTTTGGTAAGAAAGGGATGCAACACCCTCATTTCATCAGTCACGTTGAAATCATGGTAAATGTTGAACCAATGTCATACCAAGTATCGTTGCCTCTGATAATATCTCTGGTACATAATTTTTTTTCATGTTTCGATGATGAGAAATGATATGCTAGATTCGTCTCACATTTTGAGCCCTGAAAAATCTCTGCTAGAAGACAACATTTCTTATGAAGAGAAACTAGTTCAAATTCATGATCGAAGGGAACATGTATTGCATAATAAGGTAATACACTAATTAATGGTGTTGTGTAAAAACCACATAGATGAAGAAGAAAAATGGGAATACGTAAAATTCTATGAGGGAATGTTACCCTAACTTATTTAATGGGTAAATAAAATAGTGAGGAAAAAATTTCTACAAGGTTGGGATAATGCAACAGCCCTTGGTTTTATTCAAAATAAATAAAATGCATGAAACATTTTTTATGTATATATTTATAACTATCATTTTAAAATAATTTTACATCTTCTATGTTTTGAATTTCAAAAAACAAAGATATGCAATTGTGTTTAGTAATTTATATAGAGTCTGATAAAACCAACTTTGTTTTTTAATAGTAATATACCTTTATGAATAGTAATATGAATAGAATTTTTTACATAATGAATAGAAAATACTATTAATATTTTATTTTCTTATGTCTTTATGTTATATATATCTTGGTTAATTTTTCAATGTGATATAAAAGCATTTATAGTTTTTAAATAAATAATTTTTCAACTAAGTATTATTTTATTTAAAAATTAAATTAATGATATTTAAAAAAAATTCAAAAAATGGACTTCATTTTTTATTTCTACTTCTTGAAAAATGGTACAGGTAAATTTTTGGGATTTTTTAGAATCAATTGGTTTTTCACTGATGAGTAAAAATATAGTTTTGAGTTTAAATGTGTTAATGACAACATTAATGATGTAATAATGATGTAATAAATCATCTCAAATTGTGTACTTTAAATAAAGATGTGAGGTTTTATAAGAGGCTAATACATTGGAAAAAAACCATGGGTAACCCCATGGTTTTGCAAATACCACTATTGAGGTGTCCTTTGACAAATTTTAAAATATTCCCTCACTATTTTATTAAATACCAAACCATTCCTTCCTTAAAATCATTCCCAATTCCTCTTAAATGAATATATGGCCTTCTTACCTCACATTTAGTCATCCCAATGTTTCCTCCATCCCCCATGTTCACATCCTTCAGGTTCTTTGAGTTACTCAACATGGTATGAAAATTCTCAATTTCATTCTTTTTTCCATTCTAGTTCTCTTCTATGTGGTATAACATTCAAGCTTCTAGACCATATTTTTATTTAGTTATTATCGTTGATCTATTATTTATCATGATTTATTTTAGGATGGCTGACCCTTGTCACATCTCATTTTAATGTTTTCAAAAACTATGTTGCAGAGTCGTTAGTCTGCTAAATTTTTTTATAAGGGATTTCTCAATTATTATTTTATTTGGAGTTCCCTTCTTTTCTTATTCAGTCCTCATATCCTCTTACCAAAGGGGAATAAAAGCTCTATAAATAATTTATTTTCCTTATGTTCTCAGGTTCATGGAAACATCATCATCATTTTTCTTCTCCTATCCCACTTATTTAATGAATAAAAAATTGCCCATGATGTTTCAAATTACCAACAACGTGGACGATGTGATTTCAATTTTAATAAATTATTCCTTTTCTAGTCAGGAAACCACTTTATGGTTGACCCAGGTTATAATATATGTATTATATCTCATCCCAGGTTCAGTAATTCCTTTGTAAACATGGTTTTATTTTATAAGACAAAATGAGGTCATTATTGTCAAAGAACCACTAAAATGATCTAAACGAACATCATTAATGTATTAACTTATGAATCATCAACATATAAAAATTAAAAATGATAAATAGTATAAATTATGGTACTATAAATATTTTAATACCTTTCTATTCCAATTCTGATGTTTCGCATTCAATCGACATGAATATCCAACATGAACGAATCACGAAAAACATATAAAGAAACACCCCAAAATAATGCAAGGAAGATAATACTAACAAATAAAGGGTTAAATTATGTAATGAAATGATAATATAAGATATTTTAATGATTGATATGTTTCATTAAGAAATTAATAGAACACTTTTAACCATTATATATGAGGTTTAATCAAATTTGAAGTAAGGGAATCCTAAGGTAAGGAAATTCTTAACCTAATTTCCATTATTTGGGATAAACATATTCTTTATTCATTATTTTCTATTAGGATTATTGGTGTGATTAATATTTTTTATATTATGTGGAATGAAGTTTTATTACATTTTATATTCATATTCCATTCCATTCAATTAATTCTCACTCCAGTAATGTTTTAATGGACATTCCTTTTTAAATTCTTTTAAAACTCTCTTTATTAAATTTCTAAATAAATTTTTTATGGAATGGGTGGTTTCATATTATTTCAAGATACATTAATACAATGATATGTTCCTTAGACAATATATTTGTTGTATTGATGCCATTATTGATCGATATATGATGGGTTGATCCCATTATAGCTCAAGATATGTGGGGTTGAGCCCATTTTAACTCCAGATAAGATGGGTTGAGCCCATTAAAGCTCAAGATATGACGGGCGAGCACCATTATAGCTCTCCTATGCATTGGGAACTCCAGAGATGGAATTTTACCAAATGTATGTTATATGTCTAAGATTGAATGTAATGTTGATATGGTAAACATGTACTTAGGAAAAAAATGAGTGTTCTATGTATTTGAGTTATTATGATATGGGTTTCATTGGTTTCTATGTTATCAATTGACTAATGATTTCTATCTTTATATCCCTTACTGAGTTTTATAGTCATCCAATGTCATTAAAATGTTTGTCACAGGATATAATGATGGGTAAGAGAAATAAGGGATTATTTATGTTTGATATGAAGTGTTCTCAACGAAATCAGGCATTATGTTTTAATGTGTTATATTTTGAAAAAAATGGAAACTATTTTTAGTAGGATCCTATTGTATGATTGTGGTATGTTATATATGTAAGGTATCCTAATTCTATATAAATATAAACACAATAGATCCAAAATGTGTAATAGTGTATATTCATAATTAAAAATAAAGATTATGTGTTGTTCTAAGGCCGGGTACTTATTGGTAATCCATATAGTCCGGAAAAATGATTTATATGTTGGCCAGATCACTAAAAAATATTTTCAATCAATGAAACCTTAATTTTATCTTATTTCATTCATAATTATCATGATCATAATTCATTCATGATGATTCATACAAAAAAATTGGATTTACCCATGCATAACCCCCATGATTTTATAATCAACTGCAGTGTTAAGTCATACTCACCATTCATGAAAACGATAGATGAAATATACTCGAAAGAATAGTATTTGGGTTTATTACCCATAGATGACTCTATTGTAAAAACATTTCAAATTTTAGTATCTAGATATGTATTTTTTCTATTATTACAAAAATATTAAATTTACTATAACTTATTATATTTTAAAATATATATGATTATCATATTGGTTATCACTAAATATTCATCATCCGAGATTCCAATGGTAAATAATCCATCCTATGATACCATTTATAGAAGATAATAAATATCCTACATTTAATTTATATCTTTTTAGATGTATGTTCACAAAATAATTTTGGGATCTACATTTGAACAAAAAATGTTTAGTGTCAGTGGAGATTAAAAACACAATCTCATTATTTTATGAATGATCTTCAAAATAATTTATTAAGATAATACCAAATATTATTATTCTTATACTTACCAAAAAAAAATATTTAAACCCTATGTAATGGAATAACATCAATTGATGATATCATATTCTCATAACATATAAACCCATTAGATATGGATGTTAACTTATGAAAAATATAAGGCAAGGGATCAATGGTATGAGTATAACAATTAAAAACTGAACCAAACCTATATTTTTTCAAAATTATGATTCATAACATAATCATTAATTGTTAAAAATAAATAAAACATAATGTAATATAAATAACTTGATCCTAGATAGAATAATATTTTCATAAAGAATATGTTTTTAACCAACAAATTATAATAGAAAAAAATTATTTAGTGAATGCTCACTTCCATCACTATCATAGTGGACAAGGTTCACTCTATATTCCACCAAATCATTAGTTATGGTTCACACTAGTGACTATAAAAGAGGATAATTTCCCATACTAAATTGTGTCCAATTTCCAATCCAATCCTTATTGTCTCATTAGGTATCCATTATTACCCAATGTACTGGAGGTCAATATAATTTTATTCCCACCCATCACATAATGAAATGAAATGATATGGGTTCCAAAGGATATTATAAATCAAATAATTTATAAAAAATAGAATGTAAATATAATTAAAAAAAATTCCCTATTTCATCATATCATAACCTACTAAAAGAAAAAAATTCAATAAATTTTTTATCATAGAATTATTGACGCATGGGAAAAATTTAATTTCATAGTATCATAGATTAATAAAAATCATCATAAAAAATCCAAGAGATAAAATTAAATGATAACATTGTATCATAACCCTAGTACAGTATATGTAACATCAATATATGTTATCATAGTTGAATATTCCATTAAATGATCACTATAATATTTCATGAGGTGAATAACCATTTAAATTTCAAATGTATTTTTTAAAATATGAAAATGTCACAAGAAAAAAAATTATTTTCATTCAAAAGAATTGTAGAATATTGGAAATGATACTTCAAAATATTCAACGTTCATGCTGGTAAGAAACTTGATTTATGTTAGTTATGTTGAATCAATGATTACATTCATACATTCCATAAAATTTCAATACAACTTATTTTTGGATATTAAATGATACTCCTTTTATTTTTTTTCATTTTCAAACAAGGGATAAATATAAATTAGATAATATTAAAATAATTGTAAAATATAATTCGAGAATTTTATTAAAATTCATTAACATAGACGAATTTTTTTTACAAAAAAAATTAATTAAATTAATATCCCTCAAAATATTTACTTCATTCACATTAGTTCATAAACAGATGAAAAAGAAAGAAATACGTGTAATCACTATTGATAAATAGTGTATAATAACATTAATTTGTTAATTTAGTAGTGGATCATAAAATTTCAATTTCATAAATATTAACATAAACAATCCTAATAAATAATGAGAGTTTAACAAAAATATTTTTTATTGAGTTCATCTATCATCGAAAAATATTAAACCCCTTCTTATTCATTATTTATCATTTAGATACAATATTAAGGAACCCTGAAATTGACGTTAAAGTAGTTAAAACCAATCATTCATGGATAGGGATGTATATATTATAATATAGAAGGGTTTGGTTCAGCTATAAGACTCTAAGTGGTGTAATGAAGAAAGAGAAGGTGTGTCCTTTTCAATGTCATGGAAATGATATAAATATAATTATTAAAAATAATAAAATAAAAAAATTATTACCAATAATAATTCAATCAACATAAAAAAATGTAAAATAAAACGTGGATACGATTGAAATATCATTATCCAATGATACTTATATAGGTTTTTGTTTCATTTTAAACATTATATTTTCATTTAATCCCTTCATTATGAAGTTTGATCCTTAATAGTGTAAATTGCATTTTCACTCATAAAGGGTCTCAATATTACTTATTAGTTAACAATTATCTCAAAAATAATATAGGGATTGAAATACGTATGATTCCACATCCTACATTTTTTCATTCATTTAATTTATAAATTTTAAACTGTTTAAAAAAATATCATTTAATATAATCGATTATTAATATTATATTTTAAAATATTAATTACATCATGATAGTTGTGGAATTAAAATATAAATCATTGACACATAAATTAAATGTTATTTAATTTCAAAAAATTAATGGAACAAAAAAAATCCCCCAAATTGTATTTCTTTTTATATTTTAAAACACATTTATTTAAATTTAACCCCAATTAAATTAATATTATTTTTAGTAGGTATGCATTTTGGGAAATTAATTAATAAATAATAATTTATAAATAAATTTACATCATAAAAAATATATTCTTTGTCAAATAAAAATTATAACCCATATTAATTACATCATATCCCTATATAATAACTTTTTGAAATAATAAATTTAGAAGAGTGATATTTTGGAATTTTAATTACTTAAAATAATATAAATTAAATTATTAAGGTAGAAGAAGAAAAAAACACTATATGTAACAACCAAATATTTTAAAATATGTATATCATATTTGATAGTGTGTTTGATAAAAAAATTGTCATAGAAAATAATTTAGCACCTTGAGCATTAGTAATATATTTCATTATTAAATAAATTAAATCACTTCAATATATTACCGTTTACGTATCAACGGGTATAAAGGTAGAAAACACTATATAAAAATATTATCCTTTAAACATGAACAATTCAACCAATTCATTATGTTGATGGGTAAAAAACATTGACTAAATTAAAAAAATTAATTTTATTACACATGTATAAAATTAAATAAAAAATTATCTATTGATAATAATTAATATAATAATTCCTTTAATTTGAATGAAATATTTTCATAAAAATTTATTACTTTGATTGTTATATTAGTCCTGCATTGCACACATTTTTTTGATTTGTTTACACATTTTAGAATTTAAATATAATATAAAAAAAATATCCTACAAGTTAATATTTTCATTAGGGGATTTTTTATAAATTGTTCGATAAGATTAAATTTTTTTTGATTAAATAATGATACTGAATTTTAATATAATACTAAATTATTATTTAAGTTATATAAAAATTTAAATTCTATTTTAAATTGGTTTTACAGAAAACATAATTTAATTTTTTTTAAATTTATCTAATTATGGTTTTTGGAATAAATATCGTATTGAATTGTTTTAAAAAACCTGAATATAACTATTAAAATTAACCCTTTAGAAACCCACTATTTCATCATTTCTGAGGGTATACATTTGAATTGTGTCCTATCTCTTTTATGAATTGAAATTTTATGAAAAAATATTAAATAATTGGAATAAAAAACATTAATATTATCTAATATGATAAAAATAACTTTTAAACATTATAAATAGTAAAATCATTAAAAATTATTCACCATGAAAAGTACAAAATTTGATTAAAGGGGGTTAAACTAAAAATATATATGTTAAATTGACCCTAAATTGGTTAAAACCCATTTTATGGCCATATTTAAAATTTATCATCTATATTGTTTAAATGTATCCAATTTTAGAGGCTTCAGTAGCGATGATAATGCTGGTGTAATTGATTTATTTCATAAATAATAATTTCATTCTCTACCCCACTTATAAAAGCCCACCACCTATCCTACCCTATTGAAACTCAAATGACACTTTGGATTACCACATAGTTACCAAAATATTGTGCTCAAAATCCTCCCCACATCATATATCTATTTTTTAGGTCATAAAATCTAATCCATGAAAGCGTTACGTAAAAACAACAAAGGTTTATCATGTAATACATATAGATTTTTCTATACATTTTCATTTAACATTTTATTTGTAATCTTTATAATAATTTATTACTATTAAAAAATCATAACACCTTTATATAACATATAATTTTATTTTATTATTTTAATTTTATATACTTTATCCATCAATGTTTAAAAAAATTGATGATGAAATCGTTGATAAGGTGTAAAACGGAAAACCGCCTCACAAACCAATGTAGACCATTTTCAATTACCAACATTAATGGATGGATAAAAAGTTCTATTTAAAATATTTACATGATATATATGACATTATTATAAATCATTATTTATAATATCTCATATACCTTCATACTTTCCATTCTCTGAGAGATACGATAACATCAATCGTGTGTATTGCGAACAATTTCGTCTCGAAGTAATTTGATTTTTTTATATATATTTAAATTAAATTTATTAACGATAAATGTTAATTAATATATGTGGTAATTATTATCTTAAAAATTTCCTTAAATATAATATCACATCTAATGTCATTACATCTAATCCAATGGATATAAATAATGTTTGTCCCATGTAATTGTAGACTATGACCTCCACATAGATATGTGAAATGGTTTTAATTTAACTTATTAAATGATGGTAAAAAGGATGTATTTTATTATTATTAATGATATATATAACATAATACACGTTCCTTAAATGTTTATTAATAGTTATTTTTCTTTTTATCCATCCTTTCATCAATATTGATGAAAAATTCTTCCATATGTACGGCCTACCATCTCCATGAATGGTGTGACCCATTATATATATATATATATATTTTTTCTTAATAATTATAAATAAATATATATGATTTTTAATTTTCTAGATATGATATATCAATGATCAAAATAAATGGGATAAAATTATCAAATGAAACCATATATGAAAAAAGGAATTATCATTCAATATTCGGATTTTAACAAATGATTTATAATAAAAAGTAATAAACTATTTAATCCATTGTGTTATGTATATACAACCACTATTGATAAATTATATAATAAACTATTTTATATTTATTGTGCTTAATTTTTAATTTTATGTTATTTATTTCATGTGTATTATGAATCAAATGTTTTCAATGTGGTAAGGTCTATTTTAACAATCTCATCATTATTCTAGAATGTTTTATGATAATGTCAAACATGGAATAACTTTTTGATATGTGTTTTTTGAGTTTTTTTCAGGGTTTTATAATAGTTTTATTTTTATTTAATAGTTCCATTTTGTAATTACTTGGATCATACAAGTATTGTGATTACATTTTATAAAAGTTTTACAATATTTTTCTCTCTTATTGAAAATTCTATTTCATCAAAGCACATCATGTCTAAAACAATTGTAAAAATGTTTTTTTCCATTTTAAAGTCAATTAATAATGATATTTTTAACCCTTTTTCTATTTTCAATATATTATGAAGGAATATCCATCTGATTTTCAACAGAACGTTCCATTACCTTTTACAGAAAATTAAAAGGGAATATTATTTTATTTGAATGACATAAATAGAACATTACACCACTAAGAAATATAAATATTTTAAATTTTAATTTTAATAATTTTCAATTACTTGTTTAATATATTTTAAAACCAATTGGTTTTTAATTAATTTTCAATATGAAAATCTTATTTTTCTTAAAAAACAATTAATTATATTTGTATAGTATTTATACTCATCAACACATTTAAAAAATTAATATACATATTATCTATCATATATATTTTTTAGTGCTCGCATAATTATTATTTATTCAAATGTTTTATGAACATATTTTTATTGGTATGTACAATGTTATCACCATTCATTATATTACAATGGATTGTTTATGATGTTTTTTTTACCAATTTGGGTAAGTATCAAAATTACTTATGTTATATTTTAAATTAAAAAAATGAATGTTTATTATGATTAACCTATTTCATATTTGGAATGAATTATACATATTACGTAACGAGAATGTCCAACAATTATTTATCCCCTGGATTCGTTGGTTGGTCTAATAATGTAAAATAGCTTGGGTATTTTTCTGAGGCCCTACCCATTTAGGGATGATGACTTGGAACAAGGCCTTGATAGTAAAAAGTCTTAGAAAGTGGACTTGACAATTTTTTTACGATTATCAAATTTATTAATTCCTTCATTATGAATCCAATATCTTATATTCCATATATTTATTCTTTTAGTTTGTATATTTATGGAACATTTTCAATAACATGTGATTATTTATAAGGAATTATTTTATCTGCATTTTTCCTTACCATATTATCCCCAAGATAATGATTAAATTGAACCGTTTTTATTTACCTTTAAATAATTATTACGGATATTTTTTTCATATGTTATACTATAAGAATACCATAACATAGAATTTTTACTCACCCGTTGATTATATTTTATTACCCCCATGCTACTCGGAAGTGTTTTGTGATTTATATATAGGGATATGATGCAGGAATCCGAGCGATAAAAGAATATTTTTTGAAAAAATAAATTGTATTTCCAATTATGTTCTTAGTTTACAAAGATTAATAAATTATTGATACCTTACAGATGAAATCTCTTGAATATATTTCCAATATAATAATTTAATCATTGGTTTTATGATAATATTTTCTTGGTAACTATAGTTAGTATTTGAGTAAACTTTTTTTGATGTCTTGGGAACTAGATTCATGAAAATATATATTAGGTAAACCATCTCTATGATATACATCGAGTATACGAATATCAGAAAAAACCTATATATTAGGGAATGAAGTTATTATGTAATTTTTAATAGAAATACATCTCTAAAAATATACTATAACTGGATGTGGTTCTATAAAATATGTACATAGGTGTAAAAAATCAGAGAAATGAAAATTGAGATTAATATAATCATAAACTCGGTCAAAAAATTGTTTTATAAAGTGAACATGTTTTTAGACTATATGTGAATTTGAAAAGGATAACTCATGTTTTCTTTGTAAATAATTATAAATTATTTGAATATAATTATATCCCCATTGATTCTATTTTTATGATTATTAGATTAGTTATCAGTACATTGTATATTTTGGTAATGTGTTTCACTAGTTTGGGATTATAAATTCGGTATCATAATGTTACGATCTACTAATGTTTATGCCAATGATTTTAAATTTTTCACAATAGAAGAAATGTCAACCATATTGATTTAGGTACTCAACGTAGCGATATACCTCATGGGAAATATAACTAACATTGATTTTGAGAAAACATTGTAAATTAAAAAATTATAATTATATTCTGGATATATGATCATGTATTGAAAAATTTCCTTTATCATATGGAGAACCATGTGGATCAATTATATAGTCTAACAATGATATATCACATCATGCATGAGCAAACCCAATCATTCCATGGGACTGAAAATCCATTTTTAGATCGAAAATTGATAATATTATTATCGAATACATATCTCAATTTCGAAAGTATTGAAATAGATAAATGTTTCATGGAAGTATATCATCTCTCAAGAGATATGGATAAATTGTGGTCAATGAATCAAAACAGTAAGGATGAAGAATAATAAAAAAACATGTAATGCAATGATATCAAGGAACTATTAATTAATAAATATTTTCCTCATTTATTTAACCGAGATTTGGAAATAATGTTCTAGAGTTTTATATATAAATAATAGTTAATTAATATTAAGTTTAAATCCAAATTTTCTGGGTTAGTAAGCAATGTTTTGAAACCTATATGTAATTCAATGAGGAAGATTGGCCGATTAATTGATGGGATTATGCTAGACCTTCTATGGGCAATAGTCTCCAGAAAATTTTCATCATACCAGGTTAATATATCATGTGATATGATGACATGTTATAAATTATCCATGTATTATGGATATAGTGGGAATCTTGATAGAAAGTGGAATTTCAAGAAAATACTAGATATTTAGAAGATGTGAAAGAAGTATTTTCCCACATGTTTAGCATGTGGAATTATGAACTTCAGTATATGTATAAAAAAGGCGTTTTTTCTGGTTCGTTTAAAAATAATATCACACTCAATCAAGTAGGGGTATGTAAGAAGTCCTCAATTTTTGTAACATTAAATTTTAGGATATGTTTAACTATTCCAACTAATTCTCCATGGGAATATACCGAAGAATATGGTAAGGGGTCAAGGACAAGATTATGAAGTAGAGACTTCCAATGTTTGATGATTAATATGATTTTGTTTTAAATCTCTAAAATATGTTTTAAAATTATTTTATTGATGATATTGTCTTTATAAAAAACAAGAAACATTTAGGGATTGTATTGTAGTGGTATTTTTATAGATTTAAAAGAATGAGTTAAATGTTAACTAGAAAATTTATTCAATAAAAGTTTCACATTGTTGAAAGAAATATAATAATTTATTGTAACCCATTGTATATTTTATATGTTGAAATATTCATTATAAAAATATTATTATGGGATCATACACGCTACATTGAAATTGGTTTGGAATCTGACAGTTTTTTATCTTTTCTGGAGTTTACCATACAATTGGATATGTGCTATATAAACAAAAGCATCAAATATTTATTTTTTATGCATGAATGTTTTCATTAATTTTATTGGAAAAATAGTTATTAAAATATATAGAATTTGGAATTAAGTGGAAAATTATATTTTCTTGGGAAAATGAAGATAAATTAGTTATGTTACATTATTTTTTTCGAATTTTTATATTGGGAGAAGTTTTTTGGCCAAGTTGTGTGATTAAATAAATATTTAATTTATTTAATTTAAATTTGGGTGTTATGGGTTTACAGGAACAATTATTTTTTATTTTTGGTAATATCTTGAGTTAGGATGAGATAATTGGAATTCTCACAATATGTTAAATGTGATATTTGAATAGAAATTCATTTCGGATATTTGCATCCTATATTAAGAAATAAAATAAGAATGTATTAAAGAACAAAAAATGATAGTTCTTTTTTTTATAAATCTATCATGGATGTATATTTCCATATTTTCGAATTTTAGAGGGTAATGGAGTTATTTAAATCCTAGAAAATGATCTTAATTCATAAATGTATTCATAATACCTTCATTTTGGATGAATCAAATGGTCTGAAAACAAATAATATATTACTAATTGTCTGGTTGTTGGAATTATCCTTATTATTATACTTAATTCGATAAATTACATATACAGCCCACCATCATTATTTTAAAAATATTGTTTTCTTCATTGAAAATATCTTCACATCCCACTGAAGTTCTCATATTTGGAAACCCATTTTTATGATTATTCTAGAAAAGTTTCATACATCCCATTCACTCTTATTATGATGATATCTTATAAATATTTTTCAATATTTTTTATTTAAATAATATATTTTTTAAATTTCCAACCCTTTATTGTTGATATCATGATTTAATTGTCCTGGAGTAATTCATTTAAGGGGGTAAAATGTAACACCATGAGTTATTAAAACAGGTACATCATGATTAGTATCATATATAACACATAACAACAAGAATATAAGAGATTATAAAACTTAGATACTTTAAGATATATATTTTAAATAAACCCACAATCATTGATATCTTTTGATGATCTAAACACATGTTTTTAATCGAACTGACTACATATTCACATATTATTCTATATTCATAAAAATTATAACACAGCTTTTAAGTTGGTGGGTATGAATATGATTAATTATGTTAAGGAAATTAAAATATTGTTAAATATATAATCAAATTCAACAAATATTTTTTATTAGAAATAAAACAAGAACATTTCGGATTAGAAATACAATATTTTTGATAAATATTATTTTTTCGATGGAGGTTAGTCATGCTTTGGAGACATAATTTAAAAATAATTCAATAAAATTTTAAGAGATTAATATTTTAAATTAAAATTATTTTTAAAATTAATAAAAAAATTAAATAATGATTACTATTTAAAAAAATCATCATATATATATATTATGAATATCGTCAATTACATTTTTTCCCAAAAACATGTCTTTGTTTATATTATTTATAATTTTAATTAAATATTAATTTTTTAAAATTAGATTATATTCATTTATATAAAAATTTCAGAAATATAGTTCATTTGAAACAATTTCAACTTTATTATAGATATTAAAACATTCAATACCTATGAGAATTTACTCATTGAAAACACACTTTTTTATTGCAACTATGGGTAACATTTTGAATTTGATTAGACCAAATTTGTTAATTTATTTTATAAATTAATATTCCTTATTATGAATGTTAATATATTTTATTATATTATATGAATAATTAATTTATTATCCAATATAAATTCTATAAATACTAAAATCTAACAACTTATATTAATGTAAAAGATGGGTTATTGGGATGTTAATGAAAATAATAAGATGAAAAATAAAAAAACATTCAAAAACAATTATATTCCCTGATATTAGAATATATATATATATATTGTTTTTCAGAGCCCCAT
This sequence comes from Viscum album, assembly GCA_963277665.1. NCBI lineage: Eukaryota > Viridiplantae > Streptophyta > Magnoliopsida > Santalales > Viscaceae > Viscum > Viscum album. Next base: position 1,278,671,084 of record OY728131.1, read on the forward strand.
TTTGGTGTCCTAATTCATGATAAGAATGTGGGTGTAATTGATTCTTTTTGGAAATAATAATTGTATCTTCTCTAATACTAATGAATGGAAACCCCCTATCCACCACACGTCAAACTGCCAAATCCATATGGTTTAAAAAATAACTACAAAATAGTCATTCATAAGTCTCCTATGAATTTCAAGATTAATTTTTATTATCTTTAATATAATCTACTATGCATTATGTTTAAACCAAAAAATGTTTCTCAAAGATGAGGTAAATATTTTAACCATGTGATTTAATTTTACATACCATTCACTTTTTTTAAAAGGATAGGGTCAAATTATCATTATTATTTAAATAAAAGACCTCTTTTTTTATTTGGTAGAGGGAGACCCATTACATAGCCCAAAGGCCCAAGATCCAGTGTCTTGAATATAAGGATTATAAAGAGTTTTTTAGCCCAAAGAGATCCTTATTCAGTAGTACTACTACAGTACCCAAGAATCTGCAGTACCACACCTGCATCAGTCCTTACTATAGTGCATTTTCCACTAGAGTGTCACCACTACTACAATATCGTACTATAATACAGGAAATTATTCCCTGCCCGGATTCGATCCGGGGACTTTTGGATGCTAAGAATGATCTTGTACCAATTCGGTACAAGCTCATTGGCATACATCCCATTCAAATTCCATCTAATATCTTCTAAATATGAACAAATAAGAAAACCATTAGGTAAAATTTATTAAGATTTTATTATTTAATGTAATAACCTATATAAATATTCACATCTATAAAATTGAATAATAAAACTTTGATAATGTGTATGGTGGACTACTGCCACACGAACCGATTTATTTAGTTTCAAACCACCAAAATTCAATGTTGTATTCAGTAATTTAATTAGAATATTTATATTATATTTATGATATAATTATAATTACTGAATCATAATATCACATATACATTCTTACTTTGAATTCAATGAGGCAGGAAAACACAGCGTTCATGCGTATGGAATACTACCACCACCTGAAGTGATGTAATTCATTTTTAAATTACGATTTAAATTGAAGGTATTAATGATACAATTTAATTAATATATGTGATATTTATGATCTGATAATACATCTATAAATATAATATAACATAAAAATGTTGGCCATCAAATCCAATGGAAATTAATAATGTCTCATGGTAATATGTGTCGACTAACGCCTCCACACACCAAGGTGATTTTTTTATTTCTAATTTTTTATTTAGAGTAATAAATATGTAGTTTATAAAAAAATTAATATATAAAAAATTTATAATTATCTATTAAAATTTAATTAATATTAATTACCTTTCATCACATCTATCATGAAAAATTTATGTACCATTCAATTGAACATAAGACATACCATATCCACGAATGATGTATTGCATTGTATATTTCCGGATTTTACATATTACTATAAATAAATAAATATTGAATATATATTATATTAATATTATAATTATAAATATGGATATTATTTAATCTTTTTCAAATTAAATACAACAAAAATACCGTAAAACCTATACTTTAAAACGAATGAAATTATTAGTCGAAACATTTTTTATAACAAACCATTTCTAATAAAATATTTGAAAAAGAATATAATTAAATCATATATTTAAAAATATTTAATTGTATAGTTTTTTAATTTATTTTAAATAAACACATATTTATTCTATTATATTCTCTAACATATACATTATAATTCAGATATATGATAAGGGGATTTCATCTCAATATTACTTTCATGATACAAATGTCATATTCCCTAATTATTCATTTTTGAGTTTATTATAATTTCCATTTTGATATATTATATCATAAATGTATATATTAATTTTATTTATTTTTTCAATTTTTATTAACTATTTTTTGATCCTTATGATTCAGTATTTAAAAAAGTCGTAAAAGTTTATTTCATAATCTCATAATTATTTTGTCTTTTTAAATTTTAGGCTCTAGTGGAGGTATTTTTGGAAATCTCAATATTAAAATAAATATAATTTCATATAAATCTATTATTAATGATTATTTTATATTAATTGTAAAAAATTTATACTCTTTGGAACGAAAATTAAATATAATATATTATATAACATGTAACATTATTTCACTCTTCACTTGAAAATCCTTTTTCATAAATATAAATATTTTCTAAAAATGTATTTAAAAATTATTGAGTTCTTTTAAAAATGATTTATTAATTATAATTCAACCCTATTTCACTATAGAAATTATTTATTGAAAGGAATCATTATGTAATTTTCAAAATATGGCCCACATGGCCTTTTGTAAAAATGTGAAAGGACCCAGTGTCTCAACAAGTACAACTTGAAAGGAACTTCCCACCATCATGAACATTCATTATTTTAATGATTATTTTATATGTTTAATAAGTTTATTATAAAATTTAATTATTTTGAACATAATTTGTGACCATATTGTTTAAAACAATTCAATATGAAAAGGTTAGTTTTTCTGAAAACTGATTTTACTGATATTTTAATAGTATTTCTATTCATCAATGACATAAATGATTTAGTTTACTTTGATACATTGTAGATATGAAGTATTTAAACTATATATATTATTTATCTAGATTTTTTATGAACATGTTTAATAGGGTCGAACAATTTTATTAAAATTCACCATATAAATTTAGAATTTTATCAATATATTTATTTACTGGATTAATTTTTAACATTTGATATGACAAATTTAAATAAGAATGTTTATTTTGATTAGGATTCACCCAATTAAAATGTTAAATTAATTTTAATTATTAATTTATAGGTGTGAAATGGAATTGCATAGCCTTTCACTACATCGGTAGGTCTTGTAAAACAAGTTATCATGGGGTTTTGGATGAGGACAAACCCATAAATGTTAGATGAACTAGCACATGTAATTAATGTTATGTAATGGATTGGGGCCTTTATGGTATATTTAGGATATATAGTGTTATGATTTCCATTTTAATGAACTCATACATGGATATTCAATGTGGTTATCCAATTAGTTTTAATATATTTTTTCATATTTTGTGCTCGTAAGATTGTTAATATGGAATTATTTTATCAACAATTGTTCTAGTCATATTAGGATGATGATATTTATTAAATAGAATTATTTACAGTGATTTACCATTCCATATTGATTATGACGTATTTTTTCATAGAATCCAATATACATATACCCTTACTGGGAGTCTAAGCTCACCCTTTTGTTATTTTTTTGTTTACCCAAATATAACATGAAGCGATTTATGTTTGATATACAAGGATAAATTAATTGTAATAACAGATATCTAAAATAAAATTATTTCTTTATTTTATGTAAATATAATTTGAATTTCTCTATTATGTCTTGTATATGAAGACTACTAAACTATTCAGGGTTTTGGGATACATTTGTTTTTTATCTTGTACAATTAGAATTAAGTAAAAAATGAATCTATGAAACTAAGGACATACTTACTATAATATGTTCATTTTTATAATTTATATTTTCAAATTTAACTAATTCAATGAAATAAATCCATGTTATGGGCTGATTGTTTGGCCTTACCTCATGGATTTAGCCTTTTTAAAAAGATTACCCTTACCAAGGTGAAAATATTTTCCATGATTGCTAATTAAAATAAATAAAATAATAGGAAATTATTTATGAAAGATGGATATAGAAATTCCAAATAAGTTATAATTTTTTCAATATTCATTTACAAGTAGTCGAATAAATTATTTTTAATATAAATTTGGAAAACCAAAATAAAAGAAATTTTTGAAAAAAATTATTTTTAATGAATAAATCATATTTTTTTTCAAAATTAGGAATATTTTAGATTCAAATAGAATAACTTTAATTACCCTAAATAAAATTTTTTATATGTAACATTATGTAAAAATAAATAATATATTTGACTTGTTTTGTTAATGTATTTAAAGAAAATAAATGAAAGTATTTAAAAAATATGTAATTTTAACTATTTCTCTAAAAAATCAGCCACTTCAAAAATTTATCAAAAAGTAATTATAAACTGTCTTTGAAATTAAATAAAAAAGTTACTTTTATTTATCCCAATACATTTTGGAAAAATGAAAAAATTTATGTATGTTATCTTCTCAAAATAAAAATAATAAAAATACTATTTGAGAGAAAATTTATTTTTGAATCATATAAAAACACGTATAACATAATATTTAGTTATATATATATATTCACTTTATAAAATATTTATATATAATTTTAAAATTGTAGTTCTTGATAATCACTATTATAATTAAACAGATTGGTTATAATGGTTTACTATACTATGATTAATTAATACACGGGATAATGTGCATCAAATACTAGAATGAAATTAAGTTCATTTGAACAGAAATATATCATGATATAATGGGGTATTTTACATGGTTTTCATTGATATTAATTCATATCATGGTTCATTAATATGGTTAAACCAATCCAAAAAAAATATTTAATTATGAGATTACTAAAAAGTTGTTTTGATATTATATAATTATATCATTAGCCTAGTGAGTTTAAAATATATCATATATGATACTATTATGACATTATATAATAATGGAAACTTATATAATGTTATTACCTTGAATAATAAAATAATTTTTTCAATATAGTTTTCAATTTTTTGATGATTGAATTTGTTATTGTGGGTTATTCCTTCTAATTTTAATATTATTCAAATTTGAATTATCACGGGCTTAATTATGAAATAAAAAACCAATTTCACTCTAAAAATCAAATTTAGAACCAACCATGAATGTATAGAATTAAATATGGATTACACCATTCAATTAAGGTGGTAGTCTACATGTATGCATGGATGATGATTTCATTTCCCCTAGGGAAATAGAAATTCATAATATAGGATATTATTTTATAACTCAAATCATTGTTAAATTATCATACATATATATTAAAATACATATAAATACCATTCATGTAATTCAACAAATAAAAATGAAAAAATATTCGTCGTGTAGGTGGTAGTACACATATGCACATAATTGAGGATTTAGATTTTCCGAAGGGGAAATTAAAAGTTTGGATAATTTATGTCCCATAAACATAGTGAAATTAATGATTATATTTATCTATTATGTTATCATATCATAAATTGTAATACAATTTAAAGAAAAAATGTGGATATAAAAAAATATTAAATAGTACCAATTATTTACATTATTATTTCAAAATCACTATTTAATTTCAATTTGGAAATGAATGGTGTTGGATGAAATGTTATGAAGATAATTATATAGGGGTGGAATATTATTATAATGGGATAATGATATGGAATAATTTCAAGACAAAATCTCATTTTTTTACTATTTTTGATGGGTTGTGTAGATTCCCTTTTTTAAGTGGCGATAATGACATTTTTTAATATTTCATCTTAATATAATTTAGGATGATGTTTCACAAGGAAAATGGCCCTAAATATTGATAATAATGAGGTATATAATGAGATAATGTAGATAATATCTCTTCCAATCAATTACAACATTTTTTTAATAATTTTAATCCCCATTAATCAATTATTTATTAAAATTTTAATTTCATGTTTTTTAGGAAAACCTATTTCTTAGATAAATTTTAATTTATTATTACAATGAATATTTCATTATTAAATAATATGGACCTTCCCTAAAGATATTTTAAATAAAATCTATTATATTATGTTTTTAATTTATTCAAATAATAAATCTAAAAAATTACATTTCTAGTTAGTTAAAAACAATTTTTTTGAGAAAAAATATCATAAATGAAAAAAATTAACTATTTGTTTGTAAATTAAGAAAAACATTTCCAAATTTATAATTTCACATAGAAAAATTTATATACAATTATAATGTATTCATTATAACCAATATTACACTCATATGTTAATAATGTCATGGAGTTCATGGTATTTAAAAGAATAATATTTTTCACTATACTAATAAATATCATATGCTTCAAAAATAAAAATTACATTTTATTAATATAATATTGAAATTATAATATAAAAAATTATTTTATTTTAATTTTACATGAATTAAAAAAAATTTACATTTATCATTATAAAGGAAAAAATAAAAAAATAAATTGGTTGTTATGAAATAACTCATACAACTATCTAGAACAGTACAAAATTCTTTCCTAACGTAGTCTGAATGGTACTCCCTGTCCTGATGGGATAAAAACGTGTTTTTGTGAATCTGGAACAAAAAATAGTGAAGGATTTCTAACCAGAAGTAACATAAATATGTTAATATTAGAAAGACACCATAAATATATAAAAGTTCTAAAATGTAGCAAAAGTAACGTACATCAAGAAGCCAATTAAAAACCATAATACAACCCTAGTATGAGCTCTCCTCATAATAAGAAGATCACATACATAACTTGTAATTTCAAACTCATAGGGTGATTTAAAAAAACACCAACAACCACTAACAGGTTCTTTCCCTTTTCATAGACTTGGTATAATAAATCTATAAAATCCAAATGAAAAATGAATTGTGCAAGCACCACTATCCTAGAAGTATCCCACCAAATGTTAAAAAATAAATTCATATCAAATAATCAAAATATGTAAAATTTATATTATAACATATCTATGTCATATTTAATATTTAAAAAATTATTATTTTTAGAATAATTCAGTGGTATGTAATAAACTAATATAAAATCATATTTGTATCGAAACCTGATGAAATTGAATATATATCAAAACAAGAATTGATAACATAGTTCATATTCTCCAAAATATATAAAATAGTGTTAATTAGATATATTTTGTTATAATCATGTGATATATTTGAATATTCCATAAGGTTTTATGAAATATTAATGATAAATATATGTCCATGTGTCCACACAACTATATATCTCAAGCCTATAATGAATAATATTCCATTCCAAATAAGGTACACAAATACCTCACAACCGTCCATTTTCTATTATCTTTATCAAAATATTTCTATATATAAATGATTAATTACAGTAAATTTTATCCTTCGATATATCTACCAAATAATACATCTTATACCATAAACAAGTTATACAACAATGGGGTCATAATTAATTTCAATCACTATCAAGTCATTATAAAAAATAATTTCTATTATTAATATGTTAAATTTTTAAAACAATCCAATTCATTTCAACAACCAACCACAAATAATTTTCCTGAAAATAGTTACCTTTTAAAATTAATCTTCAAATTTCAGACTTATCAAATAGTTGATTGCTTATATTTCAAAAACTGATCAACAAATTAATTTATTAAAATAGTCATTTCAATTCATGATCATTTTCATAATATCAAGCCATTATTTTCAAAATAATTTATCTAATTTATTTCATCACTAGAAAAAATTGAAATTTCAAAAACTGATATATAAAACATAATTCATTGAATTAAAATAAATTGGAAATATTTTTTAGAACATATAGGAAAATTAGATTCAATTTATTGAAATTGATATTCACTACCACGTACTTGAATAATAATATTATCAAACACACAAAAAAGTTTCCACTCATCAGGGGTGACTAAATACAAATAATCAATAGTGAAAAATATATAAAAATTACACAAATCATGATCTGGATATATCAATAACCTAATTATGCACAACACTATATGAATGATAACCTTGTGGAATATATCATTCAAATGATGATAATGATCACAATTAGAAAAAAAGATATTAAATTAATCAGTCGACACCCTGATCAATGAATATTAAAGGTTTGATGGTCCAAACTCACATAATGAGTGTACCCAATATCATTTGTGTCAAATGAAGTTTGAGTGATAATATTAAGTATATAAATTAGACCATTCAAGTGAATGAATTATGATATTTCCAAATCATATATAACTAATTTAAAAATAACCAGCATGTTGTTAGCTACCAGTAGAACGATTGTAGAAGTAAACATAAAATATGGACTATTGGGAGTGCCTTTGGATAATTGGTAGATTCAACTAATGAAATAGTAGTTCTACGAACAGTTATTACACCACTAGATATCATATGGTCCAGCTGGAGGGAACCCTATAGGAATCCCTTCTTTCCATCCTTGCACTAGCAGTAAAGATGGTCTAATTGGCTTGATTGGGGGATACCAATATCAATTTTTTTCTATATTTATTTCAAACCATTGGATAAAAATAGAAAGTAGTCTGTCACTTTTCATAAAAGAAAAAATATAACCTCTTAAAACATAAAATGATCACATGATAAAAAAGAAACATGAATCAATGGAATTAATATAGAAAAACCTGAAATATAATAACTACCAATGAGATCCAACTTACATAACATAAATAATGTCATAGAGGTTTATAATACACCAAAATATATTTTATTTCTATCTCAGGTAACTACCATGATGTCTATTCCATAAAAATATAAGGACACTTCTCTCTCATCAACTTATCATGCTCCAAGTCTTGTGATAATCGTATCTTTATCTACATATCCCACATAGAAAATGTTCAGATATATCATGGAGAACCTTTAAATGATAATAAATTAGATGAACTAGAATATAAATTATTGTTATATAGGTCTAAAAACATGGTTCTCTCAATTCAAAAAATTAAATGGTTCAAAAAGGCATTTTTTAAATGGATACACATAAAAAAATTTGTATTAATATTTTTTATGGTTTAATTTCCAAAACGCACGACACAATTCCAATCAACTAAAAAAACTCACACAACATTACAATCTGAGGAGAAAGGTTTTCATGTTTTATAAACCAGGAATGTCCCTACTGAGTTAAGGATAATAATAACACCCCATAAAAAATTTAGAACTCCTCTTAAGGTAAATAATTATATATATAATATGTGTACCATTTATTCCCCATCGCTAACAACTGTGAAATAATACATAAAATGAACATATTCTCTTTGAGAAAACAATTTCCCATTTATGGTGTTTTACCAACATCTGATGAATAATATAGATATATGAAAGTATTAACATATATTAAATCAATTTGTTCAATCTTAAAGAATGAATAGTGTATATTGTTTTATAAAAAATCAAATATTTCTAAATAGAATTAATAAGAGCCTCAAAATTAAATGACCCTATATTATATCATATATTCAACAATATGTAAACTCGTTTTATCAGACCAACAATTTGTGGTAGGTATATTGTGTTCAATGTTAAATGACATCCCATCAATAATTAAAATCCTCATGAAAAAATATTTTAACATTGGATGACTATTAGAAATAATTGAATATAGAAAAACATGCAATCTAATAATCTATTTCAAATACTTATTTCCCATGTCTTCATCTTTAGATCTACCACAATTGGGAAAAATGTAATAGATTTTTTCAATTAGTCTATCATCACCCAAATAAATTTTTTCAACATGTTTTTCATGGAAAGGAAAAATGATCAAAATATATATCATCCCTCTCCAAAGATGAAAAATGGAGGGGGTGATGAAAAATGTATGGCTTCTTTTTCTCAGTAATGATGGGTTGATATTTAATTTAATTAGAAGAAAAATTAGTAATGAATTACTTTATATGAATATTCTAGATTAAATTCAATTAGTAATAAAAAAATTATAACTATTCCACGGTGAACATAATATAGCTAAATAGAACAATACATTATCCAAATATTCTCATAGATGTAAGAATTATTTAAAATTATTAGAAATAAATGATAACCACTCAATTTTGAGACCATCAAAAAATGGTCTATCCACTAATTAAATATTCCCTAATTCTTCATAACTCATTATCAACTAGTTTATCCTTGATAATAAGCTCTAATAAAAAAATCAACTAAAATATTACCAAAAATACATTAATCTCATCCTCTTATAATCCTAAAATATGGGGAGAAAATAAATCCATGATAATCCATTAATATATTTATTCTTTCTCGTTATAAAATATTAGTTTCCAAAATTGATCATTAAAAACATTTTTACCCATTCTAGGGATGTATTAAAATTAAATGTCATAAAATATTTGTTATTACACTTATCACCTCTATTAGGGGATCATATCTTTATAAAAGTAGATATAACAAATTATTTTTTATCATTGTAATCAATATTTCATTTTCCTCAATGGTAGGGATAGTAACCTGTAATAGAATGCTTCACACATGGATCTTGTTAATCATGTGTTTGATATTTTTTATGATGAGGCTAATAAAAATAATACAAATATGCCATAATTTAATAACCCTATATAATAATGAATTAAAAAAATATAACATGAATCATCATTAAAGTCCATGTAGCCATGACTAGCCTGTTTTGGAATCAATAGAGGAGTTAAAGTCAAATGAAAGTTACAATCATCAATTAAATTATATCACATTAAATCAAAAATTCAACATAACATACTTCATATTTAAGGTAGTTAAAAAATATTCCACCATAGAGATATATTTTCTAAACCATCACAAATACCCCATCAATCCTAATAAGATTTGTATCTAAAAAAATGGGTTCTATTCATAAGGAATGACAATATTCATCCATTCTTGAATTAGATTTCGATTTCATGTTTCAATTACATGTTACCCATAAAAATCACTTCCAGTTTATGGTATTTAAAAATTGATATCTTGGAATAGATTTGGTGATTCCTCAAGATTTCTAAAACATCCTTCAATTGAGTCATGTGATCCTTCTCAGTTTTAGAGTAATCGTATATATGTTCTATGAATAACATAATGTACAAAACATGATACTAGGGGAAATAAAATTTATCAATTACATAAAACAAATATGATAATTGGTAATAAAAAATAGTATAAAAATATAACAAAAGATTCCATATATGATCCAATAAGTGGTCTTAAAAATATAATACTCCTTTATCCCATGATGGTGGAAGCTAAACTAAAAATATAATTTACTGAAACATTATCCTATTTTATACTAACAAAATAAATAACTATTTTGTGTAAATATGTACTAAATAATAATCAAACCAAGATTTTTCTATATATCATTAACACAAAAGAGAAGGTCTCAATCAAAATTCTTCAAAAAGCTCACCAGTGTAACCATAGGAGACACATTTTATCTTTTGATGCATTTAGACATCATGTCTTCTGAAAAATGATTCTACTCATTTAGTTTACTTGGTTACATGGGGATTGTGTGGATATGTATGGGTAAAATACCATGAAAACAATTCAATGTAAACTCCAAATCCCTTAGTGGTGGAAAAATAAAACTTTTGATGGAAAAAAATCGTGATATTTAATAGGTTTTAGAGGAAGATCACCACATGATGATTATTTTGTAGATAAAATGAAACAATTTACAAAAAAAACTATATCCACATGAGTGGTTCTTGTATTCATAGTGGTCTTATTCAATTACAGCTAATAAAAAGACTCCCCATCTGATGTAGTAAATGATACTCCCTAAGGATAAGAGTTAATTCATTATCTATGTTCAAACATCATCTTTATTACGAGAATGACAACCATAGGATAGATAATAAGAACTAAAAATCCCCAAATGAGTTCAAAAACAACAAAATATGAAGTACATTTTTATAATCATTGACCTTTCTCAATTTTCATACGAATAGGTGTTACAACATCCATCTCATATGGAATGTGATCAATTGTAATGATCAATAACTTCATTGTGATAGTTAGTTCAAATGAATTAGATTTAATAATATAAAATAATGAAGCAACTAACGTAGAAATAATATAAATGGTTCCACTCATTGATGTAGGACCAAAATAAATTCCGAAATTAGTATTTCACACTTATATAAGATTCTTAATTTGTAATTCATGTCTCATCGACAACATATTCATGATGTATTGTCTCTACAGTTGATCCATTTTGTATTGGCGATGTTGTACCTCTAAATGATGTCGTATAACCATGAAAACCATATTTCATGTATCCTAAATAACTACATGATCTAAAATTATTCGATTCCTTATAAAATCATGCTTATATTTCCAAACCATTATGAATTATAATTATATTAGTGGTCCTTTACTCGATATTTCATTTTATTTATACAAATTATATGATTATAGAAAACCACCATTATTCATACTATGAGCCTTTTTACATTTTTGGTTTCCTTTAGTAGAACAAATAAATATACTACCTAGTGAATTAAGTACTAAAATTGACCTTGACATACCAAAAAGGTTATGTTATACCTATAGATATGGAACGCCCCGACCCTAGTTACCTAGAGTCGGTGCATTATTACATAACATTGGCATGATCACAAGAAAGATCAAATCTCTAAAGACTGATTGGTTTAGTTTCCTTGGAAACACTAGATATATTCATAATGTTTTACATTACATCATAATGTGAAAAAACTACTAAACATATTGTCTCCATTTTCCACACTATTATCCCCTCATAATATCCCTGTAGGTCATTCATAATTTACTTCTTCGCATCCTGGGAAAAATAAAACATAGAAAAGGGGTGAGCTCAAATGCCCAGTAAGGATAACAATATAGTGGAAACTTTCATAAATAAGAATAAACATTTAAGGCAGTGTATATCTAAAACAAAATCCTTTTAAATATGAACTTCAACATATTATGGAAAAAATAAAATGAAATAATTCCATTTACTTATTCACATGGATATTCTACTAATCTAATAATCACATGAAATATCAATAACCACTTTCATAATGATGGAATTCATAATGTCAAATTATCATAACCACATAGCCAAGGCCTCGTGCCAAGACTACAAATTATATTTTCTCAAGGCCTTGTTCCAGGACACTAGTTTGTCTCATGAGACCTACCGATGCATCTAGGAGCTATATAGGGCTCCACCCGTCACATATTAAGTCCAATGCATTCCCATATGAAAAGGATTAAACATAACATAAACATTCGTATTAAAACTAGCATAAGAAATGTCAATACTTTCACTATAAACTATGAATGGTATAAAAATAGGACATCCACCGTCAAACATATCACAAAACCTTCAATACAATATAGAATTTTTGTATCATAATAAATCAACTTCAAATAAGCGTAAAATCAATCAAAGGATGTTGACAAATATGAAATCAAAACTATTTTTAGAGAAATACCTCTTTTATTTTGAAATCATTTATGAGCCATATATTTATAAAATAAAACATTTTCTTTGAAAATATTCTTATAAGCTTTTAAGGGAAGCTTCGACGATTTTATAATGGCGGGAAATAACTGCACCTTCCGTATAAGTTAAAAAAACATTCTTAGCTTAATTATGTCGAAAAGGTTAAAAAGCACCTTGTTTAGAAAACGATGGAATGATTCCTTTATAAAACACTTTTAATAAGTCAAACAAGGGTATAAATGACTTTAACCCATATTCTTTTAAATAGAAATTTTTTTTTGAAATACATTTTTTAGAAACATGGATGTGGATGATAAAAAGATCCTAGTAGATTATTACGTATAAACAACCTCGGATAATGAAGAGATTGTGAAATAACCCTTACCTTGTACTTTTCCTTGGTTGGGTTAGGTTAACCTCTTGTATAATGGTGAAATAATTGTTATTAAATTATAAAAGAATCATATACATTAATATGATATCATATATGATCTTTTAACATTGATTTGTTAATAATAACTTAGTATTATCGTTGTTTCGGGTGTTAACTTACTCGTTTTATTTTATATGTTTTGTTATGTAAGCCGAGTTTGTCATGGATAGTTTGTATCTTAATCATATCCAGAATGATATAAATTCTTTAGATACTATTATTAATCATCAAATGAGATTTATATTTGAATGGATATGATGGAAAATGATTCTCATCGCGTTCGTGGAGACGGTAGTCCGTACGTACGCACGAGCGACAATATAATAATTTTGATATTAAAATAATACATAATTGGATGGTATATCATATATATATAATCCTTATCATGTTATATTTATTATTTATAGGAGTTACACATCATTATTATATCCATCAAAATAATAATTTTTTGAATAACAATTACACCACGACGTGGAGACGGTAAGTCGTACGTACGCACGTATGGGGACATGTTATTCAAATGATTGATAGAATAATGAATATGGTTATATCATATATATATAATATCATCACAGTATATATAATATACTGGAGTTATTATTTTAGAATGGTAATAACAAAGATGGAAGAATTGGAAGAAGAAAGGAACTTGGAAAATGGTTGTGAAAACATTACTTCTTCTTCGGGTTCTTTCTTTTGATTTGTTCAAAAGGGCTCCATAATTTGGATTTCAGACAAAAGGAAGGCATCTTGGATGAAGTGTGGGAATTTTAGAGAGTATTTAGGCAGAGGTTGGAGGAACCAAAAGGCTTTTAAGGTGTGAGTTAATGAGAAGGGAGAGTGCCCTTTTATAAGAGGGGTGAGGGGCACCTTTGGAAAATCTAGAAATATTATTTTATAATAAATTCATATTAGGTTTCTATTGGCTCAAAAGTTGATTATTTAAACGTTAAGGTGGGGATAGGTCGAAAGCCACTCCACCAATAGAATTTAGATTGTTTTGGGTCACTATATTAACCTTATCATTAAGTATTAACTCTTAGTTAATTAGTTTCACTTTTACAATGTCACTTTGTATTTTTATATTATATGGTTAATAAAATTCTTATATACATCCAAGTGACCCTAAAGTGGTCCCTTAATGATACACCAATCATGATATAAGTCTCTTGGCAGAACCATAGATTTTTAGGAATTTAATATCAATTAATAATATACTATTTGTTTTAAAAACTCTATTATGTCAATTTTTACACTATTCAATAATTGATTTTTGTAAAAATCATAACAGAATTATTACTTCAATGAAAGTTAATTAAATTATTCCTAACATGTCATATTAACTTAATAAATTATTTTAATTCATATAAAGTCTCAAATTATATTTATTTGGGTATCTACAATATCAATCATTTTAATTTTTCACTATTATGGTAATTACTTCATCACCATTGTGTAATATATAAATTAAATTATTTAATGTCCAAAATTATAAATAAAATACAATTATGTAGGAAATAGTTTTATCTTTATAATGAATATTTATATTAGAATATCCAACATATATAACCCTCTGTAAAAAAAATTTTCTAAAAGATATATGTTTGTGTCATATTTGTGTTCATTTTAACTTAATTAAAATAAAGTGTCCCTATCACTTACAAGTGGCACCATGGGGTCCCAAAATCGACCCAATGATGCATATGGTCGAAATTGTATCAACAAATAAGGTTAGGACACGTTTTAGGGTAATTTTGTATTATTATAATATTAATATTTAACCCTTATTTATAGGATTTACTCTTTAATCATGGTTAATAAAATATTTACCGAAATAATTATTCAAAATGTCTAAAAATAAAAGTTACCTATTTAAACAATTTGAACATCCTGATTCCAAATATGAAATCCATTTTTACAAATTCAAAACACAAAAGTGGCAGAAATTAATTAAATATTAATTCCCGCTGTCAAAACAAAAAGCGTGTTTTTAAGATATAATAACTATCAAAAGATTGATACTTGTTTATGTTCGGTTTAATTGTGAAATTATGTCCAATGAACAACATTTTATTAAATGGTAAAAAATATATTCTAAATATACTTTAAAAACACTCAAATTCATAATTTAGCAATATAAATTATTTTGATTAAAAAAGATTCTTTTAATTAAAATTTAGTAATTTTCATTATTCACCAAATAATAAAGTTATCAGAAAAGTACCAAAATTTCACCTTAGACTAAATTCGATATTCCGTATCCGAAAATTAAGTCCATTTTTAAATATAAGATATATATAATTTCAAAAATTAGGTATTACTATTCATAACGACTAGTTTGATTAGTTATGGTGTGTTAGAACTCGATGTTGCGTACAACACACGCTATCAAATTATTCAAAGAGAATCGTACCGTAGAAGCTTGGGGTGTTACAAGATAGATATCTATAACGAAAAAAAAATGGTTTTATTTTACACACATAAATTATATGCGATATTTAGTCAATGAAATATAACAATCCTCTATGACTTATTATTTTTATTATACACGAACAATTGTAAAAACATACAATTTTATTAAAAATAGTTATTATAACAATCCATTTTCCAATCACTATTAATGTGGTTTAGAAACACCGTTGAAATGACCAGTAACAACAAATAATTATATAAATTCATTTTAAACTATTTCATGAAGACATTCCACACAAATCGAAAATTCTAATTTTCAAAAACAATAATATCCTACCATCTTCTACCAGTCCATTAAATAACAAATATTAAACACTTGACCATAATGGAATTCTTCTACTTAAAAACATAAAGTAATTCTCAATATTTTTAATCCATTAATATTTCTTATGAGGATCATTTATACCATGAATAGATGGTTTCTGATATTGAATAAACTCTTAGAATTTTTTTAATCTAACATCACTCTAAGGTACATCCTTTGTATCTAGAACAGTGGTAGGGGAAACCCCTTGTCCAAGATCAATGACCACATGCACTAAAACCATATTAATGTTCTGGTAAACTGGATGGTTTTCTTCCTCTGATTCATTAATTACTCCCTCTGATATCTTGATAGGATGTTTTATTAGTGGCCAAGTAATACATATAATCAAAATGGAAAAATGAAAAAATAATCAAGAAAAACATGAACATAAGATATATCAATAGAAAATCAATATAGAAACAAAATTCTAAAAATGATTTATTAGATATGTATAGAATCATATCAATGGATTTTAACAAATACATATTTTCTATGCCACCGATGGTAACATAATGATTTTTATTTTGATATCTATCTGATAACATGATCGTAACTATCCTCTTATGTCTATATAATCATTTTTCATCTCTACCAAGACATAATAAACTACAATAATGTAGAGTAAATGATTACATCACACCAATAACAAAACATATGAAGAAATAATAAATAATAATGATTTAGTACTCTGGAAACTCATCCAGATTAATTAACTATAAATAGATAAGTAAAAAAACTAAATACAACCAAATTAAAAGTTATCAATGTAGAAATTGGATCCTATATTATTCATGTCACATCCAACTTCCAAGGTCCTAGAATTATGAACTCCCAAAAATAATAAGTGGTGTTATCCATTATCTTAAAAAATTATCAAAAAGTAATTGCTCAAATGTATGAAGTGGGAGTATGTGACACTAGCTCAATAATATCTTAACTAACAATTCAAAGGAATTATATATTCAGTAAAAACATTATACACAACATTTAACAAATCATTCCATGATAATATATTTAATATTGAAATACAATTATTTTCAAATTAGTTCATTTCCTTTTAATAAACACTTATAAATATGAATTTCCATCAAAGCATTAATTTATAGAAAATACCAAATAAATTCATTAATTATTCAATTCATAAATTCTGATATTTATAATGAATTTTCAATCACATAGTCATTATTTATAATCCATGATGGTTTTTAAAATACGTAATATGGTTCCACACAATTTCTATGAAATTCATATCCAAGTTCTCACACATAACATGATTTAAATACATAGGAAAACAAGAATCCATCTAAAATAATAAACCCCCTTTCCTCATAATGTTATCATCTATTTTATCATCGTATACCTATTTATAGGTAGAAAATACATTCTTAGTTTACATATCCTTCAAGATAACTTCTATGTATCTAATTTTTTTCAAATAAATGATTAATATAGTGGACAATAATTTATTTTAGTTGGGTTCAAATAATTTTACAAAATTATTTCAAATATCAAAAATTTTATAATTCAAGAAAATGCCAATTCATTTCGAAAACCAACATCTAATAATTTTTATCAATACGTTTTCTATCAGAAACAATTAATTTTAATTAAAATCCATAAAACATATCACACCGTCTCTTCATAAAATACACATTAAAACCACTCTTAAAATCATTTCATTCAACTCATGATAATTTTATTAATGTAAAAACCTAATTCTCAACTGATATTTTTAATAAAATGTAATCACTGACAACCAAATAATTTTGAGAAAAATTTTCAGTGAAGTCATTTTGATAATATTTTTATAAAACCCAAATCCATTTAAATTTAAAAAAACAGAAAATAAAACACAAATGAATTAAATTATGAATCCACCATCTCGTATCATTATATCCAGAAACACCCAATATGGTATATGCACTCATGGGGAGGAAATTAAATATAAGTAATGATGATATACTTCATCAACTAAAATTCCATAAAACAATATCTAAATCGAAATCATGTACAAGGAACCACCGTTTTTGAAGAAGTAGATAGATTGGAAAAAGAGAATTCACAGAACCAACATGATAACCATTAAAAAACAAGAATCAAACCATCAATAAACTCTTAACTCCATAAAGCTAAAATGTGTTGATGAAAAAATTCAACTATATATATTCCCTAGGATTATTTGGTTCTAATTTGGTTCAATTGATAAGATAAAATAACTAAAATAGAGGATTCTTATAGTAAAATTTATGTATTTTCAGACTGTTACATAGATCTACTCTTCTAGCTAACACTGACTATATGATGGTTACACAATGAAATCAAATACTTTTTAGAACACCTGTTATAGGTCAGTGGTGTAATGTAAATGTTTTATAGTACTTTAAATACCATTAATAGGATTGTGATATTCATATAGAAATACCATACTATCATCCTTCCATTGGCTACCAAGAGGGTCTGATCAAATAATATGTGGAATATCTATAGAATTTTTTATCTACAGGGTAGTATCCCCTATAAAACCATAGGTAAATATAAAAAAATATTCTTTTATTCATTAATTATTTATATTTATTTATTATAAATAAAATATTCAACACGTTAAATCAAAAAGGAATGGTCTTATCACAATAATTTCTTATATGGATTTATTTAATACAATATTTTTTTAAATAAATAATTTCATTTTAGAGATATGAATTTAAAAAATAAATTGTTATGTTCAAAATTATCATAGGTTTTATGTTTATTAGTTTTTTTAATTAATGTTTCATTATTGAATGGGAAATAATAGTGAATTTTAATATAAACATTAATTTACCTTAATTAACATAAGATGTAAAATAAATTTTTTTAATAGTTATGAATAATATATAATTCATTTATATTTTAAAAATCTATTTTTTATTTTTTAAAATGGATTTTATTTCTTATTTATATATAAAATCATTTTTTAGTAAATTTTTTTTTGATAATTCTTAGTTTCATTTCATTTTTCCACATTAATAAATAATTAAACTCGAAAACATATATATTATGATTTTAGAATAATGGATTCATTATTTTCAATTATATTCCCTAAATTTATTAAATATTTTTTTGGCAAATATGAATAGTAACCATAGTAATTATTATCACCATAATAAAGGTTTAATCGTGTAATTTAGGTTGAAAATAAAATGATGAAAATTTTTAAAATACACACAAATATAACTAAATATTATTTGATGAATTTATGTAGACCATAATCATTATTGTGTCTAACTAATGTTCTTTTTGGGCCACATGAAAAGATAATGAAATTTATATTATTCTATTTAACAAATGTCAAATTGTCACACTCTTGTTTTTAATAAGTGTGATATTAATAATATCGTGTTATATATAGTATATGATTGATTATTAATATTATATAATATCATAAAATATTTATATTAATCATAATAATTACATCTTAAATTTTAATAATGATATAATTACTTTAAATTCTTTGATCGTGATGATGTTTTAATTATTTAAATAATTGTAAAATAAAATAGATTATATTATTAATATTATATTAAATCCAATAATTGATAAATAACATGATAAAAGAGTTTTATATATTACCATAAATTGTGAGGTGTGTAATAATATAGTTTTCCTGAATTTTCATTTGTAAATGTTTTTAATAAGGTAAACAAAATGAATATGTATAGAAGTTGACAGTTTGGATATTTTATAGAAAATAATATTCAATTTAATTATATAAAAATCATAAAAATAATTACTTTTGAATAAGTATTTAAATATGGATTAAATATCAACCATGTTTAATTTATGGGTCAATATTCATTTCATAAATTGTTTATTTTCCCTTTTAGAGTTAAAGTCTACATTTTCTTGGCAAGAGTTACATTGGTTAAATTTTGGTAAAAACCAAAAGAAATTTGAATAAATATAGTCAAAATATTACTAAATTTTATTTTATATTTGGTTTTAGACACATAATCCTCTTAAATTATAAATAAATTACTTTAGAGACATTTTTAATGTATAATCAATTTGTTATAATTTAAAATTTTGAGAACTTCCAACGGTTCCCCTCCCCTCTCGTTTATAAGATATCATATTAATTACTATCCTTCACCAATAAATTTTATCTCCCTTATAATACTTGTAAAAATTCATGTATAGGGTTCCTAAACACATTATATAGGCCATTATTATGAATAATGCAAATATTATAGGGATACATTAGTTTATAAATGGGGGTTTCCAAAGAAGATGTATGTTTGTTAACTTTATGTTTTGGTTTTGTTTCTTTCTCCAAATCCCTCAAAAACATCGTGAACCATAATGAAATAATAATATAAAATCCTGAATATCTAGTGGTTTTTTTCTTAATATATAAACCTATACCTATATCATATTCCATAAAATGGTAAAATATGTTGTCATTCATGAGCACAGTGGACTACTGCCACATGAAACAATGTAATTCGTTTTAAATAAACATCACCCATAAATGGATTATAATGATTAATACAATTTTTTAATCATAAATTAATGAAATATTTATAAAAATATTAATATAATATATGACTTATGTAGATACAATTATATGAAATCAAAACATATTATGTCATTCATGGGTACGTGTGGACCAACATCTACATGAAGGGATGTGATTCATTTTCCATCACCACCAATTTTGGATGACATAAAATAATATATTAAATTATGTAATAAGATATTTAAGACATTATTATCATTGTATAATGATATAATCACACTAAACTTATTAGCATAATGATCATTGACTAATGGAATCCATAGTCATGTGTATGTACATTATATCGTCTCCATGCTTGTAATGTAGTTCATATTTCCGGACCATATATAATGGTTGAATTTAAAATTATAATTAAATAAAAAATTTGATAATTATGTCAGGAATAGTAGTCTGTAGCTGATTTAATTCAAATCAATTTGACCTTATTCAACATACCAAAGTCAATTGGTACTTTTGAATTTAATATCGTCAAAATTATTTGTTTTTGTTTCAGGGAGTAGGTGAATGTAAATATACTAAAAAGTTGATAAATTTGAATTATAAACATGAAAATGGTTCATTATAAATTGTGTAATGAACCTATTATTATTTTTTAGGAATATAATAAATTTATGTTATTTTTTCTGAATCATGGGAAGAGACATTATTTTAGTAATAATACTTCATTTGTTTCATTGATTTTTTTTTATGTCCATATTAATATTATAAAAATATGTTTTATAGATGGTTTTTCTTATAATAATATTACTATTTTAATATTTATTAATTTTTTTTGAAAGAAATCCATATTTTTCTAAATAAGATACTTTGTGATTTTTCTGTAAAAATTATGAATTTTTTTTAATTATATTAAATGAGCAGATTGTTTGTCTTAATCATTAATATTTTCATTTATGATTCATTTAAATTATTATTTTTTTACTTTTATAATAAAATTTATTCCATTCAAATTTCATTTTTTGATATATATTTTTTTAAAATAGAAATATTATTTTCCTCTATAATGTTGTGAATGATATTTTATTGAAACAAAAAAATAGATTAACATTGTTATATGTATTTTGGTATGGAAAGTTTCATTTTTAATGAAAATAGTAATTTTAAAACAAAATGTGTTTTTGATATTATTTATAAAAAAATTCAAAGGTTTTATGTTGAAATTTTCATGAATAAAATGGATTGTTCTTTTTATTGAACATCATAATTATATGTGTATTGGGTGAGCCTGATATAGCTTATATAGAGTGTTTACCTTAATTATATCTCATGGTGAGTCTAATATAGATTACATTTTTATTTCACCAAATTATCATTGGGAGAAAACATTATATATTTAGCTGTATGTAGATACATATTATATTAATTTGTTAATGTATCATTTATTTAATGAAAATAATGATGATGTTTTACAAAAATATTTTCCGATATCGATTTAACTAGGATCTATTTATTTATAAAAGTGGATTAATATGGATAATAAATTTTATGTCATTTTTATAATATCCATTTCCTTTTACAAATATTGTGGAATTATTTAATAAACAATAAAAATCAATTAGAAACCAGGGATCAGAATGTCTAGTGTGTTTAGAATATTAGATACCTGATTAGAACACATGAAACCAAAATAAAATAAATACATTATTTATTATTCATAATTATCTCATACCTTCCGTTTAGAATATAAATCTTCATAGGATAACATGGGTGATACATGATAAAATTAGTGAGCTAAAAATCCTTGTATGTGAATAAAAATAGGAATAAAGTATAATGCATGGGTTAGAAGGAAAAAGATGATGACATAAAAAGGCATGGAACATAAAAATTAATAAGGAAGCTTAACATTTTGAACATGGGATCATTTAATAATGTCATCATATGAATTTGGAAAAAATATACAATATTATGTTATCATGAGTCTTGGATAACTACCAAGACGATTACACATGGTGCACAATGTACCATAAAGGGTTCGAGTTTTCTCATTTTCCGAACATGAAAAATTATGATACTAAACATTAATAAATTTTATTGGGAATTATATTTGAAAACAAATAATAACATGTTCATGAATATTTGTTGTAGATGAATAATCAACCCTAAGTAATAAACATAATGGTTTCCCCGGGAAATATATGGGTATCATAACCATTCCAAAAATCATAACCAAAGGGAATTTCACAAGGGTTTACATGAATGAATTGAATGAAATCATTCATGGAAATTCACAAGAGAAAGTAGGGATATATCATTTTAAATGATATCCTGTTAAATTGAAAATTTGTAAAAATGTATGTTCATGAAACCTTATAAATGATAATCTTTAGTGTGGTTTAGGGAAGAATATTACATAATACTTTAAATTAATAAAGGAATAATTGATTTCATAAAACCATAAATGAGATAATATTTTTTCATGACAATATGATGTAATTAGAAAAAATAAAGGTGCATCAAAATTGATCATAGATGGTACATAAAAATGTGTATGAAATTGTGTTGTTCTATTAAATTAGGCTAGCTTATCACGAGAAATTTAGTAGGTATCATTATAAAACATGTATTAAATCATAAAGGAACTAAGAATTGATAGTGTTATATAGGTACGGAAAATAAAAATTGTATCTATTAAGAGTATATTATAAGAATAATGAATTTTATTGCTGTAAATATAGGGAAAGAGTAACATGACCGAAAATCATTGAGGTTTAACGAGAATCCATCAACATATTTAAGAAAGTGACCTACACTAGAACATAATTACCTAGAATATAAAATTTACTTATTTAATTAATTAATTAATACCATATTATAAATGTAGTTTATATATATTAATTTTATTATTTTCATTTATGGACTTTTTTATGACTTATAATATCAAATTTTTTATTCTCTGAAAATCATTATTCGTGGTTTTCATGATCGGTTCACTTCAATACCAGTTTGAGAGTTCATGTACAATAGAGATCATTCAATAGAATCGAAATCACTTGATATTAATTAACATTAAAATTTTTAAGGATCTTATATGCCATTTTTTAATATTTTATCGGGATGATTCATTGTACTCAATGTTAATGAAAATTATTTAATTTATTTTTGTGGTTTTTACGACCATCATAATATTATATATTATTAATTATTATGATGATTATATATTACTTCCAAGACATTATATAATATATAAAATGTATAATAAAATATTATTTAACGATAATAAAGGTTTTCTGACAATCCTTGAAGGCAGTATTGGAAAATAAAAATGAATCATCCATGATGGTGGTAAATCAACACATCATAGATGATGGTTTCCTATTAAGAAAAAAAAGGAATTTGTATTAGAATTGGTGTTATGATATTCCATTAACAACATAACAATACAATATATAAAATATATTGGAGTTGTCAATCCACATTTTGATATTTAGACGAGGAGATGACAATAAAATAAATGCATGTGTAAAACAAGAAAATGAAAACGAAATAGGATTTTACCTCATCAAATTATTCTCGTTGAGAACATGTTTATCAAAATTATATGGGTAATTTTATTGAGATCAATGGCTCATGTATGTGGGGGACAAACATGAGAGTGGTATTGAGTATATTTTGGGAAAATTTCAAAGCATTGGAATAATGATGATTATAGTTGGTGAGTGGTGTTATTTATAGTAGGAGTATAGGGTTATTTATTATTATTTTATTCATTAGTTTATTATTCTAGCTCCAGACTATCAATAATGATCATTACCATGTCTAGGTACCATAACTAGACAATGTGAATTCAAGATAATGGCCACTTACATCATCTAAGACTTAACCATGACTCAAATATTATTATATATACATATAATGTTAAATACTAAAAAATATAGTATTTCTCTATCCAAAAAAATTGAAACTAATTTAGAAAATTACAAATGTTAGTAGTATTCATAATTCAATTTGATAAAATAGAAAGGCGTATAATTTTCTAAAAATAAAATATAAAAATATTAAATTTTTTAATTTTTCATAAAATCCTAATTCACATGAAAAATACAGATTTCAATAGTATTACAAATTTTATTGAAACCATAAAAATTTACATAACGTCTCATAATATAATCTTATATTCATAAGAAAAAAATATTTAATGCTTTAATCTATATAATGAAAATATGGTTTCTTTTAAATAATTATTTTAATTATAAAACTGTGAATAGAATTTTACATTTTAGAAAAATACCAATACCTAATATATCATTTTTTTAATCTTTAAGGATCACAAAAATGGATTATATGATTATAATAATGGAACATAAATAAATATGGATTACAATATCTTGTAAAGAATCTCATATAACCTAGGGTTTGAATGATGTTGAGGAAATATAATTGAATTTATTTTTTTAACTGAATCATTAAATAACATTCAAACTAAATAATTACAACATGATATTTCCCATCACACTATAATAAAAAAATCTAATAACCAAAAAATATACCCTAAATATTGGGAGTAAAACTACCTTAATGATGTTATTAGTTAAAAATATATTGATGTAAATAATAATTTCATGGTTAAACACATTAAAATCTCTAGTATCATATCACGATACATCACATTCTTCATTCATACTCTGATTCATCTCATACATGAACACTACATAAAAAATAAACACATTATATAAAACAATATAGAATCAATGAAAACATATCAGATAGGGAACAATGATATACTAATAAGAGTATAAATGAAATAGTCTAATATAAATGATTAGTAGGGGCATTCATGTATGATTAACAACCTAGATCCCACTATATAAGTATTACAAATATGATTTCATGTTGCAACATGAGAGAATCAAACAACCACAAAACAAACAAAACATTATCATAAGACACTCCACAGAAAAATACAACTCAAATAATATTAAACAACATATCCTCAAGGTCCGTTATTTAACAACTCTATTACATATCTAAAAAGAGACAATCAAAAATGAAATAAAATACAATTTATCCTCCTGAACCCGACATCATTATGTGTCCACATAATCAATATATTGTATGTTCCATGAAAGTAATACTCACAAGGATTTCAAAAAACCCATAATCACTAGTAAAATAATCATGATGACACGTCTGAAACCTATGTAAGTAACCTTCTAGAAGAAATTTTTCCCCAACATCCCATTCCACACACTATAATTCTATCAACACATTTTTCAACCAATATTATTAATTTAATGGATATGGAATATATAAGGTATTTCATTTTTACCTCTAAAATGATGTATATCCTTCATTCTGATTAGAATCATATAAAGCTGTCACTTATCCTAAATCCTAGGAATACATGGGAGATATAACTTAAAAAATAACAACATTGTAAAAAAATAAAAACCACACACTATAAAATTTGAGAAAATTGATAATATAATAAAACATTTTAGGATAATGTGAAATTGGAAAAATATTGCATATTATACTAAGAATTAATCTATAATTATATTATAATATAATTTCTTTCAAGATTATTTGCCACTATATAGAAAACATGGGTGCATTATCCAGGTGATAGAGGATATATTATGGGCTTAAATGGTAGAATGTGACTGAATGTGGGAGGTTTAACTTCCCATGGTAGAGATTGAGTATAGAAACTAATATGAAACTACCATTGGCATAGCTCCATTCAAGGATGTATATGGGAGACCATGTAGGTCACCCATGTGGTGGAGGGAGATTAGAGGGCCACCTCTCGTGGGTCTATTGTTGGTGCTGTTGACATCAGAGAAAGTTCACATATATATGAGTATATGTGGATGAAATAGAGTTGGAAAAAGCCTTTGAATACCATTATCATATGACCATGGGTTTCAAGAATGGAGAAATAATCATATTGAGAGTCTTCCTCTGATGTGTAATGTGGAGGTTCAGACGTGGATGCAAGCTATTCTCAATGCTCATTGAGTCGACTGTGATCATTCAAAGGGTTGGAGAGGTTTCTTACCACGTTCCCCTACGCCCATAGATGGAGTGGGTTCATAATATATTCCATGTATCGTATATGATTAGATATGTGCAAGATCCCACTGATGTCATCGAATGGGGTGCACTAGAAAACGAGGTTAGATCCACCTTTTTGGTCTACTAGGTGTAAAATGAGGATCATCATGAGAGGGTCTTGTGAGGATAGACCATCCATTTGTTTAGCATGTTATGGATGCAAGAAAATGTGTAGGAGAGTTCCTTCGAGTGGTAGATCTAGATACAGGCACATTATTCAGATATTAGTCAATTTATTCTATTAGTCTATGAAAATCATTATTGATGGAATGATGTAGAGACCTGGTATTTTCATTGTAAGTCTTTGAAATAATTATATATATACTACCAGAGCTAGGTGCTATGATGTCTTGTAGTTCCGGGAAACAGTGTGTTCAAAGAAAATTAAAAAAAAATTAAATAAATTTTATATTGGATGCATGTGTTTTATTAGGAAAAATGGGATTACACTTAAATAGTTGACTGGATCCGAAATATGAGACCACATATGGGATAAAAAGTGGTTCTTACACGAGGAACAACAACCAATAGTTTGGTGCAGGATGTTCAGACCCCTCACTCATTAGAGGTGAGTTTAATATGATTAATTAATTAATTAATTAATTAAACCTTTAACATAAATTATATAATTATAAATAAATCATTATAGAGATTTTCCAGGGTTTCTGGAAAATAATTCAGAATTCATAGGTGCATATATCCTTTCCTCCTACTTCGAAAACATTCATTGATGATTAATTATGATCTTATGGATCAAGGCTAATCAAAGAATGATGAACACATTTTCTTCTTTAAATCATTGTGTAAGAAAATTATTCCCCAGAAGTCGATCCAAATATATTTAAGACTTGTCTGATTGTGTAATATACCTCTGGATTAAATTTTTAGTAGACTGTTGATCATTCTTCAATCTATGACCATAATTACAAGATTTTTATGTCCCAGTATATTGAAATCTGTTAGTTTATTTATTTTATCTATACCTCGATCATGTTCATGATTGGAGGCCTATAATGTTTTTCCAAATATCATATAAACCATTTGTATTCCGATATCCCCCTTTCCTTCATGTTATTCATCGATGGAAATTCCATGGTCCCGGATTCAATAATTTTTTGGAAACCCCATCTTTATTGGGTACCTAGATTCAGGGAACCTCAAAAAAATATTAACCATTTTTTCAGTCTACGCATATAACTAGATATCATGGTAGACAAATATTACCAATATGGATGTAAATCATAGTGATCATGATGTTCAAAGTTGTAGGATCGTGAACATTAAGCACAAAAATGGAATGAACCTCAGGCAATAGATTTACAGCGAACTACAATTGGGAATGATGAATGGTGCATAGATATGTTATTTTTGGACAATTTCTTAGAGGGATATAAGGATTTTTGAAATGATTCATATTGGTATATTAGATATTAATAATAGAATTGATATTGAAAAATACCAACTACACGATGTGTAGTTTGAAGAACACTATGTGTGTAGCCTCCCTCAATAGTTACAATAGGGTTTGGAAAAAGGTATTGATGACATGGCTTGTGTTCTTACATCACACACCCTGTTTCTCAACCACTATTGAGCAACTCATGTGATGGGTCACATAGTAATGGAGTCTGTATATAAGTACATGGACAATGATTTACTACATGGGAAACATCCCATTTAGAAACAGATGTCTTGTAATAATGTACATGTACATGGGGTATATGTATACGTACATAGCCAAACCAAATGACTAGATCAATGGATAGGTTGGAAATGTCATGTAGTCCACCAACACATTGGGTAAACAAACATTTATGGGAGATGTCTATCAGCAAGATATAAGGGAAGGTGGTGAAGTGGGTCCACATGACATGTGGTAATTCTAAAATTATAGTTCTTCTGGATCTACATTTAGAATAATTTGAATCATGTTGCCTTCTTTATTTGAACAAGTAATTTTTCCCACATGTAGTATATGTGGGTTTTTTTCCAATGTATATCACTTCGGTGAACTCAAAATATTCTTTTGAGATATGATGTCAAATATTTTGGGTATGGCATGTGCTGATGGGACAACTGATGAATGAAGAGACCCTAAAATGTCATGATAGTGTTTTGGGATTACCCTATAGTACGGATGTGAAGTGTAATTCCATAATTAATGTATCGGGTTTACCATACCATAGGAATGGGAAGTGGAATTCACCGATGAAATTTATAAGTGACCCTCTAGTAAGAATATACAGTGTAGTTGCACAATATTTTGAGCTTACCTACTACTGGAGAAGGGTAGTGTCATTCCTCAATGATAGTATTAGGCTTACCATCCATCAAGGCTGGTCAGTGGCTCTCCAAAATGAAATTTCCAATATTTCCCTCCATTAGTGAGGGGTAGTGGTGTTCCTAACTGACCTTTCATGTATTACCCTATAGTTGTATAGGGAGGTGGCATTTTATGATGAAATTTAAGATCATTTCCATCTAGATGATATTGGAAAAGGAAATCCTTGTTGACTATAAATATGGGACCCTTTTATAGTACTAGGGAATGAAATATGTGCCTAGAGATTATGTCTATCGACTATGAAGAATAGTGACAATACCTATTTTGATGTATCCTTGTACTCGTAGGGAATATGAATCCTTTCCCCATAATGAAGCCAAATTGAAAAGTGACATAAAACTGTGAGGGTGAGTCAGAACCCCCCCCCCCCCCCAAAGAAAATAATATTAAGGTTTTTTTATTGGTTTCCTTATAATTATGTGTTCATAAGAAGATGCAATGGATATTTGGAATCATTGATTGGATTTTGGAAATATTGGATTCTAATTATCTAGGGGTGAACAATTAGATTTATATCCCCTAAAATGTAATTCGAGATTATTTTACAAGGATTGTATATATTATTTTATCTTTACTCACAATTTGGATTTATATACTTTCCTTAGAAGAGAGATAATGGTGTGGGATGTATTACACTTTATTTTCTTGTTTATCTAGTCGGTGATGGGTGTGTCTACTCTCCTGATAAAGTTAATGAATAATTTATGAGATGTTTCCATTATAATATTGTAGAGAACCTTGTGTTTGGATGAGTTTTCATTCACTCGTGGTTTTTTTGATTTGTACTCTATTACAGTAATATCTCTTATCTGCATTTTTTATCTTATGTTGCATCACTTACTACTTCCAATTTACCCTTTTGGATAATTATTCTTGGTATTTTTATACTCACCCATTCATGGTATTTTCACACATGTGTCGGGTCCTTTTAAGACAATCGATAGGTCTACTGTTACTTCTGAGGAGCATAGATGTACGTGGTGTATGGACCACAAAGAATGGTCATAGCATGGGATAGAGGATCTATGCTCTCTCCAGAATTTACCCATTTCCTGTATTTTCATGATTGGACATATTTATTATTGGGAATCTATTTTTTCACTTTAAATTCTATTTACCCTATCATAATTCTCACATTCTAGTGGTTCATGCATTTTTGGTTTACTTTACAGCATTTTACATCTTTTCTGTTATCCCTCCACATTGTTTCCTTGTGTTGGATGTGTGTGTTAATATAGGTTCTTTGGAAAAGGATTCACCTAATTTGTTTTCCTTTGTTTCCTGTCTCCACGCCTGGCCTATATATGTGGGCTTGGGGTTGTTGCATCTGAATCCTCAGTACGGGTTGCGTCATGACACTAGATTACTAGGCATATGATAAACATCATTTGATGCCATATTTAGCCACATGAACTTAGATGCCCAGAGTTAGTGAATACATCCATTACATTGGAATTATTACAAGTAATAAAATCCCAATTATATGAATAGTTTAGTAGACCTAGTAACACATATACATACATGAGACAAGTATTAAAGATTAATGTACTAATTTCCTCATAATTTTTCATAAATACATTATTCCCATATTGAATATCATTTCACATCATTCTTAGTAAACTTCATCAATTCTTATGGAATGGAATAAAAATATAGGAGAGATTAACTTCTCAATAAGGGTAATAACCAAACACACATGCCATATATTCCATAAAATGAGAGGCGAGAGTAAAAAATATGGAAAATTAAATAACATAGAAAAAAAGGAATATAAAATAATTTGATAATGCATAATCAATATTTCAAGGAAAATAACAAAACCACATTTCATTTACTCAATAATATGATAATAAAATAAATAGATATATATATATTCAAAGATAAAATATCTTTGATAAATAATAATAATAATAATATAAAAATGCTATATGAAGGAAATTCTTTGTTATTGTACAACATGTCTTAGGCACATGAAACTATATATCATCAAAACGTTTGGAAGGATATTTTAAAAGTATCAGTGGACCCTGATTAATTTGTGTAACTTATTTGTCTCATGATAACCTATCAATGAATCGAGGAGATACATAATGTCCAAGGACCACCCTTCACTTCCAATACAAGAATTCTTTATTTATAAAAATGAAATTCCTTTTAAAATATCCATTCTATTAAATAATACAGATTTATCTATATTTCCATTGATAAGTAAAATAACTATCAATGTAATTACCGTATATAAAATAGGTATATGGTTTATAATATTATCATAAAAAATGATAAATAATTAATATATTTAGGAGAAATTTAATGTATATAGATCATAAGAAATTGAATATTTCATTGGGACTAAAAGGAATCAAGATTTTTATGTCAATACAATCATTGGAAAAATAAATAACTGACCATACAGAGGAAGAATAAGGATTGTATCTTTAAAAAATATCGCATGTGTTGTAAGGATAATGTGATGTTGTTTATGATATGTAAAATACAATTAAAAGAAAAAAATTATCATCTTCAATTGTGGAAACATTTTTAAAATGATTTTATTGAAAATAAAAGTAAATAAACAATTCTTTTTAAAATTTTATAATTTAAACATTCAAATAAATATTCAATGAAATGATGATGGATACATTACTAAAAGTTATAGTGGTTAAAAATAACATTCCTTTTAGAAGGTAAAAAATTTAGAAAGGCCCCTTTCTAGTAAAGAGACATGGTGATTCCATTTATAAAATTTCTAAAAGACAAAAGGGTTATAATTTCATAATAAATCACTTTGGAAAAGATGAACACCATTTTAAAACCATTTTTAGAAAATAAGTTTTTATAAGAAGAAAAGTTCACCGACATAAGAACAAAATGATGTTATGTTTTCATAATAAAATTTAAAATATTTTGAGTACTAAATATTAGGATAATGTTAATTTTTTTTGAATATTACATGAATAAAAATATGATAATAAAAATAATTGAATTAGTTAAAAATTATCATATATGTTTTGATAATATAATTTCAGTAATATGCCAGATAGATTAGAATTAATATATGAAATAACCCCTTAAAATAAACATAATGTTGATGTCAGAATTAATCAATGAAGTGATATGTGTATAAAATCTGAATTATCCTAAAATTATTAAATACAAATAAATAAATAGAAGATGTTATTGTATAAATAATAATAAAATATTAATGGTAATGTGGAATCAATATGACCCAATTAAATTATCTGTGCTATAAAATTTATTTACCACATAATAACATTATGTTTAAATCTTTATATATGAAATAATTCAAATTGAATTACAAAATACAAGGAATAATGATGTAATAATGATAATAAATACAATATTTGAATTATATACACCACAAAAAAGTATATATGTGGTGAATATGGTGCATTCCATAAGAATATAATAGCAAGGCATGAATCCATTACCATATGATTAATTTTTGGTGAAAATTTTGTAGACACGTGTATAATTGTTTTAATCAAGTTATTAATTTATTTTAGAACTGAAAAAATTAATATCATATAAAAACATCTTATAATATCTTATTAACTATTTTTTAACTATCATTAATTATTTTCATAATTGTTGGAGTTAATTTCTTAGTTTTTTAGAATGTTTTGACGTGTCTCTTGATATTCCAATTAATCAGGTCATGATTTTATTACATAAAAAAAATAAATGATGTCATATATATCATATATATTATTTATAAATTTATTTATAATAATCCATAAAATTGGTAGATAATAAATGATATGTGCAATTTATGGAGACGGTGCGCCATACACAGGCATGAACACAAATTATATTTCTTTTTCATACAAAAAATAATTAAAATTATATGAAATATATATGTATATTGCAATTACCATTTAAAATTTATGAAATATATGAATCATAAGTTTATTAATACCATACTTCAAACATTCATTTCATAACATCAACTAATCACATCGCTTTGATGAGGTAGTAGTCCACAAGACCGTAAACTACGTTATTACATTCCCAAAAAATGTAAAGAATAAATATGTTTGTTGTATAAAAAAATTACTATTATAAAAAAATCCTTTTTATAAAATATTACATATATAAACTATAATTCAATTCTTATTCTGACCATGAATGGTGTTTAATTTTAGAACAAGTTATATTGTTTTGTGGGGTGGTAGTCCACCATACATATGAATGATGATTGTGTATCCCCTTTGATGGATGTGTGTATAATTTTAGGTTGAATTATTTTCATAATCACATTTATTTATATTTATGAAAATGATGGTTTTATATAATCAGGATATTAAAATATTTTTTGGGGGCTAATTAAATTAAACTAATTTTATTGTTAAATATGTAATGTCCTATTCGGGCAACACTAATTGGTTTATATCAAAATACATCATTTGTTCTCTTAATGAACAGTGTAATAAATCATGGATGAGTTGAATGATTTTGGGAGATTATTTTTTAGTTTTTAAGAGATAATTTCATTTATATTTGTGAATTAGTTGTAGGGTTGAGTGTCTTCTTATAGTGGTGTAGGTGTTGCATTATTATAAATATAAAATGATTAAAACTACTAAAAGGTATAACTTATATAATGTGTCTCCATTAATGAAATTAATTATTTCAAAATTATTAAATTATAAAAATATTGATATAGAATAGTTTTTTGGATGTTTTTAGGTATTTTTGTTCCTTAAGGTTAAGTTTTATTCCCTTGTTATGTTTAATTTTTCTGTAATCTCTATAATTAATTTTATATAAATTAACTATTATTTTCGGTAAAAACCATAAGATGAACATAAAAATTTATAAATTTTTATCATTCAAAATACATAATCCTTATTTATAAATATCAATTACTAATGTGGAATAAATTGATATAAATTTATTCTATGAGATGGGATGACAAAGCATGTTTTTAGAGTGAAAATGTTCAAATGAATGAATAATTTATATATAGATTTTTAATGTGAAATTTATTAAAATGAAATAAATATCACTTATTGATAAATAATTTATTTAATTTGACTTTATAAACCATTTAAAATATAATTTAACACTTTAAATTACATAAATGAAAAAGAGGTTTTCAATTATAATTCAGTATTTTTCACTATTCAAAAAAAAAACAAAACATCGATTAAAATAAGAAAAATTCATCATATGCTAATATTCTTGTTCCTATTTAAAAATTTATGTTTATTAATACATATAATATTTATAAAATATCTAAAAATTGTATTTAAAATAGGTTTAACATTAATATGTGGTAAACTAGCCTTTAGACAAATGGAGTTTTGAATAATTTTAATGGATTCATTATTATATTATGGTAATAAAATATATTGTATGATTATAAAAATTATTTTCATGAATTTATAATATATATTTATATATCATTAATTTCATTCTATAGTGGGAATTAATTTAATTTATTATTATAGATCACCTTTGTGAGTGGAAAAATATTTCTTATTTATTCAATTGGTTTTCATATTATTTTCATATTAATTGGTATCCATATAATTAATTTATTGCATTAGAAATTTTTTCATTACATAAAACTCATTCATTATCTTCTTATAAGTTTCATAATACTTAGTGGTGTTCACCCTCCTACAATCAACCATTTTCATCCTACTGTATATGAAAATTTTGATCTATTAATCTGTGAAATTTTATTATGTAATTATCTATTAAATATCACAATATTTTTTATCGTAAGATAAATTTTTAACTGTACATAAATGATTCACTCTAATTTTAATGCCAATAAAATTTGATAATATATTTTTAATAATCACTATAAAAATAAAATATTTATATAAAATCAAATTAAATAAAAAATAAAAAATTCATTCATTAATTCTATTTTATTGATTAAAAATATTAAATGATTCAGAAGATAATTTTTTAATGTTATGTAATTAAAATTATTCAATTTTAAAAGGTATGTTTCTTAAATAACTATTCTTAACGGATTGTGTATTTTATCTTAATAATTCAAATTAATATTCTTTTAAGGATGATATGTCATATTAACACTCAATTAATTATAAATATATATATATAACGGTATTTGGAAACGTTTTTGTTAAAAAATGATTTGTTTAAAATTTTTTTCCTTATTACTTGTATGATCATTTAAATAATAAATTGAAGAATTGTAGAAATTTATTTTCTTATAAAAAATAATTTTGTTTGTTTCAACATGTCAAAAATAAATTATATTTATAAATATACATTTTTGAAAAGTGTTGATTTTTGGATGAATAGTGGTGAAATTTTTTTCAATATAATTTCACTTTTATTAAACTAACATGAATGAATATAGAATTAAATTTTTTTTAAGACATTATAAATTCAAAATATATTTCGATGAGATGAATGAAATTACTTATTACATATATTTTGAATTTAGTATAAAATGATTTTAATTTTGAATCATTTGTAATGTATTATTCATATAATGCACATTGTTTACCATTTCATTTAATTTGTTTTACATAAGGTAACATTTGGTTTTTGGATAATTTTATGGTCCCATAACTCTAACATTTTCAACCATAAACCAAAACATGTTAGGGGGATCAATTCAATTAAATTTGTTTTGTGAAAATTCAATTTTATGTACATTTTTTTATAAAACTAATATCATTATATGAAATGTATTAATATTAAAAAATAACCCCCCGGCTAAAATTAAATCTATTAAAATTTGTTTATTATTTTGAATCATAATTATTGAATTATTGAATAACTTTTAAACAAATGTTTTACAACAACTCATAGTTACCATAATAAAGGTTATTCAATTCATTGTTGTAAAAAATTATTAACGAGGGGGATAAAATATGAGATGAGGATTCAAAAAATTGAATCCAATATTTAAAATATTGGATGAGTATATTTCCTATATATCATATCATATTCTAAAATATTTCCATTTGGTTATATATTCACATTAAGAATACATTATATGTTATTTATCGTTTTGAGTATTTACAATGGTAACGATCCTCCCACCTATAAATGGATCCCACAAACCCCTCACATAATAAATCTAATTTAGAAAAATATCATTGTAAAAAAACTAATTTAATATCTTCCTAATAACCTTATTCTAGACCTAGTGGTTTTAGTCTAAATAAAATAAAACCCACTGATATATTCTAGGAGACTCTAGATAATGATACCCAGAGAATATGTAAACATATTTTCCATGACAAATCATGTTCCATCCTTCAATTTGATCCAAATAAACTATAAAAATAGTAATTTGATTAATTAATTAATTTTAATTTGGTAACAGTATAAATATTTTTTTGGAAAATTCAGTTTTTTTAAATCCCAAATATCAATTATAAAATGAGAACACACCATTTTTATACATTTAAACTACATCCTACGTGATTTGATAATTTTTTTCCCATATTTAAATAAATGGGTGGTTCTACGGAAATAAGAAATAAATAAATATATATATATATAATATATAATATTATTATTGTTTTAATAATTTAAAATATTACTTAATTTCATACCATCCATTTTGTTGCAAAATTGAAATGTTTCTTATGGGAACGTGTAAAATTCTAGCACCACAAAACATTTTTTTATTATTTTTCTTGAGTTATTAATATGAATGGTTAAAAATTATACATAACCAATAAATATGAATATTATAATATTATTAAAGATATATAAATAAATTTAATTAATTAAATTATTAATATTTATAATATATGGTTGTCATAAAATTTATTTACTTTAAACATGCATACCGATACACATTGTATTTCATAAATTGTTAACATAATTTTAATTTCCCTTCTACAATCAATGTTTTATTGAAAAATAAATATATATTTAACAAAATAATTGAAAAAATGGGATAATTTAGTAAAACACGTTTTACAAATATATAATAACATTCTCTGAATCAGTAAATTTTTCTAAAAGATTCATACATATGTTGGTTTTAAAACATAAATCAATGATAATATATTATATCAAAAATTATTAAAGATAAATTAAATAATTCGACAAATGTGTAATAATGAATAATATTGTATATTTTCATATTTATTCGAAGATAAAACATGTATAACATTCAATAAATTAATAGTGAAATGAAAAGTTTAATTTTAACCATAAAAACCATTCTAATCAATGATTATTCATTGAAAAATAGCTATTTCATAATTTGATAAATTATATTGTTTTTATAGAATAAAAAAACCATGAAGCGTGACTCATACATATCGTATATGATTTCTTAGTTTTTTTTAATTTATAATGTTACCAATGTGTTTTTGGATATTATAAATGGTTTGGTTCCAAAAGGACAAATACAAACTAAAACAATATTGTAATTAAATTAATTAGTTTACTATATAAAATAGTAGCATTCATAAGGGAAGTAATGAACCTGAATCATTTTTGAAATAATTATAGATTTAATATATTTCATATAATTATAATGGTATAAAACTAATGAAATGATTTGACACTCAATGTGAGGGGAATATGAACAAACATTCCATTTTATTTGTTTATAAAAATTCATAATGATGTTGTTAGGGCATTATAATGTGTGTAATTGACAATTATTGTTTAATTTTTTATGTTGATTTTACATGGATATTAATTTTAATATCATCATAGCTTCATTAATGGATTTTAACGTAAAATATTACAATTTTTAGAGGGTTCTCATTTCAAATATTCAAATTTGTGAAATTATTTTATTTTTATAACCTATTAATAGTATGGGGTCTTAATACTTGTAGCACCCCCCCCCCAGTTTGATGTATATTTCCTTTGATGAAAACTTTTCATGTATATAATGTTTGTTTTAATGGATTGGGAGAGTTTGGGATAGTTTTAAAAGGATTTCATAATTAATGGAGGACTTTTATGGGTTACACAGTTTGAGCATGGTTAGGGGAAACGATGTGATATCCCATGTAACTGTGTGATATTCCATTTTTCATGTAGTTGAATCCACATGGTTAGCACACAGTTTACTCACGGTTTTTAAACCATGTGAGCTAACCATCCGGCCTTTCAAAATTATTTTTTTAATGGGTTAATTGGTATTTTACCTAAATCACCCATTTCATCACCCATACAAACCCTATGTGTGATATGTTTTTCTAAAGGGCTAGTTGCTCTCTCCCACTTATTTTGGAATGAATTTCAAGGGTTCTTATGGTGGTTTTAAGGCTGTTAATCTCAGGTAAGTCATCTCTCTTGGTTTTTTTGTGGTTTTCTCTAGATATTCTATTCCCAATCGTTGTGTTTTCTAAATATCAATATTCTACATTATGATATAGTGTTGTTGTTTTTTTAATTTATTATATCAATTCTGTTTGATAATTTGGAAGGAAAAATAGAGTTGTTTGGGTGGAGCATCTATCCAGATTTGTTGTGTAGTTTCTTATGGGTCGATTTAGCAAGAACCATAATGTATGAGGCTTCACCATCGACTCCTCATTCATAGAACATGGGACATTTTTTGAAATGAAATTAATTTTCTTAAAATTAATTTTCAGTATGATGTGTGAATTTCTGTGGAATACTTTTTGGTAATGATTTGGGAATTTTGGATAAAATCGGACATTATTGTAAAAAGTGGTTTTGTTGTGTAATTTTAAAATGTTGATTTTAAAATGCATAATAGTTTGAATTATTGAAAATATTTTTTGATATAAAATTTCAATAAATATGATTATGCTTTGAAATGTGTCTTGGAAATGAAAATTATTGATGATAGTTTTCATTAAATTAGGGGATTTATTGAAGTGTTTTGGCATGTTTTGAAAATGGATACATGCATAATGTGTGGCCTTTATTTGATCTATTATTGTTGGGCGTCATGTATTATGAATTTTATTGAATGTGTGTGAAGTGGGATAGAAGTCTCATGATAAAAAGTGATTTTTAGTTGATGTAAGGGACACCATTCTGGATAAGTGGTAGGAAAGTACCACTTGTTTGGAGTAGTAGAAATCTAGTTTGGATGGGATTTTTCATTGAGGTTATTTGCGTTATTGTTTGTTGTTATGATAGATGTATTTTTTTTTGAAATGGTGAATTAATGTATGGAATGATTTCTTGGATTTCAATTGGGTTAAATAGTTTGGGTAAGGTTATTTGGTAAGTTTTTGTTTGGATTATCAGTAATTGTTGAACTATTTATGGTTTTATATAAAATGTATTATATTAATGTTTTAACAGTTTTATCCGAGTGGAGTTTGTAACGAAGTAATTTGTAGAAATCCAACGTAGTATAACTACTCACCAATTGTTTGTCACATTTGGTTCTTTGGCAGACCTGGTATTCTGAGACATAGGTATGTGTAAAAATATCATTTTTCTAGAAAATATTCCCGATGCTCGGGTGGTCTAGTGGTGATTGGTGGATGAAGCTTATTGTGTAGTAGTAGAGTGTTTATTAGTTTAATTTGGGTATATTGTTTAGTCCTATTCATGGTACACTGGTTTTGGATTGGGATGATTTTTTTTTAATTTTTTGTAGGGATTTGTCATGGATTATTTTGGTAGTCTATTGGTACTATGTGGTTTCGTTTTTTATGTTCACATGAATACTGTAGTTTTTTCATAATTTATTTCATGGATGGTTGGTTTATCTCAAGGTAAAATCATTAGAAAGCATATATTTAATCTCTTGACATTTATTTCTAGTATTTGGCTACTCAGTAACATAGATTAAGGCATAGTGCCAACTCACATCCATCTCAAGACAATGAGGGAGGGGTGGGGAGTTACAAGTTGTATTAGTTTGTTCGGCCCTTTGTTGTTAATTATTGGTCTTGCTGTTGACAATTGTTTTCGGTCTATTCTTTGAGTCGGGATGGTAGCAAGGATTAAGATTGTTGAAACATTGAATGTAAAGCATAAAGGGACATATGCAACCCTTTTATCTTGAAAATCATGTTTCCAGGGATTTGGGTACATAATATTTTGGAGAAACTTATAGGCATTGGATATCTCATTGTCTTGGGTGTAGAAAACGAGATGAGCATGGAATGCAAGTTATAAATGACTTCCATAAAGGATGAATATTTCCATTGGTATAATTAATTATATTACGGTATAAATATATGCATGTGTGGAAAAATAGAAATTAATTCCAATATGGGGATTTGAAATTTGAATGTTTGTGGAATTTTGAAAATATGATGATTTTCAAAACATTGTGGATTTTTTATAATACTAAATTGTGGGAAATGTGAACTTATGGAAACATTGGTTTTGATTGTCATTAAGTAATTTAATTTGAATCATAATACTTTTCATTCTATGGGTGTGGGACTTATGATTGTTTTCTTATTGATATAAATCACACTGGGTAGGCATCGTAGAGACCAACATGAGGAGGATGCTGAAAATATGGTCATACCAAAGACTCAGGTTAAATAGTAGCTGATGCATAGTATAGTGCAAGCATTCTATGAAATGGACAGTGGGAATAATCCAGATGAACCAAAGCATGTGGATCATGTGGTTCAGTTTCAAATTTCATAATCCACCCATTTTTATGGGCCATTTGAAGTCGTGAAGGGGTGAAGAATAGTTGAATATAATGAATATGATATTTTTCTTCTTCAGAACACTTGTAGAGCTGAATGTGAAGTTATCCATGCATATGTTGGAATATATTTCCTCTTTGTGGTGAGGGATGGTGGTCCAAGCTGTAACAGACCATGGTGTGACATGCGAGGGTTTTGAGGAACTATTTATGAATAAATTATACACTCAGATATTCTAAATTTAGTGAACAATAGATTTATTTTGTTTGATGTAGGGTCAAAATATGGTAATAGAATATGATGATATGTTTATGAACTAATTGTGGTTTTATCCATAGGTAACAGATGCCTCAACGTTGAATGAAAAAAATATTAAAGATGAAGTGTAGCAGGAAAATAATTCGAAGATACTGGTGCTATGTATAAATTATTACATAGAAATGGTGAATATGGAAATAGTATATGAATGAGATTTTATAGGGGATAAATTTCGGGAATGTATTTTGGTACACATGGGGAATATTGGGAACTCTAACACTGGGTACATGGAGAAGAAGGACATGTATTTCGTAAGTGGGAGAACATCTCATAATTCGATGGTAGGATGTACGAATCTTCCCCTGAGGCCTCCTTGTAATCTGGGTTATTTTCATTGTGTCTCTATGGGACAAATCAAGAAGGATTGTACATCACAACACTAAGAATTTTATAACATTAAGATGGTTTGTCATCTTCATCGGTACATCTTTATTGATATGAGGTCAGGTGTTCATGTAAGAACCCGTGTTTTTCCAGACAATCGTTTTGAACAGAAATTTGAATTTTTTTTGTTGGATGCTCGTGAGAGGTAAAATGGTCATTTTTCCCTACCAAATGATCTCAGATAATTTTTCTTGACAACTCTGTTGGTCCCAGAATAGGGAGATTACCTTAGGACAGGAGTTTGGTGGAAATCTGAGTTGTTCAAATTTTAATGGAATATTTAATATTTAAAATTATAAAATTAAATATTAAATTATTCTCACAGGTTCATTTATTAATAAATTCTAAATGGTGAATTATATTTAGATTCTGTTTGCACCGTTGAGTATAAAATGGGGAGTTTATCATAGGAGAGGCATAAACTCATGTCGGGTGTCGGGGCTGACCCGAACCCCTTTTTCTTCTTTTCCTTTTTGTTTTCTTTTCATCTGTCTTTTCCTTAATCCTTTCGCATGTTCCATATGTGATCCTCCATGGCCATGTCTTTTGGGGGTATTTTTATTTTGCAAAAGAGAGTGATTTCAGATGCAAGAGGGGTACTGATTCAAAGCTCTCGACGCGTTGAGTCAGCGTGCGGCAACCAGGAGTCGTGAAATCAATCGATGCTTCGGCGGTTTCCACCCAACGGTATGCCCGTTTAAGTTTTAACCATATATCCCCATAAACACGTTTTTATAGGTCTTTAAAGCCTTATATTTTTTTTCTTGTAATCCCATGGGGCTCGATCTGTTGTTCTGGGGGAGAAAATGTGTGTTTCGGGCGTTTTCAAAGATTTCCCGTCAGAAAACCTAGAATACACGGCATGTATTCTAGGGGTACATGTAATGTGTTCTTCCCATTGGGTGAAGTTAATGTTTTCTTAATTACACACTGTGTACTTCAAGTACACACATGTAGTTAGTGGCTGTGTGACTGGCCATGTGAAATAGAACACAGAATATTGGTTTTTAAGGTGTACACACCGTGTACTATATGTACACACCCTGTAGTGGTACATGGGAATGTGTTTTAGTGATAAAAAAACTATGGTGAATTTTTGTGAATATTACAAGCCATTTACAGTAATGTACATGCAGTGTAAAATTACACCAGCATGCACAATGTGTTCTATCCATGTGCTCATTCCATGTACTACTTCAGTTTAGTAGTTTTGGGGATATTTTGTGCTCTGGAAGTCAGAATTAGGCATGTGAGTAGTCGATTCTGAGTGTTTTTTTATTAGATCACAATGGTGGGATCATTTTGAAATATATAGGTCTTATATAGGGTGTTTTTGGGGACTCTATCTAAATGGAGGGGTTCTTCATCAAGTTATCGAGTTCAGTTGTCACCTCAGAGTGAGACTTATAGTGGATGATAGGTTGGGGGTTTAGAACAGCATAGTTGAGACCTTTAATTAAATATTATCTTTGAGCTATCTCCCATAAACTATTATTTATAGGTTTTTTCCCTTGTGAGGGGTTCTCTTATGGCCTATTAGGATTTGAGACTGGGTACATCGAAGGATCCCCTGAGGGATGCCTTTGCTTTTGTGCGGACCTGTGGATTCCCTTGTAGGATCTCTCTCTTGTTCTTCTTTTTTTAGGAACCATGTTATGGAATGACTATGTTGTACTTAATTTGACGATCTCATGTATGATTACTCCCTTACTCTTCACTTAGGATCCCGCGTTGGATGCCTTCGCTCGTGTTTACCTGGAGGATCCCTAGTATGATGTGTCCTCTATGTTTGACTTGAGGGAACCAGAAGGTGCTCATTGTTTGACTGACCCTGAGTTGTTATGTTAGGTTTGGGTCGAGATGGTGATCTAGTGCCACCTAGAACCCATTCCAAACCGGTGATCCCTTTGGGATTTGATGTATTGTTATGTTGGGAGTTTGGGACACCTGTACTGTTTGTTTATATCTAACTTTTTTGGTTGATATTGTAGTGTTTACCCGAGGTGCTTCCTGGTTGGTGGCTACTGAGCCTGACATGATGCATCTTTCTTGTTTTTTAGGATTCCTATTATTTCTTGTGTTTTTTAGTATAAATGGTTTTATTGTAAATAGTGTATTATACCTTGTTGTGGATGTGTTTTCCCATTTTTCTTGATTTTGACTGTTTGTTCTAGCTTTTACTGTTAGGTTTCCTTGTTTCCATGCCTAGTATTGTTAGGATAGATTGGTTGTATTTATGACATGATGTTATTTTTTAGACTATTTTCTAAGTAGATATTGAGGTTTAATTGGGCCGATATGTGATGATACACTTGCTTGACTTACAAAGGGCCATGAGAACCTGGTGTATAAACCACAGGGAGAATTGACGTTGAGGGCCTCTCTAGAGTGTCTTTATAATTATACGATGCAAGACCACAGGGTTAATTGATTTTAGTGCTTCCCCAATTTGTATATAGTTCCTCGATGTAGGCCACAAGTGTAATTGACTTTGAGTACTTCCCCAGAGAGCCTTTAGTAAGATACGAGACTATAGTGGGAATTGGCGGTGAGTGCTTCCCCAGAGAGTCTATGCATAAGATAAACCAGAGGGGTCAGACTGATTGTACTTCCCAGAGGGTTTCATGTGTTTCTAGGTAGAACCAGAGGTGATATTATGAGTGTACTTCCCAGAGGGTTACCTGTTTTGTTATCTTCTTGCTTGCGGTTGATTGGTTGAGCCATAAGGGACATGCGGTGTGTACTTCC
Organism: Viscum album; assembly: GCA_963277665.1. Classification (NCBI taxonomy): domain Eukaryota; kingdom Viridiplantae; phylum Streptophyta; class Magnoliopsida; order Santalales; family Viscaceae; genus Viscum; species Viscum album. The sequence goes on from OY728131.1 coordinate 1,278,715,447, forward strand.
CAGAGGGTTACTTGGTTTCGTTTAGCATGTTCAAGGGTATAATTTTTGCATTGGTCGAAGAAAGTACATGTCGATGGGATTAAGGACCTATAGTTTGACATAATTATTGACGGCTTGATTGGAACGACATCCTGCTCAATTCCATTTCAAAAGTTATTGATAAGATCGAGCTAATGGTCCCAAGGATCGACTGCTGATGTGGTTTCTTATTATTTAATTCACCTAATCATGAATATTGATATTTATGTATATGTGTATAGGTATGGGACTATACATGTGTACATATATCGATAGGGACATACATGGGTCCACTTTCCCAGTTGACAGGGTTTACATACCCTATGTTCGACTGTGGTTGCACGTTTGGTTTACTTCCTTTGTTGTGTTCCAACTAGGCTGAGCATGTTGTTGTTGCATACAAAAATTAGCACAGTTATAGGTTTCATGTCAGGGTGCCCTACTAAGATTATTTCTCACCCTTTCACTTGCACCTTGGTGTATGCGTAGACCTTATGTCTGCTTTTCAGGTTGATCACTCGTTTCATGGTGGATAGGGATGATGCCCAGTGTTGCATGATTGAGAGGAGCTGCTCGAGTGGTTCTACTGATCGGGAAACTGCAGTTTGATATTGTCTGGAGGTCGAGTGTGAGGATTGGGTTTAATTTTATAGCAGAGCACTATACTTTTAATTTGAGTCTCTTTTGTACATGTATATGTATGGTCAGCCTAATGGGTGACCAGTGTTGTATTGTATTGCATAGTTGTTCGGGCTTATACAACATTTTCAATTATAGGTTATTTTATTTCAGTTTTTTATATATTCCTCACTCTATTTACTTTCCATAGTGTATGATACATAGTTATTTCCACTGTTTTCATACTCTGTTATGAGGGCATAGTCTCCCTACTATCACACCCTAGTCCCTCGCTACTAGTTGGCAGCCTCTATCATACGGGGAGGCATACTTCAGGCCTTGTGGAGAACCAACTCGGAGCACCGGTTTAGTGGCATCTGGGTTAGGACGTTATAGTTCGTGACACACTTCAAGAGTCACAAGAATCCTATTCCTGAACAGTATGGGGAAACATCATACACTCTTTAGTTGAGCCGATTGAGTCATGGTTATTTTGGAAAGACAATGATGCCTCATTAGGGTAATAAAGAATAAATTGTGGAATGAAAGATGTTCCTTGGGGAAGAACATGTTATGATGGATGATTATTTGGGAATCTCCATGGTGAGAGGTAGAGTTATTTTGAATTCCATGTTGATGAAATCTTTGATTGATAGATGTGCTTCCCAATAAGTTATTGTTTCATCTATTATTAGTTTTATGGGTCTAACCGTGTAAATGATTCCTGTTATTTTAAAACCTCAAAATCCTCTCGTTTAGAGTTTGTGATAATCCTTCTTATATAGATCATGTTACTTATTTGTGGAAAAAAATGAATCGATGCGGGATTTATCAGTTCTTGAGATGGATGCTTATGGTATAATCATGTGAATGGATTGGTTATCGCTGTATAAGGACCACAACGATTTCTAAACATGAACTATTAATTTTACAATGGAGTATAGATTTTAACACCTCTTTTAATGGGATAATAATGAAAAGAATGGTGAAATTGGCATGTTGACACTAGAGGTAGGCATGATCTTGTATCAGTTAACATATTTTTTATTGGCATCAGTGGATGGTGTTTAGAAGTTTGTTCTTCTGCTAGTTGTGGATCTATTTATGGATGTCTTTCATGATGAATTCTCTGGGTTTCCACCCATGATAGAAGTGAATTTTATGATTTTTCTCCTCTTTAGGATGAGTCCTATCTCACTTACATCATACCAAAAGGAGCTGGCAGAATCATAAGAATTAATGGGGTAGTTATAGGAGATAGAGAACAAAGTTCTCATCCAGCCTTGCATGTCTCTATGGGAAGTTCTAGTTTTGTTTGTTAAAAGTGAGGATGGAGCTCTACTACTTTGTATTTATCATTGTAGACTTAATTTGGTTATGATAAAAAGAATATATCCACTTATATGAATTGATTAATTGTTTGAATAGTTTATGGGAGCTCATTGGTTATCTAATATATACTTGAGGTCATGATGAAATCAATTACATGTGAGGATGGAGGATATTCCCAAATTAACTTTCAGAAGTAGATATGGCCATTACGAGTATGTGGTTATTCCGTATTACCAAAGGAATTCCCCCTCAGTGTTCATTGAATTGATGAATAAGATATTTCATTGGTGTATGGATACTTTTTTGGTGGTATTTGTTGATGATATATATTTGTGTATTTGAGAAAAATGGTGGAGCAAGAGCTACCCATGGAGATCGTGTTGGGGATCTATAGGGATCATCAATTACATTAAAAAATGTCAAATTGTGGATTTTTATAAAATCAGATCATTTCCATGGCCACATTATTTCTTAGAAGGGTGCTTTAGTTAATTTAGAAATGATATAGGTAGTTATCTCGTGAATATCACTAAATAATATTTTCGAGATACTGAGCATCCATGGCCTTATTGGGTATTGTTGACGTTTTTTTCATGATTTCTCATGATTTACCCCACCAATGATAGATTTAACAAGGTAGAATGTTACATTTCAATGGGATATGAAGTTTTAGAAATGTTTTGAGGAGATAAAGGGTCATATTACCTTATCACCAATCATAGTTTTTCTTGAACCAGGGAAAGGGTATGCGGTTTATTGTGATGAATCATGATCAGGGATGGGGTGGTTACTCATGTAGGGGAATGAAATGGTTTCGTATGGATCACAGTAGTTGAGATTAAATGCGAAGAACTACCCAAAACATGATTTGGAGTTGGCGGGAGTGGATAATTACATAAAAATGGGATTTTTTTGTCTCCTCAGTGATAAATTCACAGTGTTTACAAATCCGAAGAGTCTAAAGCATATTTTATCACAAATAGATTTGAACATATGGTAAAAGATATGGATGGAATATATATATAGATTTTATATTTTTAATTAGTGTACCCACTGGATAAGGGAAATTCCGTGGAATATGCATTACGTATTAAATTATAGGCTCAGGTGGTGAAATAGGAATCAGATTAGTTGAAGTTGATGTTGGTCATAGATGAAATGCGGTGGTAATATGAGGAATGGGGTGAAAAAGAAGTCTTATTTCTAGTTTCATTGGTTCACGACCTTGTTGGTATGGATAAAGAGGCCCAGGAATATGATTCCATGTGTACAGAGATGAGAAAAAAACTCAATGGGGTGGGATACCATTGATGGAAGGGAACTGAAAGGAAATTCAGTTTCTTGTTTTTCTGAATTAGATGGTTTTACTAGTGTCTTGTCAGGAGGAACATCTCTTGGATTATCAACATTACAGATGGTTTTTACATCGTATATCTTATATGATGTATAAGTAAATGAAGCGTTTTTTTTGGTGGGAAGGTATGAAAATGGAATTGGCTGAGTTTGTTTCAAGATACTGGACTTCTCAGCAAGTCAAGGAAGAGCATTTGTGGCCAACTGGAGTTTTGAAATATATGACTATTCCTATGTGGAATTAGGAAACAATAGCGATGGATTTTGTGATAGGTCTCCATGAATCTTCAAGAAACACGATGGAAAATGTGTGATTGTGGATCATCTCACAAATTTGTGCCATTCCATTCTGATTTGTGAATCTCATATGGTGGTGTAAATATTAAAAATCTATACCAGAGAAGTGGTACAGAGGCATGGTGTTCTTGTTTTTATTTTATCATATAGATATCAAAAGTTCATATTTCATTTTTAGAATTTCTTACAGCAAGCCCTTGGGACATAGTTGACGATGAGAATGACGTATCATCCTTATATGGATGGACAATCTAAGATGATGATACATTCTTTTAAGGATATGGTAAGGGCTTGTGTGATGGATATTGGTGGTTTCTTGGAGGACCACATGACATTTGTAATGTTCTCCAATAATAAAATTTATTAGGATTCAATACATACGACCCCATTTGAGAAATTATATGTGATTCTTTGTTGGTCCCCACTATGTTGGGTGGAAATGGGTTAGACATTAATGGTTGAGTAAATGAAAACTAATTTTTATTATATATTTGGTGGTAGAAAACCATTGTGCATCAAACCCATCACAGAGGGTGAAAATTATGTTGACCTAGGGAATCACATTGAACAATATCCTTACAATCAATAGGATGTGTACCTAAACTATCATAACTAAAAAATCCTCATCTGATATTCCAGTACGATCCAACGTGTAATCAACAACATTAGACTCTATAAAATTATTATGAATAATAAATAACTGATAGATCTCTATTGTGAATACCTGTATCAAAATACAACAAATCCCAAGGAGCCACATGATGACCCTGATTAGCACTCTGCATAACCTCTGAATCTGATTCGATTTCAGCCATCGAAAGCCCCCTTCTCCGACGTAACATTAAACTGGATAGAAGTTCCCCCAAATCCTCACCCAAGGAGCTACACAAACCATAATATTCCCTAGGCCCCATAATAACCTAAAGAGACATCAACTAATAGACCGAGTGTTGTCTTGGAGACTATAGAGAAGTTCAAGATGATCAGAAAGAGGATGGAGATTACTCAAATTCGTCAGAAACTGTATTCAGACCATCATTGATGATTGTTGTCAGTTTTGGTGGGTGATGCTATGTTTTTCTGAATCTCTCCTAGGTTGGGACATCGTTGGTTGGGAAATAAGGGTCTTTTATGTGTGAGGTATATTGGTCCCTTTGAGATTCATGAGAAAATTAGAGAGGTGGTTTATTTTTTGGATTTTCAACCACAGTTTAGTGTGGTGCACAATTTGTTTCATTTCTTGTAGTAGAAAAAGTATCAGTCGTGTCCAGACCATGTGATTCGATGAGATCTTGTTGAGTTTGAGATGGATGCTTATTGTGTTCATGAGTCGGTGCATATTTTTTATTGACATGAGAATTTCTGGAATGGTAAATTCATCTGTTTAATTCGGGTATTGTCATAGCATGTTTAGATTCCTGAAGAGACTTAGGAGCGGGATAAATAGACTGTCGAGAAATGGTCATAGCTTGTTTAGTATAGTTGTATTTCTCAACATTCAGTGGATGGGACTTCTAATGGTGGGGAGAATATAACACCCATAGTTTGAGTTATATGACCTTTTGGGATACCTTTTTACTCATATTAATTGTTTGAGAATGTTTTTGGAGAGTTGGGGAGTGTTTTGAATGGTATTGTAAAATTTTGGAGGCCTTTTTAAGGATTTATGGTTTGATCTCGGTTAGGGTAAACCATGCGATAATCCCACATAACAATGAGATTATTCATTGTTCAGACAGTACAATTTTCATGATTAGCGCATGGTTCGTCAAGCCGTGTGAGCTAACCATGTGGCCCATTAAAATTAGTATTTTTTAAATGGGTTTAGTCAGTATTTTCCTAAACAAAACCATTTCTTCTCCCAGACAATCCTTATGTGGTATTTCTTCATCTTGAGATCTATGGGTTCTCTCCAAATCGTTTTGAAAGGGATTTTTAGGGTTTTCAAGGTGGTTTGAAGGTAGTTCATCTCAAATAGGTATTCTCTCTTTGTTTCATTGTGGTTCTATATAGATATTATCTTCCCTCTCTTTTAGGATTCTATATATACATATGATTCGTGTTTATCTATGGTTTTGGTTTCATTATGTGATGATATTATGTATTTTTTATGACCAAAAACAAGACCATGAGTGGTTTATTGGATCATTTGTCCGTATTTGTGGTTTGGTTTCTTAAGTGTCTATTTTGCTAGAACGCTATGGTTGGTGGCTTCCCTCTCAACTCCACATTGCTTAAACATGATTCCATATTTGAAATTAATCCATTCTTCTTTAAATTAATTTTCAATATGATATGTTAATCTTGATTGAAAACCATTTTGTGATGATTTAGTAGTTTTGGGTAAAATGTGACATTATTGAAAAAAGGGATATGTTGTGTGTTTTTAGAATATTTATTTTAAAATTGATAGTGCATTTAATTACATAAAATGATTTATGAAATATTCATTTCGACAAATATGATTCTTCATTGAAATTTTGATTGGAATGGAAAATGAATAAATATTGTTTTATTTAAATTGGGAATTTATATAAGTGTTCTGGCATGTTTTGAGAATGGTTGTGTGCATATTGTGTGGTCTTGGTGTGATTATACTTATTGCTAGGCTAGGTACTATATCATGTATTTATTTTGTTTAATGTTGGTGGGACGTCTCACAATAAAAGGTGATGGTTGGTAGATTTAAGGGCCTCCATTATGGATATGTGGTCAGGAAGTACCACTACTTTCGGGAATTAGTAAAAGAGTATTGATGGTCCGATCTATCATGGTTGTTTTCCTTGTTGTGTGCTGTTATATAAGATGCATTTTTTTTTTAAATAGTGAAATGTCTTATGGAATTATAGCTTCTCTTGTCTTTGTGTTTAATTGTATGGGTTAGGGGGCTTGTTAAGGGGGTGTTTGGAATATCGATAATTGATGATCTATTTGATGTTTTGTATAAAATATTTTATATAAATGTTATAATAGTTTTATCATAGTGTATTGTGTATAGAAGTAATTTAGTAAAATCCTATTGAGTGTTATTACTCACCCAACTTTGGCACATTGGTGCTTTAGATGATGTTGTAGTCTGGGTCATAGGTCAGAGTAAAGAATCTCATTTTTCAAGTGGTTCTTCATGATTCTTTGGTGGTTTTGGGGTTTTGGGAGCATGGAGTCTATTGTGGAGAAGTGGGGTGTGTCATGGTTTTCTTTGGGTCTCTTGTTTATTTGTCCACTTAGTAATCTGATTTTGGTTTGGTATGGTTTTTTTATTGGTTTTTGGGAAATGTCATTGATTAGATTAGTTTCCTTTAGGTACTATATGGTTTGGGTTTCTCTATTCACATGAACCATGTATTTTTTATAGTAATGTCTTGGTGGGTTGTTTTATCTTAAGGGAAAATCATTCCCCCAATTATACTTCAAGCCATCATCACTTATTTCTGTCCTCTTCCATATTGAGAACGCCTCTTAATGCTAACTATCACCTATCCTTCCTCTAAAGATAATGTGGTTGGTGTGGGTTGTTACAATACAACCTATATGAAATAGTATTTCATGATTTAATATTAAATAATGGATTTGTTGGTTGGATTATCTTAAGGTAAAATCATTCCCCAAACTATTTTTCATCCCTCGTCATTTATTTCCAGCCTTTTCTGTCATGGGAACATCTCTTAAGGTCAATTAGAACCTCTCCTCCTTTAGATGCCAATGAGGTAGGGGTGGCGTGTTACAACATTGCCTATTTGAAATACTATTTTATGATTTAATATCCTATATTGGTAACAAATGTTTCCTTTCAAGACATATCCTTAAATAAGTTATTATTCTATTGTTTTAAATACCATTATGGATTATATTTCAATTTCTCTTATATAGGGAATATTTATGTTTCCATATCTATGTTGTTAGTTTTATTATTTTTTACCAAAAAAAATAATTTATTTTACTCATGTTATTTTATAGTTTTATCATATAAGCATAAAATTTTCAATCACATCGGTACTATAAACCATATAATGAATGTTTATGTGAAAAAAAAATATTTTCACACTTCATATGGAATATTTTAACTCAATATACATTATCATGAATTAAATTAATGAATCTTATTGCGTAAATATAAATGACTACTAAATGTAATTTTTTTTCATTGACATCACTGATAAATGTTTTCATGGAATGTATTTAGTGATTTCCAAAAAAGAAATTGTTTTGACATTCATTACAAATGTGTGAAGTGAATATTCTTATTGACTTTTTTTTAAAAAATAACCACTGTTATGACATTTTTTAAATATTTATCTTCTACTACTTGTTTTTTCTCACATAATAACTATTCTCATTATTTTAGGAACTTTTACAATTATATATAATCAAAAAGATCCCATTTTGTTGAACATTTTGAAAATCTATTTCATTTCAGATGTTTCTATTTTTATAATATTATTTACATTAAATTATATAATAATATTTCATTTTGATGATTCCATTATTACAAATTAAATTATATGAAAAAAATTATTTCATTTTAGAACCTTATGAAACGAGGTTTTCAAAATAATTATTACTATTTTTTTAAAAAAATATATAATATATTTTGGGAGAATTGTGTTTAATGTTTCATTTCAATTTTCTTATCAGATTTAACAATGGAATGAGTACACTATGAAACCATCATTTCTAATTCTTTTATGTTACCATATCCACCATTTGATATTGATGATTTATAAATGATTTTTCACATATCATTTTTATCACTTTATTTACTTATTGGATGTTATTTTCTATATTAGTCTCCACCATAAATATAACATTATTTATATCCTTCGTATTAATATTTCATAATACCATGGATATATTCAACATCAAATATATATTTAAATAACAATATACCAACTATACATATATATATATTTTGGTTTTGTTTTTTATAGCTCAATGTTGAAGTTATTCTATTTTTAGGAATATATTGATAGTCAATTTACCTAATTCAAAATGGATATTAGTTGATAATTAATGTATAATAGTTATGTTTTATTTAATATTTTAATAATATTAAAAACATTTAAATTAATTTGTGGTACTTAAAATAAAAAAGTATATATCCCATTTATTTGTTTGTATACATTATGAGATATACTAGCATGTGTATTCATTGTATTCTGACACAAATATCTATGATGTCCTATATAAGGCCATGATGGAATGTATTGTTTCCTATAAGTTCACTCATTGTGATTGTCTTACAATCTGACACAATTAATTCTATAAAATTTAAATATATCATTGTAATATATGATAATGTTTTTATTTTTATGTAATGATATATTTCAGTCATATTTGATTGGTTGTATGGAATAAATTAATTATATTTTTCACATATAATTCATTTCATTCATATTATATAAAAACATCTTATAAAATGAACCCCTTACTATGATTTCATTCTCATCATTATTGTGTTTATATTTACCATAGTTATATTGAGGTGTAATATATATGATATAAAAATAAATTTATCATATGTGGGAATTAGTTTGGGAGATTACTTGGACGTATTATAGAATAATAAAATCTAATAATGGTAGGGAAATATTCAATTATTTTGGAATGATTACCAATTTTATGTAAAGTTTTTCAAAATTCTATAAATCTAAAAAAATTATATTAATTATGTATGTGGATCAATAATTATATTTTGTTATAGATTTTAAAAAATGGTTCACATCATTAGATATATGACCAGTATGTAAAGTGTGTGTTTTTAAACCAGATCTTGGAGTATGGTATTTGGATATTATCATTTGTATCTATATAGGGTTTATAAAAGAAATTTGGGGATTTTATGTTATATGTTATTCTAATTTAATATTTTTGTATACAAGTATTGTTTGAAAATATTATAGTCAATTAAAACATTAAAGGAATAAGTACCCCATTTTCGGTCATATGATATTCATTTTCAAAATGATTAATTTTATTTTATTATATTTTTATTTTTATATAATTGATGACTGAGGTATATTTAACCCCAATGATTGAGTTCAGATTTAGTATAAGGTTTATATATTAATAATATTGTTTTATTATTAATAAATATTTTTAATGGTATAGATAACATTAAATTTTTATATACTCATTTATATTGAGGTAATTTTGATAAAATGATAAAAAATTTGTCGGATAAATATAGGATTTATGTTAATGGGAAAATATTATATAGCTTTTTATTTTAATTCTACGTGTTTATTAATATTTTAGAAATAAATACCGAGTGATATAATAGAGGAATATAAGAATTTATGAGTATTTATGATTCGTTAATTAATATTATTTTCGGAAAATTTGAATTGTATATTGAGGATTATATAATGATGGAATATAAATATATTTTATGTGAACTTATTAGAGATTAATATTGAATGGATATTAAGGTAAATTTCAACTTTAGAAATATAGCATTCGATGAATTTGGGGTTTGGGAAATAGAAATGATTATCTTAATTGTTAATTTAGGTTTAATAGTTTGTGAAATAAATGTTGATCTTATATTTGTAGAAAATGATAATGAATATTTCAAATTTATTTGTTCCAAAATATAGACATTCTAATTTTGATGAGTATTTTGAATAATTTTTGTTGAACATTGGGTATTTATATTTATGTAATAAGTGTTGATGTAATAATTTTTTACATTTTAGTTTATTAATATAATGTATTATCATCACTCATTATATAAATTTTGATATCATTAAAAAAATATAATATGAACATCATTCGATTCATTTATTGATCACGTATTCCATTAAAAGTTTCTTTTATTGCATCAAATATTAAATGATCATTATGATTTAGTATAATTTAACATATAATTTAATTTAGTGGTTAAAAGAAAATCATAACACAACTTATGGGTGAAATTAAACTGGTATGATGGAAGGTATTCATGAATTTTTATTTTCTAAAATTATCTATATCAATGTTAATGCAATTATACACACTTAGTGAATGGGACGATAAATCTACTAAGTCATGTATAGAAAATATTTATCAAATATTATTTATTCTTTTTGAAAATTAATATTATTCTTATACTAGTAGAAACATTAGTTTAGACATTTTTAATAAATTAATAAAATATTCCTAGTTTAAACATTTAAATTATATGTAAAGATAATATCTACACCTAAAATGATACAAATTTATGGATTTATATGTTTTCATAAAAATAAATAAAACCTTTGAGGAAGAAATTTATTTGATGTAGGATGATGTAAAACCCCATTATCCCAATTTTTAATTTTCCTTAATATAATAAAAATTTTATTTTATATAATGCATGAAACAATAAACTAAAATTTATTATTAAATATTTTATAATAATACATTTTGAGAATACAAAATTATTTGTCATCATGAAATTTTAAAATTTGTACAATATAAATTTAAATAATAACATGTTAATTAAAATATTATTTACATAATATTTTTTTGAAACAAATTTAGTATTTATAGGATAATCAATTAATGTGAAATGCAAAAATATATTCAAGGTTAAAATGTCATATTTTTCAAAGTATTATTTTTAATGTTTTCTAAATTTTATATTAATATATAAAATTGATAAAAATTAAAATACTATATTTAATATTTCAATGTATATGGAAATATATATATGTAATAAATTATGAATTGATATAAATTGGGATTAAGGACACGTGATGTCTAAAAGTGTCATTTTTATTTATAATTAGTTTTTTATTACAAATTTGATATTTAATAAATAAATGTAAAAATTATATAAATTCAATTTGAAAACATGATTTCATTTTTTTAATTAAAATTTAAAAAAACATAATGTGTATATTTGGTTTTCTTTTTAAATCTAGATATTTAGGTGAATAATGAAAAAAATTGATTTTAAAAAAATAATCATTTTTTGGGTTTGAAAATAATAATTTAGGGGAAATGAATGTTTAAAAATACATTTATATAACATATATATATATATATATAATGAAAAAAAATAATGAAAAAGTTATTAAGTTATGTTTTGAACCGTATTTTTGATAATTTGAATACTATGTTATGAATTATTCAACTAAAAAACATAATATAAACAGTTTTCTAATTAGAAATTTATAGTGTTTATTTCATTTTTAAATTATTTAAGAATCATATCACAAATTTTTCATTAATAAATAAATTAATATAAAGGGATTCCATTAATTAAGTGATTTTTTGTAAATTAATATTTATTTTTAAAATCCATTTTACTAAATAAACATTCATTACATTTGATGAATAAACGTTAACAAATTTCCAAAAAATAATCATTGGATTTTTTTAAAATAAAGTTTTTATTTTAAAAAATGGTATTCTAATTTTTAGTAAATTTTAATTTAATTTTTTTAGTCATAATGAGTGGTTTCCATTGTTTAAATTTCTCACCATGGTAAGGGAGAAAAGATTTAGAAATGGGGTTAACTAAGAGACAAGGATTTTAATATCTATAAAATGTGTCTTTATTTTATTTGATGAGTGCAATTATACCATAAAATATACATGATTTCAAAAAATAACCAATTTATTAAATTTTTCCTTGAAAATGAAATGAAATTATTTTATTGTTTACTATATTTAAAAAGGTTCAACTCTTTCCACCAATAAAAGGTTTCCATAACCACGTAAATCTTTCAAACTCATTGTGCACATTAACATATCCATGGTCTATTGAAATCACATTTAAATTCCATTATTCATTAAATAATGGATTTTTTTAAACAAAATTCCAACCATTGATGTTACAAGTGTGGATCTTCAAGGAAGAGGCAATTCTATTGTCTGAGCTCATTACTGTTTCCACCATTATCCACCTCATATAAATATTTTAAAAATCAAATAAATTAATGAAATATATATAATTGATTGAATTAAATATTAATATATTGAAGTAACATCCATCATCCAACTCATCTCCTTCTATAGGTAAGGTAGTGGTTGTATATGAATATGTGTAGAATATCTCCTCCCCATAGAAATGTATTTCATGTTTAATTACCACCTTACTTGGATGATAATTTAGATATAACTAAAAAATATTTATGTAGTCTATCAGATAGATATTATATTTTTATAGTAAAATTTTTTCTACATTTATTCCCTCCCATTAGTAGGAAAATTGAAATGATTCTCATATATGCCCATAGACTAAACCACCATGATTTGTGTTTATCATTTATCAGTACTTTTTTATGATTCCAAAAACATATTTTTAGAATATGTGTAAAATTTATAAAATAGTTATGGTGAAATAAATATTTTTTCCTATTATATTATTAATATTAATTATTAATGTTCATAGTAATATTTAACCAATTAAATATTGCATATTGATGCACTTTAAATGAGATAATGTGTTCCATTTCATTTTAATTTATAATAGTCATATAGCATTTTTAATATTATTTATAAATTTTATAAAATAACTATTAACTACGAAATCTTATAAATAAGTGAAATTACCCATATAAAATAATTATTTTTCATTCAACATTTATTATATATTCTTGTTTCTGGAAGTCTTATAACCTACATGAATGGTGATATCATATGTATTAAAATATTAATGAAACATAAATAATAGTAAAAAGATGTAAATATGATTAATTTATGTTTTTTTTCATAATTTGGAAATGTGAATCGTTTATCAAATCAATGTAATTCCAATAGTCCAATTATAGTAATTTGAAACTGGAAATCCCAATATTATCAAGGAATATTCATAAAAATTTATTTATTTAATTATTAATTTAACCCCTTTAATTTATAAATAATATAAAAACAATAACATGACCAAAATATATCTATCAAGCCATTAGGACCTAATATGTCAACATTACAATGATACTAATGTATTTTTAGATATTATAAACCAAATTCCCACAAAACGACCCCCGAAAAATAAAAAATTCAATAACTAAATAATTAATTATAGTACATGAATCTAATGGAATAAAAATGAACTAACGATTATGTTTATATTTTAAAATAATTCAGAAAATTATTCTTATTTTATTACTCATGAGTGTAGAATAATGTTTAAAATAATTTGAGACAAAATATTTGGGTATACATAAGAAAACTTATATTAACAAGGTCATATACAATAACAAATAACTACATTATTCTATCATTATGTGAGATATAAATTTTTTATTTTTTAATATTATTTTCAATTTTTTATTTTCATATATTCCTGGTTCACATAACAACATATTTTATAAATATGAATCTGTGATAGAATAGAATTTTTAATGGATTCTCATCTCATTCATTATTAATTGTGTCATGTTATGATTTTTGAATACTTTTTTATTAAATGGATTTCATTCCTCAACTTTTATATTTTATATCATTGTACAATGTTTATTCATGGTAGAAAAATATACATTTTATGTTATCTCACTGATGAGGTTTTCACTCAACTGTTATAAAAATATAAAGGGATTATTTTTCAACCTCATTATTTTCATGATTGTGTATTTTTTAATTTACATTATTGGAATTAATGGATCATTATATAAAGAACATTGACATCCTCAACCCCAGTGCTACCAAAGGTTCCTTGAGACCGGTTGGACACACTTCTTCATGAACATCTCCCAAACTGCATAGGTTGCTGACTAGTGGTGTAGGACTTTTATGTGTCAATTGAATAACTATGCAACCATTATCACGGTGTGGAACAATATATAAGATAAAACTAAAGGTAAATAGATAATTAAAAATACTAAAAAAAATTCCACAAAAGAAGCATAAACTAAAGACATATTTCCAGTAACCCATCGTAGTAGAAGAAGAAAAGAATAATATAAAATAGAAACATATGATAGAAATACACAAAATTATTAGGATAATTTATTTAATGTGACTAAAATACTAGAAAATATGTATATATTGATGTAGTAAATACATTTTACATAAATTAATAAGATAGATGCAATAAATATCCATGAATTCTGAGCTCCAACTCGGTCATCTGCTACCAATATCAATCCTAATGTACACAAGAATTATCAAGTGTCCAATGAGAGAATCATCACTTTCTCAACACATGCATACATGTATTTGAATCGAGATAAAATAGTAAAATGATTAGGGTGTGAGATAAATACCAATATAAGGCCAACACCAGTGTCTATGGAATCAAGTAATTGTAATAGAATCACAAATAGTGTTCCAGAATGCATGGTAAAATAATCTAAATACCATCATACATACATCATCATAAGCTAGAAATATCTCTCAAAATAATATAATTTAGTTAATTAATCATGTTCATGTTTATATATTATTTCACATGAGGTATAACCATCAATGACATCATGATATGGTAATAATATAATGAATCGTTGGTAAAATAATGCATCCATGGTGATGATGAAAATGAAAAAGATCATTGTTAATAACCATGGTATCCTTCACCTCACAGGTCATTCAAACTCAGTAACAAACATTCTCCTAGCTATAGGGGTGTCCAAGTGTTATCCAAGGGTCATCACCTATGGAATTCCATTATAATATGATATCAATAGAGTCCAAGTATCTTATCCACGATAAACAATTGATAATAAATTACTGATACTAATGAGTGTATACATGGGGAAACATGTCCATTGAGGTCACATTGGATCCACAGAGTGTATCTAAGGACTCCTATAATTCAAATGTATGGATCCCATGATGTAATACTGAGAATTCACAAATATATCGGGACAATGTTCCAATGTGGGTATCATTGTCAGCAATCTGCATCCTTGAATACGAATAGTTTCAAAAAGCTCTCATGGAATTCACTTATAAATCTATGGGTAGAGCATGTATGAACACTCCTATAATAGTGAGCAATTCAATATGGAATAGGCACCAAATGTGTATATAAATTATTATTTAAGGGAATTTTATAATCGCTCTATTTAATTTTCCACTGTGTTCACTCTATTTTTTCATAAAATCCGCTAGTCTAGAACTACAACCAACCAATTATTATTTCATTTAATTCATAATAAATTATTTAGGTTACCTCTTATAACATTTATTAATAATGTCAAGGGGTCATATGGGATGAAAAAAATCATTCATTTAAATTTAAATAGGCCAATTGTTATTTATAAACCTACCTTCCATTAAAATTCTTAATGTTTGTTATATTATTTAAAACAATAACCATAGTTGGACCGAGTGGTTTACCCACATGAAATAACCATTATCAATTAAATGATTTAATTGAAGTAGAAACATAATCTATTTTAAATCATATGATTCCCATATTATGTCATATATTTGGATAAAAATCATCTAACATAATAGTTATGTTGGCACCAAACATTGGGGAGTCGACGTTGAGGTAATAACCTCCAAGGATGGATAAAATATATAGAAATGGTATTACAATAAAATTACAACTTTAATAAGAATGGTACACGAATATGAAAGGAAACGGTCAATGAAATCCTCGTCTTCACAATTCCAACACATTATAAAATGTAGAGATGTGGGATGTGTGACCTATACTTCCTTCTCTAAACTTGTATGACTCTACTCATATACTATATGTATTTAGTACGGAATATATATGATTAAAAATGAATAATTTTTCTACTCCCCAAAATATAGAAAATGATATTTCATCAAAATAGAATCATCATGGAAAAAATGAAAAATGTCTGAGGAGGAATACTGTACAAACTGATGTTCATCCAATGAAGAGAATGGAGATTGATTCAGAATTCAGTTTGGAGAATGGGAGAAAATCCCTCTAAAATGGGACTGGTTACTTTAATATGGGAATGTAGAGCCTCTACTATCCTCTAACAAGATACTCATTGAAATGGTAGAGGTTTATAATTTATTAATGGTGAAATCATGATTTTATCCAACAAATATAGACGAATATAGTTTGGTCGCATAGCTGTCCAAACTGTTCATCGATCATGTGATATGAATCTACTAAAAATTTTAGAGGTCACACGTGGGAGTGTTTTCCCTATGAATGGTTTGGGAAAACTATATTCCCTTCTCACCCATTTTTCTAGTATATGCGCTCCTAGGGAAATATGGTGAACATGCCCACATGGTATCTACTAACCATATGGCCATTGAACGTTTCTCAATGCCTAGTGCTCCAGGACCCAAAAAAGACATAGATACACACAAATCCTCAATGAACTCAATATACCATAATATTATATACAAAATAAAGAATTATACTAAATTCAAAAGTACCCATACATATGTAAAACATTGGATTTTTATAGACTTCCTTCCTTTAAGGAACTCATCACTATTTTCACCTAAAAAGGGATGTGAAACACTGTTTGAGAGGAAATCGTACAACTAAGTACATATGTGAGCTTGCCACACCCAAGCATTATCATGAAAACGTTTTGATTCTATAACACCTGTAATAAAATAACATATTAGCCTCAGATAACCATTGTTCACTGGTCATTAATTTCTATAGGATACACCTAAAATGTTGCATTAGCTTCTTACTCAAGATCATAAGGATCAAATTAATTAGAGGTGTTAGCCAAATATCAAAGAGGCTCTTAAACGTAGAATATGTCATGATATGAATTGAACCTATGAGGTAACAATAACCCATAAGATAACATCTTGACTCTCTATATAATCTCAAATGGCCCTGCATAAAAAAGATACAACTTACCTTGCCACTATATCTGTCAATTCCCAATCCTAGTTGATTCCCAAGGGAAAAAACAATAACCGAACATGAAATCCTAAGTTCATATATGGTTATTAAAATGGGATTTCATGTCTAGAATAAGATGTATACATACTCATCATAATATGATGAACCTTCTCTAGAGTCTCCTACAAGTGTTGAGGACATAATAGCTCTACTACTAACTCTATTAACGAGATCAATGGTGAACAACATGAAATATCATACAATGCCTCATAGAGATCCATCTAAATCATATCCTAGAAGATATTATTGTAAATAATGTTTAAAATATGTGTATTCTTATTGGATGAAGTGCCAAAATTAATTATTCATGATTGAATGGTGTCTTGTAAAATATATATCATCATTTCTATTTCACCATCAGTCGAAGGGGGAATATATGTTCTCAGAAGAACTTGTGTACCTGTAGCATTCTTCAACCCCTACTATATCATCATGGTGAAATGAGATTATATATCTGAAATGATAGTATGATGGAACCCTTGAAGACATATATTCTCATGAACATTAATTCTTACTTTCTCATCAATTGAGAATGTATCGTAGATAGGAAGGAAGTGGGTTATTTTTTCTGTATTTCAATGAAAACCAAAATTATTTCACTACTTCAAGGTGTCCTCGGTTATCTGATAAAAAGTACCTTCCTACATCTTCCCATCAATATTATAGTAATTAAGGAAACTATAAAAACATAAATGGGCACTCAAGCTCTGTATTATCCAACTAACTAGTGAAACAGCTACTGATAAAGTCTTCTACTAGATGTTTTATCCTGGGAAACCAATAATGGAACTCCTTATTTTGATACATCTTGGAGATTCATGGATGAACATTTATATATGAATATTAAGATTATCACATATGTTCCTCTTAAATATATATAAAAATATATACATGTTCATGTATATATAGGATGTCGCCTATATCAATTGATCAATCTAGAGAAGGGTCCTCGCAAGGATTACACTCCTGAAGAAACCATCCTTAAGGATCTAAAAATGTATTGCTCTTTACCCTCTCATACAGTGAAGCATAAAATATCAAGTCTGAGAGATGACACTTATTTTTTCTATAATTGAAATCCAAATTCATCTTTGATAATGGGTTCATTAATTTACCTTCCTCTCTATCTTCTTACATATCATGTGCCTGAGTTTTCATACTCATCACATATGCAACTGTATTTCCATTTCAATGAATTTATTCGATGTAAAAAATGATGTAATTATGATATTCAACTCATTTTCACTATTTTGGATTCAATTCATGTTGAATAATGTTTTATTTGAGGGTCTTCTGGTCTATATACTATTAAATAATATCTCACATCAGATAGTGTCTCCATCAAGATATGTAATTGGAAATTACTTCGGGATATAGGTTGTAAATAAAAAATTATATATCATGAGGAATGAGTAGCCTTGATTCATAAACAATAACTAGTTCCACAAAAATCATCTCTAATCTTAGTGAAATTCCTACTGCATCACAGGTCATTTTATAACCTGATTTAGAATCTCTAAGAATCAAATAGATGACAAATAATGTCATCCATTCGGTTTATGAAATGATTTATAGTACTCTTCTGTCCACATGAACATAGCACCCTTATTTTTATGATAATTAATATTTCCTTGATGTTATTATAATTCTATTATTCTATTCTGTTAGGTAGCTTATTTTTTGTTTTTTATGCTACTAGAGGATCTAGGTCTCGCTTAATAACATCAGATTCAATCTCAAATATAAATATATAGATAACTCCATACTGAATTCTTATAATACTCATCCAACCCCATGAAAATATGGATTTCAAACATGTTTTCATGATACACCCAGGAATCCACATCACACAAATTCTCTACATCAACATATACTATAGATTCTAGGATAATATGACCCATGAAGTGTACTTTGTTGATCCAAATGTGTAAATTGGAAATCATGGAATAAATATAATGCTATTTTAGTATATTTATAACAGTATTGTGTTGATTATAATCGTATCAATAATAGTGAGAATACATCAATATGTCATCACAAATTCTATGAAAAAAGAATACACAGAGTGATAAATGATCATATTCATCAATTCTATGAAAATAGATGAAAATTTCATAAGACCCAATGACCAAATGAGATACACATATAGATCACACATTCATAAAAAATATATACAATGTATGTCTGATGGACTTACTCTCACATGATGATTTCCCGATATAGGGTCGATCTTTGATAATATCATGGATTCTTGTATTTTTTTTTGAATGATATCATCTGTTATATGGAGTGGAAACCATTTCATGATAGTAATTTTGTTCAACAATCTATAATCTGTGCATAAAAAAAGTTTCCCATATTACTTCTTTGATAAAATAATGGTAAACCCCCAAGAAAAAGTGATAGGTCATATAAAACCATTAGATTCTAAATCCTACACCATCCTCTTGATATTATTGATCTTCGTATAACTAGTTCGATCATCTATACTACCTCTATCACATGAGGTAATCCATAAAATTATCATGAAATAAAACCACAATACAAAAAACTTTTGGATGAAAATATTCATGGTCAAACCCCTCATCCTCCTGGAAAATAAAAAAACCATGGTGGTCACTCCACCAATCCCATGATTCATTGTTCCTTCTATAATAGCATAGGAATCACACAAAAAAAATTATAAAAAAATTATTCCCTCTTGTTTTTCAGACAATACCATGCAGTGATAGAGGTCTACAACGGCATGATATGGGACAAAATATTGAATCCAATGAATGAAATTGATTCCCATCATCACAATAACAATGGATTCCCATAAGAAAGGGTGACATCCATCCTTAAGTAGAATGTATTGAAAATTGTAATATACCCTCTGACTACACTCTCAATAGTGTATGATGGGTCATTACACCAAAATATTACTGAATTTCCAGCTAGATACATTCCATGATAAAAAAATAGATGAAGAGTTATAAATCCCACTATCAGATATTATTGATTAAATTGTGGGGGATATTATAATAGTACATCATAATATATGTTTTTAGGAACAAAAATCCTTAGGTATCAGCTATAAATCATTAAACTGAGAAGATACCTTTCTATGTTCTATAGCTTGATTAACATATTTTATGAATTATCTTCTGAAACTAATGATCTAATTTATGGATACCATATACATGACCTCATTATTTTCCATTACTAACATGTATAGTAAAACTCCCAACCAAATGTAGTGTAAAATATCCATCCCCTGAAGGTGGAGTTTGGGTGGATCCTATTCCACTAGAAAATGATGGATTTCTCCTTTATAATCTCTTAAAATGACCCATGCCTCTTAAATCATGACACTCTATTGGTTATCTATTACACTATGGATTAATATACCCATTTCATCAACACTGATGGAATGTAATTGTGCTTACAATGTGGAATCTTTGACTCCCACTTCTATTGGATAAATCCTTAAGGTATTATTTCTTACTTCTCAAATTACTACTCTAATGCCTCATCACAGATCATCTATTCCCATTACTATCTATTTTCCATAGGATTTTCTCCATGATAATATCACAATCGATGATCTTGGAAAATGTTTGTATGAAAAATGAATTCTCTAGAGTACAGATGGAATACTTGATCTCATCCTCAAAATCTCTAGTAGATAAAAAATAATGACAAGTTAGAAGCATTGAAAAGTTTTTTAATATAGTAAAACACAATGAATAATCCATATTAGAAATTTCACCCTACAATATATGTATTAAATATATTTCATAGTTATATCTCATTATCAGGGGAAAGAACTTATCATATAAGGGGATCTTAAAATTATATCATTCCACACCCTCATGATGACCAACAGTAGTAATCACATCCTACCAGCGCTTTCCAGAATCATGAAGTATATAGGTTGATAGATTGAACCTCAACATTAGAAAAAATTGTAGATGATCAAATATATATTAGGTGGACTCCTTACAAGTCTAAAAATGTTATGGAACACCATCCCCTAAGATGATAGGAGGTTTTTTCTGTTTAAGCACACATGTTTGGTCAACCATCATTGGTGTTGGTCATTGATCACCCATCATGGAAAGTATCAGATTTATGAAAATATCAAGAACATGAAATTCAAATCTCATATAATCTATAGTATGTGGTGACTCATGTGGAAGTCATAGTGTCACGATTATTGTCTTAGGACCGACCACATATAGAGCATGGTCATCACAAGCCACTGGACACATGATATGAGGATTAAATATTGGCATAGCTCAAAACAATTTAATGAAAAACATTAGAAAAAAAATTAAGAACACCTAAAAAAATATGGGAGGAATAAAAATAAATATAAGGTCTCAATATCCATGATATACTATCCCATCTACCTAATTTATAAGAAATGTATTGGTAAGGGTTAAATAATAAAATAAAAGGGATCATGTAGGAGAATGGTCAACTATACATTGCATCTTCCGTAACTGGAAAACTTTTCATTATATAAATCACGATTTCAAATTTACATTTTCATTTTCTTATATATATATATACATCAAGGATTTATTAAAATTGATTTTTATTTCCATAGAGTCGGGGTCCATGTTATTTATCACTGAAATTGACACCTATTTAATATCTTACATCCCCTTTCTACGTTCTATCTCAAAATGTAATAGGTAGTATATAATCAATTAACTTATGTAAATTACACTTTACAAATGATTAGACACCATAAAACTCAATAATTGATAATCTCAACCACTCGGTCATTATCCTAGCATAACATAATCTTATATAACAAACATGTATCACTCAAAACATATAGGAAATATATGAAAATTAATGCACTAGAATGCACATGTATGGAATGAAATATGTATGGAATGTTAATTATTGGATCTTATTATGATTACTACCACAAAACTAATTTTCCTCATCTCACTGGATCATGGATATAAAATGAAATAATTAATCAAATTTTTGAAAATATTCATCATGTATAATGTCTGCCACCAAGCAGTGAAACGATATCATATATAATAAGAAAAATCTCGAAAAGAATTATCATTTTATGAAAATAGGAATTTGTGGTAAAAATGGTTTCTCTATGCCCCATCATTACTTTTATCCATATTCCAAATAATTCCTAATATCTTGTATATAGTCTCCAAAATATATAGAAACTATGTTGATTTGATACAACATTTTGACATCCTGAACGCAGCTAACACTCAACCGACGTCGATCCTAGTTGGCCACAAGGTCGCATGAAAATATCACCAAAAACATGAGGCTTATGACTATAATTGAGAACCAAGAGTGTGTTTATGTAAAGGATAATACCCCATTATTCGAGTGGATCACAACATATGTCATATAATAATAGGTAAGTAGCTCAATAAATATAATTAATCATATTGAAAACATGAGATGAAACAAAATACATTGGTCCAATAATACACCATTATTGGAATTAATAAAAATAATAAATTACAGAATTAGTTGATTATTTTAATCAAAAGATGGTGAAAATGAATGTCATGTTTCTAAAAAATTGGAAAATAGGTATACATTGTAGTAAGAAATACTTTCTTTACAGAATAATAAAAAATAATTGAAAAACAATATATTTATTATGATTCCCATCACGATCATCAGCTACAAAGATCCATCGTAATCCAATCATGTAATACCATTTGTCCAAGGCGGGATACATCCCCTTTTCATCCCCTAAATGCATGTAATCTGGTCAAGTAATAATGGCTTCCAATATTTTGTGTGAGATAAATATTAGTAGGTTTTCTCCAATGATGTCTATGCATCCAGTAAGTGTAATATAAACAAAAATATTGACATGGAAAGAATATATAAAAGTTATGAAGTAAAATAATATAAAGACCCTGATACCTAATTAATCCTAAACAAGTAATGTAATTACAAATGAGATCATTTATATAATTAATTATTTTCATATTTATATATTAATTCACATTATGTATAACAGTAGGTGGAGTCATGATATAATAATAATAATTTTAAATTATCCATAGTATAACAAGGAATCCATGATGAATATGATGATGATATTTAAAAGGATCCAAGGATATAAAAAATTCATACAAGACCTCAGGGGTCTATCCAAATCAACATTAATATGTATCATGGTAATATGTGTGTATGGCTATAATTCATGGGGAATCGTCTATGGAATTCCATCGTAATATGATTCTAACTGAGTCTATTGATCACATCCCTGGTAAAATGTGATAAGAAATTGTTGGGACCAATGAGAGAAGCCATGGTACAACATTTCAATATAAATAATTCTAGATACATTTAGGGTTTCCAAGACATCCTATAATAATAAATAATGGAACCTATAACATCATAATATGAATCCACTTGAGGAAATTGTCTAGTTCCAAGGTGGGTATCATCCTCAATAATAAGAATCATTAAATCAGAATATATTCAACGAGTGCTCAAGGAATTACCTCATGAATTCAATATTGTATTAGGTCTAACCAAGACTATAATAGTGATTAGGTGCCTATAAAATATCCACTATATATTCAAATAATTCTTCAATTAAGTCCATGTAAGACTCGGGTATTTTAATAAGTTAATTATATCATTTTGTTTCCATTCATACAAGTGACATGGATAGACGGACAAGAAACCAACTATTAGTAAATTTATTTAGTAATAAATTTTATAGGTTTACTATTCTATGTTCCATTATTTATGGAAAGCGTTTCTCAGGGAATGCAAACAAGCCATTAATTTTTCATTAAATAGGCCATGAACTATTTTTAAATATACATTCTAATAACATTTTTATGGTTCATTAATTTATTTAAAACACTTATTGTAGATGGGTAAAATATTATCTACACTTGAAATAACCTTTATAAATTTATTTCCTAAATTTAAAACAAAACATAATCACATTCATGTCGGAGCACATAAAATGGGGGAACAAATAGTATTAATAAGTGACTAAAATCATAATTATGGAAACACCCTACTTGGGGTTGTTGAGGTTGATGTCATAACCTTTAATAATGGATAAAATTTATAACAAGGATATTATAATATTTTTCTAAAGACTATAAATAAGGAAAAAATTATCTAGAAACACCAGATGAAATCTACATGTTTCCAATGATAACAATTTATAAAACTGACATACTAGAAGGATGAGTAGTAAACCACCTAACTTATTCTCTTAAGACTCTCCCCTTGTAGTTTTGGATTTTTTTACATGGATTGCTATAAATATGATGATCACATCAATACTCTAATAATATTCTATATAAGACTACATATAAATATCAATATCATAGGATGAAAGAAAGAAAAATAGATCATGTGGAATCATGTGCATACTAATGATCATCAAACAAGTTGAATGAGTAACTAATATGAATTTGGATTGATGAATGGTAGAAAATCCTACTGAAAGGGGCTCGAGATCCTAAAAATGGGATAGAAGATACCCTGTTATCCACTTCAAATATCCCTAGAGGATAAGGGTTAGGTTTATAATTCATTATGTGAGAATTTATAATTTTACCTTTGAAAAAACATTCATGTTCCTTTATTCCACATAGATGGAGAAATCGTGCGCCAACCCTATGATATGCATCTTCTCAGAAATTGTAGAGGTGTCACATTAGGTTGTGGAACCTAGCGCGTGGTTAAGGAAACCCCCACTCCATTATTCACCTATTTATCATGTATATGAACTATTAATAAAACCTTTTGAACTATCCCCCATAGTTTCTACATACTATATGATGAGTCACTTTTTCATCAGTTCGTGGTTTTGGGCTTCAAACATTCCTCAAAAACCCCTATAACCTCTATAAACTCACCTGGAATCCATGTTAAGTAAAAAATAAATTATTATACCAAATTTAAAATTATAGACACATGAATGAAAATCCATGTTATTACATGAATCTAATATTTTTTATATTCCCTTGGTTATTTCATAGTGTATTTATTTAATCATTCTATTTTCCCTATCTTTGTTACTAAAATATACCAAAGGAATCCATAATGAAAAGATTGAACTTAATTATCGTTTTTACTAAAATCAACTTCCTTAATATAAATATTAATTATTTTTATTCAATTTTTGTATTTTTATATTTTCAATGATTGTTTAATTCTAATTTTAATTATCTAGCACATCAAAATAAAATTTTAAAATGATTTTTTAAAGTTTTTCACAAAAAAATAATTTTTTACCTTTATTATAGATGTGTAAAAACAATCAATTTTCAATTTTTTTCATATGTTTTAAACATAAAACCATTTAGAAAAAATTATTATCATTTATATTGTATAAAAAATTTTCTGGTTTTCAAAAGTAATAAGAATTCTTATTATTCATAAATTTTTTTCTTATATTCAATAAAAATGATTTTATATTCATAACATTTTAAAAATGGATTTCTTTTATCTTATTTAATTTTTTATTATCCACTAGGAATTTTCATACATTAAATTTTTTGATTTTTAGAATATCATTATTGTAAATTCGTATATGGGTAATTCTATAATTATATCCTTGAAAACGTAAGAATATTTTTTACAATGACTTTTAGCTTTATTAAACATCAATGATACAAAAGATTTATAAAGTATTCATTTTAATTTTTTTTTCCCATTTTTCTATCTAGCTAAAAAAAATTCTATTACTAAAAATTCATGATTTTTAATCAAATGATTTTAATATTTTTTCCCGGAAAAATATATAGTTTATAAATTAATTTTATCCAAAGGAAAATTTTATATATTTTTTAATTTACAGTTAGGTTCTCTAGTAATGTATATCATTATCATTACATTATTTTCAAAATTCATGTCTACATTTTATAGTACCATTTATATATTAAATATCTACTATATATTGTCTTACCAAAATGCTTATTTTATATACAATTTCCATTGAAGATATGATAATAAGGATGTTAATTAATTCACTATGTAGTATTTAGAGTCCATATAAATGAATAAATATGAGAATTTATTGATTATTATGTAATATGAGTTTATTGTTGTGTATTAATTCCTTCATGTGATGTATGCCTTATATTTTATTTTTATTCGATGGGCTGGAAATTGTTTATCCACATCATTCATAATTGGGCATCATGAAACACACATACCTTCGTATTTTCTTCCATCCTAGATAAATATTTAGGTTCCCTTTAATCATGCCATTTCAGTTTTTATAGTTTCTTAGATATGTCCTTACGATTAAAAGTATGATTTATTTCATTTTCATTCAATTAGAATAAAATGGGTCATAATTTATTTATATTATTATCAACGGTAATATTGACATGTAATTTAATTTTTTTGTCATTATTTAGATATTATTTATTCATTCATATTAGTCATGATTTTGTTATTTTATAATATATATCAATGAAAGCTCCCACAGACTAGGTGTTTTAACTCAATCCTATATTGTTTCCATTATACCATATATTAATAATTGTGATAATTATGTTATACCTATATTGGAATTTTATGTAATGATTGTTGTGGAAGATGTTAAAGAATTATATTATAATAAGAAAATTTTACAAAAATTGTTAAAACATCAATTGAGTTAAATGGATATATATTTTTGTCTATAAAGTTTCTCATAAAACTATAAATATATAATTATAAAATGATCTGAGGTATATAATTAACTCAAAAATTTGATTATATTATGGATGTTAAAATGTTTTTCTAATAGTTTGGTATCAATCTAGTATTTTATTCAATTGAGTTAAATGGATATATATTTTTTTCTATAATGTTTCTCATAAAACTATAAATATATAATCATAAAATGATATGAGGTATATAACTAACTCAAAAATTTCATTATATTATGGATGTTAGAATGTTGTTCTAACAGGTTGGTATCAATCTAGTATTTTATGTGAATGTTTTCAGCAATGGATATGCTTGTATAATATTTTCATATAATTAGAATGGTTCATGTAAAAAAAATATAATACATCAACAATGATTTTATAAAAAACTCCCATGCTATAAAAATTGAATTCATTTACATTCCCTCATTTAGAATTATTTTATCTTGCATAAAATCACCCCATGCCACTTACAAGTGAAATGATAATTATGTATATCAATTTACATAGTATTCACCTGGAAAACCATATCTTATCTCAATGAATTATTATCAAGATTATTTTCTTTGAAATAGATCACATGGGTCCTTAATTACAAATTCTGACCTAGAATACCATATAATTTCTTATTCTATGATTAGTCAATAATAATTACATAACAACCCATTGAACCCTAACCATTTTCTAACTCTACCATAGGTATCATCCATCATACCTTTATTTTTTCATTCTCTATCAAAACAATCCCAAAATAGATTCCACTTGACTTAATAGTTATGATAACTATTACCCAAAAATATTGACTCTAATGGAATGTAATTTGGAGACTATCACATAGGGTATGGAAACAAACTTATGATAGAAATTTATAAAAGAAACATAAGGAACAATAAATAATAAATCCAATAGAATCATTATGATATAGAATATATTTTAATACCCTATACATGTAATTTTTATGTAAATTGTTTTTCAAAAAAATATAATATAAATATTCCATTCATAAAATAGTGTTGACAAAAACAACTCTAGTCCTTATGATATCAATTTTTTTCTCTACCACAAACTCCCAATGTGAAAATTATATATATATATATATATATATATTGGATTTAATAACAAATAAATTTTACTATCAATCTGACAATGAATCATAACAATGATGTAGAATCATACTAATTCATTAGTGAATAAAATAGTATCTAATTAGTAGTAATGCTAGGTCAACTATGACTAAATATCAACAAGAACACTCTATAAATTCTATATCCTTTTATAGTAACATTATATCTAAATGACTATATATCAAGAAGGCATTACATTACCCCTTTAAAATTTATTTGGTCACCCTTCTACACTAACAATATACATAATGTGTTTCAACCACTTCCATAAACCAATATACCATCATAACCATATATTGTAAAAACATAACACATACCAAAACAAAATTAAAACCACATATTTTATCCATATCATAATAGGGTATCATTAATATGAATAACATAATCCCTATATACAATTCATACCATGAATGATCCTTACAATGAATAGACATCATATCTAGATTACTAGGTAACCCTGTATATTTATAAAAAAAATTAATTCCTTTATAACCTATACATATATATATATCCCTTTCATCAATTTTATAAAATGGTTTCTGTCATTATGTTATCAATAAAAAAATCTGTTCATATAAGAAAAAGATAAAAATATTGTAATATTTCTCTTTAATATATCATTACTATATCTAATGTAATGTTTTTCAACCAAATTTCATTGATTAATTTATATTTAATGTCAATATAATAAATAAACATCATTTAAATTAATAATCCCATTATTCAAAGTAAAATGTATTACATTATTTACGATTTATTAGTGTAAATCATTCTCTCCATCATATTCTACCATTATATAAAAAGAAAATTTTCTAGTTCGTTCATATTACCCATTACCAATTTTATTAATTCATGCTATGTTCCTTTTCAATGACAAACTATAAAAATACTAAAATTAACAACCAACGTCCATGTAAATAACCACAAGAATCATCTCAACAGACAACATAATTGAAAGAAAACAACTTCATTATGATCCCACACTATATTACTTTGGAAATGTAATGATTAAATAAGACAACCACCACTACATCAATCAATACAAAAATAGTAGTCCCTACAATCAACAGTGAACTACCATTATCAATGAATATTTAGTTAGGAGACATCATACCCAACAAAAATTGAGTAAAATTATAATACCAATTCATATTAGGTAACATATTATAAATCTTTATTTCTGTATCATATAGTGAATTCATATTCACACATCAAATACATAATTACATATTTTTCACATATTTAATTTTTCAAATATTTTAACTAAATAACATTTAAATCCAAAGACACATTGAGTGAGGGATGGGGGGTTAATTATGAGGTTTTCCAAAATTAAATACTTTTCTTTTAGAGGTGATTTTTTAATTTCATATCATATTCTAATATTTCTAGGAATAGTGTTCACCAAGTTTATTGAATGAAAACTGGATATGTAAGAAAATTCATCTTGTATTAAAATAATTATTTGTACATGGTTCACCATAAGGTTATCTCTCTAAGTACCACACATTGAATATGTGTCTTTGTGCCAAAATATAACAATATAAACTATTATAGTTGATATTGTATTTAGGACACTATCACATAAGGTAATGTTCTACAGCATTTAATATATTAGGAAATGTTAATTAATTATTCTTGTGACACCCTAACTTCACCACCTCATAAAATAATTTTAGAATGGTAAAATAAATTATTTATGTGTTGATTACTATAAATAATTATGAAATGATCATATTTATGTATTTATTTTTATATTATTGTTTCATCATAACATTAAACTATATTATTATTTTTCAAATTTTTAGACATATTCATTATAATAGATTATAGAACCACTGATATGTTTGTTTTAGCGCATTTGGATTATAAAAAAAAAATTCTTCTTTAGATGAAGAATTTTTTTTAACATAATTAGCATCTAATACTATATCCTTAATATGTCACATGTTATGTATATTATTCATCATTTTATTCATTTTTATATTGACATAAAAATAATGTCAATAGAATCATATATAAATATCCTCCTATACTACTTTGAAATACATATCTATCAAGATCCACCGATATATAATGTTCCACATTCTCCAAATTAACTCATATTATGTATAATTCACCTAGGTAAATTGTTTCTCATATAATTTTATTTTTTCAATTTATGTAAAAATTGTTCACTCATTCCTTTGATTTAACCACATTAACATAGGTTTAATAACATAGTTGTTATTTGTTTAACTATCAATACTTATTTGAGCTAAATGAGGAATATCTCATGAAACACCTTCACTGTACAATATTCAAAAAATTATGTTCATATTAAACAATTCTTAATATTTTCTTCCAAACACTACATTGCATTATGTTTATTTTTGATACACCTTTAATGCGTCATATTTTATCCACGAGGAATCATTTATTTACCACCCACGAAAATTTATTCACATAACACACTTAACCCATTAATCCCAAATAGGAATAATTCAAATAACGTAAGACTTATGAAAATAGATAGGCATTAATATACCATATAATCATTGTTAATTTTAAATAAAGTGGTTATATGTTATTTATAATGAATCCTAAATATTTAAAAAAACTCCATCATACATTATATAGCCTTATACATATTTTAGCTCCACTCATAGAATATGTACACAACTCCAATTACATGGTATATTCATGAAACATTTAGTAGTGAAAAAATTATATTACAATAGTATGAGTGGAAAGAAATATTAAAGATTAATCCCATGATAGTTCAAATATAAATATATTATCATCAATATTTAATGTCTATAATGAATTTTATTGATGAAATATGCCATTTTTATACAAGGTATATTCATTAATAATACATTATTCCATATACCATGCCCATGATAAATAGTTATACATGTTCTTCCATCCTACACCCCTAGTTTTTATTCTATGAAATTAATGTATTAGCTTTTAACTTTTCAATAATTTATCACCCATGAATACCAAATGAGGACATTAAAACATCTTAACCCTATTTCAATTTGATAGATATCATCAACCTAGTTTTCATCATCCAACACATATCCTTATATATTTTTATACACTAAAAATATAATTTTTGGATAGACTACCACTACTTTTCTAGTATAATTTTCATGCTCTAACCTTATAGGTTACTATATCAACTCTATAACCTCAATTTTTAACTACCCACTATTTAATGAACATATATCGGCCCTAATATACTCTATATAAGAAAACGATTTCCAAAAACACATCAACAATATTCCTATAAATATTATGTCTAAATATGAAAAAATACGTAATAAAAATAATATCTAGTAGTAGCAAGGATCAATCCAACAGCTCCATCGGAATCTCTGAACTCCGAATGTGGGAAGTGGTAATAAATTAATGATAGGAAAATGTGTCTATAAGTACTAAAACTAAGGTGTAGTAGACACAGATCGTACCTCGTATCGTCTCTGGAGCACCATGGTCATAGGCCTCACCTGCCTGGAGCTGAGCTCACCCCTATCTGTCTGCTCCATGAGGAACTCCACGGTCGAACCTATATCTCTACATGGGCGGTCCCTTGACCATCTTCTGATCATCTGTACGGTGGGTTAGATAGTCACGGTACATGAGACCCTGCCCACCTTATGTGAAACAACTCATGCTCCTCGCATGAGTGACTCTTTCTCGGGTACCCCACACAACCCATCTTGAGTGAAGCGGTCATACACATGTATGTCTAGTCCTCTGGAACATCATTCACAGCTATTTTCTTCCTTTTTCAGAAAACACCGCTATGTGATGACTGGTGGTGGGTCTCTCTACGGGTTTCTTCTCAAAAATAAAACTCTCCACTAAGAGTTCTATCTCTAACACCCCCGCCTATGATAGGATACTAAGTAAAATAATCGAAGCCCTGATCCCCCACATGAGTCCCTGATCGAAGGTATGAGCCCTGAAGAACGAGTCTCTTTCCTTATTAGTGGAGTAGCATTAGAGGTCAGTGAACCTCGAGGAGTACTGAGACACAGTTATGCTTCCTTTCTACAGATGAAGAAGCTATTGTATGAACAATGCACGAAGAGTCGCTCGGACAATCTCTTCCTGAAATAGTCTCTTGATTTCTAACTAGTTAAGTGTCACCTCATCGGGAAACTATAGCATCAAGATCCACCATCTTCCTATTGCTGCCTGCAGAAGACTGGAAGCATGGATCACCATTAGATCAGTTGGTGTCTCTACCAGTCGGAAGACTCTCACCATAGCCTCGAGCCCATCCTCTGTCGCATGTGGGTTCATCTATCTACTAAACATGGGTGGCATTTGGCACTAGAACTCATGTAACATGATCAAGCGGCATGCACCCACTTCTGCAAGGGTTGGTGGCATTGGTGGCCCAACAGAAAATGGAACCGCTGGTGCCTCCGCTGGTGCCTCTACTGTAAGGGTTCCCTGCATCGAGGCCTCGTAGCTCGATGTTCTATCAGAATGTGCTATTCCCGGAGCCCTAGTTGGCTGTCTTCGTGGAGGCATCCTAAAAATAATCAAGAGTTCCACGATTAATAAGTTATAACTATTGAGATGACTCAAAGAGATCAAAATGAAAACATTTTGAATCACACACGCAATCAGGGTGTTCATGCACTGAGTAGGGAATTAGAAGGCAGGGTCCTGGTGTATGGATATGACGACTGCCACACTAAACTGGATCCCATTAACAGATAACAACACTCATAACACTTAACACTATTACGTTTAAAATATTAGAGTCCAATGTTATACAGTGAACCGAATCCTTTAATACAAATTTGTCATGTTCCGTCCCGTGAGGACCGTTTCGTGACTACACATAGCTCGCCATACATAGTCCAGCGGCTGTGACTAGCACCGAAAGACGTATTCTATAAAACTGGGAATACATTGCCTTTCTAACCTATAAACTCACGGAACCAAGCACACATAATGATACGAACACGAGTAAACTGAATAGTAAATAGAGTGAGTACGGTATGAAAAATGGGACAAAATACAAGCCCAACTGGAAAGTACAAGACAACTAAAAAGTTCAAGTCAACTGAAATAGATCATATGAACATCTGTTATGGATCCAACCTGAAGGGTACATACAGCTCTTGAACAGTCATCTCTACGGTATTCCTCGTCTAATGTCCATCTCCGAGATAACTCATGTCCCGGAACCCTTGTCCTCAAACAGCGTTTTCCGTCGTCTGCGCGAAACACAATATGGTGTGGGCATAGCCCTTGTAGGGGTGAGTATAACGATACCCAGTATGGACCCCGAGGCCCTTAGGGTCTCACAAAATTCAAAAAGGAAAAAAATATCTTGATATCAACAGACAACCCTATGTATGTATATGCTCAAACATATACCAATGTTATCTTTTATACCTATATCAATCATGGGAAAACACAGGGTCCAACTCAAAATCCTGAAGCTCAACGGTTCCACAAAGGAAGGAATACCTCGAAGGTCAGTACCACATAGGTACGCCACATAGAAGTATAAAACTATGTTATTACCACAAAAGAATGTTCCATGATGTACAAACTCATCTCACATCAGGTATAACATAGGTACCATAGTAAAGATGAATAGATATAACTAGTGAACCATCTTACTCCATTAGGAGGCACACCCACATAGGATCCTAAATCATCATTAGACACACTGAGGGTCGTACGCAATCTTCAGACCCACAGAGGATCCTAGTACAGAATTAGAGACACACATGATCTTAGTACATCATTAGACCCACACAAGATCCTTGTACATCATCAGACCCACAAAGGATTGTTGTACATCACCAGACGCACACAAGATCCTAGTACAACATCAAACCCACATAGTATCATTGTACACCATCAGACTCAAAAAGGATCCTAGTACAATAGACCCACGAAGGATCCTAGAGTAGTCCTGCATGGATTCCTAGAGCAGATCTATATGGGACCCTCAATCATAGTACCAGGAATGATCCCTTTCTCATGTCACGACCAGCTAATGGGATCCCGCGCTATGCTTTCTTGTCTCTTGGAGGGTACGCTCTCTAATCTATTGTTCGATACTCCAACTACCACAATGTCCCAAAAAGGAATATAAAAATGGACTGCAAGGTACATGGGGTCTCAACGAAATAGTCAGTGCATCAAAAAGACGCTCAGTATGTAATTTATTAGCCTTTTAGTCCAGAGGGACTGATTGGATTCATGCTCGATCCATCCTGACTATACCCCCAACATTATAAAAATCTCATGCGTGGTTTACCAAAAGGTATGTCTAGCTAAAAGGTTTCTGATTCCACAGACGGTTTGTCAAATAGACGCACGTAGCTCATGTTATTGTTGAAAGTGTGGAGTGGGTCGAAACTGGTCTGAGTTTGTTCCGACCCAGTCGGAACAATTCGGCCCGACCCAGCCTCGACTGACCTGACCTGGTCAGCTCGAACCGGACCATTGTTCTGGCCCGGCATGGCGGCCCGTGGTGTGGGGTGGCCTGCAATCCAGCAGACCGCTGCGACTGGCCATCCACCTTCTCCGCACGGTGCGATCGCACGTCACACATTTGCAGGCGGTCGGCTCGTCTGACCGCCCTCCCTTCACCACTACGGCACAAAGTCGCAATCCTTGGTTTTCAGGTGGCGCCGACATGTGCCTCCTCCCTCATCGTTCCATCGACTACCATCTTTTCTCCACCATGGATGACGATCCACGACCCATCTCCAAGGGCGCAGTCGCGCCGCCGCCTTTGTTGCGGCCAGCTGTGGTGCTGGCTGTCGCTCTCAAGTTCCATCAATTCTAATCTCCAGCACTGATCTCCATCCTCCTCCGTTAAAAAGAACATAAAAAAATTATCGAATATATTTGTGGAGTGGTCTTTCTATGTTCTTTTGGCCCACACCCTCCGCATTAGAGCGGTAACAAGCATCTCAAAAACTATTAAATCACGAAGAACATCAATAAAGATAAGGGGGTATTTAAAATAACAAACCCTACCTCAATAGATTTTTGACATCGTGTGGAGGGAAGGATGGATGTCGGTTTTTCATTGATGAAGACGTCCCACATTGGAGGATGCCACAAGGAATAAGCTGGTGTCGTTGGAGAACGTCAGCGTTCTTCATTGGAGAAGTGCTCTTTGTTGGACAAAAAGAAATCCTCCAATGTTCTCTCCCAATTCCCATTTTCCAACACTTCCCCCAAATCCACCAAAAATGAATAACCATCCTATTGAATTATGTTTCATTAATTAAAAATAGAATTATATATTATTTATGATACTGTTTGAATTATTAATTTATAGGATACCAATGGTCACCTACCTCATTGAAGAGGGAGTTCAAGAGTCAAGTGGTCCTCACCTGTGAATACAAATTGGGGATTTTAGTTTGGGTGAACCCCACCTCTATAAAACATGTATTGTGGTTTCAAAAAATAAAAATAAAATTTTAAATAATTTTATTCA
This sequence comes from Viscum album, assembly GCA_963277665.1. Classification (NCBI taxonomy): domain Eukaryota; kingdom Viridiplantae; phylum Streptophyta; class Magnoliopsida; order Santalales; family Viscaceae; genus Viscum; species Viscum album. Next base: position 1,278,751,108 of record OY728131.1, read on the forward strand.
TCTTTATCTACGAAAAAGTGAAAATCTATCTTTCACCTTCGACCTACTACGGTTGAGTTGAAGGTCCCCTTATGTGAATACCGATGTTGAGAGTTCAATAGTGCCCTCATATTTCAATTCATAATCTATGTTTTATTGTTACAAAAACCCATGCATACATTTACTAAGCGTACCTGAAAAAATGTTCATAAATTGATTCTGGACACTCCGGGCCTTGGAATCACATGACGACAATTTTCACAGTCTCGTAATATTCCATATAATTTAAAAAAATTACATGGAGAATATTGGTCAATAAAAAGATGGTAAGTTAAAAAAAAAATAGAAAACTATTACAATAGCTTGACATAAATGATGTACAATAAGGAATGATGTGAGAATTAGAGGGAAGACAAATATCCTTTGATCAAAATATAGGTTGATCAATTTATGTAAAGGGAAAAAACAAATTAATTCATGGATAGAGATCATAAAAACATATATATCATCGATATAGGTCAATAGAATATGGGAACATATATGAAAACATAGATTACATCTTGATGTAGAGTCACTCTAAATGCATAAAACATCTAATACTAAAAAGGAAAACCACTCCACATTAAAACTCCAGTTAAAAATGGTCTTATTAACTGAAACATGGTGATAATTTCATAATATATATGATATTAATATAAAATATCATGGAATAAGAAATAATAACTTCAGAAAAATATTTATCATTAAATGATCAGGGTGTTATCCTTAGCCTTATTCCCATAAACCAATCAAATATTTGATATTATTACAATGTGAATAATGTCACCATTGTAGAAATGACATAAAGGAATAACAAAGGGAAACAAATATAACTAGAAACTAAATTATATAAAGTATATTAATCCCATAATACAGCTTATGTTTTTTAAATATGGTTCCAATATATACATAAAACCCTAAAATAATATTTATATGAGTAACATAATGGCTTTCATGAAACAGTAGCAGCACCTATAGTCATAGTAGACCACATGTGAGAATATATCATGAGAACTATTTCAAAATAAAACTCACCTATGATTAAAAAAATTAGGAACCTTCTTATTGTTACACTATACACATCACAACCATTATGCATAATCTATTATGTAGTGAGAAAATGAAAACTCATGGATCCTACACCATATGTTAAAAACATTATTATGAAAAAATTCAATTATTCAAGGTGAAAAACATTAGTTTGAATTAAAATATATCTCCACCATATTAGTCATTACACCTTTAATGATATTCCATTATGGATTACAATTTTAGCTACAATTTTATAATGGAAAACATTATCCTTCCTCAATCCTTCCCTCGAATCATCCAACAATGTAAACTATACATTTAACTCTCTATATAATTCATATCAATTATAAGAAAGTTTCAATCAAAAAAATGATGATGGTTTGGATTGATTTGGATTTCATACAGTTTAATTTAAATAAAAAACACAATAATATGAAGTTCATAAAAATTTATTAATTGTTTCACATTATTATTAGAAATAATTAATTCAGGGACTTCATATTGGAATAGTTTGGAATAACAAGTAGCACTACAACTTCCATGGAAAAATCATAAAATGAACCTTCTAATCCATAGTAATTCAATGTATCAATATCATGTATGAAAATAAAAACTATGGAAACATATTCCAAGAAACATTTGAAGATTTTGTAACACATCAAGTAGTGTGGTAGGAAGTATATTTTTATTCAAAATTCACTAATATCCGATGGAATAAAATTAAATATTAATGAAAATTTCTACAACAGACCCCAGCCATTTTATTTAATTTATATTTGTTATAAAATAAGGGGAATAATATACTGATAGTCTTATTTTTTATCATTTTAATTGATTCGTGGATATATCTAGACATTATCGAAATAACATATATATTTAGTAATAGAAAATAGTTAATTATTAAGAGGATGAACCAATGGAAGACCCACAAACATGAAATTTGGACCTATCATAGTGTTTAATCTCATGATAAATTTGTTTCATTTATCACATATAAATAACACCTAGAATATGTATAAATATGGTTTTTTATTATATGAAAATGCATGTCCCCCATTTGTCTACATGTTATAAAAAATACATTTGAATATATATTTTTATAACTGATTTGATGAAATGTAAGGGGATAAATCCAACTTTTTCACTCTCATAATTAGGACTTATGGAAACTAAAATAACAATGATTATTATTATATGTATTCTTCCATATGTTAGTGATCTTATAACTAATGGGAAAACTCATGGGGCTATAAAATCGATCAATAGAGTAGTGTAGGAGATATACTAAATATATACAATATATTGAAAACATTTATTATCAATTTACAACAATTTATTCAAAAAACCCCATTTTAATTTAATTAATCACCCATCCATTCTATAATCATCAACATATTTAATGGTGGAGATACATATTAATGAAAAGGAGGAAGTTGAGTATCATTATATGGAATAATTTACATGTCTCATTTTTAATTTATCTATCCTTAAATGCTTTGAACTCTTAATATGGAGTATTGGGGACCTATAATAACCCATTTCTCATAAACATAATTTAATGTCCCGATTCCTGGTGCCGCCCAAAGGTTCCCCATACCTAGTTGGACACATGGCCTCATGTGAAATTCCTTGAACACCGGAGGCCATCAACTAGAAGTGATGGGATTGGTGGTGATAGTGGGGAATCTATGCCCCCATTGACTGAGTAACACAGTGGAAACAAACAAATAATGTTAGTGGAAGTAGTAATACCACACAATAAGTAAATAGAGGAAGAGAGAAAGTAAATAAACAATTGGAGCACATATATAAATAACGCATTTAGCATATGTCTGGGAATGTATCCAAACAATTCCAAATGCTAGAATACATTTCTAATCCGTTGTACAAGAAAACCAATAATCTCTAGCAGTATCGCAAGCCTTAGCTTGGTCCCATGCTCTCCAGCTCTACAGCAGTCAGGTACATGAAGTAGAAGGGCTCCTTCCATTACCAATACCTACAACAATATAATAAGATTGAGCCCAAAATAATGAACCCAAGAGGGTGTGAGATAAATAACAGTAGGAAAACCCCCAATGCTCTAGGCCTAACAATCATTGAATATATATATATATGACAGGTTATAAAAAATTGATGTAATAAACAAGGAAGTAATCCAAATTAAAAATATTACTGTTTCATATTCATTCAAATAAATTTATTAAATAATCATCCAAAAAATCTCAAGCATCACTATGAGACGTTCTTACAGTCCAACCCCTCTAGTTCAACTTATCAAAGACGCTCTGAGGAAGCACTCACTATCAATTTCTCATGTGGTCTCGTAACTGTAAATTATAGACACTCTGGGGTAGAACTCAACATCCAATTCCCCTTTTTTTCCTTGCAAAGGGGAACTACAAACAATCTAAGGGAGGATTAACATCCATCCCCCTATGGTCTCACAATGTGTAAAGTACAGCAGACACTCTAGGTTAGCCCCCAACATCCATTCCCCCTATGGTCTAACTATACCATGTTCTCCCAGCCTTATGTAAAGAAATAACTCCAACAATATCAAGCAGCCAATGAAATTATAAAATACTACATGTAAAAATAGCTAAAAATCATATCACAATAATGTCAGATTATATCCACTCCATCCTAACAGTATTATGAATTAAAAACTGAGCAGCCTATCTGGAAATTCTATACACTACATCCATAGTAGATCAAACATCATAAAACACATCCATAATTAGATAAATAGCCTTATATACAATCAAACCCCAATGATCAACAAAACAAGGCATATCATATATTGAGATGATTAAATTACCTAAACACGCTGTAGAGACCCTAAGCTTGACTTACATGGACATTACATTACATTTGCGGAATACTTAGTACATAACAAAAAAACACACACACAAGGATCGTAATAGTTTAGTGTCTTTGGAAACTCGAAACGTAATCTTCTAATCATGGTGAAAGATCTTCAATATCTCCCATAAAGATCTTCCCTTTTTTTTTACCTAAAACCTTTCTTTATATCCTGGGGAAAAGAAAACATAAAAGGGTGAGCTCAAATGCTCAGTAAGGGTAAACAAAAGAGAAATCAATCACATCATATTCATAAGAACATAGCTTTTTGAAAATCTTAACCTGCAAAAGAGCTCATAATATCATAACATGGGATAAATCATAGAAGTGAAATGTAATCCCAATAATCATAACATAAAACATGAAACTTTGTGGCATACACACATAATCATAGAGAATCATTTCTTGTTAGTCATGAATCATTTCCAAGACTATCTTAGTGGACAAAGTCCCTTTCTGAATTGAGTAACCCTCGTTTCAGTCCTGTTTCACTGAACCGGTATAACCTACCGTTCCAGCCCTGTCTATCTCATGAGATATAAAATCTTTACCCAATGCATTGCAGGGAGATATAGGTCCCACCCATCTCATAATGATACCATTCTTATGTGTGCCACATAATCATAAAACATACATCATCGCATAACAAAAATGGGATTCTTGAAACATCATGACATCATAAATCAATTCATAAAGGAATTCATAAAATAATTCCATCACAACATGATCAAATCAATGTAATAATAGGGATAAAAATATAACCCTTTATTATCTTAGATGGAAAATAATTTTGATAAAACACTTGAACTCCATTCTTGAGGAAAATATCCTTTCTTCTTCAAAAACATTTTTCCTTTCATAACATGTTATACAACTTTAAAATAAAAGAAGTTGATTAAAAATAAACTTGAAAACTTGTAAAGGAAGCTTCTTTGAAGTAATGTTTTAAAAATCCATTCATGCCGTATAAGTTAAAAAAAACATTCTTCGTACTTTTGTCGGAAAAGTCAAAAAGTACCTCGTACGGAAAAACGACAAAAGATTCCTTTCATATTCTTTACTAAAAACTCACCTAAGGGTAAAATTGGATTTAAACTATTGCATGTGGATGGAAACAATATTAAATATTGAGGGAACATGGATGTGGATGATAAAATACACCCCAGTAAATACTTACGAATAAACAATCTTGGATAAAAAAAATGAGATTGTGATATTTCCCTTACCTTAGGTCTGATTTGCTTTGTACGTGTCCGAAGCTCCTGTATAATGGTTTAAATAATGTTATTGACTTATTCCAGAATCATACATGTTGATATGATATCATATATGGTCATATTATTAGCTTCTTGTTAGTAATATTTCATTGTTACTTGTTACTCGGGTCTTTATAACTTTTTGTTCTTATGCGTGTTTTGTCGAATAAATTCTTATTCTTATCTTTAGGTTATAGATAATTCATTTACAGAATGGTATTAGTGTAGTATATACCATATTCATTCATTCAATTCATTTATATAATCATTATGAAATGAAGATCATGTAGAACGAGTCGCATCACATCGTGGAGACGGTATTCCGTACGTACGCACGAGTGATGATATCGTTCCTATGATCGTGGAATTGTATTGGAGTATATATATATATTATTTCAGTATCAATATTACTTCATAATAATCATATATAGTTACTTATTACACCATTATAACCATCCTTGTAAGGTGATGGTGGAAAATAGATTACACCACGGCGTGGAGACGGTATTCCGTACGTACGCACGCGCGGTGATTTCATTTTTCCGTAGGATGGATAGAAGGTGAATTAGGGTTGTTTTATATTTATAATAACATATCAGTATGTAAGTAATACTGATGTTATTACTTTATCATGAAACAACTAAAGAAGAAGAAGTTGAAGAAGAAAGAAATTGAAAAGATCGGTAATGGATATTACCTCTTCTTTGGAACGCCTCTTTGAATCCTCCACTTAAGGAACTAAGATTGGTCTTTGGAGAAGACCAGGACCTCTAGGATTATTCTAGGGAAGTGGAGAGGATAAAATGGCAGGGGTTGGCCGAGCTTGAGTGCTCATATTGGTGTGAGGAGGAGGGGGAGGAGGTGTCCTTTTATAAGGGAGGAGAGGGGCACCTTAGGAATATCTCAAAATATTATTTTATATTAAAGTCAAAATCGGTTTATAATGGTTCCAAAGGGTCTTATTTCGAAGCTAAAGTGGGGATGGGTCGAAATCCTATCAACCAATAAGATTTGGACATGTTTAGGTTTTTATTTTAACCTTATCAATTAGATTTAACTCTAAGTTAAATAATTTAACTTTTACCGTGTCCTTTTGTTTTCTTTCACTATATGGTTAATACACTTACTATAACATGCCAAACGAACCCCAAATTGTTTATTATTAATATATATATCCTTATCTAAGTCATTTGGCCGAACCTTAGATTTTTAGAAATAAAATAACAATTAATTATATAATATTTGATTTAAAAACTATTTTGTGTCAATTTTGACACTATTTGATATATGATTTTTGTGAAAGTCATAACAGAATTATATGTTCGAACCAAGTTGATTAAATCAACAAAAATATATCATAGTAACCTATAAAATTAGGTGAATTCATAAAAAGTCTTAAATTACATTTATTTTGGTATTTATATTATCAATTATGTCAATATTTCATTAATAAGATAATTACTGCATCATCTTTGTGTCATAAATAAATTAAATTATTCGATGTTTAAAAATTACAAATAAAATACCATCATGTAGGAAATCTTTTTAGATTTCTAATGAATATTTACAATCGAATTTATCTTATGTATAACCCCATATTAAAAATGATTTACTTATTAAACATTGATTTTAACTATTTTAACCCTTCTTTAAATAAATTAATAATAAATGTCCTAATCTAATCCAAGTGGGCCTAAATGGTCATATTTTATTCCTAAGTTTGTTTTTGGTCGAATTTCACTTGTCCAATAGAATTAGGACATGTGTTAGGGTAATATTAATATCATATTTACCCTTAGTTACCCTATTTACTATTAACCGCGGTAAAAATAGTAAAAAGTTACTATTCACCAAAAAATTATTTTCATCTCATTGAACCACATTTTAGTCCTTGATATTAACCGTGTCTCTCGGATTTTTGAAATTCCATTCACAGAAGCGGTAAAATTATGTTTTATGCAAAATTCAGTTTTTAACCTACCACTTAGTGGTTTCACTATTCATCAAAAATTGAAAGTTTTCAGAAAAATACCAAAATTTCACCCTAGGCTAATTTCGATATTCCGAATCCAAAAATGAAGTCCATTTTGAAAAATAAAATTTATAAAATTTAAAAAAGTGGTTATTACTATTCATAACGGCTAGTTTTAATAATATTTTAATAGCATATCGTTGTTTAGTGAAACTCGGTATTGCGTACTACACACGCTATCGAGGAAGGTTGCGATTGCGTGTAATGCAAGGCAAGTCAAGGATACGTATTGTGAAATCTCCTTTTGGTGTAGCGTACAACGCAAGAAATTAATAAAATTAAAAAGAATAGTATTTATAAATTCTCGGGCTGTTACAATCTACCCCCCTTAAAATGAATTTCGCCCTCGAAATTCGTCGGGGTTATAAATGGTTTACTATTCGAAAGTTTATTTAATAGAAACCCACATTGTAAAAAGGAATACCAAAACTTGTCTTTAAAAACTAAAGTATGAAATGTAACGATTACCCAAATAAACTAATCATTGGGTTTCCACATAGGTGAAAATATGGATATGGAAGAGAAATCTAACCATCATGTTCTGATGGAGAGTGGTAGAGAACATGGCTATGGAAAAGCCAATAATCACAAATCCATAAATTTGTGACGATCTAAGGTACCATCCGATTCATCAGGTATAAGATCACTAGGACAACATTTTTGGTTTTCAAGATCATTTCCCTAAAGTTGAAAATTTGAATTGGAATAAATACTTTCTTTATTTTGGTACAATCTCACTATTGTTCGTGCCTAGAACAATTTCCACTTCATCTCTTAAATAAATGAAGTTGAATTTGTTATTCGTGAAGTGTTAGCAGATCATGTGATAGAATGACGGGTCATTCCATCTGTCTCAAACAAATGGTTAACAAAAATTATATACATAAGTCGATCTATAGTGAGATTAATCATATATAGTTCCTAAAATGGACTTATACTTCATATATCATACTGCTTAATATAATAAAACTAGTTTCTACTAAACAGGGACTTCCTGTAGGCCAGTGGTAGGCGATAAAGGCCAGTCGCACTTCGGTTGTGGGTTCGATTACCACAGCCTTGTCCGAAGTGATGGGCTGTCGCCCGTCCTGCAGGTTGTCCTTTTAAAACTATATTACTATAACATCCCATAAATAATATCGAAAAAACTTCTATCCTTAAACAATACTAACTTATGTCCAACATAATCCATTCTAATCTTTAGTCCTATCCATAATACTACAGTCCATTATCATAACATAGTGAAAACGATTACTAGATATTTAATACCATCGTTGATCCCCATATATCATAAGATATATCTTGTTGGACACATTCCAAACATTTAAAGGCCTTAATCTTGTACTCTCTTGAATACCCATTGAACCTTAGTGAAAACATGAATGCAGTTAAAAGTTAACACTTTCCACATACCAAAATCCTCAAAATTCTATATACTCAAACCATGATATCACTTAGTCCTTATATCAATCATGAGCTCATGAATACTGTTAAACATTTCATTTTCTCGTTTCCCTTCATTATGCGCATAATATCTCAATCACTTTGAATACCACATTAGACCAATACATAAATATTCCAATATTCCATGATACAACATTATTTTGGAATCCCATTACATAAAAACTTAATCATTCCACCACATCATTGTCATATTCAACATTGCCAATAGTGATCGCATGTGACTTCCCTTTGTCCTTTGCCTTAAGAGGTTGCTCATGTCGATCATCACTAACCCTTGGATTAGGGCATTTATTGGCATAATGTCCCATCTCCTTGCACTTGAAGCACTGAAGTGTTGGTTGTGCGTTCTCTGCAGTGTTTGCTTTATTCACTTCATTAGAATCCCTTTTTCCATTACTTCGATACTCAGCTGCTCGATGACCTTCTTTTCAACACTTAAAACATTTTCTAGTCCCTTTAATACAATCTCCACCATGCTTCTTTCCACACTTTGTGCATAAGGAAACATTCATCTTCTTTTCACCATTATTCTGAGATTTCTCCTTGAACTCCATCTTTCGTTTCTTGTCAAAACCATGAGATGGATATGTAACACCAACTTCCATTTCTACCTTGATAGCACAACGCACAATTTCTTCATAGCTACTGAAGTCTCTTATAGCTAATGCCCTTCGAAGACTTGGTTTTAAGCCACTGAAAAATCGATCAACTTTACTTTCAGGTTGGATGATAATGCCAGATGCATACCTTGCAAGTCTTGTAAAATTCGCTTCGTATATACCAACAGATTCATCATCCTTTTGCTTTAGTTCAAGAAACTCCTTCTCCATCTTCGTTCGAAGAATACGAGGGAAGTACTTACTGAAAAACAAGTTCTTGAACTCGTCCCATTCCATGGAATCAATTTCATCTCTTTGCCTCGTATTCTTGATAAGATTCCACCATTGATCAGCTTCACATTCCAAACGATATACTGCTAAGATGACTTTATCATGTTCAGAACATTGAAGAACTGAAAATATCTTTTCAGTAGTACTAATCAATTGTTCAGCAACAAGTGGATCGGTAGTCCCACTGAAAGAAGGTGGACGTTGCCTCATGAAGGACTCAATAGAATATTGTTCCCTTCTCTGCTCATTTGGAAGTCCAGAATGATTCATAGCTTGTGTAAGTATAGCAATAAGATTTTGTACTCCATCTCCCGTAACATTTGTTTGTTCGGGAGGGTAATCATTGCATTGTCCATTGCATTGATCAACACGGTTCCTTCGAGTTCCAACCATCGTCTAAAACCCAAAAAGAATAGTGTGAGAGGCAAAAATCATTCTAGGGAAAATAACATAATAAAGGGGGAGTACCTTCAATATCTAACATCTTAGGTTTAATTCTATGATCGTTAGCGTAATTATAGTACTATAACCAATACGTATACATAACCTTAGGGACATCCCTAGACATACCTTAGAAATATCTCTAGGGATCTCACTAAAGTTCTCACATCCTAGTTTCCAAAGGTTGACTAAACCTTTCCTATGATACCAACTGTAGAGACCCTAAGCTTGACTTACATGGACATTACATTAAATTTGTGGAATACTTAGTACATAACAAAAAAACACACACAGGAGGATCGTAATAGTTTAGTGTCTTTGGAAACTCGAAACGTAATCTTCTAATCATGGTGAAAGATCTTCAATATCTCCCATAAAGATCTTCCCTTTTTTTTACCTAAAACCTTTCTTTATATCCTGGGGAAAAGAAAACATAAAAGGGTGAGCTCAAATGCTCAGTAAGGGTAAACAAAAGAGAAATCAATCACATCATATTCATAAGAACATAGCTTTTTGAAAATCTTAACCTACAAAAGAGCTCATAATATCATAACATGGGATAAATCATAGAAGTGAAATGTAATCCCAATAATCATAACATAAAACATGAAACTTTGTGGCATACACACATAATCATAGAGAATCATTTCTTGTTAGTCAAGACTCATTTCCAAGACTATCTTAGTGGAAAAAGTCCCTTTCTGAATCGAGTAACCCTCGTTTCAGTCCTGTTTCACTGAACCGGTATAACCTACCGTTCCAGCCCTGTCTATCTCATGAGATATAAAATCGTTACCCAATGCATTGGAGGGAGATATAGGTCCCACCCATCTCATAATGATACCATTCTTATGTGTGCCACATAATCATAAAACATACATCATCGCATAACAAAAATGGGATTCTTGAAACATCATGAAATCATAAATCAATTCATAAAGGAATTCATAAAATAATTCCATCACAACATGATCAAATCAATGTAATAATAGGGATAAAAATATAACCCTTTATTATCATAGATGGAAAATAATTTTGATAAAACACTTGAACTCCATTCTTGAGGAAAATATCCTTTCTTCTTCAAAAACATTTTTCCTTTCATAACATGTTATACAACTTTAAAATAAAAGAAGTTGATTAAAAATAAACTTGAAAACTTGTAAAGGAAGATTCTTTGAAGTAATGTTTTAAAAATCCATTCATGCCGTATAAGTTAAAAAAAACATTCTTCGTACTTTTGTCGGAAAAGTCAAAAAGTACCTCGTACGGAAAAACGACAAAAGATTCCTTTCATATTCTTTACTAAAAACTCACCTAAGGGTAAAATTGGATTTAAACTATTGCAAGTGGATGGAAACAATATTAAATATTGAGGGAACATGGATGTGGATGATAAAATACACCCCAGTAAATACTTACGAATAAACAATCTTGGATAAAAAAAATGAGATTGTGATATTTCCCTTACCTTAGGTCCGATTTGCTTTGTACGTGTCCGAAGCTCCTGTATAATGGTTTAAATAATGTTATTGACTTATTCCAGAATCATACATGTTGATATGATATCATATATGGTCATATTATTAGCTTCTTGTTAGTAATATTTCATTGTTACTTGTTACTCGGGTCTTTATAACTTTTTGTTCTTATGCACGTTTTGTCGAATAAATTCTTATTCTTATCTTTAGGTTATAGATAATTCATTTACAAAATGGTATTAGTGTATTATATACCATATTCATTCATTCAATTCATTTATATAATCATTATGAAATGAAGATCATGTAGAACGAGTCGCATCACATCGTGGAGACGGTATTCCGTACGTACGCACGAGTGATGATATCGTTCCTATGATCGTGGAATTGTATTGGAGTATATATATATATTATTTCAGTATCAATATTACTTCATAATAATCATATATAGTTACTTATTACACCATTATAACCATCCTTGTAAGGTGATGGTGGAAAATAGATTACACCACGGCGTGGAGACGGTATTCCGTACGTACGCACGCGCAGTGATTTCATTTTTCCGTAGGATGGATAGAAGGTGAATTAGGGTTGTTTCATATTTATAATAACATATCAGTATGTAAGTAATACTGATGTTATTACTTTATCATGAAACAACTAAAGAAGAAGAAGTTGAAGAAGAAAGAAATTGAAAAGATCGGTAATGGATATTACCTCTTCTTTGGAACGCCTCTTTGAATCCTCCACTTAAGGAACTAAGATTGGTCTTTGGGGAAGACCAGGACCTCTAGGATTATTCTAGGGAAGTGGAGAGGAGAAAATGGCAGGGGTTGGCCGAGCTTGAGTGCTCATATTGGTGTGAGGAGGAGGGGGAGGAGGTGTCCTTTTATAAGGGAGGAGAGGGGCACCTTAGGAATATCTCAAAATATTATTTTATATTAAAGTCAAAATCGGTTTATAATGGTTCCAAAGGGTCTTATTTCGAAGCTAAAGTGGGGATGGGTCGAAATACTATCAACCAATAAGATTTGGACAAGTTTAGGTTTTTATTTTAACCTTATCAATTAGATTTAACTCTAAGTTAAATAATTTAACTTTTACCGTGTCTTTTTGTTTTCTTTCACTATATGGTTAATACACTTACTATAACATGCCAAACGAACCCCAAATTGTTTATTATTAATATATATATCCGTATCTAAGTCATTTGGCCGAACCTTAGATTTTTAGGAATAAAATAACAATTAATTATATAATATTTGATTTAAAAACTATTTTGTGTCAATTTTGACACTATTTGATATATGATTTTTGTGAAAGTCATAACAGAATTATATGTTCGAACCAAGTTGATTAAATCAACAAAAATATATCATAGTAACCTATAAAATTAGTGGAATTCATAACAAGTCTTAAATTACATTTATTTTGGTATTTATATTATCAATTATGTCAATATTTCATTAATAAAATAATTACTGCATCATCTTTGTGTCATAAATAAATTAAATTATTCGATGTTTAAAAATTACAAATAAAATACCATCATGTAGGAAATCTTTTTAGATTTCTAATGAATATTTACAATCGAATTTATCTTATGTATAACCCCATATTAAAAATGATTTACTTATTAAACATTGATTTTAACTATTTTAACCCTTCTTTAAATAAATTAATAATAAATGTCCTAATCTAATCCAAGTGGGCCTAAATGGTCATATTTTATTCCTAAGTCTGTTTTTGGTCGAATTTCACTTGTCCAATAGAATTAGGACATGTGTTAGGGTAATATTAATATCATATTTAGCCTTAGTTACCCTATTTACTATTAACCGCGGTAAAAATAGTAAAAAGTTACTATTCACCAAAAAATTATTTTCATCTCATTGAACCACATTTTAGTCCTTGATATTAACCGTGTCTCTCGGATTTTTGAAATTCCATTCACAGAAGCGGTAAAATTAAGTTTTATGCAAAATTCAGTTTTTAACCTACCACTTAGTGGTTTCACTATTCATCAAAAATTGAACGTTTTCAGAAAAATACCAAAATTTCACCCTAGGCTAATTTCGATATTCCGAATCCAAAAATGAAGTCCATTTTGAAAAATAAAATTTATAAAATTTAAAAAAGTGGTTATTACTATTCATAACGGCTAGTTTTAATAATATTTTAATAGCATATCGTTGTTTAGTGAAACTCGGTATTGCGTACTACACACGCTATCGAGGAAGGTTGCGATTGCGTGTAATGCAAGGCAAGTCAAGGATACGTGTTGTGAAAGCTCCTTTTGGTGTAGCGTACAACACAAGAAATTAATAAAATTAAAAAGAATAGTTTTTATAAATTCTCGGGCTGTTACACACGCAATAACCTAAATGATGGTATTGGGAACATTTTTCGCATATAATTCAAATACAATATATGTAAAGACAAAAACCACCTACCTTGACATTATATGATCGATATAGTTGAATCCCAAAATTTTATTCGACCTAGAACTACATAGATCTACAAAAACATATAATAATTGCATCCAAAATTATCTCATCAAAGTGGAGAAATCAAGAGAAGATGCTCTTGAATAAGGAAGCACTCACAGATATGATTCCAACACAACCGAAAGAGATTCATTCGGGGAAAGGATGATGGGTCAGGGGATCAGAGAAGAATCATCATCTTTGGTTGTTCCTGGAAGATATGAGGTAAAAATAAGATATTCCTGCGAATGAGACGTGACCCTGGTCTGATATAATGTATACAAATACAAATACACGTCATTTTATTTAAAGATACACATCATGTATATACCTTTTTTGGGTCCCAAATTAAGAGGCCCTACCATGTGGTCACACGGTCAACTATGCGGCCGTGACATGTCCAAACATGGCATTAACTCGGATCTATAGTACATGACATGTACATGGAGGTACCCAATGTTTACTCATAAAATTATTCTTGTAATATTTTTCCTAAAAAATCACCTGAAAAAAAAATATCCTTACTTGATGGAAGATTAAGGTTTTTACGAACTCCCCCCCTAAAACAAATTCATCATAGAATTTCCTTAAGAAGGGGGAAATGAATAATAATCCTTGAATAACTTCGGCCACTGTGGTCACACATTGCTCTCCCTCACCTATGTCCAATATTGTACTCACCCGAGATTCCATACTACTTGTTCCAAAGGAAAGAACATTCCATGGAGAACCATTGTTCTTCGATCAACAACCCAGATATGATGCTCTTCGAGCAAGGTGTCCACCTACAACTCAACCTCTTCATGTAGAAAAACAGGAGATTGGTATGAGAAGTAACGACCTAGGTGGGATGTTTGTAAAACATGGTGTATAGCCTGATACCTCTGAGGTAAATAAAACTGATATGAATCCATCCCTACTATCTCCAAATAATCAAATGGTCCAACATATCTCGATAAAGGCTTTCCCTATCACCTAATCCTCCAAGGTCCCAACATCGCACGTAGGAAACCCTGATCTCCGACATCAAAATCTAGAGGTCATCTTCATTTATCATCATACTACTTCTATCATGACTGTGCAACAACTATCCTATTCTTAATCCACTCCACCTACTCTACGTTCTCCTATACATGATGAGGTCTAAGAATAATTGTCAATCCTACATCAATCAAACATAGTAGTGATTGGCGTAGCCTACCATACAAAGCCTCATAAGGTGCCATCTAAATAGTGGATTGATAATATTATTATAATAAAAATCCACCAGAGTTATGTTCTTCTCCCTAGAACCTCCAAAACATTGGATTCTTGCTTGAAGAATTTCCTCCATCACCTATATAGTATGCTCGAACATGCCATCTATCTGGGGAAGGTAAGTTGTATGTAGAAGAACCTATGTACCCATTGCCCTCAATAATCACGACTAGATGTGAGAAGTAAAATGTACATCCCTTTCCAAAAAGATGGAGTGCGTAACACAAGTAAAATGTACAATATCTCAAATATAAAACCTTCTAATATCATCAACACTAAAGGCCTCATTGATTGGTAATAAGTTACCAACCTTCGTGATTCTATCTATGAAAACCGAAATTATATTTTTCCCATGAGGTGACCTCTGTAAACCTATCACTAAGTCCATCCCGACATCATTCCACTTCCACTCGATAATGGGTAACTATTGAAGAATCTCTACTGGTCATTGATGGTTGGCCTTCACCTATTGATGGGTGGAACACCTCATCACAAGACAGGAAACATGTTTTGTTCATACTAGGCTCCCAATACTGATTGTAAAGATATAAATACATCATTATGACACCAGGATGAAATATTTTAACTGATGAATGGAAATCCCACATCATTTACTCACATATGTCTTCTAACACCCATATACATCCACAGAAGAGTTGGATATCATTCTCTCCAATGTTCCATCCCTGAATAGGGTCCTCTCATAACACACTCTCTTTTGGGACTAGGACTTTAGAATCTAATAACTGCCTCATCTGCACTCACTCATGTATAGTAGAGTTAGCCTCTAGAGAAGAAATAAATGTCTTCCCCTATCCATCGAGCACCACTAAATGCATCTTATAGAACAGAGCCAAAAATTTCCACTCATTGGTGGCCTCCTTAAATGTCTGTATATGATGCCTCCTTCTCAATGAAGCAACCACTGCATTTCCATTCTCATGCGTGTAGGGAAGCACAAAGTGAAAGGATTGAAGTTACTCAACCCAATATCACTATCTCAATTTCATATCGTGATGATTGGATATATACTTGATACTTTTTTTCTGTTAAAACCAAAAAACCCTCCCACATTAGATACTATATCCAACATCATAAATCCTGGAAATCGTCATCCAACTCAAGATCTTGTGTTGCGTAATTCCAGTCATGTGGCCTCAACTGTTGAGATCCAAATGCAGTGACTCCATGCCCTTACATCAGCACATATCAAAGCCCGACACCTGATCCCTCACAGTAAACTGTATAACTATTTCTTGGCTTTGAAAAAACAAGAATTACTGCTTAATTAAAACCCCCATTTGTCTCTTATAATGTAAACACACAAGAATATAACCACAAGTACTTCTCATGATTGTTAGTCAGGAATGTCAGTGGCTCTGCTAATCATGAGAAGTCTTTTATGAAACATATGTAGAAACTAGGCATACCTAGAAAAACATGTACCTCTAATATTTTAAACTTATTCTCCAAGGAATCAACTTCTCTCACATTCTCAAGATATACTAATACTCCGTTTTGTGATATAACATCACATAAGAAGTGAATCTGGTCCATAAAAAAGTACTATTTTGAGTTATTTTCAAATAAATGATGCTCTCATAGTGTACTCAAAACGTTCTCATGACAGGTATCATTGTCATGTTGAGTGTGAGATTCCACGAAGATATCATTAAAAAAACCACCATAGAGGAATCCATGTATGGATGGAACATTTTTTTCATCGGTTCAATAAAAACCACAGGTGAATTGGTGACACACAATGGAATAACAACATACATGTATAGACAATAACTACTCTGAAAGGATTTAATAGGTATACCCATTGGTATAATGCACACATCATGATAACTGGATCTCAATTAAAGCTTTGAGAACTCCCATGCTCCTCAAATATGATCAAAGAGATCATCAATCCATAGCAAGGGATACTGGTTCCTGACCATAAACTAGTTCATCTTCTGATAATTCACACAATGTCTGAGGGTACCATCTGACTTCATCGCAAATAGAATAGGTGACCCCAAAGGGGAAATACTAGGTTAAATGAATCCCTTTTCCTACAATTCCTACAACTTCTTCTTGATCTCCTTCAACTCTAGTGTATACATCCTACAAGGAGGAATGAAAACCAATGCCACTCCTGGAATAAACTCAATACAAAATTCTACCTATCACTCTAAAGGAAAACCAAAAAAGTACTATAGAAAGACATCCCTAATACAATCTCCTACTAAAGTAATGTCCATCTAAGAAGTCCCATGGTTATCTAGATATTGACTAGTGATTTGGGTTGTAACTCCTCCAAACCCATGATCTTCAGGTCCCACTCTGCTTGCCTGAAAATCCTATTCTCCCTTTTTTAAAAATCATATGCCCTCTGGTGATCTAAAACACACCCTAATGCAATAGAAATTGAAAACTTCCTTGAAGGGAACTAACAATTCCATTCTTTGAAGTATGTCATATCCTATCATATCTATGATATAAAGTTCCTATAATATGTGACACCAATAAAAATCAAGAGGGAACTCCTTGAACTAATGTATATTATCCATTCTAGTCCCCAACGGAGTTTCCAACATCAATATATTAGCATATGAAAAGATACAGAGCCCCATGCTCTCCACAACCGCAATAGATATGAAACTATTAGAATCCCATGAATCAAAATGCAGATAAGCTAAAACTATGGAAACTAGAAATGTACCCCTATCTGTGGAGGGTATGAAATCCTACTCCTGTTGGATTTGTATCAATGAAAAATTATGACATGTTTCGTAGCCCAGTGCCCCTTCCTGTGAAATCACTTCCAACCATCTCTGGGAGGAATACAAAATAATGTACATAAAGAGATTTACCCTTAACTTGGGAGGCATCTCTAGATGCTCAAATATATAAAAAATGGATTCTAATAATGAATCTGAAGCCTGAGGTCCACATTCCCCTAATAATGTTGGAGGATTCTATTATAGGGAAATCTGAGTCAATCCTGCCATAGATGAGGCAGAATGTTCCACTCCCCTGAAGGTCGTCATAAACCTCTTGAATCCTTCTCAGAACTATGCCTCTTCACTTGTATCCAAGATATGTGTTGGTCCTAATTCGGGCATTTCTGGGGGATCTACTTGTGGTCCTTGATCCATAATGTTCGGTGTCTTATCACTTACCTAATTCTATCGATCAACCAGAGGACGTCTAAGTAGAATGACTCTTCATGGTCATGTGAACACCTTCGATCAGTATTATCAAGGACTGATACTTATTTGTTCATGAAAGGAACACGAAAAATAAATAATTCAATTTTTTTCAATATAAGAATACACGACATGTATGACCCCTACAAGTTATGTTTTGTTGAGCAATTACATGGGCTGGTACTTCTGCCAACCTGGGTTGTGTAACAACCCATACACACGGCGTGTTATCCTAATTACATAGCATGTACTTGAATCCTTTTCCCCTAACCATCTTTCTATACATGGACATACCACATTGTTCTCCTTTTAAATAACTACAAAGCATGTTTGTTCCAGACACTGTGTGTACTAGATGGAATCCACCGACCCATGTTGTTAGCCACATGGTCAGTTACATGGTTGACTCCACACAGAATGTTCAAGGTGTACACGATGTGTAATACCTAATTTTCAACTACCAGTGTCCTTAGTAACACATTCTGAAACACGGTTGACTCTACAATGTTTGTTTATAACAAACACAACATGTACTAGAATGATTTCAGTTACCCATGTTGTTAGTCGCATGGCTGGATAGATGGGTCACTCTACACGCCATGTTCAATATGAACATTGAGTGTACAACTTAAAACATGTCTGTCCAAGTTGGTAGTCACACAATTGGACACATAGTCGTTACAACATAGTGTGTTCCTCCAAGGAATTTCCAGCCCCATGGTTCTTCCCACACATGCGGTCACACGATTAAGGACCACATGGTGTGTACTCGATGTAAACGGAATGTACATATGAAAAGTTGTTTCTTCCAGAACAGAATGACACATGACATGTATTCATCAATACGAACCATGTATTCTGGGTTTTTCGGAATAGTATGTCTCATAAACTACTCTAGAACCCCATAAAAAATAATTCAAACATTTAAGTTCCAAATTTTGATCAATGGGTTCCCATACTCCCCACAAATCAAAGCATTACATCATATTCATTTAATATTCCAGTATATCAATGCATTGATCCAAAAAATTCTGATCCATGAGGGCCCATAACATCTCAGGGATCATAGATTGGAGTATATTCAAACGAAACGACTACAAATAAGAAATACCATATCAAATACCATGTATTCTAAAAATCATCTATCACAACAACATTCATATCTAGCACAACATCTATCACAACAACATGAAATCAGTAATTCACCCTAAATGGAATTAATAGTATGCATGACATGTTATAGTTAAAAGTGACTATATGATGAATGAGATGGAATACCCTCATACCAACAGGTTTCAAAAAAAATAGAACCCCAATAATAATAATTATAACAGCACAAAACATGTCAATAACACAACACTGAATTCAAATCAACAGTTAAAATTTCAAAAACTAGAAAATTTCTAATAATCGAGGCATATTAGATATTCTTGGTAACTAGGCATGTACTCCTAAGAACATATTTTTACAAACTACATACCCCTTCCTATCCTTATCTATAGTATCTATATAGTGTGTGAAGAATAAAATAATACTTATGATACCATTTTGTAATGTCCTGGTTCTAGGTGCCACCCTACGGTGCCCCGTGCTCGGTTGGTCACATGGCCCCAAGAGCATTTCCATAAATGTAGGAGGTTTTTTACTATAAGAGAGGGCCTTTGGAGTTATAGTAGGGAAACTATTCCCTCAATGTAAGAGTAACATAGAGGAAAATATAGATAATAGTATCAAAAGTAGTAATACCACAAATAAGTAATCAACAGATGACATGAAGTAAATAAACAATAGGTTCACATATAAAAATGATGCATGTAACATATGCCAATGAATTAAGCCATACAAGTCATACTGTTGAAATACATTACTAAACCAAATTATAAGAAAAAAAATAAACTCCAACAACACCGCAAGCCTATGCTTGGTCCCATGGTCTCCAGCTCCGCATCAATCAAGTAACTGAAGTAGAACGGTTATTTCACTTATCTATACATGTAGCAATATAATTTTTTGGGGACCGAAAGAATGAGCCAAATATGATTTCAGTAGAATCCCATTATAAACCACCCAAATATATGTTCCTAACTATTATTGAAAATTTATATATAAAGAAATAGGAAAAATGAAGTAATAAACTAGGAGTTAATAAAAAATAATCCCACAGTTTTAAATATATTCAAAAACATTTAGTAAATAAACATCAAAACAATGTTAATAAAACCTCTAGGAAGTTATCATAGTCTAAACCCTCTAGTTCAGCTTGAAAAAGACTCTCTACAGAAGCACCAATCATTAATTTCTTAGGTGGTCTCGTAACAGTAAACTTTTGAAACTCTTGAGAAGAACTTAACATCCCATTCCCCATATGGCCTCGTGACGTAAAACTACAAAAATTGTAAGGGAGAACTTACGTCCATCCCCAATATGGTCTAAGAATGTGAAATGTATAACAGAAACTCTGTGGATGCCCTCAGAATCCATTCTCTATATGATCTAACTACACCAGGTTTCCACAACCCTGTGTAAAGAAATCACACCAAAAATATCCAGAAGCCAAAGTAAATAAAAAATACTACTTGGATAAAAACATACAAATCAAATCACCTTCTTGTCAGATAATATCCACTCCATCCTAACAGTACTCGAAATGAAAAAAAGTAGCATGATAGGAAATTCCAGACCTAACGACCATATTAGATCAAACATGGGAAAACACATCAATATCTAGGTAAATAACACTATTTATAATAAAAAACATGCTCCTAAAAACAAGGAATACTAGGAATTAACAGGATTAAATTCCCAAAACACGCGATAACCCAATATAAGGTATTGGAAAAAATTTAGACATATAATTCAAAGGAAATCTACGGAAACGAACAAACCACCTTCCACGACCTTGTAAGATCGATATAGTTGAATCCTAGACTTTTATTCAACCTAGAACACTATAGATCTATAAAAACATCTAAAATGTTCAACAAACAATATCTCACTAAAGTGGAAAAATCAAGAGAAGAAGCTCTAGAAGAAGGAACAACTCACTGATACGATTTTAACGCCACTGACAGAGTTTGATTCGGAGAACATATAAGGGGTCAGGGGCTACAAGAAGAATCATCATCTTCCGTCGCTCCAGGACAAGATGAGGTCCAAAGAAGATCTTTTTGTGAACCAGACAAGACCTCGGTCTGATATAACATATAAAAATAAAAATAAAATGAATGTTATATAAATATAAACATTGTGTATATGCCTTTTCCATGTCCTTCTTTAATTATCCCTTTCACATTGTCACATGGTTGTGTATACGGTTATGACACATCCAAACATGGACTGGATTCGGTGCCCGAGTACACAGAGTGTACAAGGAGGTACACAGCGTGTACTACTAAACTTTTCCTTCTTCCCTGTTCCCACACAACCTCTTGAAAATAATCAATCCATACCTGAAGAATGATTAGGGTTAATACACATAATATTTAACCATTTTAAAAATAATTTCTTTAATATGAACCACACAAAATGGCTTTGAGTGTCTCTCATATTATATAGAAAATATCAAACTATCTATATAGTATTAAATGTATGTATTCATTATTTAATCATTATTATTATTATCCCATCACTATCTGGGTTATATTAGTGATATACATAAATAATTCGATATTAGTAAATAAAAATAATGATAAATGAATAAAAACATCAGTGTGAGGTATCATTAACTATTGAATCATAACTGTGGAAAAACATAGGTAGGAATCTGAAAAATGGAATATAATGAGTGTTACTATTTTTTCATTGTAGGTAATTCAATGTTGATAATGTTTATAAATTATATGAAGTGAAATAAATATTTTTTTTTAGTCAATAGGAAAAAAACATAACATGATATGTACGGATTACAACCTATGATCCTTTCATGGAATCTAATGAGATGTGAACCATAAATATTTTATTCGAGTTTATATAATATTAGTTTGTCATAATCATTAATAAAATATTAGTATTATATATTCCTAATAGAGACATGTAAAACCCTGCCCCATACCATAGAGTTTGATTCAGAGTGCCACATGACCTTAGTCATGTTTCCCAAGTCACTAGAGGCTACTGAATAGTATAGATTGTAAAGCTGAAATTGTGTGGATATTAAACACTCAATCTATGTTCATATTATGCAATAAATGACTAAAAATATTATAATTAAAAAGCGAAGAATACATAAGACAAATAATATAAAATATATAATGAATGAGTGCATAAAAATAGACCTATATGATCATGTACTATTGCGATAACATTGATCTCCGACCAGACTGATCACAAAATAATATAGAAAATGAAAAAAGAATAAATGACGCTCTATACCCAATATCAAGCCTTCAATCCTACCAGTATCTAAAATTAATTCAATTTAACTTGACCAATTTTAAATCCTTGGACTCATCTTATTATGTATTGTATTATCCCATGTTTTTTAAAAGGAGACATTATGTTCAACAACGTACATAATATACCACCTCAAACGTCAGCATTATTATGATACCTTATAACCTATCAGTTAAACTTGTGGTAATGAAAATATTAATTTATTTATGAAAATATTGGTTACACATTAATTTAATTAATTATAATGTGAATAATTATTTATAAAAGAAAATAATGAAATTTTTAATAAAAATGATTTTTTGTGATAAATCAATTAAATGTAAATAAGTGAGTTTATAAAATAATAAAATCGTTATTTATGGATTTTACTAATGATATTTAAACACACACACACACATATAGATATATCTAATATCTTCAATTTAATTTTGAAAATTTATCTTATATTTTTTTATAGATGATATAATAACAAATTAAATTTTATGAATAAAAAGAGTGTTTTTCTAAAAATGCAATTTTACTTCCTTTTGATGGACAACGCATTTTAGATCTAGTTTTTTCATTTTATTAGTTATTTATGAATAAAAAATTCTTGTTAGGAATAGGGACATAAAAATATAGTTTTTTTAATTATTGGTATTTTTCTGATAATAATCATTTTTCATGAATAGTGAAAAATAATGCATTTTAATTTAAAAAATGCTTTTTCATCTGATTTATTTATCCATAAAGTTAATAATTTTAATTGGTTTAATAGTATAATTAGATTATGTTTTTATTATTTAATTCAATTTTTTTCATTGGGAAAATTTCACATTGAAATTAGATATCAACACACATCAATCTTTTGATTGTATTAACATTTAAAAAACATGTTATCCCGCTTTCGAAACGAGAATTAATTTTTTCTATAATTACTAAAAATTAGTTTTTTTGAAGTTTGAAAAATGGATTCCATATTAGTAATAATTCGGTATAAATTATTTTAATAGGTTACATTTATTTTCTTGATATTATGAATAGTAAAATTAGTAATTTTTATTTACCATAGTTAAAGGTAAGTCGGGTAAATCAGGGTAACAAAAAATATGATAAACATAATAAAATTACCCTAAAACCTATAAAAATAATATTGAATGATAGATAGTCAATAAAAATAATATATGTGTCAGAATTGATTCATTTAATGTAATTTGTTCCACAAAAGTGATGTAATAATTTTTAAAACAAAACAAAGTGAAAAAATGTCATTATCTTGTCTCTTATTTTTATAATAATTTTAATGTAGTGATAAACATGATAAAGATAGGAAAATAAACAGTCACCTTAAATAAAATGAGAATATATAAATCATTTTAATAGAATTTGGAATTTTTAGATATTAAATAATTACCATAAATATTGACACAATAGTGATACAATAATTGTTTTATAAAGAGAAATAAAAAACAAATGATATTATAAAAAGTAGAATATATGACATTTTAAATAATTTTGGTATTCTGAGATTTTTATTAGTTAATATAAAATGTTATAATACTATTAAAATATTTGGTTTGATGTTATATCGCAATCTAAATTTTATTTAAATTCAATGAATAGAATAGTACAAAAATTGACACTATTGATATTTTATTATTAAAATTTTTTATTAAAATTTTTAAAAATCATAATTTTTTTTATTTTTAAATAGTAGTAATTATTAGGCCTATATTTTAATTTATTGTCATATTACAGTAAATTTACCCCATATAATGGAAATTAATAGCCACTTAATAATTAAAATATTGTTACCTCAATTTAAATTAAATTGGAGTTTCTAAGGGTAAACCGAAAGGATAATGTCTAAAATAAAATAAATACATGCCTAAAAATAAATGAATGATAATATTTATAACAAAAAAAATCTTATATTCCAAATAAATTACTTTTGGACCATTTGTAAATATATTGATTTTATATTAAAATAATAGTTGTAATAATTCGAAGAGTGACACTACCCTATCATATAATAAGGCACACATTCCTATATATTAATCTCATATCCAAATCCTAATAGTTCAGAAAATATATTCCCAAAACACATCATAAAATATAATAACATGTCTTATAATACTCATTTAGTGCATAGATCCTCCCATGGAATGCTTTTGGAATAAACTAAAAGAAGTTACCTGATTAAGAGGTAAAACCTTTCATCTTCTTTTTTAGTTTCACATCCATTATCCTATACCTATAATATTCTTATTTTATGATTACATAACAAAACCAGTATAAAAAATATACTTGTATATTAATATAATATTTTTTTAATCCTATACGTACACACAACTCCATTGAATGGGTAACGAATATATTGTTTCTATGTACGGTGAACTACTACCTCACGAAAAGATGATTGCACAATTTTCCATATCAACACTCATGTCGGCCTTTATTATAGATCGTATATTTATAATTGATAAATATTTTTTCTATGATTATTTAGTATTTACTTAGTATACTACTTTATGTATTCCATGTTCTTTAAATACAACAATTAATCTAGGGTAGTGTGGACTACTTCCCCCTCAAATCGATGGGACTCATTCCCGCTATATATATAATGTATAAAAGAAATTAATATATATATGATACATAAATGATATTAATATAATATTTTTATTATAATATACATTTATATAATTTAATTATTATTTTTAAATATTAAATAAAAGTTAAAGTAGCGTTCATTAGTACATACAACCTACTGTCTCCATGAATGATGTATTTCATTTCATATATTAAATTATTGTGTATATTATAAATACATATATACTGGATATATATGATATTTAAATAATTAATATTATTATTTGTATGATGTTCTTTTGACCATGTAGAAAATTTACATCAAAACATTTTCTTTTTCGAATCAAGTTCCGAATATCGACAAAACATCTGATATGAACTTAAATTCTTATGTAACATTAAAAACATTGTAATAATTGATATAAAATAAATAATAAACATCAAAAAGGTTAACATTAATTTTTATGTTAAAAAATGTTTATTATATAGGATAATAAAGACGTACGAGACAATTCGGGCTCAAGGTATGGAAATTTTATCCCAATTTATACTCATTGAGCTAAAAATCCATGTCATTGGTTTGTTTTTTAATGAATATGTGTGAATAAAATATTATTGTATTACACTAAAAATCCACATATATTTTAATTATTTATATTTTCACACATAATTATGTCATTTATTTATCCTTTATCTAATTATATCATTTTTGTAAGTGACTTCATTTCAATCTCCATTCATTGAAGCATATTTTGATAATATACACCAACCTCTTTTATACTGTTTATAATCAATCCATTGAATTTAAATTACATTTAATGGTTTTTAAAAGGGAATATATTTATATGATTCAATTAATTAAATTAAAAAATTAATGTTTTATAAATATACATCGACAACAAATTCTCCATCGCCACAACCATTATTTGATATTTGGATTCTTCTATAAGCCGTAATATTGTTGACAGAAAAATAAATACCCTATTCTATTTTCATGTATTTTGGTATTAAAAATGGTTTTGATATATGATTGGTTTTATAATTATCTTTTAATGATCACTTGTGTTTGAAATGTGTAAATGTTTTTCCTTTATGCTTGTTTTATGTGTTATGATTATGCTATGGTACACAGATATTTGATTGGTGGTAATTTGATAAACAAAAAGAGATTATTAATGTGAAAATCCCAAGGTTGATGGTTCTGTGATAATCAATAGAAGGGTGGTTACTTTATAACCTCTAATTCAATGGGTATGGAATTAATCCACATAGCTATTCCATTTAGTGATATGTGTCAATGTCAATATTATGTTTATTATGTTTATGTATGATTATGTCCCAAGTTACCTTTGTATGTTATATGTTTCATTATATGTGATTTATGGTAATATTTTGGTTAAAAATGTTGTAAGAAATGATTTTATATTTATTGGAGTCTATTTACTAATTGTTAAAGTTTACATGTATAACTATGAGACAACGAATTCATGGTTTACATGTTTTTGAAAGACTAACCTTCTTTCCTTTCTTGTGAATCCCTTACAGATATTTTTATGCTCATCTCATTATTTTGGAATTCTTTCCTCATGGAAGATGGATGAGAAAGTGCAAAGAATAATTCAATAAGATTTTTATCATGAAAACAAATAATTTATTACTTTAAGGTGTTTATGATTAATTAAATAGAATAGATATTATATTTAATTTTTTAATTTTTAATATTTATATTTTAATGTAAGAGTTATGTCATAATTCTCTAAAAAATTAATCCAAAAATATCCTCAATGTAAATTACTGTCTTATATCATGATTATTTTATGATTAATGTAGGGCCTTACAGTTGGTTTCAGTGTTTGGTTTAGATTAATTTAGATATTATCATGTCTTCTTAAGAGATAGAGATATCATATGAGTTTATAATTATCTGGTCGATCATATGTTCATTCATATAGAAATCACTTTTTTGGAGATTTATTTTCTTCAAATTTTCTTCGA
Source organism: Viscum album (assembly GCA_963277665.1). Lineage (NCBI taxonomy): Eukaryota > Viridiplantae > Streptophyta > Magnoliopsida > Santalales > Viscaceae > Viscum > Viscum album. Next base: position 1,278,778,485 of record OY728131.1, read on the forward strand.
TTATTTGTTTTTTATACACATATATTTTTGAGGTAATTATGGGTTGTTACTTTTTGGGATGCAAAATTAATGTTATTAGATAAAATTTGAGTTTAAAATATTTTATGGTTACTTTTGGAGATATTAATGCAATTTTTCGAATGTTATAAAATTAATGTGTTTTTGAAAAAGTAAAACACATAGAATAGATGAAATCCTGTCACATTGGACACTGTTATGGGAATTGAACCAACAAACGATTGTAACAAGGCATTATCACATAAAAATAGACCATGTGAAGTACATTGTTAGTAGGACCTTTTATTTTTAGTTAAAATATTTTATGGAATAAGATGATGTTGATTTTGGAAAATTACAATTTCACAAATGGATATACATTGTATTGCGAAATGACTTTGGGATTCAGTGATAATTGTTATTTTGGAAGATGTTCACTAAATTGGGTACCCTTTATACCAAATATAAATTGAATACTATGGGATTTTATTTGAGGAATAAAAGATGATTAATTATTCGAGAAATATATGATTTAATTATTGAATTACTGTGATTATGCTAATTTATGTATGTGATTAACCTTTTATTAGAGAATGATTGAAAAAAATATTTTAAATGAGACATTAATATTTTTTGATTTTATTTTTGGATAAATGTTTCATATTATCATGTATGACTATTTAATTAAATTAATCTATGTTTTGGGTTTCAATATTAGTCGGATTATTTTGAGGGATTTAAAGACATTTATTTGAAAAATAGACTATGTAGAACATGGATATTGTTGTTGAATTTTGGAGATTAAATGTATTCAATCTATTTAATATAAATTATTCTTATGGTGGAATTATCTGATCCTATATTAACCATTTTTTATTTGGATAATTTTTAATGATACAAGAGATATATAGTTCATCTTTTTTGGAGTATGTGATTATATATATGTTTATTCTAGTGATTTAGGTGTGAATAAGTGATCATGAATACTCAACACATGGAGAAAATATTATATTGTGGTAGAATTTTATTAACAGATGAAACTCTACTTGAAAAGTAAATATTTTTTATTATTTTCTTAATCACGCTCGATAATAAATTCCTCAACTTTATGAAAAGAAAATTAAAACAAAAAAAACATTTCATGTTTACATTTACTACAGAAAAATAGATGACCGTTTAATCCATTATATGATTGTAGTTTTCTGAATTCAATCTAACTACTCTTAATGTTTTTTATCAATCTACCTCAGAACAAGATGAATAGTTTTTCTTCCATATCAATTTTTCCTACAGGGAATCCTAGTACGCGTAATCTCAGTTGAGCACTGAACATCTCTTTATTTCATTTAATGTTTTGTTTTAATAAACATTTTTCCAATGTGGGAGTGAAATAAAAGTATTTTGTAGATTGATACCTTAGTAATCGAAAACAAATTCAAATTTTGAGGGCGTAATTTCAGAAATGGGGGAGAATGTGATGTCTCTAGTTTTTTAAAAGGAGAAAATATGTTTTATTTCTTACATAATACACCACATCAAATATACGAATTATTTAGTTGCATTATAAACTAGCTGCTAAATTGGTTGTAATGAAAAATATTATGTTTTTGAAAATATTTTTTACACATGAATTTAAAAACCATTTCGGTGAAAAATTATTTATAAATGAACATAATACTCCTTTAATTAAAAAGAAATGTTTTTTCTGAAAATATATTTAAATTAAAATAATTGAGTTTATAATATATTAAAATCACACTTCATTGTATTTATTAATTAAATATTTATTTAATATATTTAATTTAATGTTTAAAATTTATCTTATATGTTTTCTAGAGATGATATAATAACAAATTCATTTTTATGATTAAAATGAGTGATTTTCTAAAAATTTAGTTTTATCGACTTTTGATGTCGAACACATATTAAATAAATTTTTTTACACTTTTAAAACTCCTTTTTAATGAAATAATCTTTTCATTAAGAATCAGGATATCAAAATTTAACCTTGTATGAATTTTTGGTATTTACTGATAGTATTCATTTTTTATTGAATACTGATAAATATATTATTCTAATTTTGTTGACGCTCCTTTCCATCATAGAATCTAACGACTGAAAAAGGGAAATACCTTTGTCCAAATTTATTAATCCTTTGAAGTAAATGTCAAAAATCGATAAAGGGATGAACACGGAGAAGATTTCCCATAAGTCGCACAAGTTTCCCCATAGTAGCGCAAGTCCACTTGTGTAACGCATTATGGTCGTGCAAGTGACTTGCGCGACCTAAGTGATAACCGCCCAGAGTCTTCTCCTGCCTATAAATAGACCCTATAGCCCCCCCATTCGAAGAGGATTTTTTCCAGAAACTCAGATCTGAGCTCCCGGCACCCTAGTCTCTTCTCAAAGCTTCCAAAACACATTTAAGGTAATTTCGAACCTAGAACGGAAGATCTAAAGAGGGTGAGGAAAGCCTAGGTGTTGAAACTCATCAACACCTGCGCGCCTGAGTGGCCAGCCCTTAAGGGAAAAGGGTCACACTTGCACGCCGCCTTACTCCTTCAATTGATATTGCGTGCCACTCTTCTGGAAGAACCTCAAGATGGTTCTAAAGGATTAAATGAAGAGTCTCTAAAGTATTACCCTACTAATTAACCATCACGCAAGTACATCATGTGTCGCGCAGGCGTATACCTGCGCGACCAAAACATGCGCACCCACACAGTACCTGCGCACCTACCAAGACCTGCACACCCCTGCCTTTTTTTGGTGCCTTTCTTGCCCATTTCACCCCTCTTAAGCCAATACACCTTTCTTATTCAATATTAAGTCTTCAAGACACTCTTCAAAGCCATTTTATGGCATGATTTCATGATTTGAATTCCTTATCTGAAAGGGATTTGTGGAATATCTCTCAAAACCTAGTGATTTACACAACATTATGTCACTAAAGATTGAGATTTCATTCATTCAACCTCATCCTTTCAGATGATAGAATCCTTAACCTGGGACTCCTTTTCAGGAGTAATCCCCAGTCATAAGTGCTCTAATATGGGCATCCTCTTTAGGAGTAAGCCCCAAGTCCCTTAATTTTTGGGCATCCTCTTAGGAGAAATCCCTAGATCCCCTAACCTGGGATTCCTTTTCATGAGTAAGCCCTAGTCTCAATCTTGGGAATCTTCCTTAGGAGTAAGCCCCAATTCTTAAAATTCCCAAATCTGGGCATCCTCCTTAGGAGTAAGCCCCAGCCTCCTAATTTCGGCATCCTCCTCAAGAGTAAGCCCCAAACCTTAATCCTTGACCTAGGCCTCCTTTTCAGGAGTAATCCCCAGTCTTAATTTCTCTTAACCAGTCCTAATTTACCTTTGTTCTGGGATTCCTTTTTTGGAGTAAAATCCAATCATAATTCTTCTCCTAATTTGGGCTTCCTTTTCAGGAGTAATCCCCAAGTTAGAGTATTCAAAATCTCCATGAAGCACATATACCTTTATGGACCCTGTTCCTGGATTTCTTCCCTAATGTAAATCCTAACCTTAATTTATCTAGGCAGTCATACATACATAATCCCCACATTATTTCTTATGATTGCATATTTCATGGCACAATTGTCAAATTTTTACCAATACCTCTTCTTTCTCTCACAGAGCATGACTCACGTGAGCTTAGAGTGTAAAAGTAATTGTGACATCCTTCTTTGAGCCATCAATCATAAACATCCTACTCCCTTATATGAACTACATGGGTTATGATTCCTTTTCTAAATAAAGGATACGTAGGTAGCCTGTCTACGGGTTCAATCCCAATTCTAAAATAATCCATGTCCTTATGAATGACAATAAACTTCAAGTGCCCCACTGAGTGGCTTTAAAACCAGAATGGACATCATAATGACCAAGAGACTTCTGTATAAATGTGTTGAAGGGTACCATTGACCAAGAATATCTAACAAATACAAGTGATTATCTATCGATGATGAACCTCTAATACATACAAAATATTCTCTAAATTTCCTACATATTTAATCATTGATTGTTAGATATGAAGGAAAGATCATTTTATACTTGGTAATGTAATAAGGATTCATGAACATAACTTAATTCTATAATGACAGTCCCAGAGTAGACATTAATTCCCCTCAAAAAGGTGTGATGAGTCTGACCTCCCATCCTCGCGACCAATGCAAATTCCTAAGCATCATCAGTACAAAAACTAATGAGAAACCACCATTGGACAGTAGGTCAGAATGGATGTGGAATCATTGGATGTTTTCGGTTCTACGAACAAACCCGTTTGAAACCGATCGGAACTTTTGAACCTCCCATCAAGGCGATCATCCCCAAATTCCAAGGGAAACAAAAAATGATGAACCCAACGTGAATCCTTAACCAAATTAAAAATGATGTTTTACCTATTTGTTAGGCCCCTATTTAAACTCAATGAGAGGGCCAACAAGACAGTCAATAACATATGTGCTCATCCAAAAGATGTTGTAGCTGAATTTATCTTAATTATGTCTGTTATATCAAACATGCACTCTTTTCCAAGTTCTTCTGCATTTCCATAATGGCCGCCCTCAAATTCACAACTGTGAATACTACTGCTGCAAATGCCACTACTGCTACTCCTGCGGGATCGTCATCCGCTCTTAGGATGATATCACCTACTCATCTTATTCAATGCTGGGTATCAAACGCACTGGTTAAGGAGTACTGTCAACATGGTACCATCCCAACTCTGGAGGCTTCCCGACAAGCCCTCCAAGTAAACAACGCTCATCGGTCGTCCGGACAACGACGAACAGTGATCAAGAAGTAGGTTGTGCTGACTACCATCTCCAACCGTTTCAGGACGTTATCCCCGGAACGCAATAACCATTCACTCCCTTATTCTGGGGAGGTGAATGAGCATATCCCTCAGGACCTTAATTTAAACAGAGAGGAATCCTTCCTGAGGTCTCCCACCAACAATCGCCGCCAGACTCATGCGGCGGTGTGCCCTCAACATGATGAGGGTACTGACTCCAGGCATTCGGCTCAGGTTCCTCAAACCCGAGCAAGCAAGACGAACCACCAGAGGTGGAATCCGGTCAACAGTGATTATTTTCTCATCTCTTCCATCTCCGTAGAGGTCCACCAACCTATCTTGGTGGTAAGAAATGAGCAGCCACATACACCTGCCCGTTTTAAACCCACTGTCCAGCAGACTCGTCTGGCAGCATCACGCCAATCCCGCCCGGCAATTCCGGCGGAGTACTATAGGCAGGAACATACACTTGTTTATACATCATTAGCTAGTCAGCAGGATCGTCTGACTACATATGTAGGATCTCGTCAACCATGTTTGGCGAAGTGAAATCAGTAGGCACATACACCTGCTGGTATTAATCAAGCCTACCAACAGTCTCTCTTGGTAGCATTCGAAGAAGTTAGTTGGAAAGCCCCGAAAACAAATTGGATGCAGACTCACATCTCTTCCCCCACACTTGAGTACTGTCAGGATTCATTGATAGGAAAAGGAGGACAAGAGCTGGCACATAAACCTTCTCCCAGCCCGGAATAGACGTATATTCCCATTCCGGCAGCTGAAGTCACCAAGCATATTCTATCAATGGTGAAAGAGTAGAAGAAAATCCCTTCTCAAATTCTGGATGTCTGCAAGGATATTATAACAACTTCAATGGCATCTCAGGGAAAGACACATAAATCTATCCCTACCAGTGTAGTGATACATAAACAATTCACTCCGGAACAGACATACACATTTGTTACAGTCTAAGAGGGTTGTGGGGCATACTCCCCCATATCATACGGACAACCAAGTTAGGCACATACACCTGATTTGAGAGGAGATCGTCAGCCTAACCTGGCCATCTTTCCTGATCAGGCACATATACCTTCTAAGAGCAGCCACATTCATCAACAAGTGGTTTCCAAGGCAAGTAAGAAGGCGTCTAAGAAAAAGACCCACCCAACACAGTCAAGAGATCAAGTGCCAATTTGTAACAAGGCCTTGCTCGATGCTGGAGTTCTTGAAGCCCTCAGGCAATTAGCTGTTGGAATTCAAGATTCTACTCCCTCAGTTCCCAATAGTGGGAACATTAATTCCGAAGGTCTTCAACAGATACTTTGTCATGAAGGCTTGCTTCTTGAAAATTCGGTCAATCTCAATGTTTCATCTTCAGATGAGAGCCACAGGAACTCTTTGTGTGGTCAGAAGACCAAGGAGCAAGAGATCTCATCTTTTGTTGTAACCCATTATGGTGGTCCTCCCCATGATGATGAATTTCGCTACGAAAGTCCTCTCCACAGTAGTGATGCACATTTCCCAGAAAATACCCCAGTGGAAAATGTAGTGCCAATAAAGCCATCTTATCTTGAGGCACTTGCAAATGCGAAACCAGTCATGTCTAAAGCTACATCGCTAGCAGGTGAAATATATTCTCAATCAGAAGATAGCCCAGGGTATAGGTCATTCTCCGAACCACCGCTAAGTCATGCATCTTCTAGTTTGATCAATGATTTCTCTACCAATCATGTTGAATCCAATGAGGCAACAAGGAAACACCAACTCTGGTCAAATCAGGTCGAAGAATCTTCATCAAATGATAAATAGGAAATGCTGAATATGAGAAAAAAAACTGGCGAAAGGTGAAGTGCCAGTCATGTTTTGGCCTATGGCTGACTCTTAGTATAATATTCCAGAAATGTCGACGGAAGATGAAATTCATGATATTCGTCTCAACATATGGAAAACTCTTTGTCATTTGAAAAAGAAAGTGTTATATTATGATGAATATGAAAATCATCTTATGATAATTTAAGGGTTACAACGTCAGATTGATTTGGCGTCTCTATCAGTCCCTCGATATCTGATGGCTGAAAAGCAGCAGAGAGCCCTTCAACGTTCATGCTTTGGCGCACTAAGAAGCTTTCGTCAGTAAATTTCCAATGCACCATCTGGTATTCGTGTCAGATGATGGGGTGTTCATGGAGCACTGCATTTCACGGTGCTCTCCAGTCAGAAAATCCCACCGAAAATGGTCTCATGCAATGTTATTTCCCATGGTCGGCCACAGTCAATGGGCTTTGTTTGTAATCAAAAGCTTGATCAAGAACAGGATTCAACTAGTTCCTCTCAAAATCAAGCATACATAGAACATGTTGTTTAATTACTTCTACATCAAGAAAACGAGAATATTGAACAGGCCTCTTATATAGAGCAAGCACATCATCATGTGACAGAAGTGTAATAAATCATCCAACGGTCTTTTGAACCGGGTGATAAAAGCGGATACAGATTAATGCATCCAGCCAATTTCTGGACTAAGGATCGCATGATCAGGAGGACTTTCAACAAAGTCTCATACATTGCATGTCAAGAGCCACCCCCGCTCGCCAAACTGGGGACTATTTTAAACCAACCCTCAGAATCAACAAAAAGGATTCGGGGAGTTGAGCGAGAACAGCAGGAACAACCCGAGTCCACTGGACTGGGGATTTTTTCAAATCATCAATCCCCTCCTCAGAGAAAGTCGGTATTTTCTTGATTGGGGAAGAAACCTGAAGAGGAACGAAGAGAAAAATTATCAGAAGATTCCCCCCAAATTACGGTTCATCAAGAAGTTCCTGATATATTGAATCAACAAAAGGCAATGTCTCATCAAAGACATGGAAGAACAAAATATCACAGAAATGCAGATAGACCGGATGCGATGAGTTATGCATCGATTAATGTCATCAATCCCATTGTTGCTGGTCCACCAGATGAGGCTCACTTAGGGGACTCAGATGAAGAGGTTCCTGCTCAATAAGATGTACGCACCGACACAAATGAAGAAGGTGTGCGGACATGAAGTCAATGGATTACTCATAACTTAAGTAATCCGTCGAGTAACCCACTTCCCCCTCTCTGAAAAGGATCCAACAAAGGGAAGGGAAAGAACCAGGTTACATATCCTTCCTCTGGAGAAGGTCAATCGCTCACACTAGAGCAGAGGTTTGCACAAAAAGAGGAAGAAATGAAGGAATTAAGAAGGTTGAATGCAGAACTACTTCAGAGTAGTATTCTTCTTAAGCATGCTTGAGTCAGTCAGTCAAAGCAATTTGTTGCAGCTACTAAGATGGATCAAGAATATCCTCCTCTATCAGTACACCCTTACAGGTCTAATTATATGGGTCAAGTGCAACAACAGATGGTAGTGCTACCATCAGTTTCAGCGCCAATCGCCACATCTGTCCAAGCTCCAGTCATTGCCCCTACCAAATTCCAAGTTCAACCGGATGATTCTCAAAAGTTAATAACTACTACTGAGTCATTAACAGCTCGGTTAGAACCTATGGAAGGGAAGCGTGCGCAAGTTCAACTAGAAAAGAAAGTTTACCCTGAATGGGTAGATTCAATTTCTCCTCCATCCAATTTTGGGAACACTGTATTCCCTATTTTCAATGGATCAGTTGATCCAGAACAAAATTTGATGCATTACGCGTCTCATTGCGATCCTATGATGGGAACTACAGATCAACAAGAAGAAAAATCAGATGCTGCGTGAGAACCTTGCGAGGACCATCTTTTGTTTGGTATACAAACTTGCAATCCCGGTCAATTACCATATGGAAGGATCTTCGCCAAAAATTCCTCCTTCAGTTCAACTCAACATTGCCAAGGACAATAGTTTTCGATCATACAAACTGTAAGAAAAGGGAGAATGAAAGGGTCTCTGATTTCATTGCTCGATGGATGGGATTAACATATTCCTTGAGTTTAGCACTCCCTCAAGATGAATTGTTTCCAATCTGTGTGGCAAATCTGCGTGATGAATTACGCACACCATTAATCCCTGTGAAATACACAGGAGAGATTCGAGACCTTACTTCAATCGCTCAGCAGATTAAAGATTCCCTTATACATGCTAAGGATAAATCTCATGTAATTCCATCAGCTCCAGGAAAGAGAATGGGTAAAGCAGAAACTGCTACAGTTATGCTTAAACAAGCACATGTACCTATTTCGACCTCAAAACCTTCATCTTCTCGAAGGGCTCCACCTTTTGAGAGCCATCAACAAAGGCGTCTTCATCCAGACGATCAAAAAGATCAAAGGCGAAAACAATTTTAGGATTTGAAGAGCAAAAAATACTCTTTCTGAAATGATCAAGTTCCTGGTTATTTCATTTCAGCTCTGGAAAACAATTTGGTTCAATTGCCAATACCCAAGAGGCCAAAAAGGAATGGAGATGAAGACCGTCCAAATTATTTCCCTTTTCTCAAATATTGGGGAATCCCATTCAGGAGTGTTTTGTCTTCAAAGACCTCCTACAAAAGATGGTCGACTCGGGACAGGTCACATTGAAAGGCTCCTCATCCCATGTAGCATGTGTCACTACTACCGTTCCATAGGAGGAAGATGAATGGCAGGAAGTAAAAATAAAAAATGCACAAAAGTATGATGATTGGATGGTCAGAAAGACAATCAATTGAACTCATGCTATTTTGCGAACACAATTAAGGAAACCAATTGTGTCTTCAGCCATGAATGTTGCGGCAAAACCCTCTTCATCAGAGGGAATTCGTCAAAGAAACGACATGATTCAAAGAAAGAAAAAGAATCAGAAGAAGATGAGTATGTGTTAACGCCTATGTTGACTTTGACTTTGGCGGACTTCATGCCATCTACATCAAAGTCACAGGCAACGCCCCACCAAATGGAACAGCCTAAACATGCTAATCAGGAAGAGTCGTCATCAGACGAATAGTTAATCTTCGGTTCTGTTAATATGATTCAATTAACAGATTCATATGCCAGTCACAGTTTCAATTTTGATGAGCCCCAATTCCCAGTATCAAACAGAGGAAACAGAGGATGTTCCAGGGGCTCAGGATACAGGAGAAGACGTGGATCTTTCAGAAGCCAATATTCCAATACTACCCTTACTAGAACTGTGTACGCAGCAGAAACTCATGGTAGAGCCCTTCGGTGAGCTCAGTAAGAACAAGCAAGTTCTTCTACCAATTGCAAATTCAGCCCTGGCACAATTATTTTGGAAGACCGGTTCAAGGTTCCATCTTCTTCCTCTCAGCAATTAAGTTGATCTAATCGGTCTAATCTTCCAAAACCAGGAATATTGCCAACTCCTATACAATATGCATCAACTTCCAAAGAACATGCTTCCAAGGTACCTGCTTAACCACATATTCCTATTGGGAAAAGCAGACCTCTGGATAAAATGTATGATATATTGAAACACTTGTCCCAAGTACCAACCAATTTATCAATTCTGGATGCTTTGAAACTATCAAAAGATCTTTGGGAAGCACTCATCGAGGCTTTGTCAAGTCCTCAGGAGTTTGAAACTGAAATTGTTGCAGCTGAAGTCTATCACATAGAGAATAATCCTACAGAATGCCATGCAATAATATCCATTACTGATGAAGATGAAGATGATGTTGCGCATGGACATATTAGACCATTTTACTTGTCTGGAAAAGTCAATGGCGTCGATGTTAGAAGACTTTTAATTGACAATGGTTCAGGAGTCAACTTCATGCTCATTTGTACACTTCGTCTATTGGGCCTCACGGAATCTGATTTATCTCCCTCCACCATGATGATATAGGGATATGATAAAAATGAAAAAGAACCCCTGGGTGAAGTTACACTCTGAGCTCAGTTTGGAGATCCTGTATCCAATTCAGATTTCATGGTTGTTGATCAAGACTCAGCCTTCAACATTTTACTTGGAAGACCCTGGTTACATCAACATGCAGATATCCCTTCTTCATACCATCAATGTATCAAATATTGTTTCGATGGTCAAGTGGGACGTTGTATGGTGATAAGGCCCCGTTCAAGACATGTGAGTCTCAATACATTGAGGCGGAATTCTATCACATGAAGCAAAGGGAGAAATCCACAACAAAGGAGATTACAAAAATTAATGCTCCATATGGTTTGGAAAAAATTTCAGTAAATCCATTTACACATGTGAGTACAGATTATGTATTTCCTATCAGTGAAATTGACAAGATAGAACCAAATAAAAATACTCTGATGGAAAGATCCATAATGTCAATTACGACAATCGAGCCAGACAACATGGGAGAAATTGGTAATCTACCAAGCAGTGACGAAAGCACAAATGGTGACGTCTTCATTTCATCTGCTGAAATCCAACAAGTCTATGTTTCACGACCCGTCCTCGGGGCCCGTGCCGTGACAACCCCAAGCCCGCCATCCATAGGCCAGGTGTTAGCGACTAGCACTAAGGCGTAAATCCCAGTAGAAAGGGAAGGCATTGCCTTTGAAAAGTAAACAAACACTACAGAGTAAGCAAGCAGAAAAGTAAACACTAAGTAAAAACAGAGTATAACTGAAAGTGAGGAAAAGTAAATGGGCCAGAATACAAACCTAAACTGAAAGTAAAGTACAACTCGAAAGGGAAAACAGCAACTGTAAATTAAAAGCCACTACTCCGAGCTATCCACTGGAATTCCCACCGGAATGGTGGGTACAGATAGCTCCACTGCTCCTCGGGTCCCGTCGTCCGCTCCGAACACGTCCCGCCCAGTGGTCCACCTCCAGGTACCGTCCTGCTCTGCAAGCCTCATCCAAGATCAATGCTGTTCGTCGTCTGCAACCAACACAACGTAGTGTGGGCATAGCCCGTGCAGGGGTGAGTATAAGCTACTCAATAGGGACCCTGAGACCCATGAAGGTCTCCCAAATCCACAAAGCATAACCACAAAGGAAGATACAATCACGAAGTAACAACCGACACTGCTTAGGTATATGCCCATACATATACCTAAGTCATCAATTCCAATACGCTCCAACCTCCGAGCCCGAGTACAACTCAGTCCACACAGGATAGTATACGTATTCCACATAGGAAAGAAAAACGAAATCCACATAGGATAGCACAACACAATCCACACGGGAAAGAAACAGGATTCAGCTCACATAGGTATACATCTTCCAAAGACGATAAAGATGATCTCTGATCCATCTAAGTCATCGGACCCATGAAGGATCGATAGGTAACTAACCCCTGCAAAAGACCCACACAGGATCGGGCCCACATAGGACCTGTAGGCGCTAGTTCACACAGGACTGTTGAGCGCAAAAACCCACACAGGATCGGACCCACACAGGATTGGGCCCACACATGACCTGTAGCACTGATCCACGTAGGATCGCTGAGTGCTGTAGTCGTCGTCATCGAATCCACTAAGGATCTCTGTACTGTCGTCGTCGCAGTCACAGTAGCAGTAGCAGTAGCAGTAGTAGTCATAGTCGCAGCCAGCACTAGGGTTCCCGCACATAGCAAGCTCGTTCGGAAGGGTCCGCTCCACGAGCCGAGAGGCTGATACATCAACTGTCACAAAGTCCAGAGTTGATGTATCAAAAAGCTCCGTATCGTCAACAGGAACTCAACGCAACAGACGGCGCATCGATCGGACGCCCGGTCTGAGAGTTATTGGCTTTTTCGTCCCAGGGGCCCGGCTGGTTTTTAAGGGGAAACCAACCCGACCATACTCCACCTGCGTCCAAACATCGGGCGGAGTATGCCAAAAGATCTATCTCATTAAGAGGAACACAACAAAGCTGACGGCACGTCAATCGGACGTCCGTAGCTCAAGATATGAGCGTTTCCGCTCCGAGGTCCCGGTTGGTTTCGTGTACGAACCAACCCGGCCGAACACAAAGTATTCCGAAACATTGAGTGCGATATACAGAATTGACCGTCTCGATCCAAGGATCACATCGCAGCTGACAGTTCGTCGATCGGAGGTCCGTAGCTCAAGTTATTGCCAAAAGACCGAAATTGATTCGAAAACGGGGGGTTCGGGTCCGGGGCGACCCGGCCAGACCCCCCCCCCCCCCCCCCCCCCGCCCAGGTCGGCCCGAACCGGGTCGACCCAACCCGGGTCCGACCCGGCCTGGCCGGCGGCGCGGCGGCGCGGCGGCGTGGTCCGGCACGGCGGCGCGGCGGCGTGGTCCTGCACGGCGGCGCAGCCCGGCCGGCGGCGGCGCGGCCTAGCGCCGCACGGGTGCCACGCGCGGGGGGCAAGGCCCCCGCCTCTTCTCTTTGGCGGCGCGGCTGAAGCCGCGCCTTTGAGAAAACTGGCCCCCCACGTGGGGGCCTGCTTTTGAGAAAACGGGGGGGGGGGGGGGGCGCTGCCCCCCCTTTGTGTAACTACGGCCCCCCCTTTATGGGGGGCCGGTTTTGGCAAACCGGGGGAATTTATTCCCCCGGTCCTTCTCCCTTCCGGCCGGCCCAACATGGCCGGCCGGTTCTTCCTCAACGGGACCAGCAAGGCCGGTCCCCTTTCCGGCTTCCGACGCCGGCGGCCCGGCTAGCCGCCGGTGTTCTCGTTCCACCGCGGCCCGAAACCGGCCGCGGCCTTCGTCGTCCGGCACGGTGCGACGGCACCGCGCCCCTCCGCCGCGGCCCCGCTCCGGCCGCTGCGCCTTCGGTCACCTTCGACGCGGCGCGACGGCGTCATGTTCTAGATAAACTTTGCGTGGCGCGGCGCGACGGCGTCGGGCGATTATAGCCTTGCGATTCCCGCGTGGTGCGACGGCACCATGCCATCTCGTTCATCCGCAAGGAAAATAATAATAAACAAGAACAAAGGAGGGGGAATTCGGCCGTGTTTGTGCGGTCCGACCCCCCTCTCGTTAGATGATAACCCTTAAATATTTATCCACAAGATTATCATACTAGAACCAAGAACGAGAGTAAATAAATAAACAACAACAAACCCTACCTCGGTTTCAAGTACGATGTTCGTCAACGACCCACGGAAGACAACGTCGCGGAGGTCGGGCGTCGCGGTAATCGTTCGTCAATTCTTTTGACGAAGAGGTACGTCGTTGGTGAATCTTCGTAAGCCAATGAAGGAAGTCCGAGGAGGAAGCGGCGTTCCCTTTCATTGACACGGAAGGCATCGTCGATCTTCGGAAACAACCGGCTACGAAGAAGAGAGGAGCGGTGTTCTTCGTCGGAGCTCGAAGGTTCTTCACGTTCTTCGTCAGAGATTGAAGAAGAAGAAGTAGCTCGCAAATCCTCTGAAGATGGCTAAAACAAAATAAAATAAGCTAAGGCCTATTTTATTTACACATACATCAACTTGAATTTCAATGGTTTGAAATTCAAATCAACCCACCTTAATTAATTAAACCAAGTTGTCAAACATTAATTAAAGGGGGTTATAGGGGAGTTTTGAGAGAAGATGAAGAGTTGGGGTTCGTGTGGGCCCCACCACACTTAATCCTCCCAAGGGAGGTTAAGTGGATATGGGTCCCACCTTTAACTCCATTTGGGAGAAGTTAACCAACAAAATAAAAATAAAAAGTGTTTCTACATTTTTATTTAACTTCTTATAATTTCTCCCAAAACTAACTTTCGTCCCGCATAAAATGCAAACTCGGAAAAGGTCTCCTTAAGCGAATAACGGCGCTGCGAGTTCATCGGTGCCCTCGGATTTCAATTCCGAGCACCGGATCAAAAGTTAGATATTCCCGCTCGTTCGATCACTGAACGTACCCAAGCCAAACATTGGAAATTGATTCCGGGCACTCCGGGCCTCGGAATCAGGTGCCGTCCGAAACAGCTCTCTTGTAAAATTCCAAAAAATATTAAGAAAAAATTTCCCTTGAATTTTAAGGGTCTTTACATTACTCCCACCTCGGGGAATTACGTCCCCGTAAAGATACATCAAAAACAAGGGAAACAAATGAGGGTACTGAGCACGCATCTGAGCCTCCCGCTCCCATGTGCTCTCCTGGAGGCTCCCGTGCTGCCATCTGATGCGCACAAGAGGAATCAATCGCCCACGTAGGACCCGCTCCTGTCGATCCTCTATCTCGACCGGGACCTCCGTAAAAGACGCCCCATCGTCAACGTCAAGCTCCCCATGGTCAATGATGTGCGTCGGGTCATGCACGTATCCCCTCAGCTGAGATACGTGGAAGACGTCGTGCACCCGGTGCAACTGAGGTGGTAGAGCCAGGCGATAAGCCACCTCGCCAATCCTGCTGAGGACCTAGAAGGGTCCGATGAAGCACGGAGATAACTTGCCGCCTCGGCCAAATCTCTGAATACCACATCGAGGTGAGACCCGCAAGAAGACGTGGTCACCATCCTCGAACTCTAGTGGCCTCCGCCTCCTGTCAGTGTATGACTTCTGTCGGCTCTGAGCTATCCTCATCCGCTCCTGGATGACCTGGACCTTCTCTGTCGTGGCCTGGACCATCTCCGGTACCACAAGTGCTGACTCCCCAGGGTCTATCTAGCACAAAGGAGATCTACAAGGTCGGTCGTACAACGCCTCGTACGGTGCAATCCTGATGGTGGAGTGGTAGCTGTTGTTGTACGAAAACTCCACCAAGGATAGGTGGTCCTCCCAGCTAAGACCAAAGTCGAGGACACATGCGCGGAGCATGTCCTCAAGAGTCTGAATGGTCCTCTCTGTCTGACCATCCGTTTGAGGATGAAAAGCTGTGCTCAGATGTAGCTGCGTCCCGAACGCCTCATGTAACTCCTTCCAAATCCGGGATGTAAAGCGAGCATCTCGATCGGAGACGATAAATTATGGCACACCGTGGAGCCACACAATCTCCTAAACGTTGAGACGTCCCAAGCTCTCCACTGAGCCCTACTGTCTGATGGGTAAGAAGTGTGCCGACTTGGTGAGTCGGTCAACAATCACCCAGATGGAGTCATGACCTCTGGAAGTGTGTGGAAGTCCAGTCACGAAGTCCATAGATATTCCATCCCACTTCCACTCCGAGACCTCCAAGGGCTGTACCAAGCCTGCTAGTACCTGATGCTCTGCCTTCACCTGCTGGCAGGTGAGGCATTGAGAAACGAACTCTGCTACTGCCTTCTTCATGCCCGGCCACCAGTGCTGTCGTCTGAGGTCCTGGTACATCTTTGCCACTCCAGGATGTACCGCCAAAGGAGAAGTGTGAAACTCTCTCAGAACTTTCTCTCGCAAAGCGACTGGTACCATGGTACGTCCTTTGAAAAGGATGTCGTGCTCTGCTCCAATAGAGAAACCATCAGGTGCCTGTCCCGAGGATATCTGTGCACGCCGTGTCTCACAGTCAGCGTCCTCACGTTGTGCCTCTCTGACCCTCTGCAAGTAGTGGAGGGGTGACTGTGAGAGACTAAAGGAAGGATCCTCCATCTCTATCCACGAAGGATATCTACAAAGAGGCTAGCTGCTCTGTCGCCACCTCAAGTAGGTGAATACACGTCCTCCTGCTGAGGGAATCGGCTACTACGTTCCCCTTACCAAGAGTATAGACTATCTCAAAGTCATAGTCCTGGAGGAACTCGAGCCATCACCGGCGTCTCAGATTCAGGTCCTTCTGCGAGAAGATATACTTGAGACTCTGATGATCAGAAAAAACTGTAAAGCGCTCTCCCATCAGGTAGTGTCGCCATGTCTTCAGAGCGAAGACCACTGCTACTAACTCCAGGTCATGGGTAGCGTAGTTCTTCTCGTGTGGCCTCAACTGACGTGATCCATAGGCGATCACTGCCCGCTCCTGCATTAGAACACATCCGAGTCCGGTCCCTGATGCATCGCAGTAGACTACGTACCCTACTCCCTCATCAGGAAACCTCAATATAGGTGCGCTAGTCAATCTCTGTCTCAGCTCCTGGAAGCTCTGCTGACATCTGTCTGACCACACGAAGGGTTTCCCCTTCTTCGTCAAAGTTGTGAGTGGTGCCGCAACTCTAGATAAGTCTGGCACGAATCTACGATAGTATCCAGCTAGTCCCAAGAAACTCCGAACCTCAGTCACGCTCCTGGGTGGCTCCCATGCTAACACAGCCTCAATCTTCGCAGGATCCACTGCAACTCCCGCCTCAGAGATAACGTGTCCCAAGAAGTGGACCTCACGTATCCAAAACTGGAACTTCGAGAGATTACCATAAAGCTAGTTCTCTCGGAGTGTTTCTAGTACAACTCGCAAGTGATAGGCGTGCTCCTCCTCAGTCGTAGAGTGAATCAGAATGTTGTCGATGAAGACCACGACAAACCGATCAAGGTATGGCTGAAAGATCCTGTTCATGAGGGCCATGAACACTGCTGGAGCATTGGTTATGCCGAAAGGCATAACCAAGAACTCATAGTGGCCATACCGACATCTGAAGGCCATCTTCTGCACGTCCTCATCTCTGACTCTGAGCTGATGATAGCCTGGACTGAGGTCTATCATCGAGAACCACCGTGCTCCCTTGAGCTGATCAAAGAGGTCATCAATCCTCGGTAGCGGATACTTGTTCCTCACTGTCACCTAGTTCAGGCGACGATAGTCAACACAAAGTCGCAAGCTCTCATCCGCCTTCTTGGCGAACAATATCGGGGAAGCCCAGGGTGAAACACTGGGTCGAATGAACCAATTGCCCTGCAAGTCCTCCAACTGTACCCGTAGCTCTCGAAGCTCGGCGGGGGCCATCCGATATGCTGGAGTGGATATTGGGGCTGTCCCAGGGTACAAGTCAATATAAAAGTCTACCTTTCTATGAGGAGGTAGCCCTGGAACGTCGCCCGGAAAAACATCCACAAACTGATCCACCACTGCAGGAAAACCAGGACTCCGCACGTCAGCTGCTCCAAGGATTAGGCTAGCCAACTGATAGGTGATGGGGTGTCCTCTTCTCCACGGAAATCCATCCTGTGCCGCAAAGGCTCCCTTCTCGCCGGTGAAGGTGAACCTGCTCCCGTCGATGCGTACACATCGCACCTTGCGCCTAAAACAGTCAATCTGTGCATGGACCGTAGATAGCCAATCCATGCCCAAGATAATGTCTTAAGGCCTCGACACTACTACAAGAAGATCCCAGCCGAAGCTCGCGCCTCCTAGAGTGAGCTCACACTACCGGCACCAGTGCGTAATCGTCGAGTCTGCTCCCGTAGGAGTCTCTAGCCATAAGGATCGAGCCAACGGATCTGTCGGAATCTCCGAGCTCCGAACAAGGGCAGCGGCTATGAAAGAGTGACTCGCTCCTGTGTCTATAAGAACTACAGTAAGGGTGGAATAGACATAGATAGTACCTCGAATCATCTCGGGTGCGCCGTGGTCATAGGTCTCTGTTGCCTGGAGATGTGCCTGTCTCTGCCCGCCAGCTCCCTGTGGTCGGGGTGGACCTCCTGGTGGTGGTGGTGGCAGAGCCTCGAAGCGTCGCCCACCACCTGCTGCTCGGCCAGCTCCTCTGCCTCGTCCGCCTCCTCCCTATGGACCGCCACGATCGACCCTCTGCCTCTGCCTCGGTGGTCCCTCAACCATCTGCTGCTCCTCGGCACGGCGGGTCGGGCAGTCACGAGCCATGTGGCCCTGCCCGCCGCACGAGTAGCATTGTCTGCCTCTCGAAAGACTGACTCCTCGTTGTGTGCCCCGAACTGGTGAGCCAGTGTCCTGAGGTCGTTTTCCTGAAGGTCTGGTCTCCCTGAACCCCTGAGTCGTCCGTCGACTGCCTGCTGCAGAGGACTCTGCCACGTGCCGCCCTGCGGTGGGTCTCGGCGCTGGTGTAGACTCTGCAAGGAAGCTCTCGATCAAAAGGTCCCGCTCCAGTACTCCTGTCTGAGTCGGTATGCTGAGGGAGATCAGCGATTCCCGGATCTCATCTCTCAAACCCTGCTCGAAGGTCCAGGCCCGGAAGAATGGGTCTCGTACCATGTCGGTCGAGTAGCGCGAGAGATCAGTAAATCTCACAGAGTACTGAGCGACCGTCATGCTGCCCTGTCGCAGCTGAAGAAGCTCTTGGATACGCACCACACGAAGGGTGGCTGGGACGAACTCCGAGCGGAAGAGGCTCTCAAAGTCCGTCCATATTAGAGATGCCTCATCGTGCACCTGGAGCATCAAGCTCCACCATCGTCCTGCTGCTGCGTGTAGTAGGCTCGCAGCGAGGATCACCATGAGGTCTACTGGTGTCCTCACTAGCCTAAACACACGTACCACTGCCTCCAGCCAGTCCTTGGCTGCCTAGGGATCCGTCTCCCCACGAATCCTGGGTGGTCACTGGCATTGAAACTCATGAAGTGCGCTGAGGCGACGTGCATCGTCAGCGGCTGGTACTGGAAGCATTGGTGGCTCGGCGAGTAGAGCTACTGCCGGTGCCACTGCTGACAAAGGGCCCTGCACCGAGGCCTCGTCGCTCGGAGGGCTGTCGTCACACTCGACTCTCGGAACCCTAGATGACTGTCGTCGTGGGGCCATCATGAAAAAGAAACAGGTCTTCCACGGTCAGAACAGTATACCTGGTGAGCTGATATAAAGTAATCACAAAGAAAACTTTGAAACACACACGCAATCAATGTTTTCGTTTATTAAGTCGGAAATCATTACTCAGGGTCCTGGTGTACGGATACGTCGGCCGCCGCACTAACATTGGACTCCCTGGAGTGATAACCACACTCAATACGCTAAACATTATTCCTTCACATAGAAAAGATCAGAGTTCGCGGTAGAACCGAACTCCTCTCATACCAATTTGTCACGACCCGTCCTCGGGGCCCGTGCCGTGACTACCCCAAGCCTGCCTTCCATAGGCCAGGGGCTGGTGACTAGCACCAAGGCGTAAATCCCAGTAGAAAGGGAAGGCATTGCCATTGAAAAGTAAACAAACACTACAGAGTAAGCAAGCGGAAAAGTAAACACTAAGTAAAAACAGAGTACAACTGAAAGTGCGGAAAAGTAAATGTGTCAGAATACAAACCCAAACTGAATGTAAAGTACAACTCGAAAGGGAAAACAACAACTGTAAAGTAAAAGCCGCTACTCCGAGTTGTCCACTGGAATTCCCACCTGAAGGGTGGGTACAGATAGCTCCACTGCTCCTCGGGTCCCGTCGTCCGCTCCGAACACGTCCCGCCCAGTGGTCCTCCTCCAGGTACCGTCCTGCTCTACAAGCCTCAGCCAAGATCAACGATGTCCGTCGTCTGCAATCAACACAACGTAGTGCGGGCATAGCCCGTGCAGGGGTGAGTATAAGCTACTCAGTAGGGACCCCGAGACCCCGGAAGGTATCCCAAAATCCAGAAAGGATAACCACAAAGGAAGATACAATCACGATTTAACAACCGACACTGCTTAGGTATATACCCTTACATATACCTAAGTCATAAATTCCAATATTCTCCAACCTCCGAGCCCGAGTACAACTCAGTCCACACAGGATAGTATACGTACTCCACACAGGAAAGAAAAACGAAATCCACACAGGATAACACAACACAATCCACACAGGAAAGCAACAGGATTCAGCTCCAACAGGTATACTTCTTCGAAAGACAATAAAGACGATCTCTGATCCATCTAAGTCGTCGGACCCACGAAGGATCGATAGGTAACTAACCCCCGCAAAAGACCAACACAGGATCGGCCCATATAGGACCTGTAGGCGCTGGTTCACACAGGACCGTTGAGCGCAAAGACCCACACAGGATCGGGCCCACACAGGACCTGTAGCACTGATCCATGTAGGATCGCTGAGTGCTGTAGTCGTCGTCGTCGAATCCACTAAGGATCTTTGTACTGTCGTCGTCGCAGTCACAGTAGCAGTAGCAGTAGCAGTAGCAGTCATAGTCGTAGCCAGCACTAGGGTTCCCGCACACAGCAAGCTCGTTCGGAAGGGTCCGCTCCATGAGCCGAGAGGCTGATACATCAACTGTCACAAAGTCCAGAGTTGATGTATCCAAAAGTTTCGTATCGTCAACAGAAACTCAACGCAACAGACGGCGCGTCGATCGGACGCCCGGTCTGAGAGTTATTGGCATTTTCGTCCCAGGGGCCCAGTTGGTTTTTAAGGCAAAACCAACCCGAATGTACTCCACCTGCATCCAAACCTCGGGCGGAGTATGCCAAAATATCCGTCTCACTAGGAGGAACACAACAAAGCTGACGGCACGTCAATCGGACGTCCGTTGCTCAAGATATGAGCGTTTCCACTCCGAGGGCATGGTTGGTTTCGTGTACGAACCAACTCGGCCGAACTCAAAGTATTCTGAAACTTTGAGTGTGATATACCGAATCTACCGTCTCGATCCAAGGATCGCATCACCGCTGACGGTTCGTCGATCGGAGGTCCGTAGCTCATGTTATGGCCAATAGACCGAAATCTATTTGAAAACGGGGGGTCCGGGTCCGGGGCGACCCGGCCCGACCCCCACCCCCCCACCCCCCTGGGTCGGCCCGAACCGGGTCGGCCCAAACCGGGTCGACCTAAACCGGGTTGACCCAACCCGGGTCCGACCCGGCCCGGCCGGCGGAGCGGTCCGGCACGGCGGCGCGGCCTGGCGCCGCACGGGTGCCACGCGCGGGGGGCAAGGCCCCCGCCTCTTCTCTCTGGCGACGCGGCTGAAGCCGCGCCTTTGAGAAAATCGGCCCCCCATGTGGGGGCCTGCTTTTGAGAAAACGGGGGGGGGGGGGGGGCGCTGCCCCCCC
This sequence comes from Viscum album, assembly GCA_963277665.1. Lineage (NCBI taxonomy): Eukaryota > Viridiplantae > Streptophyta > Magnoliopsida > Santalales > Viscaceae > Viscum > Viscum album. The sequence continues at coordinate 1,278,799,944 of OY728131.1, forward strand.
TTTGTGTTACTGCGCCCCCCCCTTTATGGGGGGCCGGTTTTGGCCAGCCGGGGGAATTTATTCCCCCGGTCCTTCTCCCTTCCGGCCGGCCCAACATGGCCGGCTGGTTCTTCCTCAACGGGACCGGCAAGGCCGGTCCCCTTTCCGGCTTCCGACGCCGGCGGCCCGGCTAGCCGCTGGTGTTCTCGTTCTTCCGCGGCCCGAAACCAGCCGCGACCTTCTTCGTCCTGCACGGTGCGACGGCACCGCGCCCCTCCGCCGCGGCCCCGCTCCGGCCGCGGTGCCTTCGGTTTCTTTCGACGCGGCGCGAAGGCGTCGCATTATTGATAAACTTTCCGTGGCGCGGCGCGATGGTGCCGCACGATTATAGCCTTGCTATTCCCGCGTGGTGCGACGGCACCATGCCATCTCGTTCATCCGTAAGGAAAATAATAATAAACAAGAACAAAGGAGGGGGAATTCGGCCATGTTTGTGCGGTTCGACCCCCCTCTCGTTAGATGATAACCCTTAAATATTTATCCACAAGATTATCATACTAGAACCAAGAACGAGAGTAAATAAATAAACAAAAACAACCCCTACCTCGGTTTCAAGTATGATGTTCGTCAACGACCCGCGGAAGACAACGTCGCGGTGGTCGGGCGTCGCGGTAATCGTTCGTCAATTCTGTTGACGAAGAGGTACGTCGTTGGTAAATATTCGTAAGCCGATGAAGGAAGTCTGAGGAGGAAGCGGCGTTCCCTTTCGTTGACATGGAAGGCGTCGTCGATCTTCGGAAACAACCGGCTACGAAGAAGAGAGGAGCGGCGTTCTTCGTCGGAGCTCGATGTTTCTTCGCGTTCTTCGTCAAAGATTGAAGAAGAAGAAGGAGCTCTCAAATCCTCTCAAGATGGATAAAACAAAATAAAATTAGCTAAGTCTTATTTTATTTACACATACATCAACTTGAATTTCAATGGTTTGAAATTCAAATCAACCCACCTTAATTAATTAAACCAAGTTGTCAAACATTAATTAAAGGGGGTTATAGGGGAGTTTTGAGAGAAGATGAGGAGTTGGGGTTAGTGTGGGCCCCCCCACACTTAATCTTCACAAGGGAGGTTCAGTGGATGTGGGTCCCACCTTTAACTCCCTTTGGGAGAAGTTAACCAATAAAATAAAAATAAAAAGTGTTTTTACATTTTTATTTAACTTCTTATAATTTCTCCCAAAACTAACTTTCGTCCCGCATAAAACGCAACCTCGGAAAAGGTCTCCATAAGAGAATAACGGCGCTGTGAGTTCATCGGTGCCCTCATATTTCAATTCCGAGCACCGGATCAAAAGTTATAGATTCCCGCTCGTTCGTTCACTGAACGTACCCGAGCCCAACTTCGGAAATTGATTCGAGGCACTCCGGGCCTCGGAATCAGGTGCCTTCAGAAACCGCGCTCTTGTAAAATTCCAAAAAAAATTAAGAAAACATTTCCCTTGAATTTTACGGGTCTTTACACTATGCTTCACCAATTAGGATAGAATAAGTTATAGCAACATCGAAGGTGAACAATGATGTCGATTATCAATCCATCATTTCCTCTTTATTACCCAACGAAGACCCTTTATCATCAATCGAGTTGGAAATGGAAGGTTCTTCTTCAAAATGTTCAAATTTTGACATCTCTTCTGATCATGAAAATTCTTCTTTATCATCTACTTTGCAAGTAGAAATAGAAGAAATAACACATGATGAAGAAGAAGAGGATGTTCTCAGAGATGCTCCTCCAGCTTTTGAAGAGGGTATCTCTACCACTGTGGATGAACTCAGAGAAATAAATCTGGGTACAAAAGAAGATCCACGCCCCCACTTTAATCAGTGCATCCATGACCCTCGAAGAGCAAGAGAAGTATATTTCTTTTCTAAAGAGAAATAGAGATATTTTTTCTTGGAACTATACAGAAATGCCCGGGCTTGATCCTGATGTTGCTGCTCATCATTTGGGTTTACCAGAAGAACATCGAGGATTTAAGCAAGCCACGAGAAGAACACACCCAACATATGCATCTAAAATTGAAGCTAAAGTGGATAAGATTATCAAAGATAAATTCATTAGAGAATTTCAGTATCCCAAGTGGTTGGCTAATATTGTCCCTGTAAAGAAGAAGAATGGACAAATTAGAGTTTGCATCGATTTCAGAGATCTTAATCGGCATTGTCCTAAGGATTATTTCCCAATTCCAATTATAGAACATCTAATTGATGTAATAGCTGGATATGAAGCACTTTCCTTCATGGATGGGTATTCTGGATATAATCAGATTTGAATGGCCCTAGAAGAAGAGTAATTCACAGCCTTCAGAGCCCCTCAAGGTGTGTTTTGTTACCCGGTAATGCCCTTTGTCTTAAAGAATGTAGTTTCAACTTATCAGTGTGACATTCATCGTATCATCAAACCATTCTTAGGGAATTTTGTTGAATGATATGTAGACGATTTGGTAGTTAAATCCAAACAACGTTCTAATCACTTGGTTGATTTGGATTTCATATTCTGCAAGCTTCTACAACATAATTTGAAGATGAACCCCTTAAAATGTGATTTTGTGGAAAACATAGGAAATTTAATCGGCTTTGTTGTACGCCATCTTGGTATTGAAGTCAATCATGAGAAGGCCATGTCAATCCTAGGTTTGTCACCTCCTCAAAATTTGAAATAATTAAGAGGACGTCAAGGAAACTTAGCCTATATTTGGAGTTTCATCTCCAATTTAGCAGGTACAAGTTTACCCTTCACCAAATTGATGAAGAAGGGAGTCACTTACCAGTGGACTGAAGAATGTCAAGAAGCATTCGATATTCTCAAGAAATACCTCTTGAGTCCACTGGTACTCATGCCACCTGTTGAAGGAAGACCACTTATCCTCAATGTGACATCTCTAGAGCGATCATTAGGTGCTTTTATTTCTCAAAAGAATGATTCTGGGAATGAAAACAGCTTCTACTATCTCAGTCAAACCATGCTTGAAGCAGAAACCATGTATTCAAGTATTGACAAGTGCTGCCTGGCCTTAATCATTACAGTTCAGAAGTTGAGACACTACCTGCAACATCACAAGTTCCAATTGGTATCTCGCTATAACCTGCTGAAATGTATCCTAAGTCGTCCAATGCTTACAGGACGTCTGGCATGGTGGGAAGTTATTTTGCAGCAATTAGACATTAATTATGTGTCTCAAAAGGCGATAAAGGGCCAAGCACTGGCTAATTTCATGGCAGAACACCCTTCAGTGGAAGACACATCTTCAGATATTGAACTCCCTGATGAGGTAGTCTTCTCTATTCAAGAAAGTCCTCAAGAATGGGAAATGTATTTTGATGGTGCCTCCAGAAGTCCAACGGGGAGGAAAATGGAACATCCAAAATTCAATAATGTTGGCTTAGGAATTGTGCTCATTTCTCCAGAAAAGGGAGTGTTACCTTATTCCTTCTTATTGTGGGAAGCAGGTACAAATAATGAAGCAGAATACCAAGCTCTCATCGAAGGATTGGAATTAGCACATCAAGCACAAGTGAATAACATAAAGGTGAAAGGTGATTCAGACCTGGTAATCAAACAAGTCAATGTGGATTATGCCATCAAAAAAGAAGAACTAATCACTTTGTATGATTACATCAGAGAGATAATGGCGGAATTCCCTTTGAAACCGACATTTTATTATGTCCCAAGATCACAAAATGCTCAAGCTGATGCATTGGCTAATATAGCCATAACTCTGGAAGATGTAAATCGGGACGAGACAACCATCAGTATTTCCCACCGTCATGAAATTTCACTTTATGTTCGAATCAGGACAGAAGAAATTAATGAAATTTGTCCCATTCCTGAACTGTATGGTCATACTACAAGATGGATTTCACCTATCAGGGAATACCTTCAAAATGGAAGACTTCCACCTGATAAAGCTGAGAAAGAACAAATCTGGCGGCGTGTGGTTAATTTTACACTTGATGATAGACCAAGTCACCAAGAGAAAATTCACTACAAACATGGTTTTGATGGAGTTCACTTCAGATGCATTAGTGGTGAAGAGACTATGGTTGTCATAAAAGATGTGCATGCAGGAGTCTGTGGTGCCCACCAGTCTGGACAGAGATTGTCTGATCAGGTTCGAAGGCTTGGATACTTTTGGGCTTCAATGATACGAGATTGTGTCGATTTCACAAAGAATTGTCATTCATGCCATGTACATACCAACTTCTTTAATCAGCCTCCATAGTTGCTTCATACATCTAATTACTCATAGCCATTTTCCACATGGGGAATGGATGTGGTGGGACCTTACCCTTCGGCTACGGCTAAGCAGTTTAAATATATTCTTACTGCTACTGACTTCTTTTCCAAATGGGATGAGACAATACCTCTCAAAGAAGTCAGTTATAAATGCATTGTTAGCTTCATCAAGTCTAACATCATTACCATATTTGGTGTCCCTCATACCATATTGACAGACAATGGCCCCAATTTCTGTTCATATGGGATGAAGAAGTTTTATCAAGAATACATCATCAAATCCAACCATTCATCTCGGTATCATGCAGCGGCTAATGGCCAGATAGAAGCCTTTAACAATACTCTTTCAAATATTCAAAAAAAGATGGTGGATAAAGATAAGAGGTCATGGCCTGATAAACTCTTTCATGCTTTATGGGCTTATCGAACTACCACCCGCACTGTAACTCGATCAACTCCATATTCATTGGTATATGGAATAGAAGTCGTCTTTCCCATTGAAGGTCAACTACCCTTGCTCAGAGTTTCCATTTGTGATCAATCATCTACAGATGAACAATCTCAAAAGCGATTGAATGAATTGGAATGGTTAGATGAGAAAAGATTGTGAAATTTTCACCACTTGGAAGTCTATCAGAATCGAATAGCACGAGATTTTAACAAAAAAGTTCGCATTCATTAATTCACTTAGGGAGAATTGGTATTAGTTCTCAGAACTCCAATGATACCAGGAAAGAAACCTCCCAAGCTTGAGCCAAAATGGGAAGGACCTTATTCAATACATAGGGTCTACTCCAATGGAGCTTATTCATTAATCTCAATGGATGGAGAACTCATCACTACTCCAACCAATGCCATATTTTTGAAGAAGTATTTTGTATAAACTGCAAAGTCTGTATTTTGTCCCTGCAACATGACACTAAATTGTGTGGCACCAGTTCGTCCTTGTTATATGACGTTAAACTACACAGCAATGGTCCATACATATGACCTTAAACTATTTGTATGTTCATCCCACACGACGTTAAACTGTGAAAAAGTTCCCTAAATGGTCTAGTGTGACCTTAAACTACAACTAGTTCATGTGTGACCTTAAACTGCATCATCAACGGTCCATACATATGACCTTAAACTATTTTTACTTTCATCCCACACGACGTTAAACTGTGAAAAAGTTCCCTAAATGGTCTGGTATGACCATACACTGAAACTAGGTCCTGTATGACCTTAAACGACATCATCAACGGTCCATGCATATGACCCTAAACTATTTGAAAGTCCCTTACGTCAAGCAAGACGTTAAATTGTGACGTCCTAACTACATGATGCTAAACTGTAAAAAAGTCCCTTACGTCCGGAAAGACGTTAAACTACATAATAATCAAAGGTCCTGTATGACCTAAAACTACACCACCATCCAACATGACATTAAACTCCACCATCCACGGTCTATGCATATTACCTTAAACTATTCTCACTTTCGTCCAACATGATGCTAAACTGTATCATCCCTCTTTCATCCAACATGACGTTAAACTGTGGGGAAAAATCCCCAATGTGTCCAACATGACGTTAATGTGGTGCACTCTTTTGTCCTCACTGCATGACATTAAACTGCACAGTCCCCACCTTTCGTCCAACATGACGTTAAACTCTATTATCCCCATCTTCCTAACTACATGACGCTAAACTGTACAGAATGTTCGTGATACGTCTTACATGTCATTAAACTGTATTTTGTCCCTGCTACATGACACTAAACTGTGCAGCACCAATAGTCCTAACTGCAAGACTTTAAACTGCATAGTCCCTTTATATGACCTACATGACATTAAACTATGTGTCGCTAACCATGTGTAAGTCCTAAGATGATTTTTTTGTTCATTGTCCCCAAGAACAACATGATCATTAATTCATTCTTTAATTGAACTACACGGATTTTATCCTTGCCTTCTAGGATGGGTATGTAGGCAACCTCGCAAGGTTCAAGCCCAAAACCAATCTCTTCACATTGGTTCACCTCCATATCATACAATGTTGATTCGTGAAACCGCCCATAGAATCAATATCTTTACATTGGATCACATTCGTCCTTGTTATACGACGTTAAACTATAAAACACTTTTGTCCAGTATGAAAATAAATTACAATATTCTTTGACACCCTCACCTGAGAGGGAACCATTATTTACATTGATTTTTCAATCATGTTTCATATCAATGACTACATGCTTACATGGCAACGCCCAAACCTTTTATGTTGGGTTAAACCATCATTGTACTAAAGTCCCCTTTCACCCTTCATATGTACGAACCAAATTTGTACAAAGGGTATTTCTAGAACTATGTGGGATTGATTCCCATCCTTATGGGATACATAGGAACGTTCGAGTGTGCCTCGAATCCAGCCCCAAGTCTTTGGTCCTAACCCCAAATTCCAATTTTCAGTCCCTTGTTTGAAAAGTCCCCATGAAAACACACACTGTGTATTTTTCACAATGGTCCAAGCTCTATGACCCTCAACTAAGATCTCTAATCCTTTTGTCCCACACGACATTAAACTGTAGTTTAAGAACTATGTATGGCTTGATTCTCATCCTTATGGGATACGTAGAAAAGTCCAACATTTCAATTCAGGACCCAGCCACAACATGATTATGGATAGCATTGTCTGTGTATCTCTGTACACATTGAACAATACCCATATTTATGTTTCATAATCCTATCCTTAAATATTTTCAGATCCTCATAACCCTTTTCATGACTTCTAGTCACAAAAATGTCAAACTTTTGAGAGTTATTTTTCTTGACTTTGTAGCACGTTCACATAGGCGGCCTTGCATAAACAGTCTACATAACAGACTTTTTAGACAAAAGATACTATTATTTGACTATGTAGCCAATGCCCTTAGGTGGCCCTACATAATTCAACCCCCTAATGGGTTTGTCGAATATTGGTAACTTCATTCTTGGGAAGAATGCCACTTTTGTCCTTATTTGTCTTAAATAATAGTATGTAGGGATCTGCAAAAAATATCCATCCTTAACATGTTTTTCCCATATCCTATTTCATGATCTGAAAGTATTCAAGTCTATGGTTTATATTCTCCTTCCCTATGTTTGGTTCATACCTTAGTAGGAGTGATATTCATCCAGTTCTTTGATAATCATGTTTGGAAATATCTTCTCCATATTCAAGTACCTCTTCCCATACAGGAAACTCTATACTTTAGAAGATTTTAATCTCCATATACTTTCAATGACTTTTAACACTAGGAAAGTAAATTTCTGAGAGTTCTTTTTCCTGATTATGCAGCACGTGCCCATTGGTGGCTTTGCATAAACAGTCTACATAACAGACTTGTTAGCCAAAAGATACTATTTTATTTAACTATGCAACCAATGCCCTTAGGTGGCCCTACATAATTCAACCCCCTAACGGGTTTGTTAAATAATTGTAACATCATTATTGGTAACTACTTCTTCTAATGCATTTTTGCTCTTTTTCATATCATTACTCAGATTGAAATATTCTTAAGTCATTGCTTTCATATTTTCCCTCATACTTGAGTATGGAACTATGTTTTCAGATGAGTTGTCAAGTAATTGAGTCAATCATAATCCATTTCATTCAAAGCTATTTCGACCTTAATCCTTTGCCTTTTTATGTCTGACATGCAGGACTTTAAACTTCCAGATGTCTTGTTTTTTCTTTTTCACCTCAGAGTAAAATCCTCTTTTCTCTCCGGATCCAACTCTGAGGGGGGACTTTTATTGACGCTCTTTTCCTTCACTGATTCTAACGACTGAAAAAGGGAAATACCTTAGTCTAAATTGATTCATCCTTTGAATAAAATGTCAAAAATCGACAAAGGGATGAACAAGGAGAAGATTGCCCATAAGTCGCGCAAGTTTCCCCATAGTCGTGAAAGTCCACTAGCGCGATGCATTATAGTCGCACAAGTGACTTGCGCGACCTAAGTGATAATCGCCCGAGGTCTTCTCCTGCCTATAAATAGACCCTATGGGTCCCCCATTCGAAGATGCTTTTTCCAGAAAGTCAGATTTGAGCTCTCGGCGCCCTAGTCTCTTCTCAAAGCTTCTGAAACACTTTTAATGTAATCTCTTACCTAGAACGAAAGATCTAAAGAGGGGGAGGAAGGCCTAAGTGTTGAAACTCATCAACACTTGCGCGCCTGAGTGGCCAGCCCTTAAGGGATAAGGGACACACTTGCGTTCCGCCTTACTCCTTCAATAGATATTTTGTGCCCCTCTTTTGGAAGAACCTCAAGATGATTCTAAAGGCTTTAATGAAGATTCACTCAAGTATTACCCTGATGATTAACCGTCGTGCAAGTACATCATGTGTCGCGTAGGCGTATACATGCACGACCAAAACTTGCACGCCCACATAGTACCTGCGCGCCTGCCAGGACTTGAATGCCCCTGCCTTTTTCTTAGGTGCCTTTCTTGACCATTTCACCCCTATTAAGCCATTACACCTTTCCTATTCAAGATTCAGTCTTCAAGAAACTCTTAAATGCCATTTTATGGCATGATTTCATGATTTTAATTCCTTATCTGAAAGGAATTTTGTGGAATATCTCTTAAAACCTAGTTATTTACACAACATTATGTCACTAAAGATTGATATTTCTTTCATTCAACCTCATCATTTCAGATAGGAGAATCCTTAACCTGGGTCTCCTTTTCAGGAATAATCCCCAGTCATAAGTCCTCTAATATGGGCATCCTCTTTAGGAGTAATCCCCAAGTCCCTTAATTTTTGGGTGTCCTCTTAGGAGAAATCCCCAGATCCCCTAACCTGGGAATCCTTTTCAGGAGTAAGCCCCAGTCTCAAGATTGGGCATCTTCCTTAAGAGTAAGCCCCAATTCATAAAATTCCCAAATCTGGGAATCCTCCTTAGGAGTAAGCCCCACTCTCCTAATTTTGGGCATCCTCCTCAGGAGGAAGCCCCAAACCTTAATCCTTGACCTGGGCCTCCTTTTCAGGAGTAATCCCCAGTCTAAATTTCTCTTAACCAGTCCTAATTTACCTTTGATCTGGGATTACTTTTTTGGAGTAAAACCCAATCATAATTCTTCTCTTAATTTGGGCCTCCTTTTCAGAAGTAAGACCCAAGTTAGAGTATTCAAAATCTCCATGAACCACATATACCTTTACAGACCCTGTTCCATGATTTCTTCCCTAAAGTAAATCTTAACCTTCATTTACCTGGGAAATCATACATACATAAGCCCCACATTATTTCTTATGATTGCATATTTCATGGAACAATTGTCTAATTTTTACCAATACCTCTTGTTTCTCACACCGAGCATGAATCACGTGAGCTTAGAGTGTAAAAGTAATTCTGACATCCTTCTTTAAGCCATCAATCATAAACCTTATACTCCCTTACTTGAACTACGTGGGTTTTGATTCCTTTTCTAAAAAAAGGATACGTAGGTAGCCCGTCTATGGGTTTGATCCCAATTCTAAAATAATCAATGTCCTTCTGAATGACAATAAACATCATGTGCCCCAATGAGTGGATTTAAAACCACCATGGTCATCATAATGACTATGAGACTTCTGTATAAATGTATCGAAGGGTACCATTGACCAAGAAACTCTAACAAATATAGATGATTCTCTATCGATGAAGAACCTTGAATACATACAAAAGATTCTCTAAATTTCCTACATATTTAATCATTAATTGTTAGATCTGAAAGAAATCTCATTTTATACTTGGTAATGTAATAAGGATTCACGAACATAACTTAAATATATATAGAGAGTCCCGGAGTAGCCAATAATTCCCCTCAAAAAGGTGTGATGAGTCCGAACTCCCATCCTCTCGACCAATGAAAATTCCTAAGCCTCATCAGTTCACAAACTAATGAGCACATACCTTTCGAAGGTAGGTCCGAATGGATTTGGAATCATTGGATGCTTCCGGTTCTACGAACAAACCAGTTAGAAACCGATCGGAACGTTTGAACCTCCCATCAAGGCGGTCATCCCCGGATTTTGAGGGAAACTAATTTAAAACTAATGTTTCACATAAAATTATTTATACAAAAGGTTATAATTTTAATTGATTTTAATGTATAATTAGATTATGTTTTTATCATTTAATCTATTTTATTTATTGGATGACCATTTACAATGAAATGAGATACAAACACACATCATGCTTTTGATGGTTTTTTACTTTTTAAAAAATTATTTTATTGATTTGACATTGATATTTGCGATTAAATAATTAATATAAAAACAATGTTTTTTATTTGGAAAAATGATTCTATATTTACAATCAGTGGGTCCAAATTTTGTTAATATGTTACTTTTATTTTTTTGGATATTGTGAATAGTAATTTCTGTAATTTTTATTTACCATAGTTAATGTTAAATTGATTAAATTAAGGTAACAAATAATATAATAAATTAAATAAAATTACCTTATATACTCCAAAATTTCTATATTATTTTTTGATATTGACCAGTGTCACGTAAGGGTCAGAATTGATTCATTTAATGGACTTATTCCCGTGAATGTGATGTAATTAATATTAAAAAAACTGACAACATGTCACTCTCTTATCTCTTAAAAAATAATAATATTAATGTAGTGATAAATATGATGAAACAAATAAAATATATTATTTTTATAAATATAATCTAATTATCGACATCATGTTAATTTATATCAAACTTTTAGATATTAAATAATTACCATAATTATTGACACAACGGTGATACAATAATTATTGTATTAAGAGATTTATCTAATTAATGATGTTATAAATATTTAAATAAATATTATTTGAAATAATTTTTGAATAAATGATTTTTAAAGGTGAATATGTCTTGTTAGAAGACTATTAAATGATTTTGCTATGTGTTATATCTTTGTTTAGATTTTATTTAAAAAAATAGAATAAATTGTTTAAAAAATGAAACAATTTATATTTTATTAAAATTATATTTTATTATAGTATTTAAAAATCATAAAAATATTTTAAAAATAAAAATTAGTTATGTTGTTCTCTAAAAGTTAATTCAAAGCCAGTTTATACGAAATTCAACCCAAACAATATAATTAATATCTTCTTAATAAATAAAATTTTGTTACCTCAATTAAAATTTCAAGAGAGAAATTAAGGGTAAACTAAAAATATATGGATTAAAATAAAATAAAAAAATGAATAAATATATTTTATGAAATTATTTATAAATATACTTATTTTATACTCTTAATAAATGAGTTTTAGATCAATTTTAATTGAAATTTAATTTATATTAATTTAATATTATTTATAATTCCAATGGTGACCCTCCCCTCCCCTATAAAAAAACACATTCCTCTAAATTATTCACATATAAAAATACTATTTATTTGGAAAAGATATATAAAAAAATATTCCTGTAATCCTTTTCCTATTCCTTGAATCATTCTTTATTGTAGAAATCCTCCAAAGAAATCTCATTGGTTTAAAAAAAAGAAGTTACCCGAGTAAGAGGTAACACCTTCTATCATGATTTTAAGTTTCATTTCTATTATACACTTCCAATACTATTATTATTTTATGATAACATCACAAAAATAGAATCTTCAATATAATATGACATTTTTATGATATGATTTTATCCTACACTTACATAGACCTCCATTTTAGGTGTAATGAACATACTATTTCTGTGTATAGTGAACTACTGCATTGCTAAACGATGATGGATCAATTTACCCTACCACCTCTCATGGTAGAAATTATTATGGAAACTATAGTTCTATATGATATATATTGTATCTACGATTCTATAATATTTATTAAGAAAATTACTTTATGCTATCCAATATTTTTAAATACGATAATTTTGTTTTAGAGACTACGGACTACAGTCTCTTCCAAGAAATGTGACTAGATCCTGTTATATATGTAACATATAAAGGATTGTTTTATTAAAACTATGATACATAGATGACATTAATATAATACTGGTATTATAAAATACATTAATATAATTTAATAATTATTATTTTTAATATGAAAAATAAATCATAGTAGTGTTCATAAGTACGTAGGACCTACTATCTCCATGAATGGTTCATTTCATTTTTTTCTTCAATTATTATGGATATTTAAAATACACAAATACATTATATATATGATATTTTAATCACTAGTAAAATTCTTGAGATGATTTAATTTTTTCCACATGTACAATTTATTGAAAAAACATGTTCATTTTTTACTCAAGTAATGAATATCAACAAAACGCCTTATATGAACTGAAACAGTTATGTAATTTTTATGACATGGTAATAATTGGTATAATAGAAATAATAATCATGAGAATGGTTCTAAATAATTTATTAAATAACCAATTTTTATTATTGAGGAAAATAAAGAACTTATATGACAAATTAGACTCAAGGTAGGGGAAATCATAAATCAATTTTCAATATTGGGATTAATTTAAATGTCAAGAGTTTTTTTTTCAAATAATATATGTGAATGAAATAAGATTGTTTTAAATTTAGTATCTAATTATATTGGTTGTATTTATATTTTTCACACATAATCATGTCATTGCTATATCTTTAATATAATGATAATATCTTTTTAAGGGTCTTTGCATCAATTTTCTATCATTAAGGCTTATTTTGATAGTATACACCTCCTTCATTTATATTGTGTATAATAGAACAATTTACATTTAATTGCTTCCAATAGTTTTAAAAAGAAAAAAATTTTATATGAATCATTTCACCAAATGACAAAAGTATATGTTTTAGGTATGCGACGACAATTACTTCACTGTCGCCACAACCATTATTTGATATTTGGCTTCCTCTACAAGACGTAATTTTTCTAAATGAAAAATAAATACCATATACACATTTCATATATATTTGGTATTGAATATGGATTGGATAAAGGATTTATTATGTCAATATCTTGAAATGATCTCTTGTGTTTCAAATGTGTTAATTTTATTTTTCTGTTATTCTTGTTATACATTTTAAAATTTTTCTATAGTACATGGGAATTTTATGGGTGGTTACATGATTAACCAAAGATGGATGGTATTGTGATAATCCAAATATGGTTGGTTTTGTGATAAATCATGGATGATGGTTACGTTATAACCTCTAATGTATTTGGTATGGAATTTGGTCATTTTTCTATACCATTTAGTGAAATGTGTAGAAGTCGACCATATGGTTATTCCGTTTATGTATTTTTGTGTCTAAATTTATCCTTATATTATATATGTATATTTATATAGTATTTATTGAAATATTTCAGTCTCAAAAATGGTAATTAATGTGTTTATAATCACTGAAGTATATTTACTACATCATATAGTTGATATGTATTACTTTATAAAAATTTATTCATGATTTAATAGTTTTTTAAGGAAAAGCTATTTTTCCTTCCATATGTATCCTATAGTGTTCTTCTCATGACCATCCAATGATTTTTAATAATTTTCCCCATGTAATAAGGATGGTTATGTTAAATTAAAGGTGAAGAATATTTTAATCAATAAAATAAATAATTTTTTATTTTAATGAGTTTCTATTTTTTGAAATAAAAAGCATCGGGAGTATAAGTGTCTATTTTGTAATATTTATATTATTTTGTATGAGTTCTGGAGTAATTCTATAAAACCCTAAAACTGAAAATATCCTTAATGTAAATTCTTTACTTATCTCATTCTTAGGTAATGCTTATGGTTGGTACCTATCATTAAACTATGAAACATGTGTCTTTCATGGGTACCAATAATATAGGGATTACCAAGAAGGGTTTGAGTAATACCCAATAAGTAACCACCAATATATTTCAGTACATAATCTATAGAAGATATTCTATATTCCTGTGATAATATTAGAAAAATATGTAAATACTAATCACATAAAATGTGAAAGTACAAAAAATAATCACCATTACACAATTAGAAAATGATACAAATCACCTCACATTTTAGCACACAAACCATGATTCCATGAAACTCGAATGTATTTTCTTGAGATCCATTATTGAAGAATGATCATAATATGAGTTTTTCTAATATGACAATTATATGGTGATCCTACATGACCCTATACATCTTCAATACTAAAATGTCTGGATTCAAGCCATAATACTATTAACAGTCGCCTCTATCATGGGTAAGGCCATAAAAACATTGTTCACATGCATCTAACACTGTAGAGGCCATAGGGATGTTGGTATCATATACTATCTCAAATGAGGTTTCATGTTCATCTTTTCAAAACACTACCTTAGATAACGTTTAAGGATACTATTCCACTATATAGTGTGGTGTTCCATCATCACCAACAACATATTTCACATGTAACCCCATCTATTAGATATCCATTAAATTAAAATATACATGTCATTTTATACATGAATACAAGCATCCAAATGAATCATGACACACAAATTTTAAAAAAATAACATACCAAATATATATCATATCACATATGAGTATCTATTTACACACACAGAGACACACATGTGATCAAAATCAAACATGGGTCTCATGGGCTACATACCCATATCACATGTGATTCATATTATGAATTGTTCTCATAGAATAAAATTTCACAAAACATTTGATTAATATCTTATATAGTAAGGATACACAAAAGTTATAATGTTACATTATTGCACACCCATGACCGTCTATATAATTTAATATAAAAAAATTTCAATCAAATCATCCACCATCAATGGTTTACATCAGGATAGTGACCAATTTTCCTTCATTTTCATTATAAAATTGTTCAGTTACATTATGAATATATCCATTAATTATTTTATAAATTATTATCAAAAAAATAATTTGTCATTAAATGGGTTTTAAAACAAAGTTATGAATTAATGATTGTTCACCTAATGTTTCATGTCAGATACCACATAAAAGGGACGACCTAATGATATCTATAATTTTTTTTGAAAATAAACCATTTCTTTATATTCCCAATGATATTTTTGGTTAAATTTTTTAGATAATTACTTCAAAAACCCTACATAATTAAATATTTATTCACAAAGATGATACTATCAATTAGTATCAATTATTTGAAAAAATAAAATAAAATATGCTTTTAATTATTGGTGCTTCCAAATCCTCTTGCAGAGATTCCAAGGTGATTAGAACACCTTTCCTCGATATTGATGGCTCATATTGAAGATATGCCCTCCTTTCAGTATGTGGATTTCATCTTGTTTTTTCTTCCGTCCTTTCCTCTATGTTTATTTGATATTTACATGGGAGATTTCCATCATTTCTATGGATCTAAACCTACGAGTTAAGGTGAATATCTTGGATTGTGGATCTAGATCTATTTTTGCATGATCTATATGCCTTAGATCTTATTTTTGGTTTTTAATATTTAGATCCAGAACTTCATCGACGACGTTGGGCTGCTCGGATTTTGGGATTTAAATTGGGCTAACATCCATCAGTAAATCTAGGTAGGTGGTTTAATGTCTAATCCTAGAGTTTCATCTTGTTATAAGTATAATGTTATATAAATGTCATGGCATAAATAATTAATTGGTGGTTTGGTTATGTTGTTCCTTGTTAATTGTGGATATAGTTGAATATGGGTGAGAGTAATGATGGGAGGATATGAATGATTAAAATTTTGAATAATGTTGTATATGTGAATTGGAAATTTGATTTGAAAAAGGGTTGTGGGACACTGAATAATGCACCTAATATCCATAGGAATTCTAGACATGGAATTCTAGAACCAATAACATGCATGAAATTGACATTTTATGGGACAAGGACAGATGTTCCAAATACCCATGGGTTGTGAGAGAGTGATTGATGCTCCAAATACTCACATGTGTCCTAGAAATGATGTTATACACTCTTTCATTTATTTTGTACTATGGTTTCACTTGTATATTCAGAAAAATAATATTGTTACATAGTAAATATGAATTGAACATTGGAAATGGATTAGGCTCCTATACAGGCCGAAGCAGGCATTGTGATTTGGGTGTTCTCGGAAACCTAGATGTTTAACGTATTAAAGAATGGTTATTTGGATAAATATAATTATTTTAACTATTTCCTAGCTTTAATATTAATGCAACTACATACACTTATTATTATTGGATTTTCTTCTGACACTATTGTTGGTGTTCTACTAATTCATACTCACACCCTACTCAGGTTTCTTGATTGCTACCAGAACAGACTTTTTTGTTGCAGGCAGGACAAGGGAAGGTGCCCTGGTTAAAGTGTTGTTTTGTGTTGGAGCTTGGAAGAGGGAACCATATGTGAGTCGAAACCCGTTTGGAGTCATTGTGTATTTACATTCAGTTTCATTGTAGACACATGGCACTTGCATTGCCATAAAATTTTTTACCTTTCAGTTGAGTATTGTATATCCCATTTTAAATATACTAGGGACATTGTACTGTTATATTTATATGAGTTTACACTATTTCTTGGTTACTTCTGTAGGTATTTTATTCTAATAACATAGGGTATAGTCTCCCCAAGATTGACTTACAAGACCCTCACTTCTAGTCGACACCATCTAGCTTATGGGGAGGCGCGCTTGAGTTATTTTGACCAACCTACACGGAAAACCATTCAGTGGATCCTGGGTTGAGATATTATAGTTATCCTTCTGAATCATTTCCCATCTACAATAAAATCCATTGATGGTACATATGATGTATAAGGGATATGATTCAATGAAAATATCTTTATTCATTATATTGTTTAATTATGTTTATAATGAAAATATTTTCAAAAAACCCATTCACTTTCCATGGGTATTATATGATGAAATGTTGAACTTTTATAAAACCCATTGGAATTTTTGAGGTTATTCAGTGATGAATTTTATTTTCGAAACCCTAGTTTTTAATGGATCATGAGATGGTGGTTGTTTTATGATCTTGTTTCACACATATGTATGTGATCCATTTTGTAACATGTTGGTCTTATATCAATATCCAATTAATTAGGTAAATATGGATAACTCATGAGGTAAATATATTATACTAGCGACTATTTTTTGTTATTATAATTTAATAAGTGTCACTCGTATTCATGTCCATATTTTTCTGCATGTAAAATACATTCATTTCTATATGATTATGAGTAAATAAGGTTTTCAGGATGATACAAATGTGTTAGGGCCCAGTTTTTATATACATAAGAATATTCTTTGACCATGGTTCATGATCATCAGGTGATGTTAGGGAACTTTTTCATGTCTTTAACATAATGAGTAAACATATTTCCATTTATACATTTTCACAATGAAATAATTTTATTAATTCCACAAACTCTTTCTATTTTATAATTTAATTCTCTCATTTATCATGTAGTTTAATCCATTTGAATTCATGTTTTATGAACTATCCCGAAATATTCCATGACTGAAGAATATAAAATATGATATTCATTTTAAATATTTGAAATGATATTATCTTTTTATCGAACAATTTGTCTCATTTTATACAAAACATATCAATTATCTCGTCGTATTTTACCATTATATAGCATTTTATCACACCATTCATGTGTTTTATTTTCCTATGGGTATAATGAAATGTATTATATATGATATTCTTATAAAGGGTGTCATATATTAATATCTAATCATGATATTTTGTGGATAAATTATAAACTACCAGTTTATTAATCCATGATTCAAAAGAATGTAGACCTATATTATTATAACATGGATCGTTATAGTATGTATTAAATGTGAGTATGACCCTCTAAAAAGACCATTTATGGGTTATATGGGAAATCTAAACTCTATTTATAATAATTTCATAATGTTCACATTAGCCGTAATCAAAATTATGTTTTTTAGGTCTTCTCCTCCCATAGCCAACTATTTACAGGAGACCCTCCATGATGTATATGAATGAAAAGTATGAATGTATTCATATAGAAGACTCTAATACTAATAGGGGGAGGCATATTACTTCGATGAGATGGAAGTTGATTGGTAAACCCTTAATATTAAATACATATGGATTATAGAGACCTGGAATTTTATTGAATTTTTTCTTTTAAAATTTAAAGGAATTTTAAAAGTCTGTGAAAGTTGAAAGTGCGTGATTCTGAGGCCCGATGTTCCTGGAATCAATTTCTGAAATTTTGTTCAGGTACGTTCAGTAAACGTAAGAGCGGGTTTTTCTAACTTTTATACCAGTGCTCGGAATTGAAATCTGAGGGCACCGTTGAACTCGCAGTGCTGGTATTCCCTTAAAAAGACATTCACCTCGATAGCAATTGGTCAATGGTGAATGTTAGTCATTAGCTTTTTCGTGAAAATAATAAAATAAAATAAACACATGTTTTATGTTATTTTATCTATTATAACCAACGATGAGGAAGTTGGAGGTGGGGACCAGCACAACTTAACCACCCATGAGAGGTTATGGTAGTGGGTCCCACCCGAACCTAACCTCCCACGAGAGGATACGGTGTGGGGACCACCCAGGACCAAACCCCCCCCCCATTTAATTGAGGAAAACCTCTCAGCACCCTCATAAATGAGGGACAGTCTCTTGACCTCCCTTCTCATAATTGTGCCACCCCCCTTTTTTAATGGTATCAACCTTCCCCCATTAATTAATTGATCCTTCTCATTTAATTAAATGCTACAATTTTAATTTTAAACCCATGTAGCTAAATAATAGATAATCTATAATTTAGAGGGGATATCTATTCATTTGATGGGAAAAGGTTGGAAAAGGAGGATTAGAGCTCTTGAGAGAGTAAACTACAATGAAGAACGCTCCACTGATAAAGAACGTCAACCCTGACTTCGACCTTCATCCTCGGGGCTTCCTCCGATGTAGGACGTCTTCGACTACGATGAGCCGGTGCACAAAACTGACGATTGAGGAAAACGCTGACGTCCGTCTTTTCCCAATGATATGTCTTCTTCCCCATGACTCTGCCAGCAAACAACAAACAAGTTAGGGGTTTAATTTTATTTATGTATGATTCATTCCCATGTTCTTAATTTCGTTAAAAATAAATAATGTGGATGATTTTCATTTGCGGGATGTTTGTTGTGATTTTTTCTTGACGAACCAATTGCTACCACCCTAAACGCGGAGGGTGAGGTCCAAACTAACATGGCCCAAACCCCTGTTGATCTTCTCTGTGGTGTTCTATGAAATGCCGACGAAGGCGACAGAGTCAATGGCCGCGCCACCCATGGCCTCAACACTATGCGCCGCCCCCGTGGCATTCCGACCACCGAACGAACCGGCCCACACACCTCTGTCACGCCGCCCTCGTCGGTCATGCCGCCTCAATGGCCGCGCCTCCCTCACCAGCTGCACCGCACTTGATGGTCGTGCCGCCCTCACCAGCTGCGCTACCCCCAGCTGAACCAGCCATTCCCTTGCCACACCCCGGCCGAACTGGCCCCTCGCGGCGTCCTTCCGGGCCGAGCAACCCTGCACCCTTACAGCTCTCTACGTTTCCCCGCATCCTGCTAGGCTAGAACCAGTGGGCTTGGCCAACCCTAAAAAGATGGCCCGCCCAACGGGCAAAGCCAGACCCAACGGGTGAGGCTAGGTCGACCCGATCTGAGTCTGTCTATACCGGGTAAGGTTGGGTCGGTCTGACCGAGTCGGACCAGACCGAGGCCCACTACAACCCTTTACACTCTTTTGTCTATATCATTGGCACTGGGTGTGAGTTTGTCATGCAGTTAATTGCGTTGATACCCCTATGACATGGTGGACCTATGAAATACTTCTTCATGGGACTTTGTGGTAGTTGGAGCATCAAAAATTAGCTTGTGGGGAGGATCTTCTAGAGAAAAGTGAGCATTTGTGTAGGAACCTATTAGCTGGGTGAGACATAACTATTGTTGACTGATTGACTCGGAGTGACTCACCTAGCCCAGTGGGGAGCATATAGAAGTGGCGGCAGACCCACGGCTTAAGAACACCTACTTGTGGTAGTAGTCTCATGGTACTCGATATGAGTAGTACCTCTGCAGTATTTGAGTGGGAGCACCTGGTTGTGGAGAGAGACCCATGGTGGGGAGTGCCTCTGTGTGATGTACCAGATCCATGGTACTCGAAAGGAGAAGTAACTCAGCAGTCTAAGGTTAGTGGGAAGTGCATGGTGGTGGTGGAAGGCCCATTGTACCAGATAGAGGAGGATTTCTCCAGCAACTGAGGGTTCGATATTTTTCAACCCCTATAATAAAATCCTAGTTGAGCTTAGTTAGTTTTTCTATATTTTCCTCATGATTGAAATGGATAACTTGATAACTTAGGTATATGTATGGGCATATACCTAACTAAAGTTATATTTTTATTTCAAACTTCTTGGTTTATCCTTGTAGGATTTTGGGAGACTTTGAGGGTCTTGGGGTCCCTACTGAGTATCGTTACACTTACACGTGCACGAGATATTCCCGCACCTTGTTGTGTTGGATGCAGAAGATAGATTGCATTGAAAGAGAATGAGAGTACCATGACTCGATGGTATGCGGAGCTGGACCATACGTCGTGTCAGTACATGGAGGAGATGGACAGACATGGAGTGATGAAAGGTCTATTGGTACCTACCCTTCAGGTAGGAACCATATAGGATAACCCAGTAGTTGTTTTCCCTTTTTCCTCAGTTGTACTTGTATTTTCAGTTTCTTATACATTCTAATTGGGCTTGTATTCTATCCCCTTTTTACATACTGTACTCAATTTTTGGTTATATAGTTTACTCATGTTCATATCTTCTAATTTTGTTTACAGATTTTAAAGACAATGGCTTCCCAATTTTAGGGAATTATGACTGTGTTCTAGTCTCCATCCCCTGGCCTATAGAAGGCGGGCTTGGGGTAGTCACGGCACGGGCCCTGAGGGACTGGTCGTGAAAATTTTTTATTAGAGGAAACTAGTTCTACTACATAACTTAGGACTATGATCTTTTCTTTTAAGTAATAGTGTTAAGGGTAGTGAGTGTGGTTTTCAGTTTAAGGAGTTTGGTGTTGGTGCGGAGGCCAACGTATCCATACACAAGACCCTGACTTCTAATTGCCAACTAAGTGCACGAAAACACTGATTGCGGGTGTGTTTTCAAATTTTTTCCTTATGTTAGCTCTACCAGGTCATCTCACCAGGTATATCTTTTGACCATGTTGCATCTATTTCATTGAAGATGACTCCACCTAGACTACCATCTATAGTCTTGAGAGTTGTAAGCAGGGATAACCCCCCAAGAAAAGAGCCTCCAGTGAAGGGCCCTATTCTAGTGGAGGCACCAACGGTACATTTTTATGTTGGACCACCGATTCCACCAGCCCGAGCAGCAGACGGTGCATGCCACTTGAGAACGTTGCACGAAATCCAGTGCCAGAGGCCTCCTTTTTTCAGGGGAGAGATGGACCCATTCGTGGCTGAGGATTGGCTGGAGGCTGTGGTGAGAGTTATTCTACTGCTAGGGACACAAGCAGACCTCATGGATATTATTGCCGCCATCCTTCTATAGTTACTAGTGGGGAGATGGTGGAGCATGATACTCTAGGTCCATGATGAGATGACGCTTCTCTCGTCAGTCTTCGAGAGCCTGTTTTGGGCAGAGTAGGTCCCAGTGACTCTTCGCGCAGTGCACATACAGGAGATACTTCGTCTCTAGGAGGGCAGCATGACTGTAGATCAGTACTCAAATAGGTTCTTAGACGTCTCACGCTACTCCATCGATATGGATCATGACCCATTCGTTGGGCCCTGGACCATCGAAGAAGTGCTCATATGGGAGATCATAGATCCAATGATCTCACTCAACATCCCAACATAGGCGGGCGTGCTAGAGAGATCCCTCCTAGTGGAGAGATTCCTTGTTGAGTAGTCTCCTGTAGTGAGATCCACCACTAGTCGATATGTAGAGGATTCTTCTGTAGCAGGCATCATACAGATGTTGCGGAGGTCTACGAATACCAGACCTACTGGGGTGCGACCGCATGACTCAATATCGGTTGTGAGGGGAACCCAATGCAGAGACAGATATGCCAGGACCGGGTAGTGTTACTCATGCAACGGGTATGGTCACATGGTTTGTGACTATCAAACCTTCCATTCGTATGATCAGCATATGGTCGAAGAAAATCCCATGCAGATATAGAGATTTGATCAAAGCGGTCTGTAGGGAGATGGCGGACGTGGCAGAGGAGCTGGTCGTGTAGCTAGCGGGTGGCAACGTTTTGGGGTGTTATCGCCACATCCTCTAATAAGACCACCTTGACCGTAGAAATCAGGAGGACATGGTAGAGCTCAGCTCGAGGCAGATGAGTCATATGATCATGGTGATCCGGAGATGATTCTAGGTATGATCTGTGTCTACTCCACCACAGCTGAAGTACTTATAGTCACAAGTTCTAGTCACTCATTCATTGCCACTGCCCTCATTCAGATCTCAGAGATTCTAACGGATCCCTTGGCTTGATCCTTACTACTGGAGACTCCTACGAGAGTAGATTCGATTATCACGCACTGTTTCTGGTAGTGTGATCTTACTATTGGAGGCGAGAGCTTTGGCTGAGCTCTCCTAGTAGCGGTGTCATGGACATACGACGTCATCTTGGGTATGGACTATTTATCTATAGTCAATGCTCAGATAGACTGTATTAGGTGAAAAGTTCATGTGTCCGCATAGATGGGACAAGGTGTACCTACACCGGAGAGGAGGGAGCCTTTATAGCACATGATGGACTTGCTCGGAGGAGAGTGAAACTGATCACTCATCAGTTCGCAAGCCCTACCCTAGAAGCTGTTGATGTGAAGTGTATGAATTATCCTGTAGCGGGGGACCGGTACTGGGATGTTTTCCCTGATTATGTTCTAGGCCCACCTCCTCGTAGATAGGTGGACTTTTACATTGACATGTACCCCGTGACGACACAAATATCTACACCAGCATATCGGATGGCTCTCGTGGAGATTCGCGAGCTGCAGGTATTGCTTGATGACTTGTAGAGGATGGGATTCTTGTGGCCTAGTGTTTCTCCTGGGGCCACCATGATTCTATTCGCCAAGAAGGCAGATGGTTTCTTGAGGATTTGTGTCGACTACTGGCGCCTAAACCAGGTGACCGTGAAGAACAAGTACCCACTCTTGAGGGTTGACGACCTCTTTGATCAGTTGATGGGAGCATGATGGTTCTTGAATATAGACCTCAGATCAGGCAATCATCAGCTCATAGTTCAAGATGAGGATGTATAGAAGACAAATTTCAGATGTCAGTACGACCACTACGAGTTCATGGTAGTGCCTTTCGGTCTAACCAATGATTCAGCAGTGTTCATGGGACTAATGAACATGATCATCCATCCATACCTTCATTTATTTGTCATAGTCTTTATCTATTACATTATGATCTACTCGACTACTGAGGATGAGCATGCCTATAATTTCCTAGAGGTTCTGGACACACTCCGAGAGAACCATCATCGTGGTATTCTCTCAAAGATCCAGTTTTTGATCCGGGAGGTTCTCTTTATTAGACATTTCATCTATGAGGATAAAGTTGTAGTAGATTAAATGAAGATTGAGGCAGTACATTCTTTGGAGCCATCCAAGAGTGTGACATAGGTGTTGAGTTTCCTGGGTTTGGCTGTATACTACTACAGATTTTTGCCATATATCTCCAGAGTTGCAGCACCACTATCAGTGTTGATGAAGAAGGGACAACCCTTCACATGGTTGGAGAGATTCCATGAGAGTTTTCAGGAGATGAGCAAGCAGTGATTGCATATGGTTCTTAATAGCAAAGACAACATGAGAAAAACCACGCTACCCATGATCTAGAGTAAGCAGTAGTGGTCTTTACCTTGATGATGTGGCTACCTTATCTGATGGGAAAGTGCTTTATAGTGTACTCTGACCACAAGAGTATCAATTATATCTTCTCCCAGAAGGACTTGAACCTGAGACAATGACATTGGATTGAGTTCCTCCAGGACTATGACATCCAGATAGTCTATACTCATGGGAAGGGGAGCGTTGTTGCAGCTTCACTCAGTAAGAGATATGGTATACAACTTCTAGGTGAGGCGACAGAGCAGTTGGGCACATTGTAGATATCCTTTATAGATAGAGATGGAGCAGCTTTCCTTTAGTCTCTTACAGTCACTCCCCCACTCATTCAGTGAGTCAGGGAGGAACATCGTGGAGACTCAGAATGCGAGGTACGATGTGCTCATATATCTACAACACATGCATCTGATTGATTTTCTGAAGGTGTAGAGAATGACATCCTCTTTAAAGGATGTACCATGTTACCAGTGTCACTTCAGGAGGTAGTTTTGAGGGAGTTCCACACATCCCTTCAAGAAGTATGTCCAGGATTGGCGATGATGTTCTAGGACCTCCAACGATAGCATTGGTTCCCAGGAATGAAGAAGGAAGTAGCAGAGTCCGTCTCTCGATGCCACACATGTCAGCAAGTGAACGCAAAGCATCAGATATGAGCATGATTTTTTCAGGCTTTGGTGGTCCCATATTAGAAGTGGGATGGGATATCTATGGACTTTGTGATAGTTCTTCCACGTATATCTATGTCACATGACTCGATTTGGGTGATCATCAACTGACTCACCAAGTCATCCCACTTCCTACCGATCAGAGAGCAGGGTTTAGTAGAGAGTTTGGGACACCTCTAGGTGTGGGAGATTGTGAGGATACATGGAATACCTTAGTCTATTGTCTTTGATATTGATTCACGTTTCACTTTTCAGTTATGGAAGGGGTTAAAGGAGGCTTTTGGAATGAATATTCATTTGAGCATTGCCTTCCATCCTCAGACAGATGGCCAGACTGAGTCGGCCATTCTGACCCTCGAGGACAAGCTGTGTTATTGCGTCCTTGACTTCGGTCGCAGCTGGGAGGATCACTTTCCTTTCATGGAGTTTGCGTATAACAAAACCTATCACTCCACCATTGATATGGAACCATTTTAAGGGCTATATGAGTGACCATGAAGATCACCATTGTGCTGGACTAACCCAGGGAACTCAGCACTAGTGGGACTAGAGATGGTACATGCTACCACAGAGAAGGTGCAGATCATCCAAGAGTGGATGAAGACTACACAGAGCAGGCAGAAGGCGAATGCCGATAAGAGACAGAGACCTCTGGAGTTCGAGGATGGTGACCAAGTCTTTATATGGGTCTCACCCCAATGAAGCTTGTGAAAATTTGTCCATGGAAGCAAGTTATCTCTGAGGTTCATCCACCCTTATCAGGTCCTCAGCTGATTTTGCGAGGTGGCATACTTCTTAGCTCTTCCACAATAGTTTCACTGGGTGCACAACGTCTTCCATGTATCCCATCTGAGGATATAGGTGCACAACCCTTCCCACATCTACCACCTTGGTGAGCTGGATGTCGATGATGGGGCGACTTTTATAGAGGTTCCATAAGTGATTGAGGATCGACAGGAGCGGGTCCTTCATGGATGGTACATACCTCTAGTTCACATTCGCTGGTAGCACAGAAACCTCTAGGAAGGCACATGGGAGCGGGAGGCTCAGATGCATTCTCAATACCCCCCCACATGTTCCCTTAGTTATGAATTGTGCCTTACGGGGGCGTAAAGCCTTGGGGTGGGGAGAATGTAACGACCCGGAATTTCTAGGTCATTTTCTTTTAATTTATGGTAATTTTACGAGTCTGCAAAAGATGACGGCGAGTGATTCTGAGGCCCTGTGTTCCCAGAATCAATTTCTAAATTTTTTTGTGTATGTTTAGTAAACTTATGAGTGTGTTTTTCTATATTTTGAAACGTCGCTCAGAATTGAAATCTGAGGGCACCGTTGAACTCGTAGTGCCAGTATTCCCCTAAGAAGACTTTCACCTCGATGATAGTTGGTCGAGGGTGAAAGTTAGTTTTTGGGTTTTTATTGAAAATAATAAAATAAAATAAATGCATGTTTTATTTTATTTTATCTATTATAACCACCCATGTTGAATTTGGAGGTGGGGACCACCACACCATATCCTCCCATGACAGGTTATGGTGGTCGGGCCCACCCAAGCCTAACCTCCCACGATAGGTTATGGTGTGGGGACCACCTGAGACTAATCCTGCCATTTAATTGAGTAAAACCACTCAATTACATCATAAATGAGGGAGAGTCTCTTGACCTCCCTTAACATAATGGTGCCACCCCCCTCTATTAATAGTGTCAACCCTCCCACTTTAATTAATTAAGCCATCTCATTTAATTAAAATCTATAATTTGGATTTTAAACACATAAAACTAAATAATAGATAATCTATTATTTGGAGGTTCTATCTATTCATTGGATGGGAAAAGGTTGGAAATGGAGGATTACAGCTCTTGAGAGAAAACTCTCCGATGAAGAACACTTGTTACACAAAGAACGCTCCACCGACAAAGAACGTCGACCCCTACATCGACCATCTTCCTCAAGACTTCTTCCAATGGAGGACGTCTTCGACTACGATGAGCCAGCACACAAACCGATGATCGGGGATAACATCGACGTCCTTCTTTTCCCAACAATCTATCTTCTTCTCTCCGACTCTGTCGGTGAACAGCGAACATGGTAGGGGTATAATTTTATTTATGTATGATTCATCTCCATGTTAATCCATTTATTCAAAATGAATAATGAGTGCGTGAGGGTTGTTTTTCTTTTCTCTTGATGATCCTATTGTTACCACCCTAAACATAGAGGGTGCAGTCCAAACTAACATGGACCAACCCCCCGTTGATCTTCTTAGCGGTGTTCTTCGAAATAGCGGTGAAGGTGATGAAGGAAATGGCCACGCCACTCGCGGCCTCAGCAACCCATGCCTCCCCTGCAGGGTTCCGACTACTGACCAAACAGGCCCCCGCGCCATGGCCGAACCGCCCTCGCTCCCCCCCCTCCAGCCGTGCCGCATCACCAGTAGCACCGCCCTTGCCGATCGCGCCCCCTCGCCAGTCGCGCCTCCTCATCAGTTGCACCTCCCTTGTCGACTGTATCCCTGCGCCCCGGCCGCACTGCCCCCAACAGAACCGGTCATGCCCTCACCACCCCCCGACTGAACTGGCCCATTGTAGTGCCCTCCAAGACAGAGCCACCTCAGGTCGTGCAGAGATTCCCTGTGCCCTTGCTGCACTCCACAGTTCCTCGCAGCCTGCTGGGCTGAGCCTAGTGGGCCATGCCAAACCTAACTAGTGGCCCGCCCAACGGGCTGGGTCAGAACCAACAGTTTTGGCTGGGTCATGCCGAACCGGGTCAGTCCATATTGGGCCAGACCTGACCTGGGACCACTACGACCATTTATATTCTATTTGCCATATCATTGGCCCCGGGCGTCGGTTTGACGCACTGTCAGTTGCGTTGAGACCCCTACGACATGGTGGACCTTTGAGATACTTCTTCGTGGGTCATCGTGGTAGTTGGAGAATCGACCAGTACCTTGCGTAGCAAATCTTCCAGATACGAGCGAGCATTTGTGTGGGAACCTAATAGCAGACTTAGACTTGATCACTGCTGACCGTTTGACTCGGTGTGACTCGACTAGCCTAGTAGGGAGCGCCTAGTTGTGGCGGCCGACCCATGGTGGAGGTGAACCAGGTTTTGGCGGCAGACCTTCGGCATCTGATTGGAGGAGTACCTCTATAGACTCTTAGGGGGAGCAACTGGTTTTGATGGCAGACCCACGGTGGAAAGTACCTCTGTGTGATACAACAGACTAATGGTACTCGGTCAGAGGAGTACCTCAACAGCCCAAGGTTAGTGGGAAGCACCTGGTTGTGGCGGAAGGACCACTGTACTCGATAGAGGAGGAGTTATCCAGCAACCGAGGGTTCGGAATGTTATTATTCATATAATAAAATACGTGTTTAACTAAGTCATGTTCTCTTTGTTTTCCTCATGATTTAGATGGATCACTTGAAAAAATAGGTATATGTATGGGCATATACCTATGTAAGGTTATCTGTTGATTTCATACATTAGGGTTTATCCTTGTTGAATTTTGTGACACCTCGAGGTTCTCGGTGTCCCTACCTAGTATCATTATACTCACTACTGCATGGGCTAAGCCTGCACCTCATTGTGTTGGATGTAGACGATGGACATCGTTGAGAGAGGCTGAGAGTAATTGTACTCGACGGTACTAGGAGGTGGACCATACATTGTATCGGTAAACGGAAGAGACAGACAGACATTGAGTTCTAAGGAGGCGATCAATACATACCCTTCAGTTAGGAACCTCAGAGGATGACCCCATAGCTATTTTTTCTTTTTCCTCAATTGTACCTTTACTTTATGTTTCATGTACTTTCCATTTTGGCTTGTATTCTGACCGCTTTTTTACTTACTGTAATAAGTTTTTGGTTATACAATTTACTCATGTTTGTATCTTTTATGTGTGTTTAAATGCTTAAAAGTCAATGTCTTCCTAGTTTTAGGGAATTACGCATTTTGAGCTAGTCGCCAGCCCCTGGCCCTTGGAAGGCTGGATTGGGGTAGTCTAGACCCGGGCACCAGCGGATGGTTTGTGACATGGATCTTGTAACTAGGGCATCATTCATGGTGGTGGGATCATCAGGGAATCCTAGAGGTATATTATTAAATATATTTTTATCCCCCAATGGGAATGTATGTTATATACTAGATTATGTTCATTCAAGGACATAAATACCTACTTATGAAAACCGAAAAACATATATGTTTTAGTGGAAGAATTTATTACAATCATAGAGATCAAATAAATTTTTAGGAATTATTATTTCCCTAGGAGAAGATCATGTTTGATCAAAGGTTCTAAATCAATGATTACTATAATGTTGAATTAATCCACTAATGGTAAGAAGAGAATATGGTGATTGATATTCTGGTTCCCATAGGTGATCAATAAGAGGGTTTTATGATCTATACAATGTATATAAGTATTCTGATGTATAGTATGACCTTTTTTGATAGGATTCCCATAAAAATCATTATTGTATTCCCCTATGTCTCTATTTAATTGTTTGACATAATAAATAAATATATATTTATAATTCAAGATAAAATAACAATGCATAGAAATTTTTTGTCTCTATAGTTGTTATCAACGAAATATTTACATAACCATTGAAAAATACGTTGATAAATAATTATTGAGAATTATAGGGATTATTCTAGGTGTATAATAATATGAGATCATTTTTGGTAATGACATAGTATGAACTAGGATAATCCTATGTTATCTCAGATTAATAATAGGGTCTCTTATATTATAAATCTAATGAAATATTTTTCGCTATTATTTTTTTCTATATGGTAATAATTACCTGTAGTATTGATTGTTGTTTTAGTAAATGGAATGAACTGAAGTAATACTATAAACAATGACAATGATGGAAAATGAATTCTCTATCATCCTGAGAAATTGAATTTCATATGAATTGGGATGAAATATCTCATTACAATTCTTACCCAACTGTCACAAGATATTTTTTGTTTCCACAAATCTTTTTAAAACTATAAAATCACCAATGATGAGGAATATGTTCTTTAATATTTGATGTAACGTCATAAATTATATTTTTAAGTGTATTTTGATCCATTGGTTAATGAGAAATGGATCGATGTGATTGAGAGTAGATTTTTCATCATAAATTCTCAAACCAGGAAAACCCTATCTTAGCTATTTATCATTTGGATGGAGAAAGAGACCAGTGGTAGAAACATAATCAGAATACCAGAAAGGCGGTTGAAATAGAATCCATGTAATGAGATGTGTTTATGAGAATATTTCTCATCATGTTATTCTTTTATATTCTATATAAAATATTGTGAAATAATTTCATTGCGTTAGAATAAGTATGATGAATCCATTTGTATCTCTGAGAAAATATGAAAAATTTAATTATGGTATTATTCATTATAACTCATCATCCCTCACAAAAAATTTGATCAATAACATAACTGATTGAAATAATATATTTGAAAATAATTATACATATGTGACTATAGAAGATATGAATATAATGGTCAATGTGAATTGATGATGGAAATGGAAGCAACAAACAATCAACTATGTGTTGATATGAAAAGGAAGATGATTCATCATTGAATCTTCAATGGGTTTTCATATAGTGGAATGAATCATTCCACACCCCAACCTCAGATACTCCGTCCTTTTATATATTTCTCAATGATGGACCTTTTAGTTGATTTTTAGGTTGGGTGTCAAATAATATTCTTTGTCGATCAGTGGTATTTTTTTCTTATAACCCAATTCAAGGTTATTTTGAATGTTCTGTGTATAAATTATCTTGATGGAGAGTTCGTGATACCCTCAGTGTCTCCATATTGTGTTTAAATCATTCAAGTATCTTCTGGTGGGTATTCCATAGATTTTGTGTGTAACTTGGTGGGTTTTTCAAGTTTCTTTGGGTCCTACGGTTTGAGAATGGCATCTCCAAACTGTGCAACCATACCATGTAAAGGTGAATAAGTTTCTAGTAGCCCTCGCATGGTCTGCCCATGGTTTGAAAAACCATGCAGACACTTGCGGGATGAAAAACTTTTTATGTGTAGCTTTTTTTTAAGTGATTACACCTAAAAAATGAATCCTTAACAGTTGGGTATCGTCTAGAGGTGTCTCCCCCTTCATTGTCCATCGATTGGGGTCATTTTTTGGATATTAATCACCAATGGTCAGTTCTTTTTCATCCAATCTTCCCCATTTCTTTTCTAATCATTCCCCTCTCTCATGGATTCACTCTCTCATGGATTGGGACCATTTTGGATGAACCGTAGGGTTAGGGTTGGATTTTTTCTGTTATTTTTCTTATTTTTAGGGTGTGCAAATTGTTGTTGGGGATTTTATCTTCATCTCATTGTTATTTTACTACATCCATACATGATTTGAGGTATGTAAATTCAACTTTTCTTTTCCAGAATAATCGTTTCTCACTTTCATGTTTTAATTTGTATTTTACATTTTATTTTCACCATTATTATACGAATGGATAGATATAAATTAAGATTTGGTGTGGATTGATTTTTTTAAAAATAGTTTTTTAAAATGATTCGTTTGAAATTTTTATGTTTAAAGTAGATATGCTGCATGATTTGAAATGCCTTGTTCTTTTATAGTGGAATTATGTTTTTTATGAAATCCATAGCTCTTATTTTGTGTTATGAAGCTTATTTGGTTTTGAACATGGTTTTTTGTGTGTATTTTGGAAAATGTGTGGCTTGATATGTTGGTTTAACAATGTTTAAAGGGGATTTATGGAAAAAATGGGATGGTAGTGTTATTTTAAATAATGAATTGTTGGATTTGGGTTTCAAATGGTTTATTGCATTAATGGAGTTCCATTATATGTTGGAAAATCTATTGGTGAACTATGAGCACACTTGTATGTTCCCCCATATGAAGATCATACATGAAAATGGTTATTCCTACAAAATCACGGTTTCTCAAATGACCCAAGGTTTTCAAACAATTTTGGTTCCAATGGGAGACATCTAAAGAAGATTTTAAATGGTTTTTTGATAAAGGGTTGATTAAAGAGTTTTGGTAAATCTTGGTTTTAAAAATTTTCAACATATTTTTGTTCATTTGGCCGTGGAACATGATTTCTGTGAGTTTGGAATGGTAATGCCTTGTTTGGAAATTGTGAAGAGTTGGGGTATGTGTTTGGAACATAATAGACCATTTTGATTTATATATATACAAGAAGTGTTGGTGTGTTGATATGAAAAATGTTTGGCCTAAGGGGTTGTTTTGAATTTCACCATTAAATATGGTTTAAGAAATTATATGAAAATGTTTTGGTAAGTCTATTTTCATTTTTAATCATAAAGGCATGTTTGGCATGGTTTTAATGATTGATGTTTCTCCTAAAATGTGAACATGGGTGTTTAGAAAATTCTAGGGGAATGGTCTTCCTCATGGTTTTAGATGTGATTTTTAAATATTTTGTTGTGCATACTTTTTTAGGAATGGATTTTTGATGTGGAATTGGGGGCTTATGAAATGTAATTCTTTTTTTGGTTGATGAAGTTTGTAAGTGCATCATGTGATTCAGATCTTGTTTCAGTACAAAAATAAAACCTAGGTATCTAGGTGAGCGGACATGTACTAGTATCAAATGATCCTGTGGGGTTTGGCCCTTGATTTACATAGCATGTTTTAGGGTGGAAACACTAACTAAAATATGATGATGATAATGTTAGGGAGCATTGGTTTTGGTGTATGTTCCCTCTTAATGGATTGTTTATAAGAACATATATTGTTATGGTTACTTTTCATAGAGATATGAGGTACCTGGGGCCCACATCTAGCTAGTGCCTAGGGGTATTCCCTTGAATAGTGCTCAATGACTATATTGCACCTCCCATCTATATCTAGTAGGATGGGATGGTAATTCTAAAAGTAATTGTATTGTTATGAAAGTGTAACTCTTTGAATTTTTTTTCCATTTAATGTTTCATTGAAAATTGTTACTCGTATCAATTGGTTTGGGTTTTTGGTTATAAAATGGCATCTGGTTTTTGGAAATGTTCATTATTGTGTGTCGGATTTTGAGATTGGAATATAATGTTGTCTTATTTAAAATGAGAAAACCATACTTTTGTATCATTAATGCAAACTAGTGTTAAATTATTGTTTTGGGAAAAGAAACTTTTGTATATAGTGGTTATCATTGGCATCCCTACTGATAATTTTGGTTCTCACGCTTAACTGATATTATTAGTTGAAGGTCTAGAATTTGATTAGGCTTCATAGTAGGTGATCATTTTGGAGAATGTCCGTTATAGTGGTTAGAGGTGACCAAGAGATCACAAGGAGATCCTGTTAGTATATGGTGGTTTTATTTTTTTCATCTTCTAGTTCTTTCGTTGTTAGTTTTATTCAGTTTTATTTTTATTCGACCATATTGTTCATTTATTGAGATTTTGTTTGGTTTGATCTATTGTTTCTTCAATGTTGTAAATTTTGATCCTATTTATTAATGGACCCAATCATTCCCTATTGTTTTCTTTTGATTCTTGACACTAGTTGACAACCTGTGGGGATCAAGAACGCCATTCGGGTCATGTTGCAGATGAGGTTGGTTGTCGGGTCAGTTGGAATCTTGGGTTGGTTCATGCCAAAATGGTATCAGATTAGGCCCTTTTTATTTGGAATTTTTGATAGATGGATATTATGAATGTCTGGACTTTGGAGGTAGGTACATTATTGGAATCATAAACCCTTTCCTATTCTGAACCTCAAGATACCAGGGGTGTTATGGGTTTTGAGTCTTCTGATTTTTTACTAGGATTGAGGAATGAAAATAGAGGTGGGCCGATGACTTTTCGTGACAACACATAGATTAGTTACCCATGTGGAATTCGAGTGCATGGTTTATATCCTCCTAGTATTTTATGCTTTCTTAGGGTGTGACTCACTACCATGTCTCGAGGTTAATTGTAATGCTAGTTCCTCATTTCGGTAGTTAATAGAATGTTGTGCTTTGTTTTGAATTTTGGTTTGTGAAAATGTTTTCATGAAAATGAAAATTGGTTTTGGAAAAGAAAATATCTTTTGAATTGAATTGTTTTCCCACATATGGTTTCTAACTAGTAAAGTGGAGTTTGGGAATTGATTTTTATGGGTTTTAATGAGGAAGAAAAGGATGTGAACCTTGGTATTCTTTATGGAGAATCACATGTGCGTGGGTAGATATGGAAGGTGTATGGGGGTACTAGTTCATAGAATTTGTGGGTGGAAAGGGACAGACATGCATTTGATGGCATATTGGATGCCATGGGAGTGTTTTTTCAACATAGTGGTTTATAAAATTAGTTATTCCCTTAGATGTGTATTTTTTCATGTGAAAAATTGATTTTTTATTTTAATGAAGGCCTTGGGATGAAAAAGTTCTGAATTTTAAATGAAAAAATGGTAATTTTGGAATTTTTTTTATTATACTAGTATTTTATTCAAATGATGTTGATTTTGATTTTATTTTATTGTCGTGTGATTACTACCATGAATGGTCCCTAGTGTTTCAAAGGATTCATACCCAGGTTTTGGTATTTTCAGATGTTCTGTGACCTTCAAGGTGTTTTGTTTCTATTGGAGGTGTTTTGATGGGAGAATAACATTTATTAAAGTAGTTGATAACATGTAGGGTTGTTGGAGTTTGTTTGGTCTCAATTTTTCTTAAGGGTCTAGTTTGGGACCAGTGGAGGATGGATGTCTTTTCATCTTTAGAGTTCAGAGTGTAGCTGGTTGTAGTTGGATTTTGTAAAGGTTCCTTATTTAGATAGGAGTTCATGCCATAGGAACGCTCCCAAAAAATGGTCTCTTCGTTGGCCATGTCATCAAGATCAACAGGATTCCATCGGGTGTGCCATTAGTAAGGCAGGTTTGGGAATTCTAGGGCATCATGCCATATCCTTCTGAAGACCTACCATCATTTTCGATGTTTTGTTCATCAAGAGAAGTTCTATACGAAGCATCTATCAAATAAGTAGTTGTGACTAGAGGATGCATCTACCTGATTGTGAAGCAGAATATTCTTCAACCATCAGAGCCCCAACCATATGCCTTGGGGTGAAGCTCTCACATAGTCAGGAGTGAAGGGGGGTGTGAAACCCCGACCAAGTTTTTCTTCATGTATTTGGATAAAAATGTTTATGGTTTCCTTTTTCTGGTCTACCAACTCTTATATGTTCATCATTTCATTGTAATCTTTTTTTTGGGATCATTATATATTGATCTATGAATTTGAGTCTATCTGAAAGTGTGCATTGAAATTATTCATTATCCATTGACTGTGACATACCGTGGTGTAGGTTGGTCTCAGTTTTAAATTTCAACAATTCTCTTTTAGGGTTGCTCGAGCTTTTTATAATTGATGTGTTGTGGGTTTAGTTCATGTGGGAGGTTCTTGGATTTATTGGTGGTCGGGTTAATATTTTACATTGATGTTCGGGTTGGATCTGGGTTGAAATTTATAGTTTCTGGTGTTTTTAGTACATTTTTCAATGTAAAGAACGATTACCACACCATTAGAAAAAACTGTGTGGCCCTAGCCTGACAGGAAGAACCAACTGCATGACTAGCGCACGACCGTGCAGTATATCTCATAACCATGATTGTTGGTGTCATTTTCAGGTAGAGGTGTTGGCACTTTTAGAACACGATTTTAAAATCATGTGGCCAGGCCGTGTGGGGTAACCCTTTCGTCAAGTATCGCACTCACGGTTGGCGCATGGTTTGGTAAAAAGTGCTTCCAAACTATGCAATCTTTCCAAAAAAATTAAATGTGAAAATATTTCATTCCTGGTTCCATTGAGGTTAATGTTTTTAGTTTAAATTTTATTCGTATTAGTTGATTTATTGTTGTGGAGAGAACCATCTCATGTTTTCCTATCATCCTTATTCATTCGTTTTGGTTTCTTCTGGATCAGTTTGGTGTGACTTGTGGAATGAATAGTCACCTTGGGGTTCATGTTTCTCTTTGTTTTCATGTTTTGGTAATCATTCAGGTGGGTGACTTTCTGGCAGCAAAAAGTGTTTGTGGTGGATATAATTGTCACACCCCGACCTCATGTACTCCTTCCTTTTATTTATTTCATGATGTTGGAAATTTTAGTTGAGTTTTAGTTTGGTCTTCAAATAAACATCTTTGTGTTTTGGTTATAATTTTTTTCTTATAACCCAATTCAATGTTACAGTGAATGTTGTGGGAGTACATGGGAATGATGGGGAGATTGTGAAGCCCTCAGTGTCTCCATATTGTGAATAAAATATTCAATGATCTTTGGGTGGGTTGTCCCTAGTATTTGGGGTGTAATTTGGGGGTTTTTCGATAAATTTTGGGGTCAAACTGTTTTATCATATCCCCAACTAAACATGAAACCTAACCATGTGATGTGGAATAATTTTCAGTATCCCTTGCATGGTCTACACACGGTTTGACAAACCGTACAACAAAACCATGCAGCCACATTTAGGCTTACTACCATTTGATGTGGAGCTCTGGTTTAAGCGATTTTTCCTCTAAATTGAATCCCTACCTGTTGGGAATCGATCATAGGTGTCTCCCCCTTCCTTATCCATATTTTTGGGTAATTTTGAAGAGATTTATCACCAATGTTCAGTGCTTTTTCATCAAATCTCCCCCATTTCATTTCTACTCTTTCCCCTCTCTCATTTCATCACTCTCTATTAGCATGGAACCATTTTTTATGAACCCAAGGTATAGGTTTGGATGATTTTGGATCGTTTTTTTATTTTTAGTGTGTGTGGCTTACTGATGGGGCTTTGATCTTATTCTCCCTGATGTTTTAGGCAATCCACACATGATTTGTGGTAGGTGAATTCAACTTATCTTTTCTGAAATAATAACATGGAACTTTCATGTTTTCATTTGACTCTTAAATGTTATTTTATCCTTAATTATACCAATGGATAGATATAAATGTGGATTTTGTGTTGATTGATTTTGTTAAAAATAGTATTCTAAAATTATTTGTGTGAAATGTTTAGTGTTAAAGAAGATATGGAGTATGTTTTGAGATGCCATGTTCTTCTAAAGTGGTATTATGTTTTTATGAAATTAATAGCTCTTATGTTTTTAGATTTTTCTTATATGGTTTCAAACATTGTTTTTTGTGTTTAATTTGGAAATGGCATGGCTTGATATGTGGGATTTGTGGTGTTAGAAAGGGATTTTATGGAAAAAATGGGAGGCTGGGTTGTTTTAAATAATGAATGGATGGATTTGGTTTTCAAATCTCATTATGTATATAATGGGTGCCATTTGATTTTGTAACATCTATGGGAGAACTCTGAGAACATATTGATGCTCCCTTAATAGAACATGACACAAGAAAACATGTATACTTACAATATTCGGGTTTTTCAAATAACCCTTGGTTTTCAAACAATGTTGGTTCCCTTGGGAGACTTCTAAATAAGGTTTCAAATGGTTTTTTGATAAATAATTGATTAATGTGTTTTCGGAAATCCTGTTTTTAAATGTTTTCCTCATGTTTTGGTCTGCGTGGCCTTTGAACATGATTATTTTGAGTTTGGAATTGTAATGGCCTATTTAAAAATTTTGAAGAGTTGGGGTATGTGTTTTGAATATAAGTTCCCATTTGACATTTCATATATAAAAGTAGTATTGGTGTATTGTTTTGGAAAATGATTGGAATACAGGGATATTTGTAATTTCACCCTTTAAGATTGTTTTAGAAATGATTTTCAAATGTTTTGGTAAATGTATTTGGGTCTGTAAAAAAAATTTCATTTAGAATGGGTTTAATGTTGCATGTTTATAATAAAACGTGAAAAGGGTTATTTTAAAAATTCATAGGGATGTGGTGTTCCTCATGGTTTTTGAATTGACTTGTAAATGTTTTGATGTACATAAGTTTTTCAAGAAAGGTATTTTGATGCTCATGTGGTGGATTATGAAATGTGATGCAGAGTTCGGTTGATTTATTGTGTAAGTGAAATAATGTTATGCAAATTCTGTTAGGTAAAAAAATAAAATCCTTGGTATCTATGTGGGAGGACATGTACTAGTATGCTAGTTATCCTGTGTGGTTTGGCCCCTATTTCACATAACAAGTTTGATGATGACAATAATAAATGAACTATAATTATGATGTTTTTTTTGGGAAAACTAGGTTGTGGGTTTGTTCTTTACTAGTGGATCTTTCATGAGAACAGATATTGTAATGATTACATTTCACAATGATATGAGGTACATGGGTCCCACAGCTAGCTAGTGCCTAGGGGTGTTCTGGTCACCAGTGCTCAATTACTATATTTCACTTCTCGTAGGAATCTGGTTGGATAAGATGGTAATTTTCAAACTATGTGTTTTTTTTAAAGTGTAATTCTTTGAAATTGTTTACTATTTATTGTTTATCCATTAATAATCATTACCAGTAACTTTGTTTTTAGGTTTTTGGTTGTAAAATAGCATCTATTTTTGGAAATGATTGGTATTGTGTGTGGGATTTTGAAATGGGAATATATTGCTGTTTTAATAAAAAATGTGAAAACAATAATTCTATAAATATGTTTCAAAATTGTGTTAATGGTTTGTTCAAGGAAAGTTATTCTTTGGATTTCATGGTTATCTTTGGCGTCACTACTTATCATTTTGGTGCTCACAACTGTCCTATATTTTTAATTCCAGGTCTAGTTTTTTATCACACATCTTAGTTGGTGTTCATTACAAAGCATGTCCATTTGAGTGGTTGGTGGAGACCAAGAGGTCACATGGAGATCGTGTTAGTATCTGGTTGTTTTACTTTTTTAGATTCAAGTTTTTATGTGTTAGTTTTATTCAGTTGTATTTGTATTGAACTAGATTGTTCATTTATTGAGATTCCATTGTAGATATCTCTGTTTTTTCTACAATATTTTATATTCTGACCCTATTTATTATTGGGCCCAATCATTTCCACTATTTTTAGATCGATACCCGACACTAGTTTCCTGCCCTTGGGGATTGGGAACGCCCTTTGGGTCATGTCACGGATAGGGTCTTGTGTTGGGTCAGATGGAATATCGACTTGATTCGTGAAAAAACAATTTCAACCTCCTACGTTCGAGAAATAGTGGAACAAATAATCAGATGATTAGATGAAAGGAAATAATATTTTATGTTAATAAATTAAGTCCATCGAAAAAATTAATTTCAATGTCATATAAGTTATTAGTTCACTGAAATAAATAGATAGATATATCAAAAGAATAAACAACTCAAAAATTAGTTCTATAAATTCAATGAGTTTGTGAATAATGAATTTTTTTTCCAAAATCTAGGTGCTAAAAAATATAATAATCCACCGCATCCTTTAGAGTCAACGAAATAAAGGAAATATTATTCAATTAAAAAATTGAATTGAATAATGATTGTTTGGTAACATTTATCCACAACTATAAAATATGGAATTCAATGTGGATGTTTTTTTGAATAACAATGATGAGAAAATTATCATCTAGCTAAATATGGTGTGATTTTAAAAATTTCTTCTCTCTAAATACATAGATTCCATATATATTTCCAAAATAAATAAATAATAGTTTGAATTCTGATTAAATCTATGATCATAAATTAGTGAAAGAATGTCCCCAATAGACAAATAGAAATATTTTTTTCTAAACTAACATCAAATTTAATGATTAAGGGTTGAAATATATTGTTGTATAACATATGATATTTTTGTGGGTTTAGATTGTGTAATGATGAGTTTATACTTGAGAATATAACATGGTTTCGAAATTTTGGTATAAAACATTATGAGTGAAAAAAATTATTGTAATGTGGTTCATAGAAGGTTTTAATAGAAAATCATAATTGGGTTTCTTTCATTAATATAAAAATGTTTCATGAGTTTTAAGTGCTTTCATTTTTAATGGATTATGTTGAAATTTGGGATTGAAGTATGATTTATCATGTTAGATAACCTATACTAATATTTTCTATTTTGGTTAATATAGATACATAAGGAATGAATTATCATTCATTTATGAATATTGTGGACTATTAAATGTAAATTTTACTGATTATATAACAATGAAATATCTAGATAATTCATTTAATAGAGTAAAAGATGAAGTCGAAGTTGATCAAAGAATATAAAAATGATGAAATGGTATGTATTGTATGAAAATTAATCAGGTATTTATATTTTCTCATGTTATCATGCTCCATCAAAACTATTAAAATACTTTTTAACTAAATATTTTTACTTTTAACATTATTTTTATTGAAATAATTTTAATTTAACCTATCATAAATGTATGATATTTTGGTTGTTTATTTCCTCTAAACCATGATAAATAGTAATAATTATCAGCCCTTGAATGTATGTTTAGTCTTTTATATGAATTTTTTAATTTTCCAAAAATATTCCCCTATTCAGAAACATAGTTTTATGTTCTTTAGTATGAGCATGATATTTACCTTTCCATTTTTAATAAAAAAGTTTATTTTCTATTTTAATGATGTAGTTTTTTAGAAATTGAATATCAAAATCTCAAAAACATGATAAACCACAAGAAAATAATATTTTGGAGAATTAATTTATAAAAGGGTAGAATCTAAAAAAATGAGACTTGATAATTTTTTTTCAATTAATAATAATTCTTTCGATATCATAAAATATATGCAAAAGTGAGAAAAAATGAACCATGAAATATTTTTATTTAATTATGGATGTTATAACCATGATATTAAATTTATTGGTATGAATTAGATTATCTACATAAATAGATAAATATAAATCTCCCAATCGATATAAATGTATTGATAATTTTACATTAAATGATTAAAATATTTTACATAAAAACATTTTATTTTTCAAAAAAACTAATATTTTCAAACAAAATTTGGAAATATAATAATTTATTTTTGAAATATTTATAAAATAAATTATATTGAAAAGATTTAATTTTTGAATTTATAATTTTATATATATCTTTGGATGCAAATTTTAGATGTTTTTGAAAAGAATGATTTTTCAGTGAATACAAAAGAAATAATGGCTTTTATTGAAGATTTTATTTTCATTTCAATCATGCATAATGATTGATTATTTTATTACATTGATTGAAGGAAAAATTATCATTTTTTAAATAATACAATTACGGTAAATATAATAATTGTAATGTTTTAATTTTCTATAATAACAATTTTATACTTAAAAAATAATATTTCTGAAAAAAAAATTTATAGGAAAATTAAATTTTATAGTTAATAAATTTATTTAATCAGTAATAGTATATGATTTTAATAAAATTTATATATTATTTATTAAATAACTTTTTTATCATTCCATTAATATTATTCTAATTATACGATAAGAATAAACCATGTTTTCTATAAATAAAAATATTTTTATGAAGAATGGTTTTCATCTACCTTTGTGATCTTATTAAAAAATTTAAAGAATACATAAATATTTAATTTGAAAAAATGGAATCAATATTTGGAACCTTGAGGTTCAAATTTGGTAAACATGAAATTTTTTAGCCATTTTTAATTGATACCATGGTACCATTTAACACATATATAAAGGGTAAATTATGATAGTATTGGATACAACTAAGTGATAATGTCATAATTAATCATAAGTTACTTTTATTGGATGAAATTAATTCAACAATTATCACCATAGGCTCGAACATAATTTTTTTACTGGGAAATTATCCATTAATGTAACCTATATAATATATAAATTAATGAACGATGGAAATTTTTAAAATAAAAATTTTATATATCTCTTCCGTTTTCACATTGGGAAAAAATAATATATTGAATGAATCAAAATCAACATTATTTACAAACATAAATGAACTAATTTATGGTACATTATTCGTAATTAAAAGCGTATAAATAATTATCATATATGATTATGAAACATTAATAAGATAATTAATCAATAAAGAAACAAATAATATATATGATTTTATAAATATTAAAATTTATAAAATTTATTTTAGTTGATGACCCATGAAAATTCTATATCTATATCGAATATTATGAGATTATTAATGAATTATAATTAAATTACCCATTTTTTTGAAATATTTATTGTCAAATGAAATTAATAATGTTTGAAATGATAGTAATGATATTTCATAATAAATCATATTTCATTAAAATGTATAAAAATCAAGAAAAATATATTTTATTAAAAAAATTAGTTGGATTTGGTTTTACACATATAATTTTTTCATTTTTGGGAAATTAATCATTTTATGGTAACATAAATAACAACTAAATGGTAAAAATGTTTAATATTAATATAACATTATAAAGGGTTAATTAATGGTCAAAACAAAATATTAGTATTAAACAATGATATAAACATATACAAATTTTTTAATGTGATATAATTTAAAAATAAACAATTTTTTTTGAATTGCATCAAATGATATCCATATTGATGTGAAAAATAATTAATATTGACAAAATATTTTAATAAATTATCCAAGTTCCCTCCCCGCATTTTTAAAAGTAACCCCCTATTTACCATCATCACACCAGATTGCGTATTCTATCTCAACCATCTCATATGAAAATGTATTTTCTACTTTCCTTACAACATTATCGATGTGATGGGCTTCCTATAGGACTAAATTATGGAATCCTAATGGAATATCTAAAGGAGTAGTTACCATAACAAAATTTAATAACCTATACCTATCACATTCATTTTAATTACAAATTTACCACTAATATATTTGTTATATTAATTATGAGATATTAAATTAATTAAAATAAATATATATAAATATTATTATGATTATGAA
The DNA here is from genome assembly GCA_963277665.1 of Viscum album. Taxonomy (NCBI): domain Eukaryota; kingdom Viridiplantae; phylum Streptophyta; class Magnoliopsida; order Santalales; family Viscaceae; genus Viscum; species Viscum album. The sequence continues at coordinate 1,278,842,550 of OY728131.1, forward strand.
TCCATCATTAGTCACGCTATTTCCATTAACTGGGAAATGAAATAATCACTCGTTCATACCTACGACTTATGATATCCATGAATGGATACAATAGATTTCCCAGAAAAATTTATTATGGATTTTTATTATGATGTATTTCAAGAAAATATATGATACTTGAGAAATAAATATATTTCTTTACTTATATTATCATTTCTACATTCTTACCTTTCAATCCATTGGAAACTATTAACATGTCCCGTGTGTATATATGGAAAATCACCTCGTCTTAGTAGTGTGATCATTTTTCATTTAATTTATAAATGAATCAAAACAGGGATATATTTAATGTATATATATATTTGATATATATATATATATGATATGTATTATATAATTCTAATTCATTAATGTGGAGTCCTAAATTACCTATATTTTCTTACATTCTTCAACAAATTAAAACAATGTTCATGTTTATGCATATCCTACTGTCTCCATAGGCTGTTTAATTCATTCATCTATATCTTCATTGATGAATAACATAAAAATTTATATACATTATATATAATATATTTATATTAATAAAAAAATTTAATATTATGGAACCATGATCAATGTATAATGACCAATCCTACATAACCAAGAAAACGTGAAAATGACAATGATATCACCATGAGCACTGATTTTAATAATGGGTTTTCTCAAAAGAAATAATGATAAAATTATATAATTAAGTCATATATGGAATAATATAAACTATTATGGTTTTGTAACAATTTTTTAATACATATATATTAATTATATATGATTTACTAATGCATACAATGAATATAAGTCTATGATAAATAATTTTTTCCTCACATTTAATTCTGTAAAACACATAATCTATTCACCACTCATTATTTATATGATTCTTATACACACATAAATATTTTTTCTGATGATTATTATGAGTTTTTTGTATTTCCATATCCATATAGTTTTATTTCTGTCATAGTTATTGTGATTCAAATTTTACCGAATGGGAATGAGTTTTGTGATATCATACCATTTTTATCTGAATTGTATCTGATTATATTTCCGATAATGAAAACATATGATATAACGTACCATAATCTCAAGAATTTACATCTCCTATGTTTATATATTCAATATATTATTTTCATTCCATTTTTATAACCTTATGTACTTTAGAAACCAAAAATAATTATTTTGGGGATTCAATATTATTTAACTCTTTGGTTGAAAACACTTTTTCATTTACATCAATGTTTTACAAATATTAATCTAATTATGGTTATCATATAATCATATGACACTTTATGTAAATTTATTCACACATATTACTTTTAAAAAAATAATTTAATTTCAATGTTATTGTTATATTCAAAATAAGGCACTTTTATATTTCTCTATACATGAGTGAAAAAAATTATTTGATTTTAATCTATAAATAATGAATGAAATTTAACACCACAAAGACCATTAATTTATTTTACTTATCCATTAAATATTTACATATTTATTTTGAAAAAATATTTTCCCTAATATTTTTTGATTTTTTTGGAAAATGTTATTTCAATGTGAAACTATATTTTCCTCAGAAAATGTTCAAAAATATTATTCAAAACCATTTTCAATATAAGGTTTAATCCATTAGTTTTACATAGGTTTTTCTAGGTTTTTGATAAAATAATATCATTCTTTATATAGATGGTTTATGTTTATGATGACAATATTTTTAGGAAAACAATCATTTATTCAATTGGATATACAATAATGAAATGATAAAAAGTTTCTGATACCCATTTTTTCCATGGTTTATGCTATGAATAAATTTTCTTTCAAAACTATTTATTTTAATGGGTTTTAATATGATGAATTGATTATGATATTGTGGATAACATATGTTTTATTTCCATTATTCGACATGGGGAACCTATATGTACTTACAACTAATTGGTTATTGATGTATAAATCATGTGGTAAATAAGTAATGTGTGTACCTAATTTTATGTTCATTATTTTATTCAATGACAAGGTTTTCATTTTTATATGTTTACGCGTGTAAATTGTCTTGATGTCCATATGATTTTGTATAGAACTTTTTTTTATATCCATATTTGATCCATGGTTATAGATTTCATGACCATATTATAAGGCATGGATTGGGTTTCACGTACATATGTTTATATGAGTGCTTTATTTCTCTTTTGTGACATACTGTGTAAATATTTTTCTATTTATACATATTAAAAAATTTCTAATAATTTTTGTTCTATGATGTCATGTCTATATTTTTATTCCCACGTGGCTCATTTTCATTAATTTTATTATGATTCATGTCTTACGAACTTCCATGCTTTTGACCTAATTCATGATTTGGATCTATAATATAAAAGGTGTGGGTTTCAAATGTTAATATAATGTTCGTATACTCTTATTCTAATATTATACTCATGGGATGATAGATGTGGCCCTTGTTTACACATATTGATAATATGCTCACACACTTTATTATTTCTTATTATGTTAATTTTATAAATAATACTACTATATATGTTATGTCTGAGAAGGATGATAGTCATGAAGAACTACCAAGGTGTCCATGTAGAAACCTTATATACCATTTCTTTCTAACAATGAAATATTAATGATATTAGACCTATATATTCCATCATGGATTATTAATTTATGTAGTAAATATTTTATATAAAAACAAAAAATAATTATGTACACAAATAATGCGTCATTATAATATAGGAATCCCTTTGAGAGAAGAAAAAAAACAAAGAAATCTATTCTTGTATTAATAACACAAAAAATTATAAAGAATAAGAAAACATGAATCCTTGATTGGGGTTGAACATAAAACCATTCATATAATGAAGATATAATAATAAAATTATATAGTTTGTAGATATATTCATTTAAATAGTTACAAAAAATTAATGATTAATGGGATTGTAAATTACTATCCTTAAATATAGTAGCTAAATAGTGAAAATGTGCTATTTTTTGATGAACTATGACACTCTTCCTATGTGTGATTAAATTGCATGAAATGGGCCATGATGTTACATTCAATCGAAATTTATATTTTATGATAATAAATGAATAAAATGTGATTTTTAGATAAAGGATAAAAACATATGGTCTTTATCAACTGACATCCAGAAAGAACTTATCTTCTATAAAATTGAACTTCTAAAATTGTTGTTTCAAAATTCAAAACACATTCATAAATAGTTAATAAATAACCTAAAAAATTTAATTGACTTAAAAAAACCAAATTTATATAGATAGAATAAATACTATGCTTTCATGTATGGAAAAATGGTAAAAAATCAATATCATTAATAAAATAAAATTTCGTTGAATTTGATTGATGTGATCCAGACTATTATGTCTTGTTCAATAAATATATATATATATAATGAATAATTCAATATAATTATATTATCCCAAGACTATAACATAATGGTATTTTCATTTATATCAAATTAATTTTAGAAGAAGTGGATTTTATACATAAGTTTCTAAAAGATATGAATATGTGATCTTGTAAACATTTGTAACATTTCAATCAAATAATGTGAAAAGTACATATTCATTGAATTTAGTAAATTCAAAGTAAAAAATCCATACAAAATTAGGTTTAATATATAATATATTCCCAATATATTTTATTTATTTATTTATTAAAGAAGGTTATGGATAATGTGGAAATTAAACTACTTACTGAATATATCATCTATTAATATAATATGAAATAGGTAATTAATGCTGATAATTACACTCATAACCATTTATTAATAATTACAATGGAAGACATGACACTAATTGATATTTTAAATGGGGGAATTCATTTAACACAAAATATTGGTTTTAGATAATATTTCTCTTCAATTAAAGTGTAATTTATCAGTGCATTAATGGTTATCCAGCTGATAATGTACGTTTCCCAAGCTACTCAATTAAGACATAAATGGTAGTAGAGAAACTGGCTGCAGGTAACCCTTAATCTCTCTTTGATCGAACTATTTATGGTTCCATTGAGATAAAATCTATAAATCAGGGTTATCCTTATGAGAAAAAGAACTATAACATTCTACTATAGATGATTTAATGAACATCAAGGGGATGATGACTCTTGTGAAAAGAGATTCCTCCCCTAAAATATTCGATGAGAAGTATGAGGATAACTCTAATTATAATATTACAGATACTGAAAAATTACATGAACTTACAAAATACTTCTCTGTATACAAGGGTAGATCGAGAGGGCGTGGGAGTGGTTGTGTATGTTTTGATTGGTATGAATTTTGAGAAGAAGAAACAACGATACGTGAAAGATTTGGGAAAAGGATAGGTATCTAGATTTTTCTTCATTTGGTATTTTATATTGTTTTCTCTTACTATCTTAGGTTCCTATCTTTTTTATAATTTTAATAAAATATTCGCATCCTCTATCATTCATTAAAAAATTAAATTGTAAAAATTACATAAAAATGGAATAATAAAAAATTGGTGGAAAATTAATCAACATAAATTTTAGACAAACAAATTTATAAAAAAATTGAGCAATACTGAAATCATTGAAGAAAAAAAATAAGAGTAAGAATATTTAGTTATCAAAAATATATTAGTTTTTTATACACACATGAATTATGGAGACTCTAAGGACGATTGATATGAGAAATTAGTTTCAAAGGAATTAAAATTGGCTCCTTGGAGTATAAAAAAAGTACATAAGTATATTTATCCAATATAATTGTATATAAAAATAAAATTGCTAAAAAATTGATAATTAATTACATTAAACATCAATCGTTTATTTCTATAGTAGAAAATACATCAGTTTATTATTTGTAAAAAAGAGTAGTTGTCTCTTAACAACATGATTTTTGAACATTGAAATTATATTTAAGATATTTCTGGAATTTTTTTGAAATCATAATAAATAGAAATATATGAAGAAAAAGTAAATATTCTAGAAAATTTTAATTAAGGATAAATTTTTTTAATAAACATCAAACATGTTGTGGGTAATGTCTATAATTAGATTAAATGTGTCAACTTTGATGATTTTTTTGTCTAGTGGTATTAATAGAGTTTATTATACATTTTCATTGTTTTAAATTTATAATATGATTTATAGTTTATCAAATGTATACTGTGACGACATTCATGTGTGTTCTTCACAATTATTATGAATATATTTAATATATATATATGGATTTTTTATTGGGAATGATGTGAGTAAGTTGAATATTTTTATGAAGGAAGTATTTTTATATAAGAAGGAACTAAAGACATTATATGCGATGTTGGATATCTATTTTTGGATTTTTGAAATCAAAATAAGGGGATTCATCCATAATTGGTGTTGGAATATACGTGATCAAGAATTGTTTTTGGTGAACATATTTATAAATGACATAATTTTTTTGTCGATTAAAGAGGAGACCAATGAGCAATATTTTTAATCTATTATTTGAATATTTTTATAATTATCATTTGTAAAAACATTTCTTTTTTTTATATATTAGGAGACTAAAAAGGGAAAGAACACATTCTTATCTCAGGATTTGTTTGTAATTTTCATTTAAAGAAATATTACTTACATTATTTAGAACAAATTTTTACTCAAATTGTTTTAGGAAACAAGATTGAACAATTTAATTATTTTATTTTTTTAACCTAATCTGTATTGAAGGATAATTTAATATATGTTTTGTTTGATGGAGATATAGTTGGTAATATTTAATGATCCATTGTAAAATGATGATTTTCAATGTAATCAGGGGTAATAGTATTTTTTACTAGATATTTATTCCTGATATAAATCCCTATAGCACACAAAATTATTTAATTCATTGACATATTAAATTATTTATATATATCGTCAGTTTCTAATGATGTATAGGATTATGATGAAGAATAATTAAATAACAAAATTGGATAAAAAATTCCATTGGATATTAATTTAATAGTGTTATAAATATGAAATAGGTTGAAATTCCATATTACAAACCATCAAAATATATCTCAATAACCAAGGAATATAAAAATCATCTAGATGAGAATCGTTTGGATATCGATTTTGAAGTGATTTAAAAATGGTTATCAACTATGAAAAAGTGATTAAATGAGATCATGAAAAATTGTGTACTACACTATAATTTTAATCAATTTTATTCCTAATATTAAGTCATCGAGGAACTTGGATAACAAGGTGGGGGATAATTGAGAATATTTCTAAAATTAGGCATGTGGGATATATCATTACCGACCCATTGGACACTCCAAAATATTAGAAAAAATTGTTCAACCAAGGTGATCAATGAAATAACTCTACTCAAGGATTATTGATATTAGACTCTCACTATTAGTCTGTAAAACCATAGCTTGTGTTATTATTAAGAAACTAACTTTTGAGTTACATTTAATAGGTGACTAGTGGGTATACAATTCAATAGTAATCACATGAAATTGAATTCTTCAGTATGTTGTTTCAGAGAAAGAATCTCACACTATTTGAGGGGGTCAGATGTTATGGTAGTTATTGGTAGACATGTTCCGTAAAAAAATGAAGACTATGGGTTCTAGAATATGAAATTTTATGATACATGGAATGTGTTTGTACCCAAGAAACACTGTGATATAAGTCTGATGGGGTGAATAAGGGTTATATCATACTAAAAATTCATTTAATTATATATTTATTTTACTTTCGCATATTTATCCTACAGTGGATGTTGATAAAAATGAATATAGTGGAATAATTTTTATTATTCTCAATCTCACCCATTAATAAATAAATAGTTAAAAATAAATTATAAAAATTCAATAATGATATTAGGCATGGTTTACCAAAATGGGATAATCTAAAGAGAGATAAATGAAGATTTCAATATGTCAATTGAAGTAATTTTATTCATAAACCTATTACATAAACATTGAATCCCTCATAACAGATCCATGTTCACTACCTATTATCAATTATATGAACTAATTCGTTAATGAATATATTATTTTATATATTAGAGTGTCTCTTTAGGAACATCTTGGTTGGAAAAAACTAGTTGAATCATTAATACCATGTGGATGTACATTGAATTAAAATATGATTATACTCGTTCTTTAAACCACATTATCATTACTCATCATAAACATGTTTTTTTTATCCTCATACTAATTTCATAACACATACTTACAAATTGTATAGAACTCTATAGTGGTTTTATCTTAATGTGGAACACCTTGAACTACAATAGAACCTTCTAAAGTATATTTCTGGAAGAAGTAGTTCTCCTATATTAGTCAAAAACATTTCAATCAAAATTGGCCGAAATGATCATAAAGAAACATCATAAGATACTTTCTATATTTTTTCAATTTATATATAAATTGAGTGTATCGTTATGAATAGTTTTTATTCTCTTTCAACTTGGAAATATTGTCTCATTGTAGATTACTATAAAATTTTAATTTATTTTATTTAGGAAACATGATATGTAAATATTGATCTGGTATTTAACCCCAATATGTACTCATAGGTGTGATAATTATTATTAAAATATCATTATATTCTCACAAAATATGAATTCATATAAAAAATAAAGAATGTGTCACTCTATTAATTGTAGAATATTATATGAATATATATATCAAACATATATTATAAATACATAATTCACTGTATATCATACATCTAGACTCATTTAAAAAAATGGTGTTGACCACACCTGAACTTCTTTGTTGTTTTGGATCATCACTATTATCTAAAGTGATGGTCATGTTATTATAAATTAAAATATTTAAAATAAGAAATATCTAATTCCCATTCATTTAATGTTTTATTTCTATAATATTCAAATACATTATTTTAGAAATCTTTGTTTTCTTACATAAAAAATTCATATATATTTAAAACAAGTCACACTATTATTTTATTTTTTCATAATTTTTTATTGTCAATTATCCAAATAATAAATGACTTTCACTTACTATGAAATAATTATATGTCTATGAAGATCCCACTCATCTATTCTTTTTTATTACCTCCATGGAATAAAAATTCCCAAATATTAATGAAAACCATAAAACATCCAACATTTAATTCTTGGGAATAATATCCATCTCATATAGAATACATCATATGATTGTGATGAAAAATGTATCCTAAAGTCATGACCTTCACACATGGTTTTAAAATAGATGAAAAAAACCATGTAAATGAGATACGAAATTGATTATATAATGTTACACCCATGACCTTAATAATCTAGGACAATTCAAAATTATATTGATAAATTCTATAGGTTCCACCCATCATCATTGTGTTACACGTCACCCTAAATATTCTACTAATTTTAAATCACTATCACATGTAATAACATGTACCATGTCACCTACTTAAATAAATTTATTAATATTTGGAAAAAATCACATACTTCATTTTACATGTACCCATAAAACACAATCAACTTCATCACAAGCACACTCAAATAAAAAAACTAAAAAACATTAATGAACATTAGAAAAAAATTAACACCCAAAAATATCTCAATATCATAATCATGAATTATATCTACTGTAAAATAGTTTATTATGTAGCAATTTTACTTTTCCCACCATTTACCAAATACACCACCATTAATGATAAACAAATCCAATAAATCAATTCATCCAAAATAGAAAACTCTTAATTTATCTTATATTTTCAACAAATCAAATAATAAAGTCATTTTTAATATTATCCTACTTTGCATTTATTTTTGTAAAAATACAATCAAATCCATCACGCTTCTCAATCCACCATTATTAATAAAATAAAAACTATCTATTTTTCTTCCCCAATGTAATGTATAAAAATAATATTTTTATTCCTTATAATGAAATATTCCATACATGAATCTAATAAATATATCTCATCAAAAAATTAGACTTCGAAGAATTGTTTATTTATTTGAATGAATTTTATGAATCAGTAAATTTCTCAATATTTCATGTAGATTAATATATAAATTTGAATTAGAAACCTATATCTCCTCTTATATATATTAAGGTGATACTCAAAAATACAGTACACATTCCATTTATTTGACCCTTTTTTATTTCTATGTAATGAAAAATTATTTCCACAACATTTAAATTTCCCAAAAAATATTATCTAGCCTATTGATTCATTTCATGGTGTTGTAAACAATAGTAATGGTTATGAATTTCATTATCCTATATTGTAATCATTGAATATCCACACATCTAATATTAGATTGAACAATTAAATATTGTTGTTATGTAAAACAACTACATACCAAATAGCTAGAACAATACATTTATTAAATTATATAATGATACATAAAACATTTGATATCAATTTGATACCATTCATTGATACGACACGTGTGAAAGCATATGACAGTTATAAATTTATATTCACAATCAATATTTATCCTCCTTCAAATGTGGCACACCAGTCTTTAAATGGGAATATTCAACACTTCATAATGATATTAAATTCAAATCAATAACTTTTGGGCTGAATATATCATTATTGGATCTCGCGGAAAATGTTATATTTTTTAAGATGATATATGGTACTACGAAAAACCCCAAACTAATATTGAAATTTATTTCATAGTGAAAATACATCAAATATTTAATAATAATGCTTTAGCCTAAGATATTTTAACCTATTCTGCAGCTCATTCCCCAATCAAATAGGGAATGAAATCATTTCATTCAGAACAAATTATCATATATATCCACTATTATTCTAAATTAAATTATACATTTTTAATGATGATATATTTTTGAAAGGATTATTTAATTAAAACTCAGGTATTAATTATCAATAGTTTTTATACCAAATGATGAATGAAAATTTAGATTGAATAGGTAGATATCAATATTTACTCTTTCTTGAGACATGGTTGAAAAAGTTCTACATAAGATATAGTTTTAGCATGGTTTAAAATTACTTAAATAAACACTGAACATTTATGTTTCTTTTATAATATTATTATTATTTTAAAAAAATGAAATGATATTTAATTTTTATATATTAACATATTAAGATAAATTTTTTAATGCCACTATCACATTATGTGGAATTCTATCCATTTTTATATAGACTACCAAAATTTTACCATCACCACTTTTCATCATATATAAATTTCATTAATTATATTATAAATTCCACGTATCATCCAACATAAAATAATGATTTAAAATGACTGATTTCTCCAAATTTTGAGATAATTCATGTCTTATATTCATCAAGAGTTCATATTTTTTTAAATTATACAAAACATATCACGAATGGATAAAAAAATCAATCTATATTTTAAATTATGTATAAATATTAATAATTAAAGCACAAAAAATAAGATTTCAACCCCGTTAATACCAGTTCTTCACAATTTGAGAATATCGAGGTTTTATACAATATATAATATTATATTTTTAAATAATATAAATTAAATTTATTGATACATTATATATACTTATATTTTTATATTATTTAAAAAATTCTTCTGGTCACAATATATATCATTTAATATCTACATGATATGTATATTTATTAACATTCTTACAAAGAAAAACACTATAATTTCGGTGATACCCAAATTCATCAAGGATAAATAGATTTATGAACAACATCAAATTAATAAAAATATAGTATATATGAATCTGGGATCATGTGTACCCCTTTTACATGCATCAAATTAATAAATAGATTTAATAATAATGTAAAATGAATAATGTGGTTACTCCATCCTCTATAAATTGATCGGTGTTGACGGTTTTTCAAAATAATCATCTTATTCTATTAATTTTCTTTGACACACATTGACTTCAATTTTTTTTACAATACTCCATTATTCACTATCATTACATAACAACATTAGTAAAAATCAACCCACTAGTACACAATACATCATTCAAGACAATACATATGATTTTTTCACTAAAACATTTTCTGCAGAAAATGTATTATCATCTATAATACCATTTTTTGTTTTATAGTAATATAGTTTAATCTACATCGACATTCATATTCCCTATTCAATGATACATCCATCATAATTTTATCATAACTTTTATTTCTTCTAACGATTATCCATTTATTCTTATTTATATGATACCAAATTTCTTTTTTCAAAGATGAATATTCATTCACTATATAATTTTTAATTATAGTTGAACCAACTTCATAAATAATGTATAAATTATTATTAAATACACATTAAATATAATACCATAATTATTTACTTAATTCCTTCTCATTTACCTAACATTTATGAAATGGTTTAGGTTTAACAATAATTGGGATACTTCTATTGTGGTTGCATGTTGGTTATAATTGTAACCAGCCATCACATGATAATATCGTTCCTTAAATTTATGTACATTATTTCCACAAAACCAAATCAATGACATTCAAACCATTCCATACAAAAATAAAAATATTAATCCAATATTACTTTTTGTTGTAATTATTGTAAATTTTCATTGGATATTGAACCTATGAGCATTCATATGTATATACAAAGACATACACATAATTTCTTCCAAATATTTCAACAAAAAAATCAATTTTAAAACAATATTATTTTACTGTATACATATAGTAGGTTCAATAGATATATAATCTGATTTCTATAATACCAGAATGATGATTAGTTCAAAATAAATGAAATATCAAAAACTGAGATCTTCTATAGTCACATCGTTAATCATAACCTAAAATTATTCCTCTATAATTGTAACTCATAATATCGTTTACAGAAATTGTGGTTCAAAATTCTAAATGTTATAATTTTATTCTCATATTTATGATACTCATCTACACTTTAATATGTTTCCCCTAGAATGTAATAAATAATTCATGTTTTTTCTCCATTTTCATTCCTATAATTACCACTAAAAAACTATCTTCAATATCAACATGTTAATTTTTAATATTTTATCATTTTTTAAAAATTAACTCTTCTATAATGATATCTTCTAATATCAACATTTATTTATTTATTTCATATTATTCATTAAAGATCATGTTCTTCTACATTTATGTTATAACGATTGATGTAAAACTTTTAAATGGTTAAATCCAATTTTTTAGTCTCATCGGAACTATCATAATTGTTATCATGAAGTGGTGGATACTTATTTAACAAAAACTGGTGATATAAATTATATATTTTTAGATTTACGTGGATTATGTTCTATAATTTTAGTATCTTTTTTGACATTGGATCAATTTTCTAACTATTTTGGGAATACAGAACTCTATAAACCCTATTATGATCTTTTAACATTTTCCATTATATAAAACTCCAGACCCCATTAATCATAAGTTTATCTAGGATTTCATAAAACATAAAACAATATTGAAAATTTTTATATTAAATTAAAATATATTATCTTCCACATAATTTTTTTAATGACTTTAAAATCTAAATATAAATAGACTAATGAATGATATTTTTCATAAAAGCATCTCCTAGATAATTAACGATGATATTCATTGTCCTTATATTTCCAATTGTCTCACTAGGATTATCTACATCATCATCATGTAGTATGTAATTTACAAAACACATGCCAAAATCCAAAAAAAAAACAAATATATCTCATTCTTCATGAAATATAAAATAACGATATTGAATAACAATGAGTATATCATTAGAACAATACGTGAATAAATTTTCAAATGAAATATAGATGACTAAACATAATGCCCTCTTTTTTGGATTTGAAACCACATTTTACACACAAATACACATAGATTTGAAACTAGAGGTGAACAGTTGTATTTGTGTGATAAACATTTTAAACATGTTTTTTTGTGTTCCCTTGATGATCAGGAATTCATGTTTGAAGGAGAAAGAAATACATCATGTGGAATTATTTCCATTATAAAAAATATCACCCAATAATAATAGATTATAGGGGAATTTTATTTATATAAAAAATACTGAAATTTAAATTTGATCATCCATATATGATAATCCTAGTAGAACACATCTGTGTGGAAACTATGTGACAAAAGGTAATACTATAGTGACTCGTTACAATAATGCTTCTTCTGAAATCTCTATCAATCCTTAGTCACTCCCTCATCTCTGCACCATATAATACTTATATAGAAAATATAATTATTTAATGGAACTAAGTGTGTCATAAAGAGAATCATTGTAATGTCAATTTGGATAAATCTATAATTTTTGATTTCTACTTTTTTATTTTCATGATTTTTAAATGGTTTTTTTTAAATGATTGAACTTGGCACCCCATAAATGAAGACTGGGTTTTATTGTCCACTGATCCACTGCTATTATTACTATTGGATATTTATAATTAAAAAACTATTAATTATTATCATAATTATTACCATGAATTGAAACAAAGATTTATTTATTACCAAACTATATTTAGTTTTATAACCAATATACACATGACATTTTTAACACTTCTTGATTATAGTAACATTCAATATAAATCAATTTTTATATAATTCATATTCAATTAACAATGAAATTATAACTAAGAACTTAAATATGTTCACATATCCATTATCATAGATCAAATATCCATATTTAATTCACTCTCTTATATTGTATATTATTTATTGAGAAAATTAATATGTAATGATGGATGGATTCTCTATCACATCTCATTTAAAAATATGTGTGTGAATTATTAATGATGGATATTTCCCTTCAATTTATAGATGAAATGAGATACACATAACATTACTCTCCCATATATACCTTGACTAATAATTATATAAATATTTTACCCTCATTCGATCCAACACAATCTTCTCAGTGCATCATAATTATCACCAAGAATCTATTCCATTATGCTATCAATAATAATTACAAATCCAATGAATTAAGATCATTTTTTAAATTCAAATGTATTTTTTCATAATATTTAAAATTTAAAATTTGATATATATATATATATATATATTCGTCATTTGTCTATATTTTAGATATATTTAAATCTTAGAATGCCAACACTATAATTAAATATATGTATATACTTTAGTCACTATAAATTAACACTAATTTTATAAAAATATGAAATATTTACATCTCCCATAACCTCATGGTCCTCATATGAATTTTAATTACAATTAAGATTGCTCATGACCATGTATACATAGAAACCATGAAATTTAATATTGAGACATCCAAGAACAAAACATATATTCTTATAGTCCCACCTATATGGGGACAAGAATTAAAAATATGACATTCATTCAGGTTAGTCATAGAAGGTTTTTAAATTTTTTAATAATGTTTTTTCAAAGAAATATACATTGAATATATCATAGAACTTTTGTGTTCTTTAAATTATGATATGAAACAATATAACAAGGATTAATCCCTTAAGTTTTTTCCCTCACTAGGGAGGCACGTACTGCCTAACATGTGTTTTAAAATTTACATCACAAACAGAAGTGATCACCTATATTTTTTCCCCTATATCAACATATCTATTAATATTTTGAAACAAAATTTCATAATTACCTCTATAAACTTCCCCCGAGAAAACACTATATACATATTCACCAAAAAAAAGTTTAAGAGACTTCCATGTATAACAAGTCTAATATGGAATTTCAAACCACATCAAAATATCATAACAACTATTATTAAAATTTAAATGAAACATTATGAAATTATTTAGAAATATACAAAACAAATCACCAAGAATAATATCTTATGTAATGTCATAAATTCCCCATCATTAATAGGTGCATTATCAAAAATATATAATCATTAAATAAATCCTCAAACTCATGGTTGTATCATAATGCTCATGTGAACAATCTTTTTATATGAAGAAATCTTGAATTGTTTAAATTAAAAATGATGGACATCACTAATATCATAATGAATTTTGTTATTTTTTTAGAATTAAATTTCACATTAGTTTACTAAAAACCCATCTATGGAAAATGATAGAACAACAGGGAAACAAGATATGGATTGATGTTTTGTTTATGGTCAAAATGTTTTCAATTTAATGATTGAAGTAAAATATAATTCATTGATTTCACACAGGTCTGGATGACTTCTCAAAACTGCTAAATAATATTATGAAACATTCGAGCTTAGATCTGCACATATGTCATACACTAGTTGATTTTTGGGTTGTATGCACGTCTCCCGTTAATTATTTTGTGTTCTAGACACATGTTTAGCTCGTGTAGAGTGTATAATGAATCGTGTCATAATGCATCATTTGGATATAAAAAATGATGCATCATGAATCATATAGGTCAAGGGTTGAGAAGAAATTAATTTAATCTTCGTACAAATAGAATCGTAACCAATCATTTTGACTTATAAAAAATGTTATATTTTTTAAGGACTACCTTTGTTAAGAATGTTTTCATAAGAATATTTAGTTAATTGAAAGGTATTTGAGAGAATGATTCAATGTAATGGAGTAGATAAATGAAGTAATCATATGATTTTCATAGAAATAATGAATACATGAAGTGATATGTGTAACCTATAAATGGTGAAGATACCTAAGTGATCGCTATTTATATAAGGTAGTTGTTTAATCACAAATACAAAGATGTGAGTAACCTAATTTTTTTTGTTAATATATAATATTGAATGTAATTGATTAAAATAAATAGAATTTACTAAAGAAACATGAAGGTACATGGTAGGACAAACATGGGTGATGGTTCCTCTATGAGATATAACACGGTGATGTTTTTACATGATTATACTATAACTGAGTGAATAAAAGGAACATGGAGAGATAAATTAGAAAGACACATGGAACATGGGCAATGTAGTATGCATAAGTGAAGGATATAAATTAGTGAAAAAGATATATATTAGAGTATGATACTTTAATTTTAATTCAATAATTCTAAGTCAAAATTAATTTTGATATGGAGGAGACCATAACATTGTTAAACTAAAGACGTTTTTTAAAAATATAACGATAATGGATATACTGTACGGATTTATTCGATATAAGTGGAATGAAATCCCAAAACTGATTTATATAGGAGGTGATATTGGAATCACATTACTTTAGACAAGAATTATAATCCACCAATACAATTTAATATTAATGGATTCTATTATTATCATCACATCCCCATTTTATTCTCTTAATTAATAAAAATATTGGAGATATATGATTTTTTATTATTAACATTAAAAATCTAATTAACTGGTAATAGTGAATGTTCCATTAAATTAATTTTTTTAATAATCCTACCAAAATGATGAGAGGATACATCAAACATGAATTAAAATTTTGTTACAGGGATTAACATTTACCTTTCAGGTTTTCATGTAATGAAAAAATTATTTTTAATATTTAAACATATAGAAGATGAAGAAATTTTATATTTCATTACATATTTAGATGAAATTATTCTCGTTTTTTAATATTAGAAAATATAATGGAATTACATTACTCATATGTGAAAAATATAGTAAGGATTTATTTAAATTATTTTTCATTGATGAATATAGTGGTGTGTGAATAAAAATTCAAGTGAGTGAAAGTAAGATGATAGATTATGAATACATGTTTGAATGTGAGTAATAATTAACGATATTGATTCATACTAACATATACCAAAATTCATAAAGAGTCTAAATTATGTATTCTATTAATATTTGTGATATGTATTAATATAATTAAAATGAATAACATAACCTAAAAACTGGGGGGGGAATTCAGAGATATTTCAACTATACTTGAAATTATATCCTCTTAATGGGAAGAATCATATGGTGAATATTTATGGATTCTAAGATTTAGACTCAGCTAATAATGTTGAAAATTACATTTCCATATGTGGTTTTGACTTTTACAGCCATATATTTTATGAATTTTAATTTTGAATAAATTTAATTTGTTTATATAGCCTGGGTTGCAAATAACACAATATTTTAATAAACCATAACAAAATATTATAATTAATTTTTAAAGACAACCATTAATAATTATAAGGTAAAATTATGGGCATGAATAGGAATAAAAATATTTTATTCAGTATAATTTTTTAATACAATGTAATCACATTTATTAAATTGTAATAAATTTTTGGTAATGTCTTTATATGTTTCAGAAAAAATCAATAAGATATATTTTCTAATTATTTTGTGAGAAAATAATGAAAATAGTTAGTTCCAGATTTATAAAATATATTTTATAAAATAATTTTTTTTTAAATCATCATTTCAAAATTTTATTATAGTGAATTTTCTGGATTCTATTGAAAATATAAATTTTTTGATGAATAATGTAAAATACAGGTTTTTATTTAAACATTCCTTTTAATTTAATGAATTTATTTTTTAAAGCATTATATTAATATGTTACAAAAGAAAAATTATTTCAATTATATATTAATTAATACAATTAATGTCATTGGAATCAATTTTAAATTTAATTTTTATATAAAATCTTTTTTATCTTCTAAAAATTCTATCTTTAGAAAATGACTTTTTCATCGAGTCCTGAGGATTAAAAGTAAATTAAAATATCCAATAATAATAATTAATTTTCGATAAATAGATTTAATATATTTAATAAAAATAATATATATTATATTATAATACGAAAGTAATTTTTGGCTAAAATTAATTATTAACCAGTAAAAATTTATTATCACATATAGGATCAAATGGGTTTACAATGGGTTAAACAAAAAAGATAAGGGCCTAATGACCACGAAAAAAATACAAAAACAATTTTCTAGAAATCTTATACATTATGACCTCTAAGGGATGATAAATACCCAATTTTTGTGCCTTTTAGAATGAGAAAAAAATTTGTTCACTATTCCTTTGAAAACATCAATGTGTGTCCTCTCCCACAATTATAAAAGTCCACCATGTAATTTTCCTTTTATAACATATACATATAATTATTCTTGCCAATAACTACACCAATGTCTTCCTTAAATCCATGAAAACCAACCTATATACATTTTTATTATTCTAATCCAATCTTATATGGATTTATTTAAAACATAAAGATATATTCTAATGAGGGGTTAATGTTTTTTAATATTCATTTCCATTTTAATTACTCTCATTAATCATTAATATATTTTTGGACTATTATAATATTATTTAAATCCTATATAAAATATACTAAAGTGTTATTGTGTTTTTTAAATAACTCATATCCATCTTCACATCGTTCAATTGGGAAATGATATTATTGATCGTGTCTATGTGCAATTGTGACCTAACTAATTGATGTTATTACTATTCCATTAATGAATCTTAGAACTATATATAATGATAGATTGAATGTCTATATAATATATTTATTATATTATTATACATATATTATTATAATAAAATATTTACCTTCATACATATCATCATGTTGGAATATAATAATGTTTCTCATGTGTAAGATAGACTACCCCCCCCCCCCCGCAAATAAGTATGATGCATTTTTCATTTCAATTTTACAAGGAAATAAGAATATATTAAAATCAGTATATTTGTTTTATTAGCTTAATAATTTTTTGAAAATATTTTTTAAAATATACCCTCTTACATTCAATTTTTTTGTGAATACGATAATTTTATTCTTTTGTTTGTAATTCTACCTCATCATTAAGCGATGGGTTTTCTTTTTCACTAATCCTTTGAATGGATGGTAATAAATGAATATTTAGTCAATAAATGTGATATTAATAACACAAAAATTACTTATAAAATTTACTATATAATTCCACATTTTTCGTTTCAGCCTTTGATAATATTGAATCAGTTTTCATGCGTAAATAGGGCCTACTATCTCAATAATGGTGTAATTCATTTTATATTGCTATCCTTTAAGGATTATTATAAATACACACAGAGACAAAAAGACAGATAGACACACATATATATATATTTATTAAATATAATATTTATATAAATATTAATATTATTTAGATAATGGAACCATTTTTAATGTTATAGGAATGAAAATAAAAATTCAAAACATAAATGAAATACGCCAATTATTTACTGAAACATGATTTTATATTTTTATTGTTAATAAACGAGTAATAAAAGGTCATCCAAAAATCCTATTTGGTATAATAATGTTATATCTACTATAGAGGTGTTTAAAATTTGTATGAATGTTATTGAAACTAAATAGTACTTATTTTTTCAATTTGTTTTTTCCGTTTGACATTTATTTTGTAATGAGCTTATATTCTTTTGTTAGGTAAATATACCGAAATTTTGATATTTAATACTTAAATAATTATTATTATCATTATATTTTAAATTTAATTTAATTTTTTCCATTAATGGGTATTATAATATTACTTTTTCAAAGTTTTAAGGGTTTTTTGATGCAATATAACAATTTTTAGAGATTTTTTTGTTTATAACTATGATGATGAAATATTTTCATCTCAGTCTAGAAAAACATGAATATTCTTATACACTTTCTATTTCTTTTTAAAAAATTTCATTCCCTTAATTTACCTCTATTTATGATATATTTATTCAAATATAATTTTTCTAATGAAAATTTACTTCATTACACTCTTCATTCGAATACAATTTTTTCCCATATCCATTTTTTTCAAAAACTGTTTTGATATATGTATTAAATATCACATAATATTCATTAAAAAAATTTCAGACCTCTATAAAATTTTACAAAATGATATACAAGTATTATTTATTTAATGTTTAAAACAATGAATATTTTTATTTTAATAGTATTGTTGATATAATCTTAGTTTTAAAGTGTATGGTATTTAAAACACTCCAGACCACTAATACTTTTAATAAATCCTTTATATGATTCAATTTTATGTCAATGGCAAATAATTTAATGAAATTTTCATGATTTTTTAAAATTGTTTTTAATTTTTTTCAACATTAATGTTTTTAAATGATTTTAAAATATTTCATTATATGTTTTCAATGTTATTTTCAAAGAACATGATTATGGAAAATGGTTTGTTTGAAAACATATTTTTAATGTTTAAGGGATTTATTCCTCAATAATTATTTAAATATTATTCTATATAAAACTTTATAATATTTAGGGGTTTTTCAATGAAAATGACTTTGAGAATGTAATTTCATTTAAAAAACTTCTTTTCAACTGGAAATGATATTTTCATTAATGTAAATTAATTATATTTTAAAGAGTCCATTATAAATATTAAGGTTACTTTCAATGAAAAAGTTTTCAAAATAATTTTCTATTTTAATTCTTTTTCAAGTTGTAATAATTTTTTCCTCAACAATAATTTAAATGATATTTTCAGGCATCCATTATATGTTTCTAAAAAATCTATCTAAGAAAATTATTTCCATAATACCTTATGAATTTATAATTTTAAATGAATGGTTATTTTACTCTATAAATATTACAAGTGGTTTTACTTATAAAATTGTTTTCCATTAAATATGGAATCATATGATGTTACTTGTGTTTTATTAGATACATGATCCAATGATATGTTATTAATATTTCCCAGTATGATTTATTTTTTATGATGATATGTTTTTTATGAATCCCATATTTCATCCATGTGTTACACCTTGATAAAACCCTTATGAAGACCACTTCTTTCCAACAGGTTATGATGAAATTATGAAATGATTATGAAAACTATTTCATTTACATAAGTTATTTTATAATGATTTTTTTATAAAAACTATTTATTTTCATTAGTTTTAATATGATGAATTTTTTATTATCATATGGCATAAAGATGTATGATTTTATTATCTAATTTTTGGTATTATTATCTATCTCTAATGGATTGATAATGACTAATGTTATATGATATCAATTTCTACAGAAGAGGTTATCCCAAGACATAACAAATGTGAACAATAGATCATACTAAGAATAAATTGGTTTACAATAGAGGTTATACCATGAATTAATGATGCTATACATTATTTTATCCCATTCCAAATGTTTGAACATATTTGGTTTTCCCAATCCTAATATGTTATGAATTTCATGGTTTGTATCCTTGACATAAGGTTTTCTATGCATATGCTTTATCCATATCTTAATGTACTATTCTAATATCATACTCCCATGGATCAAGATCTTTTATTTTTATATGAATCATATATTAAAAATATATATATTTTTTTCCCAAACTCAACATTTTGTTTTTTGTTATATAGGTTATGGTTCTTATATATTACACATTTGTTATCATACCCTTATTCTCATGTAATGTTTACATATTTCCATTTTTACCCTTATTGAGAATTTATTATTAACCTTTATTATTTTCTTTTCCCCATGTTATATTGATAGGTATTATGTGTGATATTTCTATGAAGGGATCTAATTATGAGGAATAATGTGAAGGATAATGTAGAACTCTTGTGAACAAGTCATTTGTGAATCAATGTTTCCAAATGATATTTTCCTCTAAGATCTTCAGGTTTTTTATTGTTTAATATGATGTTCATCTATAAAGATGAATTATATATGAAGGAGAATTTTGTGTCATTATAGTGTGTATTAAATAATAGGTTTAGTTAACCTTATGATACTATGATAAGAGAAAATTATTGAGATCCGTATATATATCAATTTATCTTTCTAATTATATTCTTATGAATAAGTCAAAGTGTAGAAAAATGTAATGAAATTTTTCTAAATGATAGAGTAATAGTTTTTATGATTACTAATTCATGTAATGATTCTATAAGAGTAATTGGTTCCATAAAAGATGTACATGGTGGTAATAACATTGAAAATGTTGTGTCTTACATAACTCAAGAATTACGTAGTACCTGAAAACAGGCCTTACTACACACTTTCTCTAAAAATCTAAGAATATATTATTTAGTAAATTTTCATTCTCCAAAGTAGCCAAAATAATGTATTTTAATAGACTGTGAATAAGGGATACATTGATTAAAATATAATTTTCAAAGATTTATAAGAAATTGTTTTTATTTTGAATTCCAGTAAATTATTTTTATGGATATCTATTTTACCACACTGATTATAATTCCCCACACATTTCATTTTTTGTTTCATTAAATGGATATAACCTGTATGAACTATGTTAATGCTAAATGAAATTAAAAATATAATTATTGTGATCCCTATAAATAAAAATTAAATAGAGAAATAAACAAAATTTATTCATATGATCTAAAACTTTTCACATGTTATGCATCATGTTCAACATATACAGAAGAAAAGGAGGTAACAACACATTTTTAAGTTGTTCATGTGGCATGTTAAACCATCATTATATGGTTACACTGATCTTATAGTTGTTGATAAATAGATATGGAACCTGAATAATACGTTTTCAGTTCTCTCATACTTGGAATAATAAAAATTCATTTCAGATATATATTAACTACAAGGAAAATAAGATCAATGATGGAGCCTCATTTTGAATATTGGGGAACATTTTGAAGTTGAGTCCATGTAGTGAGATGAGTTTTATATATTATTTTAAAATATGTACTTCCCTAACATTATTTATTCAAAAATAGAGATGGAATTCCTTAACTCATAGAAGAAGGATGATGAATATATTCAGAAATATGAGGGGAATTTTTCTTGAATTATAATGTATTATTATGGTATTATCATCCAACCCAAAAGTATACATGAACAATTTGTTTGTTCCCTAAAACCAAGTCTCTAAAGGGTGTTCTCCATAAGGTACTTTAGTATAAAGGAGTAAATTGTTCATTTTCTAGTCAATGTAGAAGTAGATGTGGGTTTTACAAATTAATAACGTGGTTTTGATAATAAATGAATGATTTAATTTAAAGAAAACTCAAGTTTCCATGGAGAAAAGAAGATTATATTTCTTTGATTAGAAATGTCTTGAAGGAAAAATAGTGGAAATTGAATCTTGGAGAAATATAAAAAATTTTATATGGGAAGGAATTTAGTTGAGAAATTGATTTTCAATGTATTGGGTGTGGTAATCTATTAATTTTAGTAGAATAATGTATTTATCGAAAGAACCACCCACACTAAAGTGATTCAAGTTTATTGAGTTTGGGAATTGTGTTAATCAATTATCCAATCTAATGTCTAATAAGAATGGAATGACACAAATATATCTAAAGACAAAATAAATATTGATAAAATTAGAAATCATAATTGTTAAATTGTGTCATGATAATTAAGTAAGACTTATCCTCCCCTCTATAGTATGCAGTTTCATGTTTGATTTTGTAATACAGACCACTATGAATAAATTATAGTTCATCCACTAGTGGAAACTGATGTGATTATGAGCAGTTAAATATCGCCCTAAATGGATTATAGATTAATTAAATCACATTTTATATACTAAAATTTCTTGAATAAACTCATGCATCCAATGAAAATGTTTTCATATAATATAAGAGATAATTTATACAATAAAGAGAGAATTGTATTTTTGAGGACTATACATCCCTGAGAATGAATAACCTAATTTTTATGGATACAATAATTTATTTAAATATTTATGGTTTTTTATATGTTCAATATATTACACACACCATTTTAGTTTTTATGTAAGGAATTTTATCACAATTTATGATATTTTCAGAGACATTTATTGAAACATTACCCTTTTTGTTTTTTCTATTTTTGTGGAGAAAATTTAATTGAGAATAAATTAATTTACATATTTTGGAAATATGATTAATGGTATTAATATCATTTGGGTTATATTTTATCTTTTATGTAATGGTATTTTAGGTTATTAAAATTCTATAATGTTTTATGATTTTTATTAATATAGTTTTGTAAAATGGAAAACATGTAATCTAGGTTAAAACACATTGCATACAAAAAGGTTGTGGGACATTAACCCAAAACTGATGAATGACAAGGGTATATCACTTTTTATTATCAAATATCAATGAGTATTTCTAGCATGAAAAAATAACGGGATGTTGTAACATCCCAGGAAAATAAAGAATAAGAAAATTTCATATTTATTAATATTTTCGAAATAAAAGTTAATGTTAATTTAAAGGAGATTATATGTTTGATTGAATTCCCAACACAAAACAATGTCTTTCTTCGAAATCTCATGTTGCACACAAGGCTAAGTCATACTGAAAAATAATCATATTATATCATATTAAATTGTTGTTAAAACCTAGAAATTTTAACAGAGGGAATGAATATAACTAACTACAATATCATTAAACATGTTTTATAAATTCATTTTCATTTATCCAATAATTTTTAGTTGCATAAATTGAGAATGAATCCCATTTTTTTTAAAAAATAGTCCAATATTTTTAAAAGGTTAGTTTACATCCTTTTGATGGTGAACCCTTATTAAATATTTTTTTGTTAACATTTATATGTTCTAAATGAAAAAATAATATTCTTATTTAGAATAGTGGAATCAAAATTTACGTTGGTTGAAATTTTGATATTTTTATGGTAATATTCAATTTTTAATATATAGGGAAAAATAATGCATTTTAATTCAAAACTGCCTTTTCATCTAATTTATTTATATAGTTATATTGTTATTTAGATTTGTTTTAAAGTGTAATTGGATTATATTTTTAACATTTAATATAATTTTGTTCATTGGAAGTAATTTTACTTTTAAATTAAACATAAACAAGTGTCAACCTTTTGATAGTTATTATTTCTTAAAACATGTTTTTTTTGTTTTGACAACGGGAAATAATTTTAAATTAATGTATGAAACTTTTGTGTTTTGAAATTTTAAAAATGGATTAAATATTTTCAATCATATGTTTTAGAATGTGTAAATAAAAAACTTTTACTTTTAGAAATTTTGAATATTTATTTCAGTAAATATTTTATTTTTCATGGTTAAAGTGTAAAACTAATATATATGGGTGAAAATTAATATAATAATAAACTTAAATTACCCTTACACTTGTCCTAACCAAATTTTATGAGATAATTACTACCATGGTCATCCTTGGGTTGATTTTGGGACCCCATGGAGTGACATGGGAGTGATAAATAAACATTATATTAATAAATCACAATAAAGAAAAAAATTACATAAAAATATATATTTAATAAAATAATTTTTATATGGGCTTATATATAGTATATATTTGACTATAAATATTAAATTTAAAATTAATACAATTTAATACATCATATTATTTTATTTATAATTTTTAGACCTTAAATTAATAAATTTACTTATGACACAATGGTGATGTAGTAAGTGCTTAACTAATAAATGATTCAAATAAATGATATTATAAATATTAAAGAAAATTACATTGAATCTTTTGAAGCCATTCACGAATATTAGGGATAATAATGACTTTTTATATTTGAAATAATTATGTTTTTTTATTTAATCATGTTTATTTATTTTTTTAAAAGTATTGATATGAATAATTTAGAAATTGTCATAAATGAGTTTTTAACACAATTAAAATTTTATGAAATGATTAATTAATCATAAAAATTTAATATTCATAAAAATTAATTAAATAATGCTAAAAATGTTATATATGATCCATTTTTGGTCTCTAGGATTTTTATTGTAAATATATTGACCATATAGTATGAATATTTAAGAGGACATTGGAAAAGATATATAAGTTAACAAATGGATAAATAAAAACAATATGGATTAAAAAATAAACAAAACTTGTCCAATTCATGTTGGATGATTTTATTTCTAATTATATGTACATTATATTGAAATTAATCAAGATTTAAATATTTTGAAACTGAAAATATGTTTATGATAAAATAATACTTTCAAACATTCCTAAATAGTCCCTACTCCCTCTTATAAAAGGCCACCACTTCTTACCCATTACGCACACCTCTCAATCCCCTTGGATCATCCGAACATTGCTAAAAATATCCCAAAATACCTTTATTCCTCATATAAAACTTACCTTAGGTAGAAAGAAATTTAAGAATGCCTTTTGGTTTAATCCAAAGTGAGTTACCCGATTTAAAGTTAACATCTTCTATAATGTTATTTTCTTTTATTTTCCTTATTAAACACCCTAAAACCTATTTATTTCAATTTTTATAATATTTAAATTAACCTAAATATACTAGGATTTTTTATTAGTGTACTTCTAACAAAACTTCCATACACCTCCATCTAATGGATACGAACATTCTGTTTCTGTGGATGGCGAACCACTACCTCACGAAACGATTATTGTTAAATTTGCACTTATCGCCCCTTCATGGTGGCCATTATGTTGGGAAAATATTTATATGTGATATATAATATAATTATATATTATCCATGCTTATTTATTTTTCATTTATATAATTCCTTTATGGTTTCCATAATGGGAAAATAAGTTAATTTCATTTGAGGATGTGTGGACTCCCACCCCGTCAAAGTGATATGACTTTTTCATGACATACATGGAACGTATAAATGATGGAGTTAGTGAAAATATATATGATATTGCACTAGAATTTTTATATATTTAATTATCATTAATTTTTCATTCCATTAAATATGAAATATAAATTAATGAAGCATTCATATGTATGTAGAGATTTTTGACTCCATGAACGGTGCATTTCATTTCTTATATCGAAATCTTATGTACTATTATAAAAACATATATATATATATAAATATACTTGATATATAATATATCTAAATTTTGAATATCATTCTGGAGATAATGAAATTTTGACCAATTTGACAATTTGTAATTTTAACAAGTTCATTTTGACTCAAGTAACAAATATTAAATAATGACCTTTATAAGCATAAATGATTTTGTAATGTTTATAACATGGAAATTAGTGATATTAAATATATTATAAAAATTAAAAATATCCTTAGGCAATTATAAGTTAACATTAGCTTATTATTCCAAAGATTAATGAACGAACGAGTCAAGTCTGACATGATGTAAGGGGATTTATTAACCCAATTTCCATTCTTTGGATTAAACATACACATATTATTTATGTAATTATATGAATATGTGTTAATGTAATCTGGTTTTTTTTACAATTAATTGAAAATTATATTGGTTTTATTTATGTTTTTCACACATAGTTATCTCTTTAATATATCCTTAATGTAATGATATGTTCTTTGAATGGGATCATTTCACCCTCCTCTTTTATTCAAAGACTTATTTTATGTTATGTATTTTAATATCCATTATCTTATGTTGGGATATCTTCTTATATATACTTATTTTTGTAAATTTTACATCCAAGTGAGGAGATACTCTTCTCTCTCTCATCAAATCGTTTTCATAATTATAATGTGACGTTGTTAGGCTGCCGAATTTTTGTAAGGGACTATGTCTCAAACTCCTTTCATTTGAGGCATATCATGAAATTGTTCGACTTGATTATCCTATAAGGTATATATGCTACAATTTGACATATTATGTCATGAATTTCGTTTCTCTCCTGATATTATAAATATTATTATTATTATTATTTAATTATTTTTATTCAATTATTTTCTATGTTGTATAAGACTCTTTAACATAATCATTTTTTCAAATATTTTTATTAATTTAATCTTCTAAATAATTCTCATTAATGTCAATGTTTTCAAAATGGTTGTAAGGATTTAATTATATGTACACCATTATTTTAAAATTTTAATAAATTTAAAATTTTCAAAGTGGTGTGGGACACTTTGTCTCAAAAATATTTTTAATAAATGTTTCAAATGGTTTTGGAAATAGATTGGATATGTCAATATCATGAAATTTTATATTGTGATTGGAATATGGAAATTTTTTCTTTAATTTATTCTTGTTTTATGTATTTTATTAGGTTATGGTTCTTGTTCATTTTTTATAAAATGTGTGGTTCCGTGATATACCAAAGGCGGGTGAGCTCGAGATAGCCATCCAATGCATTGTGTCACGGGACTGAGGTAAACATTGATGGTTCTCATAAGAGATTTAGTGAATATACCATGATTTATATTCCAATTGTAAATCCCTATGTAGTTATGAAATATACAATTTAATAATGTTATAGATACCACAAGTTGCCATTATGATTTATGATTTACTTCTATTATTCATAAAACCTATGATTTTTCATTGTATGTTAAATATATAAAAGTATGATTCCATTTATTTGTTTTTATTTATGGACTGATGTGTTCTTTCCTTGATTTATAACACTTACTGGGCTTTCCATTTTCATCCCATGTTTTTGAAATGGTTTTCACAGGATAAAATTAAGGGTAAGGGAAATAATTCATTCAAGAATATTTATATCAAGAAAACAAATATTGTTTTATTTAAAAAGTTTTATTTTTGTGAAAAAATTGGATAGTGTAGAAGTTTCTACATTGTTATTTTTGAGATGTAATGTAATCATTACATCCTAATTCCATGAAACCCTAAACATGAAAGGATAATAAATGTGAGTTATTAACTTATTTCAGGATTTTGTAATGTTTAAGGCTGGTGACTTATTGTTGGAATTAGAGGTTGGATTAGACAACTTTAGGGATTATGAGTTTTCATTAAACACATGGTTAATCTAAATGTCTATTATTTTCGTTAAATCCTTGTTTGATAACATTTTAAGATCAAGAAATTTTGGTTACAAATATAATGAGGAGGATCTCAAACAATATTATTATCCCTTCCCTATTCCATTCTTACAATAATTATTGCAATGTCATGTTCAGATGATTGTGAAGAATTTTCTAGAATACAACTCACTTGAATGAAGTTTTTTGAGATATAAAACACCACCACTATACCTCAATATACTTGTAAATCAAGATTTGTATTTAATCATATCCTATTTTCTCAATATTATAATATTTTCATGAAAAGTAAATATTGTCAATTCATTTTCAAATATTATACCTTTTCACAAGATTTTGAAGCATATTATGATTTTGAAGAAGGTGCTCAAGAAGGAGACACTTAAACAATGTATTTATATTTTCTTTTACCATACAGTCTCTCAAAATATACAAATCGTATTTTAAATGGACCATTTCTTGAATGTTTTAGCTCAAACTCAGTCCCACTATTTTGAAAAATCATGTTTTATTAGAATTTTTGAAATTAGATGTCATACATGATTATTTTCCGAAACTCTTTTTTTTGTGAACACCCATATGACCCATGTTTTACAAGGTTAATTTGGATGATGCAAAAAAATGATTTTTATGGAGCTCAAATTCATTTCTACAAAGCATGGACCTTCTAAACACCTGAATAAGATGATGATGATACCATATAAACGCCATTATCACAGTATGATGTTATTTATATTGGGAATTATTTTATTTTATCATATTGAGCTGAAAAAAAAAGACAATATATATGATGTTTAGGTCTTCATGTATTGGGATGAAAATGAAAGTTATAAGAAAACCTTGGCATTTAAAACATTTTGGGGTTGTTTTTGAGTTATATCAAAAGGATAACCAGTAAGATGGGTGACAACCCGTCGCATCCGGAAAGGCCACATGAATCGAACCCACAACTGAAGGGTGACATGTGCACATCCCCTACCACTGCCCTATATGAATTACCTGCTTAGTATGACTTATTCTTATTATTTAAATGATTTTATTGATCAAGAATAAGTTATTTTTCAGTACTTATGTTTTACCAAATAGATATCCTTAGTACTGGAAAATGAGTTAGTGATTAAGTGTTAATGGTTATTTTAGAAGACATTATATCTATTGGGAACACTAGATTCTTAAGGATAATATAATGCTATGGGATTTCGTTTGTGAAGTAATGGTAGATTTTTTATTTTGGAAAAAGCTTTGTTTTTATGTCGGACATATGTAGATTTTGGTTATATATTAGAATGATTAACCAATCATAGAGAATATGAGATTAGGTTAATTACTTTTCAGTATGATACTTTAAGAAAAACCAATGTTATTTGGAGCTAAATGTTAAGATTTTTGTGGAAGACTATGGGATTAAATTCTTCTGAGTTTTGGGTTTCACTCTTAGTTTGGATTATATTGACGGATTTACAGGAAAATTGTTTATTTAAGGGTATTTTTTGACCATTGGGTATTGTTTGTTCAATTATGGAGATTAAGAGTACTATTTATTTTTATAAAAGACTTACCTTTTGAGGATTATCTGATCTTATACTATCCATTTTGGTTTTGCATAATGCCTAAAAATAGGGGAAATGAATAGCTCATATTTTTTGGATTATTTGATTCTATAGAATTTGATTATAAAGCTTTAGGTGTGACCAATTCATCTTGAATACTCATAGTTTGGAGAAAAGATGAGTATTTTTTAGAAATTTATTAATGGTTGAAACTGTACTAGAATAGTTATTTTATTTCCTTATGTCTTTAGTCAATCTCAAAAATAAATTCTCCAACATTACTAAATATAACATAAAAAAAGTATTTTTTTTTTTCTTTTCCTACTGGGGAAATAAAAACCATTTAACCAATCACATGTTTGTGGTTTTCTTGTAGTTAATTTTTCCCCTTATCATGTTTTCTATCACTCTCCATCAGAACATGAAACTTGGTTACTCCTATATATCCTTGTTTCTATGGAATTATTGTATGGTTTTTCTAGAGTAACCTTTTTTACATATATTTATTTCATTTAATTTGATATTTTATATTGGCTCTTTTTCTGATGTGGGACTTTTAATTAAGTTTTCGAGCCCAAATTTTTAAAATAGCTATGACGCAATTCCCTAAAGGGGGGAAAGAGGTAATATTCAAGTTAAATAAAGAATACGACATTTTCATATTTTTTAATATTTTTTAATAAAATATTAATTTCACTTTAAAGGGGAAGCTATGTTCAATGGAATACCCAACACACAACAATGGGTTTCTCTTAAATCCCCCGTTGCACATAAGGGTGAGTCATACTAAAAAATAATAATATAATATAATTTTAAATGGTTGTTAATGCCTATAAATTGTATTAGTGGGAATAAATATAACTAACTAAAATAAGATTACACATGTTTGATTAATGTTTTTAAATTTATCCAAAAAAATTAGAGGCTTAAAATGAGCATTAATCCATTTTAAGTATGAATACTATAATATTTTTAAAAAGGAGGTTTACCTTTTTTATTTATAGAGATTCATTTTTAAATATTATTTTTGTAACATTTATATTTCATACATGAAAAAATAATATTATTCTTTAGAATCAGGGCATCAAAAATTACATTGGTTGAAATTTTGGTTTTTTTCTGATAATGTTCATTTTTAATGAATTGTGAATGATAATACATTTTAATTCAAAACTAGATTTTCATTTAATTTTTTATATAGTTATATTTTTATTCTAATTCGTTTTAAAGTGTAATTAGATTATATTTTTATTATTTAAACAAATTTTGGTCATTGAAAGTAATTTCACTTTGAAAATGAACATAAACAGGTGTCAATCTTTTGATAGTTATTATTTCTTAAAAACACACTTTTTTACAATGGGTATTAATTTTATAATAATTTCTGAATTTTTTTTTAATTATGGAAAATAGGATACCATATTTGGAATAATAAGTTCCAAATATTGTAAATAGGTATCATTTATTTTTAATCATTATGAATACTTACTTTAGTAAATATTTTATTTACCATTGTTAAAGGGTATCTCTGGTAAATAAGGGTGAACAACAATATTATAATAATATTAAATGACCCTTACATAGGTCCTAAAACTATTGGATGAGATATTGACGTCCAAAGACATCATTGTGTTGTTTTTGGGACCCCATGGAGACACTTGGGTGTGATAATGACTCATTATATTAATTAATTTAAACTAAAGGAAAAAATGACATAAACATATATCTTTTAGTAAAACAAATTTTATAAGGTAGTATTTAATTGATGTGCTCAACTATAAACATTAATTGAAAGCTAAAATGATTTCCTATATCATGATATTTTATTTATATTTTTACAAAATAAATAAAGATATTTAATTATGACACAATGGTTTTGCAGTAATTGTTTCATTAATAAAAGATTCAAATAAATTATATAATAAATTTTATAACAAATTAATTTTGAACCATTTCATGCCATAATGGAATTTTAAGAAAAAAAATGATTTTTTATATTTGAATTAAATAAGTTTTTTCGAAATTATAAAGTTGATATTTTTTAAAAAATTCACGATTCAAATAATTTATAAATTGACATAAATGAGTTTTTAAAACAATAATTATTTTATTAAATGATAATATAATCCTAAAAATATAATATATCTGATAAGTGAATTGAATAATATTACACATTTCATAAATGATCCACTTTTTGTCGCTTGGAATTTTTTAGTATATATATTAACCATATTGTCTGAATATATAAGAGGACATGGTAAAATTAAAATAAGTTAACAAATTGTGAAATAAAATTGATAAGGATTAAAGATTGTCCAAAACCTATACAATTATTCTTTGATGATTTTAATTGGATGTATATTCACCTTATCTTCTAATTAAATATGTTTTGGAGATTTTTAATAAAAAATAAATTTATAATAAAATAATACTTTCTAACTTTATTAATTCACCCATCATCCCTCTTCTAAAATGCCACCACCTCTAACTCATTACACAGACCTCTCAATCCCCTTAACTCGTCCAAAATCTGTTCAAAAAATCTCCCAACATCCCTATCGTTCTCCTATAATCCTTCCCCTATGAACAAGGAAATTCAAGAAATTATTTTGGTTCAACCCAATGGAAGTTACCCAATTTAAAGGTAACATCTTCCTTCAAGTTATTTTCTATTATTTTCCTTTTCCATCTCGTAAAATAGATTTATTCAATTATTTTATAACGAAAACAGCATCCTTAATATACTATTATGTTTTTATGATAATTATTTGAACTACACTTCTTCACAGCTCTATCTAATGGATATGAACATACTATTTCTATCGACAATGAACAAATGCCTCACGGAACGATAATTGTTCAATTATCTATTACCGCCTCTCATAGTGGCCATTATGAGGACACTGTATTTATATTTGATAAATAATATATTTATATTGTCAATATTCATATATATTTTACATTTATTTAATTTTTTTATCGTTTCCATAATAGGTAAATACGATAATTCCATTCGAAGATATAAGGACTACGGCACCCTCAATGTGATATGACTCGTTCGTACCATATATGAAACGTATAAAGGATATAGTTAATAAAAGTATATATGATGTTATAATTGAATTATTATTTATCAATGTATCATTATTTTTTCATTCCATTAAATACGAAATAGAAATCGATGTAGCGTTCATGCATGTGTACGTCTTACAGTCTCCATGAATGGTGCATTTAATTTATTATCTCCAAATGTTATATACTATTATATATATATATTGGTTATATTTGATATATATGATATCTAAATCAGAAATATAATTTTGTACATAATGTAAATTTTACCACATGGGAATTTTTTAATCTCAACAATTTCATTTTGATTGAAGTACCAAATAACGAAAAAAATGACCGTCATTAACATAAATGATTTTTAATGTTTGTAACGTGGTAATAAGTGATAAAATAGGAATAATAAACATGAATAATTTTCTTAAAAATTTATAAATTACAATTATTTTATTATTCATGAAATTAAAGAACGAACGAGTCAAGTCAGACACAATATAAGGGGATTTCTTAACCCAATTTCCATTCTTTGGGTTAAACATCTACAAATTAATTATGCCAATGTATGAAGATGTGGGAATGACCTATGAATATATTACACTTAATATACAATTATATTGTGTATATTTGTTTAACACATAGTTATGTAACTGATTTGTCCTTATTGTAATGATATGTTCTTTGTATGGGAACCTTTTTCCCTCCTCTTTTAGTCAAAGAATTCGATTATGTTATGTATTTTACTTTACATTAAATTATGTTGGTATATGTTCTTATATATCCATATTATAGTTAGTTTTATGTCTAATTGATGATATACCCTTTTTTTATCTCATCAACTAATTTTCTGAATTTTAAAACGATGTCATTTGACTGTTGAATTTTAGTAAGGTACTATGTCTCAATCTACTTTAATTTGAGGAAGATCTTGATATTGTGCACCTATATTATACTATAAGGTGTATATACATACATTTGAAATATTATATCATGAATCTCTTTATTCCCATGATATTTTAATTTTTAATAACGTGATTCTTAATTTATTTTAATTCAAGTATTTTTTAATTGGTAACAGACTCTTTAACTAAAAAATTCATTTAAATGTTTTAAATATTTAATATTCTAAATCCTTCTCGTTAATTTACTTGATTTCAAAATGATTTTTAGTATTTAATTATATAGACATTAATGTTTTATATTTTTAATCCCTTTAATATTTTCACATTTGTATGGTACACTTTTACTAAAAAATATATTTACTGAATGTTTTAAATAGTTTTGGTAACAGACTTGACATGTAAATATATTAAATTTTATATTGTGATTGGAATTTGAAAATTTTATCATTCCTTTACGATTTTCTTATATGTTAAGATTATTTAAGGGTTCTTGGGAATTATTTATGCATACTAGTGGTTCTGTGATAAACCTAGGGCGGGTGAGCCCAAGATAGCTGTCCAATGCATTGGGTAACGCGATAGAGGTAAGCGTTGATGTTAGTCTTTAGATATTTAGGGAATATACTTTTATGTGTATTCCAATTATAAAACCCTATGTAGCTATTAAATATAAAATTTAATTATGTTATGTATTCCACATGTTACTTTTATGATTTATTATTTCCATGTGCTATTCAAAAAAAAATTATTTTGTGTGTTATGTTAAAGATTGAAAAGTATGATTTCATTAATTTGTATGTATTGATGGACCACTTTTAACTTTCCTTGTTTTAAAAACCATACTAATCTTTTTATGCTCATCCCATATTTTAGAAATGTTTCAAACACGGTATAAGGAAGGGTAAGATCGTTTAATAATTAAAGAAGATTTATATCATGAAAAAATCTATTGTTTTATTTCATGAGTTTTATTTTTCTGAAAAATTTCGATAGAGCAGTAGTGTATACATTGTTATTTTTGAGATGTAATGTAATAGTAACGGACTTATTCTCTATAACACTAACATGAAAATATACTCAATGTTAATTATTAACATATTTCAATATAATGTTATTTTTAAGGTTGGGGTCTTATAGATGTAATACTAAATTTTTATCTCATTTGATGGTATGGAATTAAGGTTAGTCTATGAGACCATTTATTAGGCGGGAGTTACAACCAATACCCATTCCAGAATTGAAATTGGAAAATCCCAGCGGGGATATTATCATCAGACTCCCCAATACATTTAAAATGAACAGTGATATATTTGTTATATTAGATCACCACAAAAATTCCTCACATATAATTTCTATTTGAGTACACTTCTATTTATATATCTCTTAAAATATATACATTATTTAATTTTAGTTTTTATATAGAGTACCTCATTCTATTATTTCTATTCGAGGTTTGAGGATTAACTCATTTCTTAAGTTAAGTATTCATCATTTTATTAATACATAGCTGGGTTTCATCATTCTGTATAATCCTTATACATTTGTCATGTATGAGACAGTAATTAAACCCCTTAAAGAATATGTTTAGATCTTGATCGTTAGATTTTGTGGTTCCTTGGAATTGACACCATCTTCTAGTTGTTTTCATAAAACGATATGTTACATTTAACTATTCATATGATTACTTATGAATCATTATACAAAATTATTTATATATTTCTAATTTACTATTATTAATTTATATAAATAAAGACATTTGGATTTAAAATAACAGATGAAATTGTATACTAGGATAGTGTCCTTCATCAACACATTAGGGAGACTCACATATGACTGAATGATTATGACGAAAATTATCAACTTGATCTATACATTAAGGTTTTCTATAGGATGATTCTACGAATTCATTTTAAGAATAATTTAATGCTATTTTGAATGAATGAAAAAATATGACCATTGTTTATTGGTGACATATATTTTTTTTATCATATCCAGATAGTGTCTAATTAATTGTAACATCTAGTAAATATAACAAAACATATGGTACATATAGATATTACATGATTATTGAATAATTTTAATATATAACATAAGATAAAAACATCAAGAACGTATAGTTATAGTGTCTATAGGATTGAGGAAACATAAAATGTTGGTTCATAAAACATTCCCATTGTCTCTCTCTTATTTTTTCATAACTAGACTCACTTTTGACATATATTACATTATACCCTTGATTGTGACCTGGGGAAAAGAACCATTTTAATGTTTGATCTCAAATGCTCTATAAGGGTATATAATTGAAATATAAATCATAAACATAAGATATAAAATCATATCCTGCATAAAAAAGATCATAATATCATATCATGGGATAAATAATAAAATTGAAATGTAATCCCAATAGTAATAAAAAAGGAATAAAATTTTGTGTAACAAATACATAAGCATATAAAATCCTTTCTTATTATCAAAGTATCATTGTTGAGACAATCATACCAAAAAAGTCCAATACTAAACTAAGTTCACGTCCTGTTCCATCCCGATATTACTGAACTAGATTTACAATGTCATTCCATTAATTTATGACTCATGATATATAAATATTTATCCAATTCAATGGAGGGATATATATTTACCACCCATCTCAAAATTTTACCATTCTTACGTGTGGTACAGAAACATAATCCATTCATCATAGCATAACCCAATGAACTAAATATGTATTTCTTATACATTATTTCATCATAATCCATATAAAATAAATGAATTTCTTAAATATAATTCCATCATAAACATAATAAAATCATAGTAATAACAGTGATATAAATATAACCATATTTAATTATTGACATCTTAGAAAGATAATAATTTTTAGAAAACACTTGAAATTAATTCCTATGAAATATATATTTTCTTCGTCACATAACTTTTTCCTTCTAGAAATTGATAAATAATTTTGGAACAATTCATTTTACTTGAAAATAACATTGTAATCATGTAGGGGAAGCTTCATGGAAATAAGGAATTATTAAGGAAAAAAATTCCATTCACACCTAACAAGATAAAAAACATTATTCTCATACTTTTGCCTGAAAAGTCAAAAAGTGCCTCATACTGAAAAAGTCAAAAGATTCAACTCATACCATCTAGTAAAAAATTACCAATGGGTAAAATTTATATAAAAATATTAGGTAAGGGTATAAATAATATTTTGAAATATATATTTTGGAATCATTGAATTGGATTATAAAAACACCCATGTAAATACTTACGAATGAACAATCCCACCTAAAATATGATTTTCAAAGTAATCATTTACCTTAGGTTTGATATGCTTAATTTGTATCCAATCCTACTGAATAATTATTTAAATAATGTTACTTATTTATTCCAAAATCATAATGATTTTATTAAAAAATTTAGGATCATATTTTCATCTGTTTTGTAGTATCATTTCATTATAACTCGTTATTCAGGTATTAATCTCTTTATGTTCTTATGCATGTTGTGTCAGATAAGTTCTGATTAATATTTTTAGATTACAGTTATATCATTTACATCATTGTATTAGTATAATATATTTCATATTTATTCATTAAATTCATTTATATAATCGCACTGTAATGAAGATTATATCGAATGAATCACATCGCATAGTGGAGACTGTAAGCTGTATGTACGCACAAGCGGTGATATCATTACCATAATTGATGGATGGTATTTAATTGGATTGTTTGTAGTATCTCAGAATAAAAATTAATTTAAATAAGTAAAATATATATTTAATAATTTGATCATTATACCCATCCATGAATGGTGGTGGTGAAAAATGGATTACACCACAGTGTGGATATGTTAAGTCGTACGTACGCATGCATGGTGATTTCATTTTACATAGAATTGGTAGAAAGTAAAATATGGTTTTTTAATGTTTATAATAACATATAATTATATGAATGATACTTATTTTATAACTTTATAATGAAAAAACTAATGAATAGGACGCATAGGGAGAAAGAAGATTGATTGAATAGGTAAATGATATTACCTCTTCTTCGACGTGTCTCCTCTAGATCTACTCATAGAGCACTAGAGATGGTATTTAAAATTGAAAATAAACAATATAATGAAAATATATAATCTAATAAATAAAAGGGGCATGGTATGGATGAGAATGAATGTTAAAAATTATGTAATGATGTGATGGAGGAGGTGCCCTTTTATAATTGAGGTGAGAGGCACTTCTGGAAACTCTATAAATAATAATTTATAATAAAATAACTCCTTACATGAAATAACCCAAAATTTTCCAATATAAAAGATTAGATGATATTGGGTTTAATTTTTTTGTCTAATTTTTTTTGGATATTTAATTATTTCAATTCAAATGCACATATTTCTAATTAACACTTAGTAATTCTGTTTAATTTTAATTATGATAATAATATTTTAAATCATAAATGGTGATAAATATTTACTTATATGGTGTTAATTGAACATAAATGGATATGTTTTGACCTTTTATCTCTTATAATTATCACTTAGTAATTTTGTAATATTTTTATGATTTTTATGTAATTTAATAAAATGATATTTTTAAAAAATATCAATAGATTCAATTTTGAGACTACTCATTTATTTGTCTTTAAATAAAATACTCAAAAAATATAAATTATGAAAAAAACTATATAATACACTCCTAACATTTCATAGTCACCTATATAATTCTTGGAAAAATTATGTTTTCCATATGATATTTATTCTTATATTTTTTATTCCATTTATTTGATGTTTTTATTAATAAAATAATGTTTACATCACTGTAGTGTTACCATTAATTGTAATTATTTAATTTCAAAAAATTATTAATTACTATATATTATGTATGTAATTATTTTATATTTCAAAAGACTATGTATATTTGATATTATCTCCTATTTTTCTATATATTAAAATTAATATACAAATATAAAATTACATTGTGACATTTTGTCACATTCATTAGTTTTTGTTACATTCATGTCATAATCATAGCTAAGTGGCCATAAAATGATTCCATTTATAAAAAAAGATGATAATGCATAATTTAGTCATCCAATTTTATTTTTATAGGTGTTATTTTAATTTTATAATATTATTTTTACCCATAATTACCCGATTTACTTCTAACCATGGTATTAAAAATAATTACCAAAGTTAATATTCAAAATGACCAAAAATAAAAGTATACTATTAACATAATTTGTACCTACTAATTCAAAATATGAAATCAATTTTTCATAATTCAATACATATAAGTTGTAGTAATAAATTTTTACTTATTCATGTTGTTGAAATGAGAAAATAGGTTCTAAAAGTTAAAACATTTCAAAAGATTGAATTTTTTTACATATATATTAAATGTAAAATTATTTATAATGATTTTATTTATATTTAATAATAAAAATATATTTTATTTATATTTTCTAAAAATTAAATATTATAATTAAACCATATAAGTTACCTCGATGAAAAAAATTCTTTTTAATTAAAATCTAGCGTATATTTACTATTCATCAAAAAATGAATGTTATCAAAAAATGAATGTTATCTAAAAAATATCATAATTTTATCCATTGTGAATTTGTATATCCTGATTCAAATAAACAATATTACGTTTTCATATATAAATTCTTAATGTGTCAAAATCATTATTTAAAATCGATTTTCTATTCAAATATGTAAAATAAAACTGTTAAAAATATGTTTTTATACTTCAAATATAATTTTACTAACACCCTATGAATAAATATAACTTGTATTTATATCAATATTATTATATTAATTACATAACACATATATATGTCATTAATTTCATTACGAAAATTAATTCACTCGAAAATAAAAATATCTAATTTATTTATTTTTTTCATAAATATTTGATTCCCAATGAGTTAATAATGCATTTTCAAAATATCATTATAAATATTCCTGGGAACCTAATGGCTAGGAAATAATAGTAATTATATATTATGGTTATCCCATGGTTCATTTAAACTCATTATTATGTGCAACACATTTTATTAAATAATAAAAATTATTTAAAGAAAATATTTCAATAAAACATCTGGGTGTTCGATTATACCACCCACCACCCCCATAAACTGAATTTTGACCAAACAATTGATCACATGGAAGCAAAAATATGAGGATAAATATCATTCATCATATCCTAATGTTTCTATTTTGTTTCTTCTAAATGGTGGTTCATCCAAAAATCTTTAACTAGGAGAGTGGTCTTATTTCATAAAATTTTTTAGCTACAATCCATAATCTCTATCGGTTTTTCTTTTCAAGAAAGATCGTTCACCACAAATATGAATTCTGATCTTAGTAAATGTGAAGGATCATGTATGTAATTTTTCTAGAGAGATATATTCAACACATCGTGAACTTGAGAGAGATTCATTGGAAGCTCCGATCGGTAAGGTACCATCCCAAATAGGATCTAGAATTTTAAAAGGACTGATATACCTTGGGCCCAGCTTTCCCTTATTTCTAAATATCATCAATCTCTTACAAAGACATTTTTTTAATAATACTTTATCACCACTTCTTACTCAAGGTCTTTAATTTGGTTGTAAACATAATTATTCTACCAACTATGAGATACTCTTATGTGTTGTTGAGTAGACATGACCTTTTCTTCCTTATCACTAACATGATAAGGTCCTAATATCTTTTTTCCCCCAACTTCATCAAATAAAATTGGATATCTTCACTTTCATAAAAGGAGGTCATCATATGAAGCTATATTAATAATGGATTGAAAGTTATTATTCTAATAAAATCCAACCAATGGTTTGTTTTGATCCCAACCACCTTTGAAATCAATAGATCAAAGCTCTCAACATGTCTTCTAGTGTTTGAATTGTCCTCTCAGAATAACCTTTTATCTGAGGAAGATAAGCAGTGCGGAAACATGACTCTATATCTACAGAATATAGAAGACGTTTTCCAAATATTGAGGTAAATCTCATATCCCGAGCAGATATAATGGGAAGTGTTACTCAGGGAAATATTACCACTTCCTTTACATATATCCTGGCAAGATGATCAAGAGATAAATCCTATACAATAGAAATAATGTGTTCTAAATTCATAAGGATATAAACTATAACCCATATTGAATTATTTTTGTTGGATGTTTTGGAAAATTCGATGACAAAGTCCATATTTTTATTTTCTTATTTCCATTCTGTTATAGGTAATGGTTGTGAAATAACTTTAGATTTTTTTCTCTCAGCTTTAACTTGCTAAAAACAAACCATTGAGCTACATATTCTGTGATATCTCTTTTCAGTACATCCCACCAGAATTACTTTATTAGATAAATGTATATATTTTTGATTCTAGGGTGAATAGGGAATGAAAAACTGTTAGTCTCATCCAATAGATCCTTATTTAATTATTTTTTGTGAGGAATATAAACTCGGTTCCTAATCCTTTTTATTTCATCCCAATAAAGGTTGAATTCATTAACATTTATCACATTTTTTAGCTCTTCAACATTATTATATGCCACCATAATATTCACATGTATTGATTGTTGAACATTTATTGGTGTATAATATAATTTCCCCCTTCCATTAAAATATCATTATCCATCCTTTTAAAATCCTTAAATATTGGATCTTTTATGATCCTCATCATGGATAGGCTAGCATGGTCTTATCGAATTATTGCATCTTCAACCATGTTTTCTTATCTAGGATGGTAATGTATTGAGAAGTCATAATTTTTAATCAACTCCATCAGTCTTTATTGAAACATATTCATCTCCTTTTGTGTGAAAATATACATTAAAATTTAATTATCATTATAAATATCACACCATTCACCATAATGATAATTCCTCTATATCTTTAATGTAAATATTACCACATCCAACTCCAAATCAGGAGTTGGAAAATTTTTCTCATGGATTTACAACCATTTTGAGGCATAAGATATCACTATATCATTTTTCATGATATCACAACTTAGACCCTTCATTGATGGATCACTACATATCACAAACCATTATCTACTACATGGTAGTGTGAGAGCTGGTGCACTTGATAACATTATTTTTATTTCTTTGAAATCCACTTCACATTCCTCCTTCCAAATGATATGTACTCCTTTTTTAGTCATATTTGTGAGTGGATTAGATAATCATGAAAAATAATTCACCAAACACAAATAATATCCACCCAAACCAAGAAAACATCGAATATCAGTTACTGTTTTAGGTCTTGAGAATCTTTCAATGACCTCTTTTTTTACTCAATCTACTAATATCCCCTCTCTTGAGATTATGTGACCCAAAAATGAATTTTTATGAATCCAAAATTCATACTCATTATATTTTTCACAAAGGTTCTCTATTCTTAGGGTCTTCAGTACAATTCATATTTGATCTTCTTATTATTCCTTACTCTTTGAATAGACATGAATATCTTCTATTAATACTCCAACAAACTGATCAAGATAGCATCTAACTACTATATTCATTAGATCCATCAAGATAGTGGGGGAATTGGAAATTTAGAAAGGCTTCACTATAAATTCATATTGAACATACCTCATAATGAATTCCATATTTTTTATATCCTCCTTTTGACCATTAATTGATGATATCATGAATGAAGATCATTCTTGGAAATGTATTGATATCTGCATAGTTTTTCATATAAGTCATCAATTTTAGGAATATGCTATTTTTTTGTGATAGTGATCTTGTTATGTTCTTGATAA
Organism: Viscum album; assembly: GCA_963277665.1. Taxonomy (NCBI): domain Eukaryota; kingdom Viridiplantae; phylum Streptophyta; class Magnoliopsida; order Santalales; family Viscaceae; genus Viscum; species Viscum album. The sequence goes on from OY728131.1 coordinate 1,278,885,353, forward strand.
TCAATTCATATTCTCATTGTTCCATATTTTTTCATAACAAAAAGAACATGTTCTCCCCATGGTGACACAGTAGGGAGTATGAATACCTTATCATGATTCTCATAGAGTTTCTTCTTCAATTCCTACAATACGATTGTGGACATTATATAAGGTGTCTTTGAAATAGGTATAGCACCCAGTATGAGTTCTATTGAAAACACAACTTCACGATTTGGTGGAAGACCTAGAAATTCCTCAAGAAAAATATCATCAAACTCTCAAACAATTGTCATATTCTTCATCTCAAGTTTCTCCATAAACATTAGAGATTAATAAACTTCTTTTATAGGAATTAAGACCCATTATATGGAATAAATTTTAACATGAATGTTATATTCATCTCCACGTCGATAGATGATCATAGATTTATCTGGAAAATGAAATCTGACTTTTCTTTCGGGGAAATTAGTATGAAATCCATATAGAGAAAGCATATCTAGGCCACAAATCACATCAATTTCCACTCAAGGAAGGATAAAAATATTTTTTATGTCACATTCACCCAAAAAATAACCAAAGAAGAATTATAAACTTTTTATGCGACTATTGGGTCATTATGAGTTGGCATAGCTAACTCAGCATCTAATTTTTTAGGTAATACAATGATACCCTAAGAGAAATATTCATAAATAGAATAGTGGGTGGATCAAGAATCAAATAGGTTATTTTCTACATTAGAGTGGATGGTGTGTGTACCATTAACCACTTCATTAACACACTCCAGGTCACTTATTGGAATTTCAGTTGTCTTTCCATTGTCATAGGGCTAAAGAGTTTGTTCACGTCAGCCATCATAATTAACCTTTGGATTATGGAATTGATTACTATAATGTCCCATTTCCTCAAACTAGTAACATTAATGTGTATAAGGTTCATTCTATAAATCCTTTTCATTGTTCACGTCAATAGGCATATTATTCCCATTACTTCGGCATTCAACTGCACAATAACCATCATTTCCACACTTAAAACATTCAATAGTCCCATTAAGATAATTCCATCAATGATTCCTTCCGCACATTGAGAATATGGGATAAATCATCTTTTTGTTAGTGTGGTATTTATATTTTCATTTGAATTCAATTTTTATCTTCTTATCAACCCCATATGGCTAATGGGTTACTCCAATCTCCATCTCAACCCTGAGAGAACATCAAACAATTTCTTCATAGGTATTGAAGTCATTTGTGACTAATGATGTTTGGAAACAAGGATTGAATCCACTAAAGAGTTGATAAATTTTATTCTTAGGTTTGATAATAATTATAGAAGGGTTCTATGAAATTATTGTAAAAACATCATAGGTACGAACCGATTAATCATTAATTTTATTATGTTAAAGGATATCCGTCTGCAAATTTATTGGGGAATAAGAGGAATGTACATATTCAAAAATAAGTTCTTGAACTCGTCCTATTACATGGAATCAAATAAATCACTTTTCTATGTATTCTTGATAAGAATCCACCATTATTCTGATTCAACTTCAAAATGATATACTGCTAAGATGACGTTATCATGATAAGAACATTTTAGAACTAAAAATTTCATTTTAGTGATATTGAACCTTTATTCAGCCACTAATGGATGAGAATACCAACTGGATGAAGGTGGATACTATCTAATAAAAGAATAAATATAGTATTTCTCCATAATTTTATTGTTTGGATGTACTATATGATTCATATCTTGAGAAATTTTGGTGATCATAGCTATATAATTTTTCATTCCTAGTCCCATATAATTTGGTTATTCTTGGGGAAAATCAATGAATTCCCGTATTATTTAGCCATATTATGTTTATTTCAGGTTAATGTCATTGACTAAAACTAAAAATAATTGTGTGAGTAACAATGATCATAATAGGAAATCCCCATAATTAAAAATAAATATCAATTTAGAATACTTTAGGATTTAATCTAGGTTACTCATGAACATCTACAAAAACTAGGATATGATTGTATCATATTCATATATATATCCATGGGTTTCTTACTAATGATACATCGTCATAGTTTCCAAATTTTAACTATAACATTTCTCTGATACCAACTATAATGGACCATAATTTACATATAGATATTAATTCATCATTGAAGAATATTTATTACATAACATGACAAAACCACACTAGAACCGTATAGGTTTACTGTCTTTAAAAAATAAGAAACACAAACAATTGGATCATAAAATATCAACATTATTTCAAACTTATTTTTCATAACTATACTTTCTTTTGAAATATCTTAATTAATACCCATCTTCATGACCTGGGGAAAATAATCATATGAAACCATGAGCCCAAATTCTCTGTAAGGGTAAATAAGGGAAATATCAATCATAAACATAAAATTTTAAAATCATATCCTGCATATAAAAATCATAATATCATGTCATGGGATAAATCATAAAAGTTAAATATAATCCCAATATTCATAACATAATACATAAATTTATATGGAATAGACACATTAGCATAGAAAATCATGTAATATTAGTTAATGCTCATTTCCGAGACTATCATAGTGAAAAATTTCCATTACTAAACCGAGTTCACTCTATGTTCCGACCATGTATTACTGAACCAGTCTTACTTATAATTCCAGTCATGTATATCTCATGATATATAAATAATTACCCAATGAATTGGATGAAAATATAGGTCCCAACAATCTCAAAATGAAAATATTCGTACCTGTTCCACAGAAATAAAAATCAATCATCAAAGTAGAATCCAAGGAACAAAAAATGGGTTTCATAAACATCATCCACTCATAATCCATTGAAAATAATTGGATTTCCTAAATAAAATTACATAATAAATACAATAAAATAATATTAATAATAGGGATATAAATATAACAATATTTAATTATTGTCATCATAAATAGAAAATAATTTTCATAAGATACATGAAATTAATTAGTGAGCAAAATATCATATCTTCTTCAAAAATTGTTTTCCTTCCTCCAAATCCAACATCATTTTAGAAAAAAAAATTATATGTGAAAATATTCTTGTAATATTGTAGGGTAATATTCATGTAATTAATGTATTATGAATGTGTAAAAATCTGTTCATTTCGTAAATTTTAAAAAACATTCTTCTCGTACTTTTTCTGAAAAAGTAATAATTACCTCGTACTGAAAATGACAAATGATACCATTCATATCGTTTAGTAAAAAATTTCCAATGGGTAAATTTGAAATACAAAAATTTTAGAAGGATATAAATAATATTTTGAAATACATGTTTAGGAAATATGAATGTGGATAATAAATATACCCCATTGAACACTTTTTAATAAACAATCTCAGAAAAAAAAGAGATTTGAAAATTTATCTTTTACAGTAGGTCTGATATGGTTCATTTGTATCAGAACTTCGTTTATAATTTTTTAAATATTGTTACTAATTTATTTCATAATCATAATCACTTTTATGATAAAATTTATGATCATATTTTTATCCGTTTGTTGGTAATATTTCGTTGTAACTCGTAATTCGGGTAATAACAGCTTTATGTTCTTATGCCTGTTTTGTTAGATAAGTTATTTTTACTTCTTTTAGGTTATAGTAATATCATTTAAAATATGGAATAAGTATAATATTGATCATATTTATTCATTTATTTCTTTTATATAATCATGATCTAATGAATATGACATAGAATGAATCACATCACATAGTGGAGACGAGAAGTCGTACGTACGCATGAGCGAAAATATCGTTCACAAAAATTTTGAATGGAACTGAATTGGATGGTGTATAATATCTCAAAATTAAAATTATTTTATATCAATAATATATATATTTATTAATTCTATCATTATACACATCAATGTATGGTGGTGGTGAAAAACGAATTACACCCCGACGTGGAGATGTTATCTCGTACGTACACACGTTTGTTGATTTTATTTTTCATACGATGGGTAGATAGTGTACTATGATGTTTCATGCGTATAATATCATATGAGTATATTAGTTATACAGATTATATTACTTTATACTGAAACAACTAATGAAGAGGGAGTATAAGAAGAAATGTGTTCAAAATAATCGGTAAATAATATTACGTCATATTTGATTTCACTCCTCCAAATCTCCTCTTATTGAACAAGATTTGGTTTTTTGAAGAATACCAGAACCGCAAGAATGAAATAGGGAAGTAGATAAGGAATAAGGGTAGGTTATTTCAATGATTAAAATCCTAATATTAAGTGAAGAGTTGAGGGAGGTGGTTCCCATTTATAATTTAGGTGATGGAACATTTGGAAACTCCATAAATAATAATTTATAATATAATCAAACCCTACACAAAAACCACCAATATGACCAAATTTATAATATGATATGAGATATGTTTTTAATATCATCATAAAATAAATTTTGTACAATTTATGTTGTAAAATTAGACAATATATTTTTAATTGACACTTAGTTATTCTATTTCATTATAATAGTGGTAATAATACTCTAAATATATAATGGTTTTAAATATTTACATATATGTTGTTAATTAACAATAAAATTAAATTTAGTAAAATTTTACAACTTATATTTATCAAATTTTAATTTTTATTAATTTTTATTATTTTTAAATAATTTAATAAAATGATATTTTTATAAAATATCTATAATATTTATTTTTTGAAACTATTCATTAATCTGAATTTTAATAAGAAAATCACAAATTATAAATTAAAAATATATATATACTACACTCTTAGAATGATATATTAACAGTGAATATTCGTGTATTACATTAATTAGTTAATATTAAGTTTATTTTAATACTTTTAATATCATTTATTTCATATTTCTATTAATAAAATAATTTTTACATCAATATTGTGTCATCATTAATTGTACATATTTAATCTCTTAAAATTATAAATAAACTACTATGATATTCTAAATTATTTTATATTTCCAAATTCTATATATCATCTATATTATCTCTTAGTTATCCATATATTAAAATTAAGATACTTAAATAAATTTATATTGGGATATTTTTTCAAGTTCATTAGTTTTTATTACATTAATGTCATATTAATATGTAAGTGGCCATAAAGTGATTCCATTTCTTAAAATAGATTATAAGGGTAGAATTTTTTCATCCAATAAAATTTTTATACTTGTAAGTTAATTTTAAAATAATATTTTTACGCTTAATTACATGATTTACCTTTAACCATGGTTATGAAAATAATTACCAAAGTTACAATTCATAATGCCCAAAAATAAAATTTTCCTATTAAATTTTTTTGAATCTAGTTATTATAAATACGAAATCCATTATTAAAAATACAAAAGAAGTAATATTTAATGTTAATTTAAAATTATTCCCATTTTTAAAATGAGAAAACTTGATTTAAAAATTTAAATACTGTAAAATTTTGAAATATTTTTACTTATGAATTAAATTTAAAATTAATGCTAACAACATTAATTAAATCAAATGATAAAAATTTATTCTATTAATACTCTAAAACCATTCAATATTATAATTTATCTATATAAATTATCTCGATGAAAAAAATTAAATAAAAATTTATGGTATTTTTACTCATCATCAAAACATGAATGTTATCAAAAAAATATCAAAAATTTATTCAATATAAATTGTTATATCCTGTTTGAAAATAATATTTTTATGTTGTAATATAAAAATTATTAATATGATAAAATCTTATTTTAAAATTGGTTCTCCATTCAATGGTTTATATTTTAACGGTTAAAAAATAAGTCCGTATACATCAAATATGGTTTTATTCATTTCCTTTGACAAAAATATCCATTGGTGGAATACAAAAAAAATATATTATTAATTATATAACACATATATATTTCATTTATTGCATTACAAAACGTGACTCACATAATAATACAAATATCTAATTGATATATATTTTTAAAAATAATATATACCCAATGAATTTATAGTACATTTTCATAAGTTTGTTATAATTATTTCTGCAAACCTAACGGAATGGATATAATGGTATTTTTAAAATAAAGGCATCTCATGGTTATTTCAGACTAACTATTGTGTGAAACACAAGATACAGAAGAATAATCATTTTTTAAAGAAAATATTTCCTAAATACATCAAGTCTTACAATAAACATATCACAATTACATGATGTGTTCCATATGTCCCTTTGGATGACGTTAATACCTAACCCTTCACATGTAGTGAACATAGGAGTCATAAATTTTGAACATGTCCTTTCTTACAAGGAATAACTGCTAGAGGTTATCAAATGAAATTTACTTTTCGATGAAATAAGCCCACACATCTGGTTATTTTCTTGTTCTAAAACTACCAGTTTTAGGAATTTACATGTAAACATAATGATGAAATTATTTGGAAAAATCCTTCTCAGTTTGTAAAAAAATGTTGAAATTTTCGGATTTATATTCATTTAAAATGGGATAGAATTAAACAATACAGTATTTTATAAAAAATTATTTTTGATGACTTTCTTTTAATTTTATACCTTCTGTCACACAAAACAATATGTTTTAATGAACCACAAAAAACTATTAATAAAAACAATTTAAAAATAACCTCATTAAATATGCAATAAAAGTATTGGAACGAATAAAAATAACCATATTACGTATTCCATGTAATACTTATAAATGATGATATCATATTGAAAATAAAACATAATATTTTTGTAAAGTGTCTATATGTTTACAATGTACATTTTTCTCAGAACTTTCGATATTTATTTTCTGAAAATTTAATAAAATAATGTTTTTTGTTACTTAAAAAATTTATTGGTTAAAATAAAAATAGTTTTTTAAATTAAAAAATTAAATTTAGCTTTGTATGAAATTTTTTTATATTTTTTATAGATTAAAATTTTATTAATAAGAAAGACGGGTTTTTAACAAAAAATTCATTCTCATTATAAGAATGTATATGGTTAATTTTGATTAAAAATAGTTTTAAAAATAAATTATCTTCAATTTTATATTTATTAATACAATTTACTTCATTTTAATCCATTTCATAGTGAATAATGATAACAATTATTTTAATATTTGGATACATTTTTACATATGAAAACAACATTCTTTTTTTGTCTATCGGTTTAATTTTAAATTATATATTTCTAATTATGTGAATAGAATTTGAGAAAATGGATTCCATATATCGAATACACATAATATATATTTTAAAATAAATTCAACATAGTTTTTAACTAAATGAACACTAAAGTAATAAAAAAAAATTAATTATCACAGTTATTGTCAAATATGGTTTACATAGGGGATGCAATAAAATGATATGGAGTAAAATAACCTAAAAACATACCCAAAACATATTTAATATATATATATACCATTTTACCTCATCGATCTTATAAGAATTCAATTTTATTATTTCTTAATTTTTTAAATAGTCGTACATTTTAATCATTATAAATATTCTATGTGTGTCATCTCCCCCACTTATAAAAGACCATCCACTCCCACATCATGTTCAAACAACCGAAGATATGTGTTTCATGTAATACCTATAAAAATATATTCATTTATTTCCTCAACTCATCCTATATGTCATTATAAAGAAATTAATCCAATCTATATTGGCATTAGGTTAGACCTATAGTGGTTTTCTGAAAAACTGGATTAGTTTTTAACTAAGTTTTTTTTATATTAATTCTTCATATAACTACTTGAATTTGTTTATAACAATGATAAAATAAAAAATATTTTATAAAATATATATTTAGTTTCTATTTATTAATAGAATAATCCATATCCACCTCTCTTCAAATAAATGGGAAACACAATTTTCTATCATGTGTACGACGAACTACCGCCTCACGATATGATGTTATTTGTTTTCCATCACCACCACTCACATTGGGATATACTAATGTAGTTTGTTAATTTAATTATTATTTTTATTATATAATTATACATATAGTCTTATAATACCACATAAATATTCCTTCACATATTCCCATTTGAAAAACATATTGTCGCTCGTGTGTATGGAAGACTACGGTCTTGCAAACCTATTTGATGTGTTTTTCATTTCATTCATACATAGAAGGTAATAAGGATATGTTAATAAAATATTATATATTTTTTACATAATTATAATTCTGTAACAATGATATCACATATCCATTCTTAAATTCCATTCAACAAATGATATGATGACGACATTCGTATGTATGGTAGGCTACCACCTCATTGAGGGAGTCGATTAATTATTTACCGTAAATTTTCATGAATGATAATTATGATATATTTAATTAATTTAATAGAAATATATGACATAATAGTTAATATTAAATGGTAATATATTATTTAACTTTATTTCATTTAATCATTTGATAAAATGGAAACAAAACCCATGCTAACGTAAGACCTAATGTCTTCATGAATAGTGTATTCTATTTTTTATATATATCTTATATGGATTAAATTAAATACATATATATAATATTTTATATTAATATCATGGTTATAATTTTTGATATGATGGAACTATGAAAAATTAAGGGGACAAAAAATAAAATGTCAAAATATACATCAATAAATAATATAACTTTTTCCCTGATCGTGATTTTAACATATAATTGTTCATTAAAATGTAATAAATGGTCTTAGATGAAAAATATTTGGTACTATATATATATATATATAAATATTTTTATTCAGTTTACTTATAATAAAAATATATTTTTTACATAGGTGGATATTATTTTTAGGAAGAATATTAAGACATAAGGTAATGAATTTTTATCTCCATGTTTATTCATTGAGATACATGCTATGTTATGTACCTACATTCATTATGAGGTGGATATAAATACCCATTAACAATAAATATGATGAATTTAGTTTCCCTCTTGAGTTTTTATATTCAAATTAGTTTTTTTCCTTCATTGGTATTACATTACTTTTTTTCAATGTGGTAATTTTTTTACCATAAAATCTCAACATTTATCAGGATTGAATATGTTTATATATACATATATGAAATATTATGATATACCTGTCATTATACTCTTAAATAACTTCTAATGATGATATTTTCTAAGAATACATGTTTTCTATTCATATAAATCCTTTTATATACTCATTTTTCTAATATAATTTTCATTAAGAAACCAGAATTTATTTCACTCTAGGATCAAGAATCATTTTCTCTTCTATATAAATGTATTCTAACATGTTTTGAAAAATAAATTAAATTTTTTATAGGATTTTTAATTTTTATTTATACACATTTCTAAACATTTTATTGAAAAATAATAATTACTTATATTCATGTCATTGGAAATATAATAACTTCATTCACATTAATGAATATGTGAAATTAATCACTCTTTTAACATGTATTACATTTCAAAACATCATTACTACTCAATGTTTTAATGATTCCATTATAAAAAACATTTTTATATCTAAATAAAATGATTTAAAAAAAATTTATGAATTTTTTGTTTTTAAAATATTTTTAAATGAATATTTATTTTCTGAATGAAATGTCATAAATTATTTAAAAAACATCCCTTATATGGATTTGTGGTTACTTTGAAATAAAATAATTTTTAATTTTTTTAAATTTTTTTTAAAAATTCAAACTAAAAGGTTATTTTCACCATGAAATGTTTTAAAATATATTTCAAATATTCCATTATAATTTTACAGGATTATTTTCAATGAAAGTAATTTTGAAAATTTTTATTGATTTAAATAATGGTTTTTCAAGTTGAAATTATAGTATCCTCATGAAATGATTTAAATTATATTTTAAATACCACTTTCATAGTTTTCATTGATATATTAATTTAAAATGATTTTGAATTTTTATATTTTAATTTTTTTTTATTTGGAGAGGATATTTTATTCGTGAACTATTGTAAATGATTTTTTGAATCATATTTTATATTTTATGAAGGTTATTTTCAATGAATGTTGTTTTTATTGAAAATTTTAAATTTCCAGTTTAAAATAATCTTTCCAAAAATATTTTATTTCCAACATGAAATGTTAAAAATAATTTTGTTTTTTAAAATATTTTTTCCAAGTAAAACCACATCCGTTTATGATGCATAATAATTACTATGGTTATAATCCATTGAAACAAAATTTATTATTTAAATATAATTATTTTCATTGTTATGAAATGATTTTATGAATCCAATTCCACATCAATGTGTTATAAAATTTTACAATTAATATGAAACACTCTTCTTTTTTATAGTTTGTTATTAAATGAAGTAATTATTAGGAAATATATTTATTTTATATAGGTTTTTCTATAAATAAATTCTTATGAGGCTCATTTAGTTTCATTTATTATAATAATATTAATTTTTTATGTTCTTGAAGTACATGTATGTATTATATTAATTATGTGGTGGGGGGACTATATCTACCTCTAAGGTAGTTGGTAATGATTAAGGTTATATGTTCTCAAATGTTACTTGTGAAGTGATATAAATCTATAAAGAGGGTACACTATAGTTTATCCGAGTCCCAAAAGAGGGTAAATAAGAGGTTATCCAAATCCCAAAAGAGGGTAGAGAATAGGTTATCACAGTCCTGAAACAAGTACATTTTTAGTTTCACCAAGCCTTAAATGTTATTATTTTCAGGGATCGTCTCCATAAAACAAGTATTTATATGCTTATCTATTCTCAACAACTCGATCTGTTTTGTAAATTTTAATATCTGATGGATCATATTCTTTTAATTCCCTATGTTCCCTGGGTTATGAACTGAAAAGAATTATTTCATGATTCGAGGTGTTGATCATTGATATGTGGGGATTATTTTTAATCTGTTTGTCACTTATTCTCATACCCTTATTCACTTATTATGTTTATGTATTTCACTTATTTATCTTCAAGGAACGTCGGATATCATCCTTTATTATGTTCTATTTTTCATCTCTTAATGATATATATTATATGTGATATGTCTAAGAAGGGTTTTATTTAGGTTAAAATAATTGACATATGATTTATAACATTAATAAAACATTTTTTTATGTTTACAAATTTCATTATTCACTATTCCATTACAATCCACAAACATGTGTTTGTGTATTGTATTGAATATCCCTCTATATAAATATAATAACTATGTTTGAAATGGTTTTGGCTCTAGAGTGATATATCTATTAGTGTAAGACATGATTCATTGAATAATTTAATAAAATACTTAGTTACATTAATATTTAGTGATATTGAATATTTTATTACATTATATTAATATATACAAATGGTTTGGTTGAATAATAAGCTTATGGATTTGAATATTATTTAAAAGTAAAAAAGAATCATTATACTTTTTGAAAAAGTGTTATAAATCCTTCTAGGTGTCTTGGTCAATATTAATGATCTACTCTCACTGATATTGAATAAAATTTGATGAAGGATATGGTATATGATGGAATATTAATGATAGAGTTTGTTCAATTAAAGGATAAAATTACATATATTATAAAAAACCACCTCAGGTGTGAATTTTGAGAATTTAATTTTATATATGGTATAGTAACCAATTTCTCACCATCGAGTAATTTTTTCTAATATTCTAAATCATTATAATATTTATGGGAAAATACAATTATTACCTAAGTAACTATTAATAATGTAAAAAAAATAAAAGGTAACTATTTAAACAATTTAGCCCTCCAAATTCAAAATATTGAATCCATTTTTCAGAATTCCAAACATATAATTTGAAAAATAAAATTTCAAATTTTTCCGTATTTTCAAAACCAAAAAACTGGTTTTAACGAAATAATAACTATCAAAAGATTGATATATTTTTATTTCCTATTTCAAAGTGATATTACATCAAATGGAAACGTTGTATTAAATGATAAAAACAAAATCATGTAAATGATAAATTAAAATAAATGAATATTCTAACAATATAAATAAATTTGATGAAAATGCAGTATTTTTCACTATTCCTAAAAATATAAATTTCATCAACAAATTCAAAAATTTCAACCAAAGTATATTTTGAAGTTCTTATTTTATAGTAGAAGTTTATTTTTTCCAATATAACTTATAAGAGAGGAAAAAATATATTAAAAAAGATTCTTCATACAAAGGTATTAAAACGTCCTTTTAAAAAAGATTAGAGTATGTTATGCTTAAAATTGGAATCATTCTCATTTTAAGCATCTAAATTTTATTTTGCTAAATTTAAATACATTTATAAAAACTGTAAAATAATATTGTAGTTAGTTCTGTATATTAGTTCCAAAACAATGGTGAGGAATTAACTACCATTTAAAACAATAAATTTATTATTTTATTATATTTTGGTATAATTCAATGTTGTGTGTAATGTAAGATTTCGGAGAAACCCATTATTGTGTGTCAAGTATGCTGTCGGGAGAAGAATACCCTTTAATGTAAATTTAATATGTTATTCATAAATATTGATAGAAATGAAAAATTGTTATTCTATAAATACATGGGTTGTTACATCATTCCCCCCTTTTGGGATTTGAGTCCTCACAATTCTATTCACTTATTAAATATATAGGTGTATTTAACCCACAAATCATTTTAAAATTTCCATGTTGCCTATTAATCCATATGGGTATTCCAAAAAACCGTTACCTGATGAATGACATTACTCCTTAATACATTCCATTTACAGTCAATAATTTGGATTGATTATTTCTTATAGGAAATATTATCTTCCAACTGATCTACCTCTAGAATCAAAACATGAGATGGATCTGGAATATAAATTCTCAACAATGAAACATGGAAACCATTGTGTACCTTGGATAAACATAGAGGTAAATCCACATGGTAAGAAACTGATGTAACTTTTTATAGGATTTCATAGGGTCCAATGAACCTTCTACTCACATTTCCTTTCTTACCGAAACACATCACACTTTTCCAAAGAGATTTTTTTTAGAAATACATGATCAAAAACCTTAATAAAAATATACTTCCCCCAGTTATCTGTATAAAACATCATTCATGCTCTGAGCAGTTCTCAAGTGATTCTGAATTAATTAAAAAATTTATTCCATCTATTCTTAAAATTCTAGTCCCATCAAATTCCTTTCACCTAATTTATCTAAAATAAGATATATTTCAACATTTAATTTTATATAAATCTTCAAATGGAGACATCTGTATACTTGAATGAAAACTGTTACTAAATGAAACCTCACCCAAATAAATATATTGATAACAAATTCCCTGGTAATCTAATGATCAAGCATGTAACATATCCTCTAATGTTTGAATTGTTCATTCTAAATTCCCATATGTTTGAGGATGAGACGTTGTACTGAAATTTAAATCCATTCCAAATGCCTTCAGAGGGAATTTATAAAGTTTAGAATTGGACATATGATCATGAGCATATACAATAGAGAGGGGAAGTCCATTTAACCCGACTATAAATTTAAAATAAAATTGATAATGATGATCTCGAGATAGATTATCTCAAATAGGATGAAAATAATAAGATTTAGTCAATCGATCAACAATAACTTAGATTTCATTTTTACCATGAGATTTTTTTGGTATCCCTATAATGAAATACTAAGAAAAAATTCCTTATTTCCAATTTGGGTCAAGAAAATTCTGAATCATTTTTATCTGTAAGTGCTTTTCTTCTTTAACCTATTGACAAATCAACCCCTTCATATTAAAGCTAGAAATATCTCAATTATTTCCATCCCACTAGAAATACTCTTTATGAACTATTTACATATTAGTACTACCATGATGAACTGAAAATGGAGAAATATGAGTTACACATAACAACTCATTCTTCAAATGTGAATCACAAGGCACACAAAATCTCTACCCAAACCTGAAAACATAATATTTATCAATGATAAATTCAATTTACTTACCCTTCTGAACCAATTATTCCTTTTTTATACAACTCACTATCTTCACATTGTGCTTTATTAATTATGCTTGATAGAGATGGTTTCACTACCACGTAAAACAATACAAAGTAATTCCACACACTGAAAAATTCAAATCCAAAATTCCTCAAATCAAAAACAAAAGGATCGTTTTCCAAACATACCATTGTAAATGTAGCATTACTCTTTTAGCTCAAAGATTCATCCACTTTATTTTCATTTCCTAGATTGTAATGGATCCGGAAATTATAATCCATGATTAATTCTAGCCACCTCCTCTATTTCATGTTTAATTTATTATAAGTGAATATATATTCAAAAAAATTGATTAGTATTTATTTCACACCTTACGCCATACAAATGATGCATCCAATTTCTTTTTACAAAAACAACAACAGCTAATTCCAAAGTATGTGTAAGTTAATTTAGCTCACGAGGTTTTAACTGACAAGAAGCATGAGGAATTACATGATCATTATACATTAAGACAAAACCAAGTCCTTTAAATGGTGCGTCATTATAGATAAAAAATTAACCATTCTTGGAAGGAAAGGACAAAACTGGAGCGTTTATCAATCTGCTTTTCAATTCTTAAAAACAATCATCACATTCTTTTGTCAAGATGAACATAACTCCCTTATGTGTTATCATAGTTAGGGAGCTACATAACCGAGAATTGTTTTCAACATACCTTCAGTAATAACAATTTAAACCAAGAAAACAACAATGATATGTTACATTGGTAGGTCTTGTGAACTCTTTAATAACATTTTTTAGAAGGTACAACATTTATTCCATCTGTAGAAAGAATATGTCCATAGAAGGAAATTTGTTTCAAAAAAAAACTAAGTATCACTAAACTTTCGATATAGTTCTTTTTGTTTTATGTTTTTAAAAATAATAATTAATTGACATTCATGTTCCTATAGACTTTTAGAATATACAAAATATCATATTTCAACACATCCACCATTTATCACCAAATTCAACTGAGCCATTCTGAAGAAAACCGTTCAGTTTAGATTCTGACCTCCATAAGATGATGATTTGGGAGTTTATTTACCATTGTATTCCCTCCTTCCACAACATCCCTATTTCTTATGTGGAAAAACATTATTAAAAAATATATCTTAGATGAAGAAACATTGTAATCTTAATAGTATATATCATTTTATTTTGAAAATAAAGTAAAAAAATTATAGACATTCTATTAACATTATTTTAACTCCTAATGTTATCTAGACTGACTTTTCATACTAACTATAAGGCCACATCCTTAAACATTATATAATATTGAGTTAAGTTAATAATTTGACTTTAAATTCACATCAAGGATATTCACTTGTATAATTATTTAGAGAATTAGTACAAAACATATACATAACAACATGAATATTACAAGTAGTCATTTCTACTCACTATCCATTTTTTATAAAACAAGAACTCTGTAAAAAGAAACATGTAATTGTTTCAAGTTTTACCAACATAACATTTCCTTGATACCATCCTTCACATTATTCAACATTATGTTATGTGATAAAAATTATTAAATATGTGATGAGTATAAAAAGATCAGTATGGGATACATAACGAATGAAAACTGTTAGTCTTTGTCATAAAATGCAATCTTTTAGTACTTTATCATAATGTAATACTTTTCACCTATAAGAATTAGTAAATATATATCATTAAATATATGGTCATTTATTACCATTTTCTGAAAAAAAAAATTACTATAAATCCCATAGAAAGATACATATAGCATAGAATCATAACTTGGGACGTAAACATAATTAAATGTAATAACCACATGGTCAACTTCTACACACAACACTAAATGGAATAACAATGTGGCCGACTACCATACCCAATGCGTTGGAATATATAATGTAACCACTCGTCCTTGGTTAATCACAGAACCACGTTTACTTTTTTTTATCATTTAACTAACCATAATTGGTTTATCTAATAACCACATATCAAATTTCCAAGTACCGTTATATAATCATAACATATACAGTATTTCAAATATAAACATTTCAATAATAAAATTTAATTTTAAATCACAAGAATTCATTTAAATATATTAAAATACACAAATCAATTCAAAAAACATTTAAAGTACGAACACACCAAAAATTGAATAAGGGATGTTTTCCATTTTTAATGTATTAAGGATTATAGATGAATCCAAAAATAAAATAATGATTGTAGTGGAAGAGAGGTCGTTATCACCACATATGTAAAAAACATTCCTTTTGTCATTTAGTAAAATATTTCTTATAAAAAAGATTCCCTTTCAATGAAATTGAAATTAAAAGAGTATTATTATACATTGTATAAATGAAGGAGGTGTATATTATCAAAATGTGCCTAAATGAAATAAGATTGAGACGAAGTCCATTACCTTTCATATTATACGTCATGTTTATTCCTTATTATTCTTGAAAATAAACATAAGTTAAATTCTATTTGATTCAGAACCTTTTACATTTTATTATTCCTTTTATATAAATTATTACCATGTTATAAAAATTATATATTTACTTTTGTTAATATCGGTAGTTTTGTCGATTTTCGTTTGTTTAGTCAATAATGAACTTGTTTTGAGGAAATTGTCTATTTAAGAAAAAATTAAATCATCTCCAAAATTATATTCATGATTTTATTATATTATATATCAAGAATAAATTTGTTCAAAATAATATATATCATTTGGAGATAATAAATTAAATTCCATTTTCATGGTGATGGTAGGTTGTACATACGCATGAACGCTACAATCATTTACATGTCATAATAAAAAAATAAAAACTAAATGATACATAAGTTGATTTTAATTACAGTATAATATAATATTTTTTATCTGTTACATATGTTCATTAAATCCATTTTTATACATTCCATGTATGACATGAACGAGTCATGTCACTTGTAGGGTGGTGGTAGTCAGCACTTTCTAAAATGAAATTATTGTATTTAAAAATCACGAATAGTATAAAGTTATGTTTGTAAATAATATTTAAATAATCATAAATAAAATATAAAATAAATATATATCATATATAAATATAGTTCTATCATAATGGCCACCATGAGAGGTGGTATGGGAAAATCAAACAATCATCATTTTAGGAGGCAGTAGTTCGTCCTACACAAAAACAATATATTCGTATCCATTAGATGGAGTTGTGTGTAAGTGTAGTTAGACTATATCTCAAAACAAAATCATCATATATTGTGTATTAAGATGTATTTTTCTAATCAAATAATAATAATTGATAAGAGATTAGATAAGTAAAATAATGGAAAGGATCTTTAGATAATATGCTACCTCTAAAACATGTTTCCCCCTTCGATTGGATCCAAATTTCATTATTGAATTTCCTTCTACCCAATGTAAGGATTGTTAAAGGAATTTGAGGATTATGGGAGATTACCTGATAATAATTTTGATGATTCAAGGGGCTTTAAATGTGTTAGTAAGTGGGTATATTTGGTGTCCATATATAAGATGGAGGAATGACACTTTTTGAATATCTTGAAATATTATTTTATTATAAATTTATAAACGGTTTAAAATGGTCAAAAAGTCATTTATATCAACAATATTATTATTTTTGTTCAATTTATAATCATCCAATAATTTGTATTCAAGTTTGTAAAATCTGTTCGTCCTTATCTTTTTGGTTTATCCCTTATTTTACCCTTTTTAATCTTACTGTGATAACATGTTATTTACACATTGTGGGTTAATGTAATTTGAATATCATATAAAAGTCCGAAGAAAGTCATTTATGAAATATTTTTATTTTATTAACATTTTTTACCAATCATAGATTTTCAGGAATTTATTATCATTTAATCAACTATTTAAAATTTTAAGTTTTGAATTATGTCAATTTTGGACACTATTAACACTTGACTTCTATATAAATTCATAACAACCTGATTTCATAGAACTAAAGAAATTAAATAAAAAATAATATGTATATATCATCCGTAAAGCTCATTGATGAAATAAATATAACCAAATTACATTTACTTTAACTTTATAATATCATTTATTTAAATCCGTTATTAATGAAGCAATTACTACACCATCATTGTGTCAAAATTAAATTTATTTATTTAAATTATAAAAATTATAAATAAATTATCATTCTATAGTAAATAGTTTTAGAATTATAATGACTATTTATAGTCGAATATATCACTTATATAACCACATATAAAAACTATTTTAGTTAAAGATACATGATTATGTTATTTTTATATTTACTTTAAAATAATTTATATATCTTGTCATTATAACTCACAAGTGGATCCATGGGTTACTAAAATTGACCCAACAATGTCCATTGTCATCCATATCTCTATTAATGGGATTAGGACATGTGTTAGGGCAGTTTAATATTATTATAATATTATTTTTTATCCATATTTAGCAGATTAACCCTTTAACTATGGAATATAAAGTAATTACCAAAGTTACTATTAATAATGTCTAAAAATAAATCAAACTATTTAAAAAAATACCTCATGATTCCAAATATGGAATCCATTTTTCCAAATTCAAAACAAAAAATTGGTAAAAAATAGATTAAAATTAATTCGCGTTGTCAAAACAAATAAGAAGGGTTTTAAATAGTAATAACTATCAAAAGATTGGCATGTGTTTATGTCCAATTTCAAAGTGAAATTACATCCAATGACCAGAATTGTATTAAATTAAAAAAAACTCCAATAAAACTTTTAAAGAAATTAAAATAATAATATAACAATATAAATATATTATATAAAAATGTAGATTTAAATTCAAAGGCAGTATTTTTCACTATTCGTGAAAATATTAATTTCATTATAAAAATACCAAAATTTAAACCAAAGAAAATTTTGATGTTTCTATTATAAATAATAAATTTATATTGTAAAATAATACTTATAAAAGTGAAAAATCTTATTTTAAAAAGGTTTCACCCTCAAAAAGCTTTAAAAATAATTTTTAAACATATAAGAGTGTTATATACTTAAAATTGGAATGATTCTCATTTTATGACTCTAAAATTTATTGGAATAATATTATGACATTTATAAAACATGTATAATAATGTTATATTTAGTTCAATTCATTCCTTCCAATACAAAAGCTAGGCGTTAACATCCATTTAAAATAATAATAATATTATTGAGTTATACTTCAGATTAACTCAATGTTGTGTGCAACATATGATTTCAGAAAAAACAATTGATTCTTATCGAGAAGACAATAATAAAAAGAATCCCCATTAACATAAAATTAATATCTTACTAATAAATATTAATATAAAACAAAAAACTATTATTCTATTAATACCTCGATTGTTATAACCATAGTTTTGAAAGGTTAAGTAATCCATTACTTGGATACCATCTATACTAACCCAAGATAATTATATATATTTATCACATA
The DNA here is from genome assembly GCA_963277665.1 of Viscum album. Taxonomy (NCBI): domain Eukaryota; kingdom Viridiplantae; phylum Streptophyta; class Magnoliopsida; order Santalales; family Viscaceae; genus Viscum; species Viscum album. Next base: position 1,278,904,758 of record OY728131.1, read on the forward strand.
TTTTTTTATGAATATTCAGAACATTAAAAATTACATAATTGGGGACCTTAATAGTATAGTTTCATTTTAATTTTAGATCAAAATCATCTAATAAGGTGACAGATCTTTACTATTTCATATACTGTTCTTCGCATTTAGTTCTCCTAATTACAACATTTTTTCATAACCTCGGGTAAGTAAACATATGAATAGGTGAGATAAAATTCTCAGTTTCTATATACAATGGATTTACAAATGAATAACAATGGAATGATAATATTATTATAACATTTAAATATCATTCTTTACATATCAGAGAACATTCACATGAGTAAGGGAATAAGTATTTGTAGAATGTAATACAGGAAAATTTAGGGAAACAAGGGAATAATTTATGATTGCATAACATATAAATATTGAAATGAATATTTGTATTAAACATATTCATATAAATTTATTTCCATATTTTTCAGGGAATACTACTAATCTATCATAGTAGAAATTGATATTTACAGAAATGGGTTCCCATCCATTTCCAACCCCATATTACTGAACTATGTTCACTTGTTGTTTTGGCTCTATATTAATAAATTGAGTTCACTTCCAATTATATTCATATATTTATCATGATATATAAATCTTAACTGAATGGATTTGACTACTATATTCAATCACCCATCAAGTAAGCTATAACAGGATCATTAAAAACTATCTGGTCTACCCCATTTTATAATATATAATGGGACAAAATAACTCTATATGGGACACCCCATCAAAAAAAATATATAATAGTCTTAAAAATTTATATTAGGGACATCTCATAATATAATATTATGTATCCTTACTCATCAATATCTTAGACAGCCCATTGTATAACAAATTTACATGAACCATAAAAATAATAAATTACAAATAAAAGTAATTGCATCAGAAAAATGCATAAAAAATTTATTCATTCCAAACCTAATTAACCCATGGAAATTAAATGGGTTTCATGTTAATCGCTTTATAAACTGATTAGCTTGTGGATTATAAATTTGTTCTATAAACATCATGCCCTCACAATAGAGACTATAGGGAGTAAACGTATGAATGATACCAATCAAACATCTCTCAGATAAACAATAAATTATATCAATGGATTTCATAATAGAAGGAAACTAATTTTTATTGGTCATATAAAACAATTATTTGGGGAAATATCATTTATGATATGGATTATTATTTTTAAAACATTAAATATTTTGAAAACATATTCCTCAAAAAATAACCTGGAAAAAATAAAAAACAGATTCCTTGAAAACCATATTGAATGGGTTTTTAAACATCATAAATTTTATAGATGTTTATCATTGAAAATTATATTAAATAATATTTAATAACATTTTGATAATATTTTTTGAAACAATTCATTTATAAAAAACATGTATGTATGACCTAGGAGAGAGAAAATGTCGGGTTCCATTAAAACGATTCATAATTATTTTATATAAAAAATAGAAGTGAAAATGGCACAACTATTTGAATATATCATGAGGAAAAATATGAGAAGAAAATTCATGAGTATTATTGAGATATTTATCATAAAATTTCATCAATGGATGTATAATGATTGATAATCTCCAAAAACATTGACCTTATAGAAAAAAAAATCAATCCAAATTTCTAACATTGGATACTAATAAATTTTATAGAATAATATTAAGTGAAAAATAAATTATTATGAAAATAATATTATTTATTATTTAAATTTTATAATTTTAAATATTTAAACCCTGTAAAATAGTATAGGTTCATAATATAATATGTCTCTCAAAGAAGGAATGTTTTGAGATAATGTTCAGAACTAATTTGGAAACATTTGATCTATAAATGTACACCCATTGACATATAGATATTAATATGAATGTTCTAATACTAATAAATATTAATATAAAATAAAAAAATACATTAATGGGATGAATATACATCAAATTTATAATGGATGTTATGAATATAACAACTGTCATAGAAAACTAAATAGTCAGATAGAAAACCCATTACATTTGAGTAACATTTTATTCGTGATCCCCATCAAAGTATAAAATATTTTGAATATTTTAATATGAAATAAAGGAAATTAATTGTATAATATTTCATAGGTTAATGTAAATACCACAAAAAATAATGAGTGGTGAATATGGAATACGTCCCCAATAAATAAAAGTATGACTATATTTATGCTTACCTAAAGTATTGATTTTCTTTTGAGAAGTTCTAAACTCATGTATAATAAATATAATATTATTATGAATCTCACACCATCCTATAATAATATATATATAAATATATATTATTTTATTATTAATTTATATAATCATTTTTTAATAATTAAATATTAATTTTCTATTTCCGGTAATAATCAGTTTGTTTTTCGTATATGAATTGAATTATTATTTATGGTCCTATTAAATTTGTCATTATATGATAATTTCATGAATGTAAAGCATCATATAAATATAATATATTTTTAATATATTTTTATTTATAATAATCTATAAATGGTAGGAATATGATATCAAATACACTATTCGTGGGGACAATATGTTATATGTATGCATGAACATTATTTTCAATTTCATGATATATTGAAATAAATAAAATTAATTGATATATATATATATATATATGAAAATTACAGTATAACATTCAATACATATATATAAGAGTTTTTATTAAAACCATCCATTTTATATTTCATGTAAAACATGCACAAACAAGATTTTGTCAGGAGGTGTTAGTTCTCCATACAATCCAATGACATATTTGTATTCCCACAAAAATGAAAGAATCACGGAAAATGTTATATAAAAAATTAAATATTCATAATGAGATAAAAAATATCATATATATCAAATATAAACTATAATTCCATCATTATTCCCAACTATTAAAGATTTCATTGGAAGAACAAATTGAAACAGTTCGTAAAGCAGTAATCCGATGTACACATGAACAATGATTGTGTATATCATTAGATGTATGTTTTTAAATAGTTAGAATATAACCCTTAAAATATATTATAAAACTTTATTCAATATAATATATATATTTAAAAATAAGGATATAAAAATAGTAGGTGGGGTTTGGGGGAGAATTAAAAAAACATTCATTTTTGAAGATTACATATTCTTCAGGAATCTCCTTTTGGTTTGCACCAATGGAAATTTTTGGTTGGTCTTATTTAAGAATTATGACTTCTAGGATGAGATTATGGACGTTTGGTAGTGATTTTTTAATGGTTTTTTATTATCAAAGATATTTTATATGTGGGTACTAGTGGGGAGAGTTACTACACTTTTATATTGGAGGGGGAGTGAATTCATATAAATACCAAAAGATAAAAACATTGGGGGTATACCTTACCTCATGTGACTCAATCATTGAAAAATAATGGAGTGTATGGATAATTATTTTTATAAATACCTCCCCCATATTAATGAAATTCATTTTATCTTATTATTCCTTAGTCATTATGATTACTCATTTTTATCTTTATTGTTTTAACAAAGGTAACTATTGTCTTTTTATTTACCTATGGAATTTATCGATCAATATTATATTCAATAAATATTAATTATAGAATATATACCCAGTTAATATTAATATTTATTAATATTAAAAAATTTAAAATCTTTTTTGGTTTTTAATTAATTTTAATACAAACATAATTAATGATCAAAACCCTGTTTTATCCTCAATTGTGTTAATAATTTTTAAATTATTTCCCTAATCATTAATGTAAAAGATGATTTTATATTTATTTTATTATATAAATTAATTTTATGCCAAATATGGAATCCATTTTTCCTTGGTCAATTCACAGATTTCAAATAATTAAATTTAAAATTCACCCCACAGACGCAAGGAGAAATCGAGTTATTAAAGTGAACATGCTCAAATTTTTAATATTTATTTATTCTAAATTAAATATAAAAATGATTCTAACAGCATAATTTAAATTACATTATGTATAAATTATATAATTCTACTTAAAACCAATTCAATTTATAATTTATCATTATAAAATTTTAATAGGAAAATTTAATTTTTAATTAAAAGCCATTATTTTCTTATATTCATCAAAAAATGAAATATCTCAATAAAAACCAAAAAAAATAACACTATTATAATTTTTAAATTTTTATTTCAAAAATTAAGTTTGATTATTCAAATTAAATTTAATTATTTTTTTAAAATTCTATTTTAAAACAATATTTCCATTTTGAGGTGGAAAAACTACCTTATGAAAAATACATCATTTTTTATGTGTAAAATCATATTACATCTTATCTTATGGCCATAAAAAAATTTAATGAATATAAAAAAATTATTGGATATATATTATATAAATATAATTATGTTCATTCGGTAAAATTATGTAATTTAATTTTTTAGGAATTTTTTTTTATGTATAAAAATATGTTTTTATTAAAATATTTCTTTTATATTCGATTTGTTTTTATTTTCATTTAATATATTTTTTGAAACTAATGAAATCAATAATATATTTTCATGTGTTATTTAATCATATTCTCAACTAAAAATCTAATATCTAAGATATGACTATCATTTTAAATAATATTATTATTAATTTTTACAAAAACTCGGTCTTGTGTGGAACCCAAGCTATTGAAAAAAGTCAATGTTGTCTGCAATGCAAACAATCTCTGATTTTCATGTAGGAAAAAATAAGATTTCTGTTTCATGTAAAAATATGTATACATTATGTTTCATATAAATAAATTATTATATAGTTTACTATTTAATTCATGACATCAAATAAATTTAATTTATTTGGAAAAAAACATCATAAAAACAGGGGGTGTTACTTCTAATTCTATATGGAATAATAGGACTCGTTGTTTGGTAAAACTGGATTCACACATTTACAAACACTATTAGTTTGTTATTTAATTATGTAGATAATTTCTATTTAGTATGATGATAATGGTAATCTAATTAGTCCTAATTCGACCCAATGGAAGAGTTTTCTTTAAGTTGGTGCTCAGAAAGAAAATAATAAGTTTGATTTCTAATTAGTGAAATATCCCAAATATGAAAGTAGTTTAGTTTTGGCAGATTATATTATTGGTATTTTATTATAATTTTACTAATTCATTCATATTATTGTTAATATATATTTTTTCTTTTCATTTGTTGGAATATTATATAATAAACAATAAATTAGATAGGAAAATATTTTATTTATTCTATAATGTTGATATACTGATTATAACTCAACCCTAACAAGTGATATCATTTTTTATGTATGATAAAATGAAAATAAATGTAATATATATCAATTTTTATATGAATATACATGGTTTAAATTTATTTAATGTAGACTGAAATATTCATTTTTTTAATTGTAATGTCAATTTTTGAATTTTTATGTATCTGTATAATGACCATATTAAGGTTTTTTTATTAAATTATAGGTATTGGGAAGAACTCCATATGATTTTTTAAATACAACAAACATTGATATAATAAATAAAAAGCATATATATCGTACCAAAGAATATTGGGATGTAGAAATGTGAATATTTTGGATTTATTTATATTATTTATGATAGAAACAATATTTTTAAAGTACATATATTTTTAAATTTTCAAATAAAAAATTCAATTATTCTATAAAATATTCCATTCATGATCGAACCAAAAATATGTTTGTCCATCCTGCATGTAGAACAAATATTCTATCTACCATATTGGAAAATCCCAAACACCCATGCTTCTTATGAGGATTTGAGGTGGGTGTTACAATTATAAATATTGGTTGGTAACTCATGGACATCTTCAAGGGAATATATATATACCAAGGAAAAGAATGGTATTTTGAATCTAAGGTTTATGATATGTATCAAATGATTTTGTATAAGAGTGGAGTTATTGTTGGTGAAACCAACCATGCCTTGTTAACATCTATGTTTATTTAAATGATGTGAATGTTTTATTTTATATCTCACACCCCTCCACCACTATCTTTGGATCCCACAAATCTACCCCCACTAGCATATCCCACTCTATTACCTCCACCAACAGATCGCAATTTTACACATATTCCCTAGAATCCATTCTACTATGACATATATAAGGAGTATCACCAGTATCATATTATAAAGATGGGATGTTATATTATTTTAAGGTTATTATAAATCATCGTCAGATTAATATAGAAAATATTTTGGTAACAATATGAGAAATAATATATTCATTGGATAGTGTACCATTCTCAATTAGTAAGGCTATAACTCATGAACATATTGCTAGAAATTTTTTATTCAATCCATATAGACTTGTTCAAAATAATATGATAGTGGTATGTATATGTTAAAAAATTTATTTTATATTTATGTTTACTTATTTATATTATTTTTATATTATGTATATATATATATTTATGTACAGGGATACATAAAAAGTAATGAAATACTTTATATAAATATAAATTAGGTCGATGAAACATTAATTTTGTATACATGTACACTTTAAATAATCATGAACTATGTCTCAACTATAATATGATAATCAACTCCCCACCATGTGAATCCTCTATAATGAGAGGTAATGGATGAAACAACACATATAATATGCCACAAATTTAATGGAGTACAAACTCTTCACTAACCCGCAAACCCCGAGCCAACACTGTATAGAGTGGCCAGCTCCGCAGTTAATAAAGGGAGCACTAAATCCTATCATGAAACTAGTTGTATCTACTGTATGGGCCCTCTCCTCAAACTTTTAATCAATAGTTGAGGGATCTCTAACTCCAATGGAGTACCCCTCCCCACTTTTACTTGAATACATGGGAGTAGTACTCTACTAATGAGGACTTCTGCCTTGGCATGGTATAGGACTATTACTCAAAAGATAATGGACCCATGACCATGACATAATGAGTACTGCTATGTGGATAGGGGACCTGAACCACAGACAAATATGTGAGTACTAATATTCTTGATCCATTAATAAGGGGGGAACACCCTGACATTATAGGGGAGTACAAACCCTAGGCTAGAGGACCCTCTCCATTGTGCGATTGGGGAGTCCTGATTCTTCTATAAAAACTTTTATAGAGGACCTGTTCTAGGAAAAAATAAGGGAGTTTTCACTCCTAGAATATAGGATATGATCCATAAATTGATAGGGGAGTACCCACTTTACCTTTATGTCACATATAGAGGAACTGATTTCTATTGCAATAGGGGGTACTGGATCGACAAATAGAAGACCCACACCATGGCCCAATAGGGTAGTACTTACCCTATCTTGCTAGCTAATATGGATGTCCCATTCCATGATTCAGAATTTGAGAATTGTGTAACTATATGAACATCACGAGGAACCCACACACTAATCCCATAGTTATGTTCAAACCTCAAATTAATAGCTCAAAGGAAAAATAACCCACACCCATGGCGTGGGGATTCCCTTATCCAACAAAGAAGAGAAGAATGGGAAACTAGTACATTGGTACCATTGGGGATTATAAATATTAACATCTCTCGGAATTAATCAGACAGAACTACAACATCAACAAAACATCATATCACAAGCAACATGATAGTTTTTTTAAATCACAACTCGTATGCCTCTATTGGGGAACCATCACATTATACATTGAAAAAACCTCTGGATAGACAACATAAAATTTTGAATATGAGCCTGATAGAAGAAGATAAAGAAGGAATAATATCTCATGATGAACTACAAGGAGTAATAGACATGCAATGGGGTACACACATCATATGATCTTTCCCAAACACCATGTCGTGTATCATTTATACATGGTTTTCTAACTGATGATGGGATACACTGTGTGTAATTCTAATACACATCATGTGTCACTTCACACAACCACTAGCCATCTTCCGCTTCTACATGGATCATTCAATTGTGTCCCTTACACAACGTGTAACGCATACTACATGTCGTGTTTATGATAACCAGCCACCTACCCACGTAGTTTACCCATGTCCATGTATCGGACCCCATGTATTTGATATTTGGAAATTTACTTTTACCTGACCATTGGCTATTACAAGTTCAACCATGGCCATGTCCCCTATCCACAAAGATTGGGTCACTACATGGAGTGTAACTGTGGTAAATGACATATAGTCCACATTTTCCAACATCCCCAAACATTATGGGATATATAATGTGTCTCAGGGGACTACATGTCATGTATACAATAATTCAAGCTAGAAATTTCATCCCAAAAACTATGATTCACACATGATTACAATGAAACCAATAGATCTACCTTGAAGGGATATCTAGAAATTTTGTAAGGGATATATAGCCCCAAAACAAATCAAAATAAAGTGAATTCAGACCAAAAATAAAACTAATAGCCTCAATGGTAAAAATCCAAATCCATGGATGAAGAATGATGTCAATATTCTTATACTTCTCGATTTTATGACGATGTATGTTACAAACCCATATCACTAGAAAATTATGGTGTTTATTCAGCTTCATTTCCATTAATTATCCTAATAGGGAGAGGATAAGAAAAGAATTTCCTCAATTCTATGTTGGGAGGCTAAGGGGGTGGGGGAAAAGGACAGGATTTTAGTCAATTAAAATCTATTAACTCTCCTTTTAATTCATTGACACAAAAAATACCACAGAAAAAAACCAATGATAATAATGTATTTGTCACCAAAATGATAAACACAACATTCGTAACTCAATCACAATATCAAAAATCTGATCCCAGCCGTTACATGAAATTTATTCATGATTCAGTGTAAAATTGGGTGTGACTGACAAAACATACTTACTGTTTTTTAAAATCAGGACATCGAGGATCCACATGCTTCATAATATCACTATAACTCAGCCCCTGGCCATATAATATTATTATAAAAATTCAATATTATTAGATGTGAAAACCTAAGTCATTATAGGTTTATTTTTATTTGAACTGTGAAGTGTTCATTTTTAACAAATGATTTGAATTTTATGACTTTATTGTTATATATGTATGAATGGGAAATTCAGGAATCCATTTTATAACACTGTATATTTATATTATATATCACATTATTGTATTAAAAAAATTCCCCTTTACATACACATAAATGATATTTTTAAAAGTATGTATTTTTTTTTCAAAATTTATATTATATATATTTTATAAATTTATATAATTATTAATTATAATAATATTTTGATATTTATTAAGAAAATGAATTTTAAATATTATTATGTACTAAAAAATATAAAATGATTTATAGATTATTTTATCCACAATTACCTTAGTTATAATCTACCTACCACAGTAAGAGAAAAATTGTTAAAAGTAATAATCCACATGGTAAGGGATTGATGAATTATAAAAACATTCCTTTTAAATGATGTATGTCTTGAACATATCTCTTCCCTAATAAAATATTTCTCAATTTTTATCCCCTTTATATTCTAAAAATGTGCTTCATTAATATTTATTAGAAATATTTACAAAAATTCTATTATCAACATTTATAAAAGGGGACTCTCACCACACCTTTATAAAACTACATAAAACTTTGTTTCTAATTGAATCCAAAATATTTTTCAATCCCCTGTTATTAATTAAACTATTTATAGATTATAGTAAAATTATATTAGGATTTTTCATCTTTTTCTAAGGGATATTCTATATAAATCTCAAAGTGTTCAATGTGAGTGAATATTTTTACCACACTTCATTGTTTTTTATTTATCTTAAAAAATGTTATTTAAAAAAACCATGTTAAATAATAAATATTTTTTATATACATGATTTAATTATTTTATGGTAACAATCACTAACAACATTTTTTTCTATCATACTTAAAGAAAAACAATCATCCATGTGTTGTGATAACTACCACCTACAAGACACATCATGCTTCATCTTTTTTAAAAAACTTAAAAGGATTATATAAATATGAAAATTGATAGATAATTTTTGATATTTTTATATATTATATTATTCTAATATAGAAAACCATTTGAATTTTTTATTCTATTCCATGGAAAATGGAATCATCTACTGTGTGTCTGTGTGGACAACTGCCTCCATGAAAAAACATGGTTTCATTTTTCTATTCATCGCCACATTGAATGGTTTGTTATGAGGGTAAAATTAATGGTTAAATATGATTTTTATGATATAATTATGGTTATTTTAAATAAATTGGATAAATTTTTATTTATATGATTAACATATGATTATAGTTAATTTAATAGTTTAAAAATAGAGAACTGAAAGCAAAATGATATTTTATTTCAATGTAATGAATTAATATATATTATCCAAATTTTATAGATATTTAAAATAAGTATATATAACACTATTTATAACCAATTGAGATAATTAATCTTTATTTATATTTATATTCCAATTAAACTACCTCATAATAATCCATTAATCAATGTTGGTTAATGATTATGTTACTATGTCCACCTACATAAACAGTTCATATAATTTATATCATAATTGACAATGATAACTTATATACATGTAAAATATTATATAAATTTTTATGAAATGTATAAATATTTAATATTTAATTTTTTTATGAATATTTTTCTATAGAACTAAGAAATCACCCCTTGATCATTTTGGAAAATCGAAACATGATCATTGCTGATTTCAACCTCGTGGATAGTAAAAACACTACCACAAAATTATATTGTATAATTATAACTTGTCATTGAATATATATTACAATTAATTTAGATATATATTATTTATGGACTTGTTAATGGTAATTAATATAGAAAATATTTTTATGTTACTATTTCAAAATGGTAAGTATTACTTATACACGTTTTTGAAAATATAGAAAAAATTGACAATATATATCTATAGAATGATTATAATAGAGTTGTCTAAATTATTATAGTTATGAAAATATATCTTAATTATGTATTTAATTAGGTTTATATAATAATTCATAATTTAATTTTCCATTGTAGAATTGATCATGAACAAATAAAGTGTTTTTTCTGAAATTCTTCTCATCGACATATGTTTGGTATTATGAACCTATTTCCACTTATGTTTTTAATATAATACCTATATTAAATGTATTATAATGATTTATCTTTTTATCATAGAATTTTATGTTTAGTTTCAATACCACATGATCATAGTGTTTTGATTAATGTTTCATTAAATTCATATGTGTTTTCATAACCTCAATTTATTTTATTTGAATCATAATACATGTGATACACTGTATTACATTGAATAATGTTTTATTTATTTACCATATCATTAATTTTTTGTCCATTATTTCATTTTTATTAAATATATAATATGAACCAAACCATCTTCTTTCCATATAATATATTTTTACCTATGTTTTACCATAGTAGTATTAGTTTTTGGTAAATCAATATTAAATCATAGTATTATGAATATTTTCTAGAAAAATATTTCATATTTGTGTGTCTCGTTATTCCTTTTTATTAGATAATATGGTATTATATAATTGTCTTAATTTTGATGACATGATTTTCTCATTAAATGTTACATTGTTTTGTGGAGTATGTTTCCTGTATGTGATATTGATAACTCAAATATACTTTCATTGAGTTATACTTTTTCATCATCAATTTAGAATTTCCATATGTGGGTTTTCCAAAAAAATTATTTTATCATATAGTATTTTATAATATTTTTGTAATATTATTTTATCATATAAATTAATTTTTTTTCTGTAGAAATTTTATTTCTATGAAATGGTATTTTGAACATAATAAAAATATTTTTTAACCATTTAATTTCATATGTCTATTACTAATCCATACATTTCTAAAATTTGGAGATAATTTCATATCATGGATCCAATATTTAGGATCCCTTTTTATGGTAATTATTTTTAAATCCATTCACATGACCTTCTGAAAATATTCATTTGAATGGGAAGTGTGAATTTTTATTTTTTTTAAATCTGAAAGAAAAATATATTTAAAGCTTTCGCTTCAATTAGCATTATAATTTTCACAATAATATACCATAATGGGGTTTATATATCAAAATTTATCATTTATTGTATATATATCATAATTTTGAGGAGTAAATTCTTGGTTTCAATAAATTGAATAATTAATCGATTCTTTGGTGATACTATTTAAATCTTCATTTTTGTGCATGTGTATTTTATTTATGGGAACACCCACCATTAAATCCATTGTTAAACAAGCGATATTATGTTCTAAAACAAAATAAATTAATTCAATTGATGAAATATGATCATTTTATTATTTCATTGAATTACCATATAACCATTACCCTATAAAGTATTAATATATCATTTTATAATTTATTATTAATGGATTTTTATCTAAAAAGATAAATAATTTATTAACATGGAGAAATTTATTGGACCATATATGTTATTATTCCAATAGATATTGTTATTTAAAATTTGAATATGTATTTTTTTACTGGACACCAAATTTCTCATGTTGGTTTATGATCATTATACCACTTTTGTTGACATTGGTAAAAGTTTTCATATTCTTGATGCATATTGATTATTAACATAGGTTGATTATCTATTATTATTCATTATGATTCATTATATATATCTCCATGTTTCAATATATTAAAGTGTTCAATATTTGAATGTTTAAGAAATTATTATTCACATTTATTCTTAATTAATTGGATTTAATATGGTTCCAAAAGGGGTGCAAAATTATATAATCACATGATGAATAAACATTTTTCAAGACAAAAAAATAGGTTTGGTTTTGGTGTATACCTCTCCCCATAACAATATATTATCTTGTTTCAAGGCCTTAAAATTATGTTATTGATGTCTAACATTAATCTTTATATCATAATAAGATCCTTATTGATCATATAAATGTTTTCGTTTTTTTCTTGAAAATTCCTTATGATTGATATTGATTTTGGATTCATGTTATCTATGTTTTCATAAAACAAATTATATTGTTTTTTGTTTGATGATTCACCAAGTTATAAGTTTTTCCATTACTAAGGGTTTTAGAAAACTTAATATGGTATTTTCATTCCCTATGTTTTGAATAAATTTTTTCCATGTGAAATTCAATGAATTGTAACACATGTGGCAGATTTTATGGGATATGTCAAAGACTCATTATGTGTTAAGTAGTATTATATATAATGATAAAATATATTATGATACATATAAGATGAGAAATGTTAGCTATTTTTTTCATAGATTACTAAATATCTATCAATAAAAATATATTTTGTATGAAAAAGATTAAATAATTATTATTATTTTTGTAATTATCGATAGTTATAACTATTATTTTATAGCTGATATAAAATTGAGAAAATTAAAACTTGTGTTCATGGAAACTGTCTTAGGAGTGTGCCTATAGGTAGTCACTATTTCTATCAATGGAAATGTTTAAATATCTTTTTTATTATAATTTTTTATAATTTTATGTAGAATAAGTTGTAGTTGATCAAAAAATAAAATTTATCGATACAGATTTATGATAAGTAAATAATTTAATGTTAGTGTAACATTACACATTTTATTTTTGGATTAGAATATGATTACATTAGTAAAGACCCTTTGGAAATGTTTATATAAAAATTACTTGTATATGATAACATAAATGTATTTTTAAATATTTGTGAGTATGTTGTTCTACTAAAAGATATATCTATGTCTAAACACTATAAGTGGATGCAAGATCTAGAACATATATACCTATCATAGATAGCCTTAAATAGGAAATATTGTGTATTAAAATATTCACCACCTAGATCATGAAAAATAGGATTAACAAGAATCATAGTTTGAAACTATTGATTTATATATGTTGGTTAATTCCCATTCTTTTTATGAACCATTTTGATGTATTTTTATACACTTATTTTAGATAACCTAAAATTTAGGTGATCACATATAACCTAGAATGAAATGTTATGATTCATAATTAAATTAAGATATCTATTGATGAATTATTTCCTTATATATTATTGATTTTGTGATCGAAGATTTCAATTACATTAATGTTTAGAATATTTTAGTAAAGTTCACCATAATTTGATATCATTGTCATATGAATTTTTTATGAATAATGATAGATACTAAATGAATAAAACCTAGGTTAATCCAATAATAATATAGGTTGACTTGAGTCTAAAAAAATAGTGTTGTATATTCTGTAGGAAAACATGACAGAGACATAATGTGAGACAGAATGAGTATTAATTAGTATGCTATTGATTATGATAATACTATTTTTCTTATATTCACATTTGTAAACTATTTTTGTTTTAGTAATTTTTAAATCCTGAATTGACTAAATTAAATATGGGCTCCATAATCAATGGAGAAACTTCCTTAATTAACAACCCATCAGAATGTGAGTAAGTTTGATAATCTATGTGATTATTCTAGACCACCAATCATAAAATATGAAAACAATTTTCAATATATTAAATTTCAGAAACACTTAAGAAAATTGAACGATGGATTCTCAGGAATGTTCATGTGAAAAAGATGATAAATGAAAAAATATTCAATATCATACATGTCAATATTTTTGTAAGTGGCTTGGTGAAATTTTCATTAAAGTATGTAAATGATATTAGGGTTTGGATGACGTTTTTCTTATTCCCATGTGTATTATATTGAGAGAATATATAATTGTTTTCATAAATTTAATTGTAACTATACATTATTTTACTCAATGCCTTAATATAAGGGAAAATATGGTAATAATTACCCCTAAAGCATATAGATTAGGAAAATACCATGAATATTCAATGGATATAGTAGATAGTTAGTAACCAATACATATTATCAAGTTTCCTATGTCGTGAATGTTTTAAAAAACTTTTAGATTTTGAAATAACAATAAAAACAACATATAGTTTGATTAGTATATAAATAATTTTCAATTATTTTGGGATGTTATTCCTTATATGTCTTGATATATTTCCATTTTTATAAATCAATATATATAATCTAATTGGTTATATATATTTACAATGATTTTATAATAATATTCCATACAGATAAATCTCCTTAAAAATCATAAATTAATCCATGATCATCTTGTGGTTTGTGGTTAATTTTGTCTTCCATTTATAAATTATTATAATATTATATGTAAAATTTAGATGACATAGTCTAGTTATATTGGTGGGATGATATAAAACCACAATATTTTAATACACGAATTCCTTTAGATAAGTCAATGTGCTCAACAAATTACTCCACATGTCAAATCAAACCTAACAAAAACCACAATATATTTTGGTAACAACACAAATATTACATATCAAAATTAAAACGAAGATATTGAAATGGTATTAATGAATATGAGTAACTACATTATGTAATATTTATAAAAAGAAAATAAAAAATAAGTTCAAACATATATTTTCCTATGAAAATAGTTTTTTATTATATCTAACATTCTTTTAGATGCTAAATTTAAAAAATAAAGAGTTCTTTTAGAAATGAAAATTAATTTTTTACTCATCCTAGTATTTTATTTTTATTTCTATTTTTATGATTTTTCTCAAAATAATGGTTTCCTGTGGATTATTAAAAATATAGTTTTTTCAAATATGGTTACAATTTTTAAACTATTAATATATAAATATGATATGTAAACTGATGAGTTATTTTTTATATGACCATAGGTATATATATATTATGAGACTATATAATTTATAAATTATGGATAAATTTTTTTTATAATATAGAAAATTAGTATTATCTTCTAATATTTTTATAAATTATACATTTTTATTTTAAATTTAATTATTACCAATTTCATAAATTGAATATAATTATTTGTAATTAAAATTTACAATCATTGTCCAAAAATTGTAATAAGTGCCAATTTTTTATAAAAAATTATTAAGCTACATTATACAAAACAACTTGTTGTGGTAAAAAATAAAATGGAAAATTTAAAAATTAAGATGTTAACGGCCCTAAAACATGATAAAAGTATTAATATAATTAGTGTGATTAGGTATTATTGGAATAAATAATTTTCTACTAAATTATTTCTCAATTATGTAGCCATATTACATGTTTACCATGTGATGCCTTTATAAAATGTGGAAATTTTTACAACAAATGCATTCCCCCACTTATAATGGGGCCCACACACCACCCTTTCATGGAACTTCCGAAAATTATATATTCCTAATAAACCAATCCTTATTTAATATAAAATTAACTATAATTTAATTGATAGAAATTTTGGTCAAAAGATATTCACTTATGCAACAAATTTCAAAGGGATCTTCTATGGAAATTACAATGTTCTAAAAGTGTGTAATTATTTTCATATTAAATTTTTCTTTTATTTTTCATTTTTCCATCAACAGTTTTATAATACCTATAAAATGGAAATTATTGGTTATACAATGAATTTTATATTGCTAATGTAAAATTAACAAATCCAATTATTTCCATTAGTGTTAAGAATATTCAAACTGTCTTTCTTTTAATGCGAGGAAAACTACCTTTACAATGAAACATGTAAAGTTTTCATTCATGACTATAAATGATTGATCTAAAAGTGTAATTAAATTTATATTTCAGATATTAATATAACATTTATGATTCTGAAAATATAAATTGTATGACTCTTTTTTCTTCTGTAATGGAAAATGAAATCATTATCAAAAAAACATGTGGATTAATGCCTTTGTAGAACGATCAATTTTGATTTTTCTTTTTTATCATCATCTTAAATTGATGGCCATGTAGATGTGGTCCAAGGATATATATGATTTTTTATTTAATTAATATTCAATTATGAAATTTTTTAGAAACAGTTTATTTAATTATTATGAAATGTTTTTCATTATTGTGGTCATTTAGAATGAGATAATATTGAGGGAATAAATTATTCATTATAAGTAAATCCATTATATAAATTATATTCTATCAATACTTAAATAAAATTACAAAATATAAAAATAATAACAACAATATAAAATAATTATGTTTCAAATAAATTGATATTACAACAAAATCGCCTCATAATCACCCATAAATAATGTTGTGTTCTAGTTTAGGATAGTTTAATGAACTGTGTGAACAATACAGTGCAATTATATCATGAATGCCTATGATAATATATTAACTAGTATAATATAACCTAAATATCAAAATAATATTTTCCTTCTTTGAATGGTTATATGAATATTTTGTTTATAAATTAGGCAATACCATTTTTATCATTAATAAGAACTAACATATTCTCAATACTGAATTATTTTTCAGGTAACATAACACTAACATTAGAGTAATGAAATAACACCTATAAAATTAACAATTATAAAATATATTTTTCCCCATTTATTGATATAACAACCTCATAACCAGTTAATAAAATACTATAACAACAACCAAGAATTCATTGTGATATACTCAATACCTAAATATTAAATCAAATAATACCTCATTCTTTATATGTCCACATTAAAAAACCAGTAGTTTTGGATGGATTTATCTTAATAGAATTCTTTATGGATCCACCTATATCATCCACATTATCATTTAATGTGTTTTAGAGCATTGATCATTGAATTATTGGTGCTATTGTGGATATCTAATAAAAAATTCAATATCTCAAGGATCACTGATTTACCTATACTCAAATACATGAGGAAATAAATCATTTAAAGACAGTGATAAATGATATTATCTTTCTATTTGGTGGGATAGTCGAGGGAGAGGCTCTAAAATTATTAGGATTAATAGTACCTAACATGATATCCCTCTTTACCTTTTAGAGAGAGGTGTTAAATATCTAGAAATGGATCTATGTCCCATAGATATGTATTCTCTAATAAATAAAATATTAACAAAATGTTTGGATGGTTTAATGAATCATTAATATAATTTATATTTTTATCACATATGTATAATATAATTAATAAGGTATATGGTAAATGAAATTAATTTACTCAACTTTTTGATCCCCAAAATATTAAATAAACATTGAATATTATAACATATTCATTTATTGTTTATTTTTCCATATATTTACTTATCTTCTTAAAAATAAATTATCTATGAGACATGAATTATAATTAATATATAATTAAATGTTAATGAATATAGTTATTTCTTAATGATCATATATTTTCTTACATATCCAAGTTCTCATGATGGGGCTCTCCATGTCTACACTTATAATTATAAGAATAGGTGATACTTTTGAATAACCTAGGTATGTTACCCTCTGTGATCTTATCATGACATTAGTGAATAATATTTATATATGATAATAATAGTATAGAAACCCATCAGGTCCTATAAAGAGATACAAATATTTCATAGAAATGAATAAATTTTCAATGAACACACACCATACTATGTAATCTTTTTTAATAATGATATCTCAAAAATTGGGATTTACACTATCTGTCCTCATCCTTTATTGAATTATTTTCCATTAACCTTACTAGATGAACATACCTTATTTTACCGTTTACAATGATTTTGTGATGTTACTACTATACAAATATACTTGGACCAATATATTACTTCATTTTTATGAGAAAAATTATACCTTGATTACTCAATCAACTTCCTACCATGAGTGACACACCCAACACAAGAAACATCACTATGAATTCAATACTACATTTTTTTGTCAGTGAAATACATGATGAAACAATGTAAAATAATAATAATATGATATCAAAATACCATTACAAATTTTCTCTAATAGGTACTTCTACTGAAACATAAAACACCTGGTGAACCTATTTTTCAGTCATTTCTTATGATCACATATCAAGAGATCACTATGTGTGCACTTTAAAAGGGTATGTATCAATGCTTATGAGCACTCAACGGCTAATATTCAAAAATCAAAAGTGTCCGAACTATATTTTTTATATAAATAATATTATTCATGTAACAATAAAATATATTATTAAATATTTTTTTTATAAAAATTTAATTTCTTTTTGATAGATTCTGTTACACGCTACAATGAGTTTTAGTAAACCACATATCACTATTAATTTTTTATTTAAAAAGAACATTATTTCCTATAAATTAAACAAGGAAGACTGAATTGGAATAAAACGTAGTAGATATAAATAATAATGGGGATATATATACTGCATTCATTAGGATAAATAATATTTATTTTTTATTAAACTCATTACATGCTTTCAATTATTATTTATTTCTCAAAAAAATGATTATTATTTATTTTTGTGAACAGATGTTAAAATAATTTTTAATATATGTAGGAAATTTATTTGAAAAAATTAAAGTCATAATTGGAATTATCAAGTGAATTTTATTTCTGGGTGATTTTTATTTTAATTTTCTGAAGAGATTTAATTTTGCAGGACTAATGAAAAATAATCGGTTATATTGAAAATTGATTTTTTGTTAAAGAATTTATTTGTATACATTAAATTTATAAAAATGTTTTGAATTATATTTGTCAAATTATAATTTAATTTATTATATATATTTGATTATAATCAATTTTATATTTTATTACTATATAATTTCTTAAAAACTTTTTAAAAGATCCTTTTTGAAAACTTTATTTTCATCATGTCTACAAGTATATATTTAAGTTAAAATTTTCCACATATCTAATAAAATTTTAGATAATGTATCCCATATTTAAATTAATAAAAATTCATGTCATATAATAACATAAACAATCTTTTTTGGTCACAAATTTTATAACTAAAATAATAATTAATTACCATAGATATGGTTAGAGTGAGTTTATCAGGGATTAAAATAAAATTGTAAATTGTAAAATTACCAATAAACACATAAAAGATCCATTATATAGAAGATATTCTACATTTTCACCTGTAATAATATATAATTTTCTATTTTTATGCTTCATGGTTTGTGAAAAATATTTTCAAACATTATTTATCTTATATATTCATTATTTTTCCTGCCCTTATCTTTAAAAGGAAACCCTATCTCATCTCATCATCAATCAACAAAACAATTGGTTTATTCCATTATAAACCAAAATATTTAATTATATTATTCCCTACATCATAGTCGACGAATAATTATTATGGTACCATCCTATGAAGGTTGTAGGTATAAATCTAAGGAAGATATTTGAAAAAAAGATAACATTATTAAACATGTATATTACTATTATTTATTTTTCCAACACATATTAATCTTATCAAAATATTTTAAAATAATTAACTTATTATCTACATCATTATTATATTTTATTACATTAATTTAATGACCTATACATATATTCTCTTCCGTCAAATGGGAAAGGAAAGTACTGATCATGTCTATGAAAGACTACTGACTCACGTAATGACATTATTTGTTTTGCATCACCACCTCACCCAAAATGATATTATGATGTATTTAATGTTTATATTTTATATTAATGATAGTATTATACTTATTATATTTTTAATATCTCATATAACTTCCTATATTCCATTCTATGGGAATATGATAATGTCGCTCGTTTGTATGCGAGACTATTTCCCTGTGAAGTAAATGATTATATTTTCACTAACGGTTTAAATGGAAGATAATATGGGTTATTTTTATGAATTCATTTAATATATATGAAATAAATATAATTATAAAAATTTAATATATTGTTTTCAATTATTTCATTCCATACAAGGAGAAAATGGAAACAGCTTTCATGTGAGCCTACAAACAACAAACTCCATGAATTTTGTAATTCATTTTATATATCTATATTTAATGGAACACCATAAACACATATAAAAATTAATATATATGATATCTTATAAATTTTAAAATTCAATTAATATATTAATCAAGATTAAAATTAATGTACTAAATGTACCAATAAAAAATATATAGAAAAAACGATGCACTTATTACACAAAACATGACTTCAACCATAAATAAATAAGAATAATTATTTTGTAATTCATATATAATATTATAAATAAGATCATGATTATTTAATATATTTATAATAAACATGTTTTTATTATATGAGTGTTTCTATGGTGTACTAATAAATTCGACACAAAAAGTTTGAGATTTTTTTCATTTAAATTTGACTTCATTAGACTATATGTTACATTATTCATCTATATTATCTACTGAGGTGTATAAACAGCCTAAATTACCTTTTATATATTGAAATTATTTATTCTCCTAATATTAAATGATTCAATTTATTTTATTCCATCATTGTACTTACAATTCAAAATTTACCAATGTGATATGGGTTTTATGTAACAATATCATTTTTTAGCATGATTGATTATTATTATTATTTCAACAATGAAATTTTAATATCTAGTGATCAATAAAATAATTAATTTTAATACCCTATCATTATTTCTTCATTATAAATAGTTTCTCAAACTTTTATACAATGTAAAAAATATTTAAAAATAAATTTTCTGATGGAATCTGAATTTACTTCTCCCTTATGTCGAAAACCCAATTTCTTCAATATCTATTTTTTAGAAATTCTTTCCAATATTTTTTTAAAATTCATTTAAAATAGTTTAATGTCATTGATATTCTTTCTGACTTTTGAAATTTTTATAAAATGTAATCTTTTTTTCATTTCAAATATAAGGATCTTTCTTCCATTACTAAATATGTGATCGGAATAGTTCACCTAAAATGTACAAAATGAACGGTATTTTATACACCCATGATTGATCATGATTTAAATATTTTCATAAAATATCAAATATATTTTTTAATGAAATTTTTCTCTTAAATTTATGAAAAAATATTACCTTTGAAATAAATATTTTCAACTTAAAATTGTATTTTCCAAAATAAATGGTCCAGATTATATTTGAAAATAAATTTTTATATAATATGGCATATTTTATGTTAATTGATGTAATTTCACAACCCCAAAATCCTAGAGGAAATGTATTATTTTTTTACATTATAATTATTACAATGAATCAAATCCCAAAGTAGCGACCAATTTAGTAGACTTGGAATGACATATTACATACATGATACCAATAATACATTCGAAAAACAAAATAAAACATTATAGATAATTTTGTAAAATAAAATTCATCCATTAATTATTATGAATATATTTTCTAATCATAACATTTTGAAACAAACATATTAAGGGTGAGCTAAATTGCTTAGTAAGGGTAAGTAAGTGGATGAAATAATGAAATAATCTGAGAAAATTAACATGGAAATATGAATAATTTATAACACATTTCATTCAAATAATAAGTCAAGGAAAAATTAATAAAATCATGTAAGAAATTGAAACACATTCAATTTAATCAATGAACATAAAATGAAATTTATAGATTGATTTGTCGATTCAAACACATTTGGATGAATAATAACTAAAACTAAATAATGGAAATTCTTAATTATTGGATTCCCATTTTCATAAGTAAATGGTACCTTTACCCTCAAGACCATTCACAAGATGGTTTACAATATATAGGGGAAAAACCATTCTACTTTGACCAAATCATTCGTCCCATAAGACTACTAATTCATCGATGGGATATTAATATTTGTTTCCCACCCATGTCATACAAGTCCAATACAATCATCATATACCAACTAAAGAATCTCTGTTATCATATATCCATAATTTATATAGATTTATTAACAATACCTCAGTAGAGGATATGTAATAATAAGGTTTATTGACATGAATACATTCCTGAGAAAAAATAATATTCAAACATTCCAAAGGGTCCCATACCACATTGTAAATGTAAATTACAATTGATATTTAATTAAATAAAACAAAAAATATCATGAGAATAATCATATACAAGTTATAAAATTTAAATTTTTAGTATATAAACCCACTAAATCTGAATTGGCTCATAAAAAAATAAGTATCAATGGAATGTAAATTAAAATTAATTCCCTTACCAATGTTTATAAAATATGAATAGTAATAAAAAAGGTAATATTATTTAAATAAAAAATTTAAATACTATGTATATAATAAAATTAATGATATTATTTTCCCCTATTTTAGTATGTACACTATATATATGAAATTAGGTTCACATCAATAAATTAAACATTATAGAATAAAATGTTTAAAAATAATCTCTTACCTTAACTCTCATTTGTCCCATCATTATTTAAATTATAGAAAAAAAATATATATTAATTATTTACTTATGTGAGAAAATTCTAAATTTTTATAATAACATGCATTTATATTATTTCAATTTTTCATTTAACTACTAAATCAATTATGTTTACATGTGATGATTTGTCAAAATTTAGTACGTGGGTCAAAAATAACACTAATAGGTCAACTATGGTCAAAAGGTCATTATATAACATCTACAGAATATCAATGATATAATTATCATATTTATACATAAATAATTGTTTTAAAACAAATAATTATATGTGGTTTTGAAAAATGAATTAACATTACACTCATGGTGATGGTAGCTTATTCCTATGCTTGACTGACGTTCCCATTTTTCAACCATCCTTTTACAAATATGGAGAGTAAATAAAATCTTCTCCAAATGATAATTATATAATAAATATAATTTTATCTCATCATATAAAATTATATATGTAATTATTCTGATGTTAAAGAAATAATATCTTGTCGAGGAGGCGATATTCTACACATCCACGTACGACATTATCACTTTCAAAGTGTGTTACTATGATATAATGAATATGATATATCATATATCAAGTAATATAATTATGTAATGAATTTCATATTTTTTTTATGTCACATATTTTTAATTAAAATAATCATTTATACATTCCATGTATTATGTGAACTATAAAATCACATTGAGGGGGAAGTAGTCTGCACTTCCACAAACAATGTTATCATTTTTACAAAAAAATTGAATATATAATGATATATGATGTAAAATAAATAAATAATATTAAATAATTAAAAAATATAATATATAACATATATAAACATAGTTACCATCATAATTTCAACCATAATATGTTGTAGGGGAAAATGTACAATAATTGTTTCGTGAGGCGGTAGTTCATCATACACATAAACAATATGTTCATTACCCATTAGATAGTAGTATGTGTAAGTGGAGGTTTAACCCTTAACACATCTGGATACTATTATATTTAGGATAATTTTGTTTTTATATTATCATGTAATAATTATAATCGAGGGAGTGGAGAATGTAAATTTAATTAATGATATTTTCAAAATGAGTAACCTTTTATTCGGTTAACTCCATTTGGATATCAACAAAAATATTTATTGGATTCATGTATACTAAAATGAAGGATTCAAGTAGTATGTTAGGGATGTTGGGGAAGATTTTGGTAGAGTTTTTATCATCATAAGATGAATTAATGGTATTGGGAAGTAGTAGTAAATGATGGATTTTATAATGGAGGAGGAGTGGCACCGATGAAATATTTTAAAAGGTAGAAAACCCGCTATTTTTTTGTTGAATGTGGATAAATAATTTTAAAATATGATTTATATGAGGTAATGGTCTAAATATGTCAATCCAATAGATTTTGGAAAATTTAATTGGTCTCTTTTGCCTTAAGTTGAAGGTTTTTTACCTTATTATGATTAATATATCCTTAACCGTTGTAATTATTTTAATTTAATTTAACTAATATTTTTGGTCATGAACAAAGTTTAACTTACTAGAAATTTTAAATTATTCTTATTAAATATATTTATTCCATTTTTAAAAATTATATACATCTAAATGGTAGAAATAAACATAAATTTAATCATATAGACATGATGACATTATAAGTATTTAATTTAAGATCATCCAAAAGTTTACTATGTTTTTATAGTCAAATTCACTGTTAAAGAGACTAGAATAACCTAAATTTGATTATTTGTTAAACAAATTATTGAATTAAACATTAAGATAAATATAGAACATAATTTATCAAGGTAGAAAAATTTGATGAAAAATCAGTTTTGAGTTAAATGTCAATATTTATCTTGATTCATTAAAAACTATGTCTTCATAGAAAAACAAAATAAAGGTAACCTATATTAAATTTTATATTTCCATTTTTATAAATTAACATTACATTGAAATAAAAGATTCATAAAATTTTCAAAATTGGAATTAAAACAGGTTTACCAATAAATGATGGAAAAAAATTCTTAATAAAAATATAGGTTTTTCTATTTGTATGTTTGTGTGTATTAATATCTTATGTCTATAAAATTTATTGGATAATTATATAAAATAATTAATTAAATAGATAACATATATAATTCATTAATCTCATTCAATATTTGTAATTAATTTAACTTGATAAGAAATAAGAACATTTTTATCTTAAAAATATTTATAATTCATTTGTATTCACTTAGTTTATATTTTCATTTCTAATTTTTTAGTTTTATCTTAATTCATTTTCTTTTTTTATATTCCATTTATTTTTATAATCATTTTAATACTATAGAAAATTGAAAATTTTAAATACTACATTACGTATTATTATATTAAATAATAATATTTTAATAATACAGTGTTATTTGGTGAAACTCTGTATTACGTGAAACACAATATATAGAAGAATGATTCTTTTTCATGTTATTAAAGTTAACTCATCGTTTCATATATTACAAGAAATTTTTTTTGAATTTATTTAAAATTTTAAAACTGTTATAAATTAGTGGGATATATATTACGTTACAGGTGTGTTGTTTCGTTTCATACACAGTATTGAATTCAACATTCTTACTGTAGAATATGGGAATTTCAAATTTTACCACATTAATTACATTGTTACCTCATAAATGTATCTCAATATTTGTTAAATATTGTCTTATATTTCATATTTTTAAATACATCGTCATGAGATGGGTTTGTAAAACACTCTCTAGAAAAGAATGAATGGGTAATATATAAGGACCATGCCTTATTACATACCTAATAATGAATGTAGTCAAGATAACACTTCCATTTATATTGAATACCTTTCCATGTTTAGATATTTAGATAATTGGGACAATACATTTATAACATAACACATTATTAAAGAGTGGATACCATAAAAACCGTTTCCATTTTTAAAAAAATATAAAACATTAAAACATAATACAAGACTCCTTGACAATTCTTCAACAATTAACATAGCTTATTTCCATGTCTTACACAACCATTAAGCTATGAAAATAATTTTAAAACATGGTATGAGAATAAAATCTCAGTAAGTGATTAAAATATGGAAAGAGCACATTATTCCACAAATATCTGAAATGTATGAAAACATTTTCAAAAGACATTCTTGTCACTCATTTATACTTACAATGTGTAACATGATATTTAAACAATGTAAAAACAAACATGAAAATATAAATATAATCATAAAGGTATCACAGGGAATTACTTACATAATCTTGTAACCATTCTTTGCTACCTTATAATTTTTAACCCTCACGACTACCTTACTTTGTGTAACCATCTCAGTTACTCTATGAGTAACCATACGGCCGACCTCCAACATACTCATACACAATGAATTGGAGGGAGATATAGGTCCCACACTTCATCATATATAATTCACAAGAACTAAAAAATTATCATACAACATGAATAATTCTATATAAACATTTCATTGGAATTTCGTAAAACCAAATTTTAAAAGAGGTTTTTAAAAAGGAAATCCACTTGTAAATAACATACAACTGAGGAGAAGATTAATAGAGTGGATGGAGTGTGTATATTGAAAATACACATAATAAAACATAATATAAACATAACCCATCAGGAAAAAAATTTAAATTGCACATAAAATAATGAACTAGAAGGTTAACCCAATTAATAGACATCATGTTATGAATTCCCTTACATTGGGGTTGTCTTACTTCAATCATGTTTAAAATTCCTGAAATATGGTTAAAAGTGTGTTATTAGTATTTTCAAGACACATTTTCATGTTTATATAATCATATATGATCATTTCATAACATCATTTCACCCTTTAATTGTTAGTACATTGTTCCTTGCACTGGCTTTTTGGTGAGTTCTTTACATGATTTCCATTTTGGATCATGGTGGATGTTCTTGTTTATTGGAAGCGAAACTCCAGAATTATAATGGATTAGTATTTACATATATCCAGTAACATAAATTATACCATTTATCCTTTTGAATACTTTCATGACGATGATTCATATGTTATTACATTAATGATATTCGTTTAGATCATTTTTGTGGGTCTTTGTAAAAACGACCTCATTTTCATTTTATAAATTAAAACCTGTGTTAAAACGAATTCCAAAAACATTGATGAGAAATAATACTTATATTATAACCTTTTTCAACCCTAAAAATGGTTTATTGACCAGACTAAAAGGATTTAAATAAAATTTAAATCACATCATTCATGATATTGGTAATTCGACAAATAATGGACAATGTTTTTAATTCCTTAAATAATTTGGAGAGGATAAGAAAAATGATGATGAATTTTCCATGAACATGAAAAAATCCAGAATATACATGATTCGGGATATTTCACGCCTCTTCGATAAGAGGGGGTGAGGAAAGAATAAAAATGAATCACGAAATAAAATAAAACATGAGAAATTTCTCGCGAAAATTCGGCAGCCTAACGTGTCTCATAAATTTTCATAAAAATATTTTAACGAGAGAAAGAGAATATTTCATCACTAAAGAGAAATATATACTATAAGGGGTGATATGGAATGAAATATCCCAACATAATCCAAATTTAAAGGAATAGAATAACATAAAATGAACGAAAAATAAAGAAAATAAAAGAGGATGTTTACCTCTTGATCTCTTCTCGTTGAGATCCTTCTTAACGGACTTGGTTTTGGCCTTTTCATGAGACCAGAAGCTCTAGAATGTGGGGGAGAGACTTGGGAGGAGTATCAGGTAGAACATAGGCATATCTCAAGGCTTGTGATGTTTTTGGGAAGAAGAGGGGAGTGAGGGTGGTATTTATAGTGAAAGAGAGGGGGTATTTTTCATTATTTTAATCATTATTATAATTTTTCTACCCATTATTATGAATAGTCTTAGTTATTGTGACCTTAAACAGTAATAATGGCATGTGAGTTCGGACCAAGTGGACTTTCATATCTTATGATGTCATAAATAGTGTATTTTTCTGATAATTTGATAATACGGTATTTTTTCCTATTTCCCAATTCATCGAAAAATCATGAATTTCAGAAAATTTCCAAAAATGTACCCTAACCATTTTTCAATGAGTAGAATTCAAAAATGAAGTCCATTTTTGGAATATAATTTTCTAAATATTATTAATTTATTTTTTAAATAAAATCATACTTATTTCAAAAATTAACAATTCTAATTCTATAACTAAATCTATATCACGAGGAAAAAGTAACCATGTTGTTTTTATCTTAAAGCCTTAAGAAAATAAAACAATAATTAAATTTACAATTCATTAATGTCATATAACTATTCATATTACTATTCATAAGGGTATGTCACTATTCAAAAAAAAATGTTGATTGCAAAACATTCTAAATAACACACTGAACACATTTATAGATGTCAATTTCTTGAAATTCGAAACCTATATGTGGACAAATTATGTTTTAAAGGATAGTTATAAATATGTACATATTGTCATGACCCGTCCCAGTGTGGACCGAGCCGCAACTCCCCAGTACTAACATGAGAGACATTGCCTATAACCTATACAAATGCACACACATCTCCAATCCCACTAAGTTGAAAAGTAAAAACTACTAAAACGAAAATATGCATGCATACCCTAAAACCCAAACAACAGAGTATGATAGGGAAGTAACATACAGTAAAGTAAAACCCCGGGCCAAAAGTACAAGACCACCAAAAGGGAAGTCTGCAACAATGTCCAACCTATAGAAAAAAGGTACTAGGACTGCAATCTGCCGCCGAAGGAACACCTCGGCCTGCCTGATCTCACTGAGCATCGTGTGGTCCTGTTCCGCCTCAAATCCTGTCAAAGTCTCGCTCGTCTGCACAAGACACAACACGTGCGGGCAATGCCCGTGCAGGGGTGAGTATAACAATGCCCAGTATGACACTCCGAAAACCACAAAGGAAATACAACAAGGAAAATACCTCAAATAAAGGTACATCCATCTCCCCACAGTACATGTATAGGGAACATATAACAAGAATATCCAGATATACTCATACACAGGCGACCATCGTGAAACCACCACTATGATCCAGCTCGAAGATACCACTAAGCATACCATCTGGAGAACACACACCTAGTTCTAAAGAGAGAGAGATAGAAAGGAAGTACTCGTTCTGGGAGGACACACTCCACAAGTACCTTGAGAACAAGACGCTCAGATGAGGATCGCGTCCAAGTCATGGGGTGATTCCGACAACTTAGTCTGAGCTAATCCTCTAGGTAGAGGATTGGCGCCCGAGTAAGGTAAGTCATGTCGATACCAAGAACTCTACCTAGGGTATCCGGAATGAATAGAGGATTCGGCTCTAAGACTCCTAGAGGGGGATTCCAAAAACTCTATTTAGGAAATTCTGGTGAAGGTATCATACTGCATGAAAGAGTTGATACCAGAACCTTCAGGGGATTACCAAGGGTACGAACCCTAATAACTAGTCCAAGTCACAAAAGTCAAGTGGCTCCATCCATGAAGAAAAAGTTACACGGCATGTAGTACTGTTACACGCCTTGTTCCGTGACCCTGGGTACTGCCCCGTGTAAACGGCACTTGTCCTTCGTTAAAGTCGTGCAAATCCAAACTACACTACGTGTAGAAAAGTACACGCCGTGTCCCTTGATCCCGGGTGCTGCATGTGTAACCGTCCCATGTCATTCAGCTTGTCAGATATAAAACAACTTCACGACGTGTAGAAGAAATCACACGCTGTGTTAGAGCGCCTGGGCTCGCTCCGTGTATGCTGGCCATGTGTCCGTACACGGTCTCTGTCCGTGTCTGTGTCGCCTGCCCGTGTACCAGTACACGGGGTACCCCCTGTATCTGGCTAGGTATGACCAGGGAGGGGTATTCACGGTGTGTCTGAGGTTGTGTATCATGCCTATATCCGTGTACTCATGGAGTACACGCCGGGTAACCGTTCCGATGAACGCACGCCATATAGCCCATACTACATGGCGTGTAGTCGAAAAAATTCCAGAAACCACGTCTTCCTCCACGCGCCTCGGCCGATACTCCAGATCTTGATTATGCCATCCGTTCGGCATGAAACTACAGATATCGGGTTCCCTCGTCTTTGTGAAGCCGAATCCGTGGGTTTCGGCCCTTCAATCGGCTCCAAAATCTGATTCTGGCCATCCGAGCGGAAATCGTCCGAAGAACGATTTCTTCCGATTCGCTTCGATCCATCTGCCAAAACCGTCGTCGCACCTATTGAAGACGGCTGTTGTGTTGATCCTTTAATTTGGGATCGTTGCGTCGTAGAACGAATGCGCAACGATCCGTTGTTCATCGCCCCATGATGAACTCGATGAACACAAAGAACGCTCACGGAGAACGCGAGAATTTGGGGAAGAACACACAACAAATCGAGAGGGATGAACCTCGATAAATGTTCATGTCGATCTTGGTTCGTCACCGTTAGAAGGTTGTACAAAACCAAACAAATAACAAGAATCAAATCCCCAAAAATCCCCACAAAAGCTCATCCCGTAAGAACGATCAATTCATGGGTAATCTGTCCATGGATTAGTCCGCGTTTGTCGTGGAAATCAATAACAGGGAAGATTTAAAATCATAACAACATCCTACCTGGATTCGCTGTGTTTTCTGGCGAAGATCTGCTCGCCGCGTCGTCGTCGTCGTCGAAATCCGTCAAGAACGTCGTTGCCGCTGTGTTGGTGGTTTCCTCCAAAGCCGCCAAGGGTTTTCAGGGTTATGGTGTTTGTAACCTTAGACCCTGGCGCAAGCCACTATTTAAAGAGGAGAAAAAAAAGATTTAAAAGATCTCTCTATAGAAATAAAATATTTTTATTAAATATTTTTTTACCGTTGCGTCCAAAAACTAGATTTCAACACTGAACTGCACCGTCCGAATTTAGGCCTTGCTTAAGGTAATATCGTGGTTCTAAACACAACCGTGCCCTCGGATTTCTGATCCGAGAACCCGTTCGGGAGTTATCAACTTTTTCAGGAAAACTGCATGTGCGCGTAATTTAATTATTAAATTAAATTCAAACATTTGTTCCGGGCTCACTAGGCCTCAGAACTGCACGCCGTCTCAGAGCCTAGTCTAGAAATAATTCCCATATAATATTAAAATAATACATGGAAAAATCCGGGACATTACACATATAAAAAAGGTTCCATGCTTTTCTATTTATTTTTAGAAAAAACATGGGTTGTTACATTATCCCCACCTTTTAGAAATTGCGTCCATGCAATTTTATTTATATATTAAAAAAACTAAGGGTGCTTTTTACTCATTGCATTTTCAGACTCCCATGTCGTTTCTTCAACCATATGGTTTCTCCACAAAACCTTTACTAGGTGGATTACCTTATTCCGCAATACCTATTCCCATCGATCAGGAATATTAAATGTTTTCTCTTCATAAGAAAGTTTCTCGTTCAGTTGAACTGCTTCCTAGCTCAAGAAATGTGATAAATCTGGAACATAATTTCTCAAATTCGAAACATGAAAGAAATTGTGTACCTAAGACAAAATCAAAGGCAAATCTACGTGGTATTCCACTGTTCCAACTTTCTCCAAGATTTCAAATGGATCATTGAATCATGGACTTAGCTTCCCTTTCTTATTGAAACACATCACACTTTTCCATGGAGAGATTTTAAGGAAAACATGGCCACCTACCTCGAAAGGTAAGTCTATCCTTATGTTATCTACAAAATTTTCGGCCTACTCTGAGACATGTTCTGTTGAATCATTATCTCTTTCTAATACACTTCTACAAATTGTCACCCCAATAAATTTCTTTCACCGACTTCAGCCCAAAATGATGGAGGCTGACACTGCTTTCTTTACATGGCCTCAAAATGTTCCATCTTTATACTAGAATGAAAAATTTTATTATAAGAAAACTCAAGTAAAGGAAGATGATTGTACCAACTTACTTGATAGTACATTGAGTTAGCTCAAATCATATCCTCCAAATATTGAATCATTCGTTATGACTGCCCATCTGATTGAGGATGAAAAGTTGTACTAAATTTTAACTCTCTGCCTAACAACATCTGATGTCCCTTCAAAAAGATAGATGTGAACCTGGGATCTCGGTCAGATACAATGGAAAGAGTAACTCTATGTAACCTGAAAATATCTTTGAGGTACACTCGAGAATGCTGATCCAAATACATTGTATCCTGAATAGAAAAAAAAGTGAATATTTTGTCATCCGATCAACAATAACCCAAATTACATTGTTACTTCGAGAAGTCTTTGGTATTCCTTCCACAAATTCCATGGATACGTTCCCCCATTTCCACTCTGGCACTAGAAAAGGCTGAAGCATCCCCTTTGGTAATTGTCGCTTTGCATTAACCTGTTGACATGTCATGCATTTCATGGTAAAATAAGAAATATACCTTTTCATACCATCCCACCAGTAATACTCTCGAAGGTCTCTATACATCTTAGTACTTCCCGGATGAACTGAATATGGTGAACTACGAGCATCACACAACAAATCATTCTTCAACAGGGAATCACTTCTCACACAAAACCTTTTACCAAATCTGAAAACACAATCTTTATCATGATTAAATTCTGGAAACATACCCATTTTAATCAATTGTACCTTTTTATATAGCTCATGGCCTTTCTCTTGTGCTTTCTTAATTCATTCAGACAATGAAGACCGTAGTAAAACCTGAAAAAAACTGATGTAATTCCAATAACAAAAACATATAAGCCAAAATTTATCAAATCATTAATCAAGGGATGATGTTCCAAACATAACGTGGTTAATGATGCATGATGTTTCCGACTCAAGGAATCCGATACTTTTTTTGCTTTCCCAGGATGGTAATTGATCGTGCAATCATAATCGTTTATCAGTTCAGGCCATCTTATGAGCCTCATGCTTAATTCATTTTGAGTGATTATATACTTCAGACTTTTATGGTCAGTATATATTTGACATTTGGTTCCATATTAATGACGCATCTATAATTTCAAATAAAAAAACCACAGCTTCCAATTCCAAATCGAGTGTGGGATTATTTAGCTCATTAGGTTTAAGTAGTCTCAAATCATAGTCAATTACCTGGTCATTCATCATAAAAAAAACCATGTCCTTCCAAATAAGAATCCTTGTAGATGACAAACTCATCATTTCGAGAAAGTAAGGCCAAAACTGGAGCATTCACTAATATCTTCTTCAGTTCTTAAAAACAAACATCACATTCTTCTGTCCAAAAAAAATAACCCCTTTCCATGTTAACTTAGTTATGGGGATGGAAAACCAAAAAATATCTTAACAAAACGTCAGTAATAACCTGCCAATCCAAGAAAACATTGAATCTCTATAACATTTGTGGGTCTTGTCCATTCATAAATTACTTTTTTTTCCAGATCAACTGTTATTTCATCGTTATTTAAAATGTTCCCAAGAAAAGAAATTTGTTGCAACCAAAAATTACACTTTCTGAATTTTCCATACATTTTATTTTCTTTTATTGTTTTCAAAACAACCCTTAGATGTTTTTCAGGCTCCACATTATTTTTATAAAATACTAGAATGTCATGAATAAATACAACAACAATCTTATCCAAGAACTCATGAAATACTCTTTTCATATGATTCCTGAATAGAGAAGGTTAATTAGATAATCCAAACGACATAAAAACAAATTAATAATGCCCATTTCTAGTATGAAAGGATATTTTCAAGATGTTATCCTCCATTACCTTCTGTTGATGGTATCCGGATCTTAAGTCAATCTTTGAAAATTACTGAACTCCCTAGATCTGATAAAACAATTCATATATATGAGTCAAAGGATACATGTTTTAAATAGTGATCTTATTAAAATGTCAATAATAAATGCAATTTCTCATGGAACAATCTTTCTATTTAACAAAAAAACGGGAGCTCCACATGGTGAAGTTCTAGAACGAATGAATACTTTGTAAAGAAAATCTTGCAACTGATTTTTCAATTCTATAATTATTATTTGAGCCATACAATATGCGGGTTTTGAAATTCTCTTACCATCAGGACCTTTTTAAATTGTGAATTTAACTACTAGATCAGGTATCACACCGGGTAACTCATCAGAAAGAACATCAAGGTATTCATTTAGTAGTGTAAAATCATTAATTTTAATAGTCCCCGTGTTTTCAACAATATGATCAAGATAACTTTCATTTACAAATTTCAATAGTTTCTCAGCTTCATGATATATTATCAATTGTATGGGTTCATTCTTGTATACAAACTGAAACTCTTTTTGAAGAAAATCATCTTTAACTCTACAATAAATCATAGAATGATAATCAGAAACCCAGTCCATTCGTAGAGTGACCTCAAACTCGACTAAGATTAAAACAACATGGTAGGCTGGTAAAGTCTTTCCATAGACCACAATAGAAAGATTGTTATAATTTATCTTTACTATAACATTTCCCCCCTCATGATTTAACAACATGTTCGGGTATCATTATCTAAGTTGATATTTCTAATTTACCAGAAAATTTCTCCTAGATGAAGGAATGATTAGAGCCTATATCAAAAAAAACAATAGAAAATTCTGTGTGAACAAAAAAAGTACCTGATACAACTTCATTAGATGGCCCAACATCTACTGACATAGTTGAAAAGGATATCAATACAACTTTCTTCTTGTAGTATATCTTTTTTGTGTCATTCAGATCTCTCTATGGGCAAGTATTTGCATAGTGACCCATCTCACCTCATTTAAAACAATTTACAGTTTTCTTATCAGGATTATTCTTAGGATCATTTTCATTGCAATCTTGGGACATATGTCCAATCTTATGACATTTAAAACACTTCCCAATTTTTCTAAGAAATTCCCCAAGATGATTCTTGATAGAATTTTCGTAAACTAGAAATTGTATTTTCTTACCATCATATTTCTTTGGTGGATTCTTACCTAATGCTTGCCAACTTGAACTCTTCTTCATGTTGTTTCCAAAATGAACGTGATCATCAGAATACTCTATCTCTAACTTCTCAGCACATCAGACATGTTTCTCATTACTTTTGAATTCATGGGAGTACAATTCCCTTCGATTCCTTGTATTCAATCTTGAGTAAAAGCAGTTGATTTTTCTATTAATATCTAGAATAAGATTTGGAGCATACCTCACCAGTCTGGTGATGTTCTCTTCATACACAGCCACTGAATCTTCCTCCTTCTGTTTCAATTCATGGAATTTCTTCTCCATTCTATGTTGCACCAACTTTTTAAAATATCGTTCAAGGAAAATACTTTTAAATTCATCCCAATCTAAGGTATCAAAATCCTCTCTACCCCTGATATTCCTTACCATTGACCAGCACTGATCAGCTTCCCCTGGAAAATGATAAATGGAAAGACTTACCTTTTGATTGTCTAAACATCCCATAACATCAAATATCTTTTCAAGGGATTTGATTCATCATTCAGATGCTACTGTGTCAGAAGATCCATTGAATATAGGATGGTTTAATCTCATAAAATGTTCTACTATTGTCATGTTCTGTTGTGGTACCTCTTTTGGTTCTATTTCATGGAAGCCACAACCATTTATTGCCTACATTTACTGATCCATTACTGTAACGACCCAAAGTTTTTCAATGGAAAATTCCCTTCTTATATCTATGTCTAAAAAACACAAAATAATGAACTACTAAGTGATAAGTGACCTTTAAACATAATTTTGTCACCCCTATGTTTGGAATTTTAAAAATTCGGCATACACGATTGTTCTCAAGATAGTTTTTGGTGTCTAATGATACAAAAATAATTTTTGGTGAATAGTAACCTACCCTTATGAATAGTAATATGCCCCTTATGAATAGTAAATAAGAGTAACATTACCTATGAATAATAAAATAAAATTTAGACATCATAGAAAGTGATAATTTGACCTTAGTAAACGTTTTTTTTGTATTTTATAAGTCGTAATTAATTAATTATAATTAATTAATTAATTTAAAAGAATATTTATTCCCCTGTAATGTATTAATATAGTATTGAATCAATGTCTAATAGTTTTTAGATAATTTTATAAGACCGTACGTAATTTTTGAAAGAACTATAAAATCAGTTTTAATCTTAAAAACTGTTTTTTTAAGTGAATTATGATTTTATTTAAATATTAAATTAATAATACATAGAAAATTATTTTTGAAAAATGGACTTCATTTTTGGATTCAACACGTCGAAAAATGGTTGGGGTATATTTTTGGGATTTTTCTGAGGTACTTGAATTTTTTATGAATAGTGGAATCCGATAATTCACAATAAAAGCTAAATAATGTATTAATTGAGTCATTTCTGATGTTCTGATGATGTAAGCCCACTTGGTTCGGGATTACATTATAAAATTACTATTTTTGGTCATCCAAGACTCAATATTCCTTTTCTTTGGTGGAATTAATAAACTAATCAATTTTATATTAAGGAAACCCCTCTCCCCTCCACTATAAAAGCTACCCTTCACTCCCTCTTTTTCTCACACCTCTCAAGCTCCAAGCCTTCTTTAAATTCTACCCAAACACCTTCACTAGCTCATCCCCCACGTCCGAAAGCTTCTGGTCTCATCAAAAGACCAATCCTAGCTTTCTTTAAAGAGGATCTCAAGAGGAGGATTCTAAAGGTAATTTCTCTCTCTCTTCTCCTTTAATTTCCTTTCAAGTTCAACTTCTTTTATTGATCTCTCCCTACTTATCTTCATACAATTTTTTTTTTAAATCCAGTATTATACATATACTGTAATCTTATAATTCTAATGGTATATTATATCACCCTACACCCTTTCCCTCTTCCTTTCATTTTATTAAAGTGAACGTTGTTCATGTGGTGAAAATTTATCACCTTCAAAAACATCATGCTCTCTTCTTCCATTTCAACCTTCAATCTGGTCATGAAACCATTTTTATGGCTGAACCAGAATATTTTATATGTATTATGTTCTATTTTATGTTCTGGATATAACCAATGGCCTTATTACTAAGATAAATGTTAAAACAAGATCGCTGTGATCCAAAAACCGCTCAAATTAACCCAAATAACCATCATTAAATTTTTAACTAATGATTCGTCCACTTGGATCTAATATAAATCATTATAAAATCATTCAAGCTTCTTTAATATCATTAATAACATGTAATATCAGTTCTGGATGTTTACCCATGATCTACCCAATCATCAATTTAAGAATACAAGTGGACCGCTCAAGAAAACCATAAAAACGAACATCCCCGATCAATGTTTTTAAACTCTATAAGTCATCCAAAGGAACACAATATGAAATAATGAAACCAGAATGAACCCTATTAATGTATAAATGGTTCTGTAATTTCTAATAAATGAATATAATGTCATTATACAGGACATTAAAGATAAGGAGGCATTCGAGTACAAGGTAAGGGGAAATCTCGAACCCAATTTTCTTCCTTCGGGTTATCCCTCTTTCACTCCATTTTTGATGTGGTTACTCTTAAAAGAACATTTGTTCATCATTTACTTGAATTTTCTGGGATATACATGTTTGTCACTGGTTTTTATGTCCATAAAAAGGTTTTCCAAAAGAACTCTTCTTTCAAGATCCCACCTTTTACCTCTCATTCAAGGTTGATGGTTCTTATATCAAGTATATTGTTCCCTCATTATTTTGGGAACCCAAAGCTTATGAATGTGTTATTATGAGATGAAACACATTCCTTTACATGGGATATTTATGTACATTTTGATATGTGTTCTATGTGGCAAGCATGATAATTATAATGTTATGATGTGACGGGTGCGCCCGGAATTATATAGCGCAATATGAATGTTTAAATGTGATAAGTGCTCCCAGAATTATATAGCGCTCCAATGCATTGGGTAAAGTGATGAATCTCATGAGTAAATGTGAAATGATGCGTTAACATGATTCTAGCTTTGTTCACAAGTATGTGTGGTAGTTAACCACTAAGACAAGATGTTTCATTTTTATGCTTTGCCACATTTCAAGTCTATTGTTTATGCTCCTCTCATGTTCAAGATCTTCTTCATGATTATGATCACCCCATGCTATGTTGTTCTTATCTATCCTATTGCTGGGCTTTTAGCTCACCCCTTTTGATGTATATCCTCAGGTGGCTACATGTACTAATGGGAGGACAAGTGCTACTAAGAAGCTATAGAAGAAGAGATTAAATGAATTTTTATGCTTGATGTTGTATTTGTTATGTATTGTCCTAGTTTTCCCAAGACACTAAACCTCTAGATACTCCATGTGTAATACTATTATGTTGTTTATCATTGAAATTATGTAATAGTAATGTATGAAATGTTCGGGTCACTATAGTTGGTATCAGAGGGAAGGATTAGTTAATTTGGGAATTAGGATTAGTGAACCCTAAATAAAACCTCTAGCACGAGACTAAGTACAAATATGCACACAAGGATATTTACCTAGGGATCCCATATGTTATGTTTTTGGTATAATTGTTTAAAAGGATAAGTTATTCATGACTTGTTTACTTATGTTTTGTTCTAACCATTTCTATTTTAGAAAATGGTGCGAACCAGGAGAAATCAGGCCAACAACTCATGTGAAGGCCAATGCAACGATTGCCCGAATGACATCCCCAATGATTTTGGAGGTGGAGTTCAAAACTTCATGGTGGTGCTTACCCAATTATCTCGGGTTATGAATAATAACCATAATAATGGAGAACATCCTCCTTCACCAAAGATGGAGCAACTAGCTATCGAAAGTTTTATGCGTCAACGACCACCGACGTTTTGTGGATCTTCCAATCCACTAGTTGCGGAACAGTGGGTCAACTCCATGGAGAAGATATTTTCTGTTCTTCACTGTTCCGAGATGGAGAAGGTTACTCTAGCCGTTTATCGTGTAGAGGGAGAAGCTTATCAATGGTGTGCTTTGATTAAGAACACCAACCCAAGGGATGAAATTGAAGAGATGGAATGGGAAGACTTTAAGATAATGTTTCTTAATAAGTAATTCCCACGAACTCTTCGCACGAATATGGAGAGAGAATTCATAGAGCTCAAGAAAAAAGAAGGATAATCTTTCACAACCTATGAAGCAAATTTCACAAGTCTCACAAGGTATGCTTTGGGTTTTTTTATCAACAATGATAGCAAAATTGATAGATTCTTTAGTGGATTAAAACCACATCTTCTAAAAGCTCTTGCAATTCTAAAATTTGGGAGTTATGAAGAAGTTGTTCGGGGTGCTCTCAATGTGGAGATGGAGTTTGGAGAATGGTCCCATGGCTATGGTGATCAGAAATGAAAGACATAGTTTCAAGCTGGTGGATCTAGTGATAAAGATGGGAAGAAAACACAACGACCCACATGCAAAAAATGTGGGAAGTTGCACAATGGGAACTGCCTCAAAGGGTCAAGGAAATGCTTCAACTGTGGAAAAGAAGGACACCTAGATCACGAGTGTCGAAGAGACATGAAAAGGAAGGATAATGTAGCCGATGAAAGGAGAGAACCACTCGTGGTTCAATGCTACAACTATAAGGAGCTAGGGCACTATTCAAACTAGTGCACTAAACCTCGAGCTCTCGAGGGTAATCAGAACCAACAACCACCAAAGCCAAAGGAACAAGGGAAGGCTTATGCCATCACTACTGCGGAGGTGGAACATGATAATGAAGTCATACAAGGTACACTTCCTATTCACTCAAGAATAGAAAAAGTCCTATTTTATTCTGGTTCTACGCATTCATTTATATCTTGCAAGTTTGCTAGAACTATAGAATCGAAGCCCCGAAACCTTGAAGTAGAGATATCTGTAAAAACACCATGTGGTGCAATCATTGCAACCCAAGTGTTTGATTTTTCTCCTGTTGATGTATGTGGGAATATTCTTCCGGAAAATCTCGTAATACTTCCCTTGGTGGAATTCAACGCTATAATGGGAATGGATTGGCTCTCGTTATATAGAGCACATATCAACTGTCGGGAAAAGGAAATATATTTTCATATTCTGAACCATCCCATGCTCCACTACAAATGCAAGGAATATCATGACTATCCTTTGAAAAATCCTTCAATGGTGTGGGTGATGATTCCCTATGAAGAAGCATACCTCGCCCAAATGTTTGAGTCGAAGGAAAGCTCCAACCTTGAGGAAATGCCCATCGTAAGGGAATACGGCGATGTATTTCCCGAAGAGTTACCCAGAATTCCCCCGGATCGTGAGGTAGAGTTCTTAATTGAACTCTTACACGGAGCTACTCCTATCTCGA
The DNA here is from genome assembly GCA_963277665.1 of Viscum album. Lineage (NCBI taxonomy): Eukaryota > Viridiplantae > Streptophyta > Magnoliopsida > Santalales > Viscaceae > Viscum > Viscum album. The sequence continues at coordinate 1,278,945,163 of OY728131.1, forward strand.
AGTTCCCCTATAGGATGGCTCCTATAGAACTGGAGGAGTTAATGAAGCAGCTGCAAGAGCATCTGGACAAAGGGTTCATACTCCCTAGTGCATCACCTTGGGGTGCGCCAGTGCTCTTTGTGAAGAAGAAGGATGGAACCATGCGGCTGTGTATCGATTATCGGGAACTCAACAAGATCACCATAAAGAACAAGTATCCTCTCCCAAGGATTGATGACTTGTTCGGTCAGTTAAGAGGAGCTCAATACTTTTCAAAGGTGGATCTTCGTTTTGGATATCATCAAGTAAAGGTGAAGAAGGAAGATATTCAGAATACTGCCTTCCGTACAAGGTATAGGCACTATGAGTTTTTGGTGATGCCTGTTGGACTTACTAATGCCCCTGCAAACTTCATGGATTTGATGAATAGAGTCTTTAGACATTACCTCGACAAATTTTTGGTAGTGTTTATTGATTATATTCTCATTTACTCCAAGAGTAAGGAGGAACATGAAGAACATCTAAGACTTGTTTTGGCGACATTGAGAAAGGAGAAGTTGTACGCCAAGTTCAGCAAGTGTGACTTTTGGATGAATCAAGTCACGTTCTTGGGACATGTGATCACAAGAGAGGGAATTTATGCGGACCCTTCAAAGACAAAGGCGATTGAAGAATGGCCCAGTCCCTCTAGTGTCACAGAAATTCGTAGTTTTCGTGGATTAGCTGGGTACTACCAACGTTTTGTGAGAAACTTCTCACGATTATCAAGCCCGCTAACTAAGTTAACAAGGAAAGGGGTAAAGTATGTATGGACAGAAGAATGTGAGGGAAACTTCAAGGAGCTAATGAGAAGGCTGATCACTGCACCTATACTCACACTACCTAAAAGTGGAGAAAGTTTTGTGATATACATTGATGCTTCAATGAAAGGCTTGGGTTGTGTACTCATGGAAAATTATAATGTGATAGCCTACGCCTCACGACAGTTGAAGATCCATGAGCAAAACTACCCAACGCATGATCTAGAGTTGGCAGCCGTGATTTTTGCCTTGAAAATCTGGCAGCACTACCTTTATAGTGAGAAATGTGACATATACACCGACCACAAGAGCCTATAGTATATATTCACACAAAATGAGGTCAACATGCGTCAAAGGAGATGGTTAGAGCTAATCAAGGATTACGATTGCTCTATTCACTATCATCCTGGAAAGGTGAAAAAGGTAGCTGAAGCTTTAAGAAGGAAATAACCTGCTACTCTATCCATGTTGAGGATTGAGAAAGACCCTATCTTCTTGGATATGCAAAGGATGGATTTGGGAATCGTAAGGGCAGGGGATACATCCTACCTTGCCCAAATGATTGCGCAACCATCCATCCAACAGAAGATTAAGGAAGCACAAAGGGATGATGTGGAGATACAAAAGAGGGTGAATGCAGTAAAGGAGGGGAAGCTGCAAGAGTTCCATATCGACGATGATGGTGTGATTCGGTTTGGAACGTGGATTTCTGTGCATTCATCACCCGGAATAAAGAACGATCTATTGGATAATGCACATATCTCAACTTTCTCTATTCATCCTCGAAGTACCAATATATATTGTGATCTCTGAGAACACTTCGGGTGGGATAACATGAAGAAGGAGATTGCGAAATATATATCAAGGTGCTTGGTGTGTCAGCAAGTTAAAGCTGAGCGGAAAAGGTCCAAAGGTATGATGCAGCCATTACCTATACCCATGTGGAAATGGGAAAATGTCACTATGGAATTTGTCATGGGTCTCCTGAAAACGTCAAGAGGAAATAATGTGATATGGGTTGTGGTTGACCGAATCACCAAGACTGCCCATTTTATCGCTATTCGGGAAGACCTCTCACTTGAACAACATGCTAGGATATATGTGAAGGAAGTAGTGAGATTGGATTGTGTTCCACTCTTGATTGTCTCTAACCGTGATCCAAGATTCACTTCTAAATTCTGGAGGAGCCTTCAACATGCTTTGAGTACTGAATTAAATTTCAGCATGACCTATCACCCCCAAACTGATGGCCAGTCTGAAAGGACTATTTAGACACATGAAGATATGCTAAGATCATGCTCTCTTGAATTCAAAGGTGGATGGGATCAGCACCTTCCATTGGTTGAGTTCTCATACAAAAATAGCTTCCACTCGAGTATTCAGATGGCTCCGTATGAAGCTCTTTATGGGAAGCGATGTAGAACTCCAACCTGTTGGGATGAAGTTGGAGAACGAAAACTACTTGGTCCCGATATTGTTCAAGAGATGACAGAGAGGGTTCAAGTCATCCAGAAACATATCAAAGCTGCTCAATGTCGGAAAAAGAGCTATGCTGACAATTGTCGAAGGGACTTGGAGTTTGACGTTGGAGATAAAGTCTTCCTTCGAATATCTCCATGGAAGAGAGTCATGCGATTCGGGGAGAAAGGGAAGCTAAGCCCATGGTACATTAGCCCCTTTGAGATCCTTGATCGTATAGGAGCCGTGGCCTATCTTCTGTCACTTCCACTGAATATGGATCAAGTTTATGACGTGTTTCACGTATCACTACTGAGGAAGTACATACCAGACCCCTCACATGTACTAAACTCAGAGGTGGTACAGTTGGAAGATGATCTCTCTTATGACGAGCAGCTGGTAAAAATTCTGGACCGAAGTGATAAGGTTCTACGCAACAAGACAACCCGCCTTGTCAAAGTGTTGTGGAGGAACCAAATGTTTGAAGAAGAAACTTGGGAACTGGAAGAGGCAATGAAGGATAAGTACCCCCACCTATTTGTGTAATGTGAAATTTCGGGGGCGAAATTTCTTAAGGGGGAAGAATGTAACGACCCAAAGTTTTTCAATGGAAAATTCCCTTCTTATATCTATGTCATAAAAACGCAAAATAATAAACTACTAAGTGATAAGTGACCTTTAAACATAATTTTGTCACCCCTATGTTTGGAATTTTAAAAATCTTGCATACACGGTTGTGCTCAAGATAGTTTTTGGTGTCTAATGAAACGAAAATAATTTTTGGTGAATAGTAACCTACCCTTATGAATAGTAATATGACCCTTATGAATAGTAAATAAGAGTAACATTACCTATGAATAATAAAATAAAATTTAGACATCATAGAAAGTGATAATTTGACCTTAGTAAACATTTTTTTGTATTTTATAAGTCGTAAATAATTAATTATAATTAATTAATTAATTTAAAAGAATATTTATTCACCTGGAATGTGTTTATATAGTATTGAATCAATGTCTAATAGTTTTTAGATAATTTTATAAGACCGTACGTAATTTTTGAAAGAACTATAAAATCAGTTTTAATCTTAAAAACGGTTTTTTTAAGTAAATTGTGATTTTATTTAAATATTAAATTATTAATACATAGAAAATTATTTTTGAAAACTGGACTTCATTTTTGGATTCTACACATCGAAAAATGTTTGGGGTAAATTTTTGGGATTTTTCTGAGGTACTGGAATTTTTTATGAATAGTGGAATCCGATAATTCACAATAAAAGCTAAATAATTTATTAATTGAGTCATTGCTGATGTTCTGCTGATGTAATCCCACTTGGTTCGGGATTACATTATAAAATTACAATTTTTGGTCATCAGAGACTTAATATTTCTTGACTTTGGTGGAATTAATAAACTAATCAATTTTATATTAAGGAAACCCCTCTCCCCTCCACTATAAAAGCTACCCTTCACTCCCTCTTTTCCTCACACCTCTCAAGCTCCAAGCCTTCTCTAAATTCTGCCCAAACACCTTCCCTAGCCCATCCCCCACGTCCAAAAGCTTCTGGTCTCATCAAAAGACCAAGCCCATCTTTCTTTAAAGAAGATCTCAAGAGGAGGATTGTAAAGGTAATTTCTCTCACTCTTCTCCTTTAATTTCCTTTCCAGTTCAAGTTCCTTTCTTTATCTCTCCCTACTTATCTTCATCCAAATTGTTTTGTAAATCTAATATTATACATATACTATAATCTTATGATTCTAATGGTATATTATATCACCCCACACCCTTTCCCTCTTCCTTTTATTTTATTAAAGAGAACGTTGTTCATGTGGTGATAATTTATCACCTTCAAAAACAACATGCTCTCTTCTTCCATTTCTACCTTCAATCTGGTAATGAAACCATTTTTATGGTTGAACCAGAATATTTTATATGTATTATGTTCTATTTTAAGTTCTGGAGATAACCTATGGCCTTATTACTAAGATAAATGTTAAAACAAGATCGTTGTGATCCAAAAACCGCTCAAATTAACACAAATAACCATCATTATATTTTTATCTAATGATTCTTCCACTTCGATCTAATATAACTCATTATAAAATCATTCAAGATTCTGTAATATCATTAATAACATGTAATATCAGTTCTTGATGTTTACCCATGATCTACCCAAGCATCAATTTATGAATACAAGTGGACTGCTCAAGAAACCATAAAAACGAACATCCCCGATCAATGTTTTTAAACTCTATAAGTCATCCAAAGGAACATAATATGAAATAATGAAACCAGAATGAACCCTATTAATGTATAAATGGTTCTTGAATTTCTAATTAATGAATATAATGTCATTATACAGCACATTAAAGAGAAGGAGGCATTTGAGTACAAGGTAAGGGGAAATCTCGAACCCAATTTTCTTCCTTCGGGTTCTCCCTCTTTCCCTCCATTTTTTATGTGGTTACTATTGAAAGAACATTTGTTCATCATTTACTTGACTTTTCTGGGATATACATGTTTGTCACTGGTTTTTATGTCCATCAAAATGTTTTCCAAATGAACACTTCTTTCAAGATCTCACCTTTTACCTCTCATCCAAGGTTGATGGTTCTTATATCAAGTATGTTGTTCCCTCTTTCTTTTGGGAACCCAAAGCTTATGAATGTGTTATTATGAGATGAAACCCATTCCTTTCCATGGGTTATTTATGTACATTTTTATATGTGTTCTATGTGGAAAGCATGATAATGATAATGTTATGATGTGACGGGTGCGCCCAGAATTATATAGCGCAATATGAATGTTTAAATCTGACGGGTGCGCCCGGAATTATATAGCACTCCAATGCATTGGGTAAAGTGATGAATCTCATGAGTAAATGTGAAATGATGCATGAACATGATGCTAGATTTGTTCACAAGTATGTGTGGTAGTTAACTACTAAGACATGATGTTTCATTTTTATGCTTTGCCACATTTCACGTTTATTGTTTATGCTCCTCTCATGTTCAAGATCTTCTTCATGATTATGCTCACCCCATGCTATATTGTTCTTATCTATCCTCTTACTGGGCTATTAGCTCACCCCTTTTAATGTATATCCTCAGGTGGCTACATGTACTAATGGGAGGACAAGTGGTACTAAGAAGCTATAGAAGAAGATATTAAATGAATTTTTATGCTTGATGTTGTATTTGTTATGTATTGTCCTAGTCTTCCCAAGACACTAAACCTCTAGATCATCCATGTGTTATACTATTATGTTGTTTATCTTTGAAACTATGTAATAGTAATGTAAGAAAAGGTCGGGTCTCTATAATTACTGTCACAAACTGCTCGGTTCCAATCCCTACCATCCCAGGCTGTAGTTCTGGAAGGATGTCATTATGTTGGTGCATCCCCTCTTCAGCATCCTTGTTCCTTCTATGGACAACCAATATGAACAAACATATCATTGAAAAATAAACATGGAAATATTTAAATTATATGACATTAAAAATTACAAATAGAGTGAAAATCATTTATGTTATTCTATTAACATCACCCTTACTTATAATGTTATCAAAACCATCCTTTGATAAAAACTATAAGGCCCCAACCTTATTACTTACCTAATATGGAATTTAGTCAAGAGAACAATTTTTTTTACTTTGAGGATATTTTCTTTTTTAGAGCATTAGATAATCGGGGAAATACATTCATAACATAACACATTATTACAGTGTGGATACCATAAAAATAGTTTCCAATTATTTCAAAATATAAAACATTAAAACATAAAACAAGACTCCTTGACAATTATTCAACATTTAAAATGGCTTCATTCCTTGACTTACACATCCATTAACTTGAGAAAATAATTTATAAACTTGGGATGATCACAAAATCTTAGTAAAAGATGAAAAATAAAGAAAGAGAACATTATTCCAGGAATACTCGTAACATATAAAAACATTTTCAAAAGGTAATCTTGTCACTCATATATACATACTTTGGGTAACCTAATATTTACACAAGATCCAAAAAAACATGAGAATATAAATATAATAACAAAGGTATCTTGGTGAATTACTTACACAATCTTGTAACCATTCTTGGATACCTTATAATTATTAACCCTCACAACTACCATACATTGTCTAACCATCAGAGTTACACTTGGAGAAACAATACTGCCGACCTCCAAATTAATCATACCCAATGCGTTGGAGGGAGATATAGGTCCCACGCATAATCATAAATAATTCCTAAGAACCAAAACATAATCATATGACATGAATAATTCCATAAAAATATTGCTTGGGAATTTCATAAAACTGAATTTTAAAAGAGGTTTTTAAAAAGAAAAGCCACTTGTAAATTACATACAATTGAAGAGATGCTTAATAGAGTGGATGGAGTATATATACTGTATATAAACATAATAAAACATAAGATAAATACAACCCATCACACAAAAATTTATATATCCCGTAAAACATTGAAGTAAAAGGTTAGCCCAAAGAATGGAAATTGGGTTAAGAATTCCCTTACCTCGGGTTTGTCTTAATTAAAACTTGTTTAAACTTATAGGAATATATTTAAAAGAGTTTTATTAGTATTTTAAAGAAATATTTTCATGTTTATAACATCTTATATGATCATTTCATAACATCATTCTACCCTTTAATTATTATTACATTGCTCCTTACACTGTTTTTTTGGTGGGTTATTTACATGATTTCTAGGTTTGGCTCACGGTGGATGTTCTTGTCGATTGGAAGTGAAAATACAGAATTGGAATGGAGTAGAATTTAATTATATCTATTAACATAAATTATTCCATTTATCATTTTTAATTCTTTAATTAGGATGAATCATAAGTTAAATCATTAATGCTGTTCATTTAGATCATTTTAGTGGTTCTTTGATAATAACAACCTCATTTCATTTTATAAATTAAAACCATGTGTTAAAACGAATTTCGGAACCATTGATGAGGCATAATACATATATAATAACCTGTTTCAACCATTAAAATGGTTTCATGACCATACTTGATGGATTTAATGAAAAATGATATCACATCGTCCACGATGTCGGTAATTCGACACATAATGGTCAATGTTTTTAATTCCTTGAATAACTGGGATAAGAGAGAACAATGATGATGAATTTTCCATGAAATCGAGAACATAAAAAATAGACATGATTCTAGATATTCCATGCCTCTTGGAAAATAGGGGGTGAGGAAAGTAGAAAAAGGAATCAAGAAATTAAAGAAAACATCAGAAATTTCTCACAAAAATTTGGTAGCCTAACGACATCTCTTAAAATTTCATACAAATATTTTGACGAGATAATCAGAATATCCCATCACTCATACATAATATAAAAACTAAGGGGGTATATGGAATTAAATATCCCAACATAATCTAAAGGTAAAGGAATAGAATAACATAAAATGAAATAAAAGAATGAAAATAAAAGAGGATCTTTACCTCTTGATCTCTTCTTCCTGAGATCCTTCTTAAGGGAATTGGTTTTGTTCTTATGGTGGGACCAGCAGCTGTAGAACGTGGGGAGGACCCTTGGTAAGAGTATTTGGCAGAACATAAGCATTTATCAAGGCTTGAGAGGTGTGGTAAGTGGAGGTGATTGAGAGTGGTTTTTATACTGGAGGAGAGTGGGTATTTTTCATTATTTTAATCATTATTATAATATTATTGCCACGATTATGAATAGTCATAGTTTATGTGACCTAAAATAGTAATAATGGAATGTGAGTTCTAACCAAGTGTCCTTGAATCACTTATGATGTCATAAATAGTGTATTTTACTAATAATTTGATTATACGATATTTTATTGTATTTCACTATTCACCGAAAAATCATGAATTTCAGAAATATCCCAAAAATTTACCCTAACCATTTATTGACATGTAGAATTCAAAAATGAATTCCATTTTTTGATAATAATTTTCTAAATATTATTAATTTAATTTTTAAATAAAATAATACTTATTTCATAAATTATCAATAATAATTCTATAACTACTTCTATATCATGATGAAAAAATAACCAAGAGGTTATTATCTTAAATCCTTAAAAAATAAAATAAAAACCAAATTTACTATTCATTAGGTCATATTAATATTCATATTACTATTCATAAGGTTATTTCACTATTCACAAAAAACACATGTTTGTTCTGAATGAATAAAAATAACATAATAAACACAATTGTAGATGACAGTTTCTTGAAATTTAAAACATAGATGTGGAAAATTTATGTTTTAAAGGCTAGTTATAAATATATATAAAAATATTTACATTCTTTTTTATTTATTTTTATAAAAACTTGTTGTGATACATAATACATGGGTCATATAGAATAACATATAAAAATGTCTCTATGTAGAAGAAAATTGGTGGGAAATGGAAACATGGATATGGAAGAAAAATCTTTCAATCATGGGTTGAAGGAGACTTCCAGAGAATAAGTTCATATGAATGTTTTTTTCCACCAAAATGGAAAAAATAGGTGTGAATAATAATCAATGATATCATTAAAAATGTCGATAATGGAGAATCATTTTTTAGGATCATTTCTCCATAAAATTAATAAATTCATTCACACTAGGAATATATGAAAGTATATATTTCTATAATCACAATTAGTTTATTTGATTATTCGATGAACTATTTTTACCTAATATCTTATATATTTATTCATCATATAGTGATATAGTATATCCATATTTAAAATCACATCAAAAGATCGACATAAACCATTACATAAATGGATAAATTTTCAAAAATATTATAATCTATGATGTTGGAAAGTAGGTCACTGAATTTCTCATTATGATATTATAAAATACCATTATGTGGCATTTAATAATCTCATAAAAAAATTGAATATCATAATAATTGGAATTATAATGATTTACTGTTATTCCTTAAATAGAACATAGATTGTTGAGATATTCATGAAATCCTAAAATTATTTATACTCTAACAATGATAGTATAGACCACCTGTTGACATGTCATTAAGGTAGATAGCACAATTATAAATTGAACAATTATTCATCATTATATAAACATGTTGAACAAATTTAGGGTTATATTTCAATGAACCATCTGTGTTCTAATAACTATATTTTTAAACTTTATAATATTTCTTACTATCATTTAGAATATGATATCAAATCCTTAATGAAAAATAACTACAATACATTCCTCATAATTCGTATAACATGTACATTAATGATAAAATTTTCAAATGAAATACTTTCTGACTTAGAATTTTAATCATTCATCCTTATATATAGGAGTATCATAACATGATCATATCCAATAGAATCATGTGGGGTATTTTCCTTTGACGCTTGGGACATTAATTTTCAAAGTGTCTCATCTTCTTACAGTTGTAACATTGAATAACATCCTTTTCACTAATGTTTTAATTAAAACATAAATACATAAATACATCATACAATTATTTAAACATAGGTCATTCCTTGGTCTATAATTTGTCATATATAATAGGTCGTTGACTCGGGTAATTCACATAAACCCTACATTTGATGTTAATAACTACAAATGGATCCTTAAGATTATTTTCATTTCCTTTCATCCTACTATTATTTTTTTCTCAGGAATACTTTTATTTATGTCATTTACTTCGACACATAATTAATTTCATTATTCCATTGTGAAAAATTCCTATGTTTCTAATTCTATACATCTCACATATAAGAAATAAATCCTTCTATTCTTTATGGTCTCCACCACTCGTGCTCTTGGAAACCACATTCATTATCTTGTTTTGTGTGTTCAAGAGTTGTTACATTTATATAGCATTAATAATATTTTTATAAAACTATTTTTTAATAAACATGATATAATTCCAACCATTAAACACCACATTTGGTTGCTCATTTTTAACATATTTTCCTTCTTGTTTGATGTTAACATGAATCCTTCCTGTTCCATCCATTGACTAAAACCAGAAACAATAGTGTTAGAAACAATAGTCACTATAAAAAAATGATATAATCATTTATTAGATATATAAATCATGACTTTTTTATTTTAAATCTAAAAAACCACAGGTTTAACATTAATCATTCATCATCATTACCCAATAAAATTATTAATAATATTTTCTAAATAGAATTTGGATTATCCTATGAATATCCTCCACGAGTGTCAAACCAAGTGTAAAATAAGGAATATTTCCATGTAGTAGGTTACCCAGAGTTAGGCTCATTACAACATGTCTAATTTGAAACTTCTAGGTACATTTGTGCCCGAACGACATCCATATGTAGTATCGAGACACTGACTTATTTCTAGGAATACACATAAAATCTACACATTATAAATATTCTAGGGAATTATTGTATACATATACTCAATGAATATCATAGGGTTGTACTCCCTAATATATATTTTCAAAATCATGTTTCCAAGATTATTTATAACAGTACTAGAAAATGTATATATACCCATTATTCAAAACTGTGGGTATAACCCCCAAAACCATAGGTAAATGAGGGGTCAGTTTAGATATAAACTATATAGATGATTTAAAGACTCAATGTCAATGGTTCTAAATCTATGGGTAATGGTATTTTCCACAATTTAATTACTAATTTTCCACCATTTCATAACCTTATACCCATGGTTTCAACCCATGGGTATATGTTTCAAAAAAACATGCTTGCGATTTTTGACCATGCGACCTCTTCATTGCCAACACTGCATCTTACCACTTCCGCCACATCTCCTATGTGTTTGTGTGTGTATATATATATATATAGTTAAATATAGTTATATTAACCATTGGTATAGAGGGAATAATTGTGCATATAGTAATCCCTCCTGTAAAAAAATTCCCTCAGACATGAAGGAAACCTATACCCATGGTTTTTCATAATCATGGATATAGCTTTTTATCTCAAGACTATCCCCATGGTTCATCTTAGAACCATGAGTATAGAAATTGTTTCAGAACCTATACCCACAAATTTTTGATACAGTGGGTGTAGGTTCTCAAAAGATCCTTATAAACACAATTTTAGAAAAATTGTGGGTATATGAAAATTTTCAAGTAGTGTAAACTTCTTATGATAGAAAATATAATTCCCTAACTCTAGAACGATGAGTTCATTAATTATTTTATTACATTATAATTATTATAATGAAAAAAATCCCAAATGACTAACCATTTTAAAAGTATTGGAAATCCAAATTGCTTACATGATATTTATAATATGATGGTAAATTAAATAAAACATGCAACATAATAAATTAAGATAAAATGCATCCATGAACTCATATTCATATATTTATTCATCAAAACCTATGGAAATAAACATAATAATGGTTAACTCAAATGATTATTAAGGGTAATTAAGGGAATGTAATAATGAATCAATATGAACATATTAACATATAAAGTAGAATAATAGATAACGCATGTCATTCAAATAAATAGATAAGTAAAAATAATTATTATATGGTAAGAAACTAAAACACATTCCATTTAATCAATGAACTGGAAATTAAATGTATTCATATATATGTTGATGAAATATCTAAAGGATGAATAATAACTAAAACTAAATGAGGGAAACACTTAATGATTAGATTTTATGTTTCCAAGGTACATGATACACTTACTGTTAAGACCTTTCACAAGGCTTTTTTTAGTATATACGGTAAACAAACATTTTAGGCGGCCAAATGATTCATCCCATGAGACTACCGATACATTGAGGGGCTATCAATAACTGGGCCCCACCCATGTCGTATTAGTCCAACACAGACATCATATATCAAATAAATAATATTTGTTATAAAATGTTAATTATTTATATGAATTTATCAATAATACCTCAAAGGATTATTACATACAACCCCAGTTTCTATCTTGGAAACACTCTCGAGGAAAAATATTTTTTAAGAATACCAATATGTCCCATACCATAATAACAATTTAAAATAATATTTTCTAGTTAATTTGTTGAACAATAAAATATCATTAGAATACTTATATATTTGATATAAAATTTTAAATTACATTATATATAAAAAATTAAATTTAATATGTGAATAACAAAAATAAGTCTTAATGGAAAGTATATTGAGACGAAATCACTTACCAATGTGGTATCAAATGAATTATAAATTCCAAAGACAATAGTCATTAAATAAATAATTTAAATATAATGAATATAATATATTTAAAGGTATTATTTGTTATTTCGGATATATGTACACCTTATATAGGAAATTCAGATCACAACAATAAAGTATGCCTTATAGAATAAAAATTGAGACAAGAATCCCTTTCCTAGAGTCTGATTTTTCTCATGTGTCATTATATTACTGAAAAAAACATGTTTAAATTATTTACCTTCTTGAAAAATATATTTAATATTTATTATTATTTTTATTTCATTAATTATAATTTTCACCATGATAGGTGTAGAGGATAAAATGAACAATCATTTTTTCGTGAGGCGGTAGTCCTCTATACATGTAAACAATATATTAATTGCTGATTTGACGGGTGTGTGTGTAAGTACGGGCAGAACCCTTAACATAACAACATCCATTTATATTAAGACTAATTATGTTGTTATATTTTCATGAAATAAGGATAATTTCTGGAGTGAATCATGGAAAAAAAATTATTGATATTTAAGAGGGATGTTATGTCTTAATTGGGTAACTTCTCCATGTTTGCACTAAAAGGCATTGTTGCATATATTAATTAACAAAGAGATGATTCAATGAGGAAGGGTTGGATGTTTGGGATCTATTTGGTAGAATTTTGGTCGATATAAAGGGGAATTTGAGGTGCTGGGAAGTGTGGGGGGGGGATTATGTCTTTTATAATGGAGGAGGATTGTCACTCTTGTAATATTATAAAAGAACATAACCCCACAAACATTTTATTATAGAAATTGGAATAATAATAATAAAATGTAAATATAATTGAGGTTAGGTTCTAAATATTTCTATACAATATTTTTTTTATAATTTTATAGGTCATTTTAATCCCTATGTTAAGGGTTTAGTCCCATATTGAGCTAAAATTAACCTTAATCGTTTTAAATAATTTTATTACATTCACTTATATTTTTGATAAAAAACAATGTTAAACTTTTTATACATTGTAAACTATGATTATTAAAAATATTTAATCCATATTTCCTAATTTCAAACACATATAATTTAGATATTCATTTAAATGTAATCATGTAGACATGACGACAAAAGAAGTTTTTAAAGTAAAGACATCCAAAAAGATTTATTTTTTTTATGGTCATTTTAAGAGTTAATTTTTTTGAAATAAACTAAATTGGATTAATTGAAAAAAAAATGTTATCTAATTATAATTTAAACATAATATGAAACATAATTTTCCTTATAAATAAATCATATGAAAAACTATTTCTGACATAAATATCATTTTATTCGATATTCATTAAAAATTGTTTCTTCGCACAAAAATACAAAAAATTTATCCTAAGATCATTTTTATGTTTCAATTTTAAATATTAATATTATTTGGATATATAAAATTCATTAAATATTCAAAAAGTGAATTTAAAATAGGGTTTCTATTAAATGATAGTAATAGTTCCTCAATAAAAAGTTAGGTTTTTACGCGTTATATTGAATTTATTATTATATTTTGTTTATTAAATCAATTGGATGGTTATTAAAATATTTGATTGAATATGAGGAATTATATTTCATTAATATAATTCACTAGTTTTAATTAATTTAATTTATTAAGACCAAACGACATTGTGTGTATAAAAATATTAATATTTCCCCTATATTCAATTGGGTTATATTTTGGTTTTTAATTAATTTGAAACATATTAATAAATTTTAAATTATTTAGAAAAAATATTTTCATATGTTACTTAATAATATTCATAACCACTAATTTTAATATCTAGGATTAGTTTTATTATATTAAATAATAATATTTTAACAATATTGTGTTATTTGGTGGAACTCGGTCTTGCGTGTAATGTAAACTATTGGGAACTTTTTCTCTTGTGTGCGATGAATGAAAACCCTAGGATGTGTGAATTTAAATCTATAATATATATTTTAATTTTTTTAATTATTTAATACAATATAAATTTTCAGTATATTATATTCCTTCATGCACTTGGTGGTGTGTTTCATACAATCTATTGAATTCAATATTCCTATTTCTGAATTTTGGGTTGTTATACATATGAATTATTAGTTTTTTGATCTGATGATATGATAATTTTTATTTATTTTTATTGTTTATGATTACAATGACATGCTGCTTTTTAAACTCATTTCATTTCTCTGGGATAGTCTATTATGATATTTATTATTAAACTCATTTCTGTTTTGGATTTAGATATGATTCATTTATAATTATTATTTGTAAAAAATGTATGGATTATCATCCATGCGGTCCATAAATCTCTCTAAAATTAATTGGGTAATTATTAAAGTTATATGAGATCAATGGTCACAAGGGGTTATCCAAATTCTCAATTTGGGAACATAAGAGGTTATCCCATACTCAAATGATGGTAAATGGGAGGTTATCCCATGTTTATTAGATGATTCTTTTGTGTCTTTACCAACTAATATTTGGGATGAAAAGTATTAATTTGGGTATATATTAGCATCCTACATTTTTGGAAAAGATGAAATTTTCTAAAGGAACATGAATATTTTATTTCATGGGAATAGAGAAATTAAAAACAAGAATCAAAATTGAAATAAAAGAATTTAAACAAATAAAAGTACTATATTAAAACATTTTTAATGTTTGAGAGGTTAATTTAGAGTTCCATTGAGATTAAGGAGAACTGGTCTCTGAAAAAAACCCTCTTGATAAGTATTAAATGTGGTGCATGGTTTTCCTAAAAGCGTACGACCCACCAGGTTAAAATAGTGTGGAAAATCTAGTGGGGATATAAGGGCCACACAGTTCTCCTTAACCATATACAAAATGTCGCGTGTAAAGATATATATTTTTGTTCTTTAAATATATTTTAAAATAATATTTTTGGTAAGGTTTCTCAAATTGTTCCTATGAACTGTGATATTCACTTGCATGTGATGTCTTCCATGCAGGGTCAGTGCACAATTTAACTAACTATGCGGCCAAAATTTTCACCTCATATAAATTTTTGTTTTTATGTTTTTTCCATATTCTATTTCAACTCCGTATTTTTCTTTCTACCCTCCCACTTAAACGTAGTAGTTCCCTTGTAGAGCTCGTCGCCATCTTATCCATCAATGCTGATATCTCCTCCTTCTTATCTCTATTATGATCATTGTGTATCGGAATGGAAGACTCCATGTATAAGAATGAATCCTAATACCTCCATAATCTATTTCACTCACTATATTCAATTATATCACTTTTTCTATATAATATCCCTAATTTCCTGGCATTTGTCTGTTTCATTGTATTCTCTCGAACTGGAATGATTTGAGCCTCGATATTGGATGTATGTACCATCATTGATATATGGTAGGTGTTATAGGTCATTTACTTAATATTTTTGTGTTAGTTTATTATGAACTATTGTATAATGTTCCAAAATAATTGGTTTTGCTCCCTAAAACACAATTAAATTAAATTAAATTGTTTTACATGCTAATTTTCGTACTAGATGATAGGTAATCATATGATTTCTTGATATCCTTCTCATGATCCTCAATTATAGATGTTCCTCTATTTAATGTAATAAAATAAAAAAATTTATATTGTAAATTATTCACTAATTTAGTTGTTTTTTCCCAATTGTAATAAATAATTTGGAATGTGTAATTATTTAAGGAAAATGATTTTCCATGTATTAGGAACAAGGACCTTATGCCATAGCTTGTTTTAATATAATGGATTAAATTTTCCAACATGATTAAATTATTTTTTATTGTAATTCCTTTATGAAATTATGTGAGTCCTTAATAGTGACACCAAAGCACTATAATCAGCTAATGGTGAAACAAGGGTCATGATTTAAGGATTCCAGGGATGATGTCATCAAACATTATCGTTAAGACTTGTTATAGGTTTTAAATAAGATGAGGGAAATATAAGGAGTAATTATATAATACCTTGGATTGCATCATTAGATGGATCACTTATCTACTCATGAGTGACACTGGTTCCATAGGGGAGTCACTATTGAAAATGTATATGGAAAGATGGTTATACCATTCCACTATTGACACTCGGTTTTCTGCCTGAGATACCTAGGTTATGTTAAGAGGGACATGTTTGATACCATGTTTATATTGATTCATGGTATTCCATTTATGGATCACCTTTGATGCACACTTATTATTATGGGTATTTAATGTTATCTTGAAGTGATACCTGAGATTACTTGTACAACTCTCCTTGGATGGTCCTCAGTTACCTCTCACTATTGTTCTTAACATTTCCTCTATCAGAAGACATAAAATTTCATATGAATCCTCAAATAGGTGTTCCTTTTCTGATCTTGTAACACCCCAAGCATCCACGGTACATTTCTCATTGAATAGTCCAATAGCATGAGCTGTACGGAACATCGAGTTACAACACACCATGACCAATCTAACTATCCATTATGAAATGTAATACCTACATTTTTAAATTTTATACATTTTTTTCCATAATGGACATCATTTTTGGATTTGGAATATCAAAATTACCTTTGAGTGAATTTTTAGTATTTTTCTCAAAATATACATTTTTATGAATAGTGAAAAAATACTTCGTTATTGTTTAAAAACGACCTTCATTTAAATATTTTTTATTTTTATTTAAATATATATTAAATTCAAATAAAATAAATGATACCTGTAAAAGTTCTATGTAATTCATCAGAGTAATTTTATAATAATATTAGATATATAAAATGTTATTGAACTTTTTACAATATTTTACCCACTATCTAGGCACCTTATCAAATTTACATAAAACATTATTTTACTGCATCTATGAAATTAATTTAAAAAACCATAGAGACACAGTTTCCATTATTATGTAAAATTTGGTTCAATTATATAAATATATTTTTTGGTGAAAAGTAATTTTTGAATTTTATTTACCACGGTTACAAGTAAATTGAGAAGTTAAAGGTAAAAATGATTTTATAATTACCATAACACATGTCCTAATTCTATTGGATAATTGTATTTCGACCAATATCATCATAAGGAATAAATTTATAATTCTTTGGGTCCACATGGAATAGAATAGGATAATTATTATTATTATTTTTAAAAGAGTTAAAGGTGTTAAATTGACAGTTTAATAACTATAAAAATTTAATATAGGTTTATATATAATAGAAATTAGACATTAAATAATAATTAAAAAGATAAAGAAATTTCCTATATAATGGTTCATTATTTATATGTTTTAGACAATAAATAATTAAATTTATTTAAGACACAGTGATGATGAAATAATTACATTATTATTAACTGAATTGAAGAATAGATATTATAAATATTTATATAATTGTAAATTGATACTTTTTATGTATTCCAAGAATTTTATAGGTTAATATGACATTTTAGGTTTGATTAAATAACTTTTTTCATGGTTATAATGTTTTTATGACCCTCACAAAGACCAAATACTAAATACTATCAAAATCAACATAAATGAGTTTTAAAAAACTATATTATTAATTGACATAATATACATATAAATATAAGGGTCAAAAAAAGGAATTATATAAGGTTATATATATCAATAATGAACCACTTGGGGTTCTCTTGGATTTTTATAGTAATTATATTAACCATTTATTATAATAATACAAGAACACAAGGTAAAAGTTTAACTATTTAACTAAGAGTGAAATCCAAAATATAAGGTTTATATGGTATCCTAAACTAGACTAAAACCTATTTGTTGAGTGATTTTTGACCCATACCCACCTATCATCTCTATAAATTTGTTTGGAGCCATTAAAAAACGAATATGATAGCACACTAAAATTATATTTCCACAATTTTCTAATAAGACCCTCACCTCACTTATAAACGAGTACTTACCCTTCTCTCAAAATCACACTTTCAAAGCCATTTAGCTCAGCCAAACTCTGGTCAAATATCTTTCCAACTACACCCAATTCAACCTAGAGGGAAATTTTGATATGAATCCACCCCGAGGACCCATTTTGATCAAATCAAAATGAATCACCTGATGAAGAGATAATAATTTCATCACACCTTTCAAGGTTCTTTTCATCTTCCACTTCCTCTTTCTTTTTTGTTTCCATACAAAAAAAGTAAATCCATTACCTGATACATATTTTTATGTCCTTATAAATATTTTACAGCCATATTAATTATTCTATCCATCATATCAATGAAAAATCCACCATATGTGTGTACGTATGGCTTACCGTCTCTACGTTATGGTGTAGTTTGTTGTTCAAAAATTAATTATTTTAATGGGTATAATAATGAGTATAATTGATGTAAATAATAAATATAACATGTTAATTATTCTGTATATATGATATAACATCCAATTAAATTATATTTCACCATCAATAGAATGTTTTTGTCACTCGTGCACACATTCGAATTACCGAATCCACGAACGTGATGAGACTCATTCTCCATCATAACCATTCAAAAATAATTTTCATTTTAAGATTAAATATAATTTTTATGATCATAAAATAGTTTTTGATAAGAATATAATGCATCCTATCAATAACAAACATGGATTATGTAACAAAACATATAAAGGAAAACAAATTAGTTAACACCCGAAACAATGATACTACAAAAATATTATTAACAGTGAAATATTAGAAGATCATATATGATATCATATTTTTTAATGTGGTTTTTGTATAATTTAACAACAATTATTTAAATATTATATAGGAGGTTAATGTACCCTCGAACAAGGTAAGGGTTAATTTTAAAATATCATTATTATCTGAGGTTGTTAATACATATGTATCAACTCGGACCTTTTTGTCATCCACATGTGTGTTTCTTAAAAATGTATTTCGAAAAAATAATTACTATTTTTTAGATTATGGGTAAAATTCAATTATACCATTTTTTTAATTTTTATAAATTTTTTTGAATGAAATCATTCCGTCAATTTCGAAACAATGTACTTTATAACCTTTTTAGACAAATTACGGTAAGAATGTTTTTTAACTTATAAGGCAGGTGCGGCTATTTTCTCTCGTTATGACACCTTCAAATAATCCCTTACTAAATTATAATAATATTTTAAAATTAAATTTTTTCTTTTATAATTATGATACTTTTTAATTATTTCAAAATAGGAAGAGATATTTCTCTCAAATTGTATTGATTTCATCTATGTCAATATCCTTTGATGGATTTTACACATATTTGGAGTTAATTTATTCTAAAAACAATATTCCATATTTTATTGAAGGTTTTGTGTTATTTTTGACTATGGATGTGTTATTTTTAAACCATTGATTATTTATGGTTAAAGTATTTACGTTTTGTACGATAGTTTTAATATGAATTTTTTTGTTATGTTTCATCCATTTCATATAAGGTATGAATTGGACTTAGTAAGTGGCGTGTGGAACCCTCTATAGTTCTTTCGATGAATCGGTAGGTTTCATGAGTAAAACTAGTGTCTTGGAATAGGGCCTTGAAAGTTTTTTTAGTCTTCGAATGAGTCCTTGACTATGTGGATATGATTTCCTAAATTTTTTTTGCTTATTTATGATAGATTTATCTATATTTTTTCCCATTACTAAGCATATGAGATCACCACTTTCTATGTTTTACATACCATTGTGAAGGATTTATCAGTAAATACGTCCTCAATGAATTCATTTTATGATTATGGATTATATCCATAAAATTTTCAATTTATGTTAAGTGTTTTACAAGTGTCGAATTATGTATTTTGATTCATAAACTAATCTAGTGTATGTAATTGTTTATAAATGGTTCATAGAGGAAGGAATAGAAACTATATCCATGTGCATAATCCATGTAGAGATTTATCCCTAATCAAGATAACAATAGTCGAGATGTTGTTTCAACTGGTGTTAATCACCTTATCAACAAATTTAGAAAACTCAATCCGGTTATAAATAAAAACCATACCCGTATGGAATACCCTAGTCAGTAATGTGGAGGATAACTCTTAGGCTGCTTCATGTGGAAAAAATCACCAACATTCAATGGTGCTAAAAATCCATTTGTAGCTGAGTAGTGGATATGTTATTTAGATATAATATTTCACGCTTTGGGGTGTATCTAAAGGGAAAAAAATTCATGGAAGTGTATCGCCTCATAGGAGATGTAGATCAATGGTGGTAATTAATTACAAACACAAAAGAGGATGAATAAGTATAAAATATGTAATGGAGGGAGTTTAAAGAACATTTAATAGAAAAATACTTTCCTCTTGACCATTTAGAAAATGTGTAATGGAAATTTTTGAGACTAAGTAAAAAGGAATATGATATTATCGCAAAGTATGAGGCTAACTTTACATGGTTTCCAAGCCATGCATCATATTATATACATAACCCAGTGAGTAATATTTATTTATTATATGATGGGATAAAACCATTTTTCTACTGAGAATTAGTCTCGCAATCCTTCTCATTATACGAAGATATTGTCTCATGTATTATCAGGAATGAAAAGGAATTATCTAATTATTATGACTATAATGCAACGAATGAGAAGAGGAGATCTACTTAACACTATGGAAATTGAAATAAGGGGATTGAGGGAAACATTGAGTTTCCATCCTTTAGTAAATGGGGGAAGAAACACCCAAGTAATATCCTGAATTGAATGTGAGTCTGTTACAAGTGTGGCGATAAAGGCCACCAAGCTCGTGATTGCATGGGAAAAAAAGAGGCTTTCAATGTTGAATGCAACAATTGTATAGAAATAGTTCCTTATGAAGATGAATGTCCAAAGAAAAAAGGAATCATACCTTAGAAAAGTCCAAGGGAGCAAGAGAAAGCTTATGTGACCACTATAGTTGAGTTGATGCTCTGAATGACGTGGTTGAATGTAATTTAATGGTTTCCCCAAATTTAGCTAATGGTTTATTTGATTCTAGATCGTCACATTGTTTCATATCTTCCTAGTTTGATATTAAAATTAGTTATTTGCTATTTGACATAACAAGGGAGTTGTCATTAGAAACTTCTAAGGTAAGTATCACTGTAACAAATTTTTGTGAATCAGTTCCCATTAGGGCTTATAAATGTACGTTCTCTGCAGATTGCATCATCATACCCATGATTAAATATGATATAATCCTTAGTATGGATTTTCTTTTCGACCATGATATGAAAATTTATTATAAGAAAAAATATGTCACAATTTTAGATGATGATAAGATGTAATTTTTCATTACAGTATAAACGACACCATCATATTCTCATCTTGATCCACCCCCAACTACACTACAAAATTCAATTATATGGTAGGAATAAATTGAAATAACTATGGGTGAGTAAAGAAATGTTCAAATAGAGGACGTACCTATTGTGAAAGAACATGCTGATGTGTTTCTAGAGGATTTACCTGGACATCCACAAGAATGAGAAATTGATTTTTCCATTAATTTAATTCCTAGTTAAAGGCCCATATTGAAGACCCCTTATTTTATGGCCACTGTGGAATTAGTGTAACGAAAGAATCATATAGGGGAATTTAGTAGTGAATGATTTATTCACCATTTTGTTTCTCCATGGGGAGCCCATATTTTTTGCTTAAGAAAAATGTTGGATATATGAGGTTGTGCAAAGACTATAGGGAGATCAATTCTATAAATGTGAAGAAAAAATTTCCCCTAACTCACATTGATGTTTTATTAGATCAACATATGGGAGTTCAATATTTTTCAAATATTGACCTTTAATTGGGATATCATCCGCTATTTGTGAATAAGAAAGACTTTCTGAAGACAACATTTCGTACCATGTATGGGCATTACGAGTTTACAGTAATGCCTTTTGGACGGATAAATGCACCATGTGTCTTCGTGGATATTATGAATAGTTTTTTCAAGGAATACATTGATGAAATTTTAGTGTTATTAATTTATGATATCTTGGCATTTTCCAAAATCTATGAAGATCATGAAAATTACTTTCACACTATTCTAAAGACTCTTAGAAGAAATGAATTTTATGGGATGTTTAGTACGTGTGAATTCTGTCTTCAAGAGATTTATTTTCATGTCTATATTGTCTCTGATGATGAAATATTTTTTTATCCTTATATGAAAATATAAATACAAGAATGTACGACACTGACGATTATAACTGAGATATGCAGTTTAATTTGTTTAGCATGTTATTATCGACATTTCATCCATGATTTTTTCTTATTGGCTAGCCCATTAACAAAGCTAACATGTAAAGGGGTTAAATTTGTTCGGAAAAAAGAGTGTGATGAATGTTTTGAAGAAATTAAGATAATATTAGTAAATTATTCTATATTTACTATAACATCGGGTAATGATGGGTTTATTATTTAAAGTGATGCATCAATGAAAGGAATTGGTTGTGTCCTTATGCAAAATTGTTGTTTTATTTCCTCTGCATGACAGTAGCTAAAAATTCATAAACCAAATAATCCTACAAAATATCATGAGATAAACGATGTAATAATTACTATAATGATGTGGAGACACAATCTCTATGGTGAAAAATGTAGGATATATACTAATCAAAAGAGTCTGAATTATATTTTTCACAGAAGGAACATAACATGTGGAAAAAGTGATGGCTTTAACTACTCAACGATTATGACTGCACTGTACACTACCACGTAGGGAAAGAAAAATAATGTGGCATATACATTGAGAAGAAAGGGTCATGGAGTTCTGCAAAAACATTGAGTGATGAATAGGATCATATGATCATGGATCTAGTAAATAAGTATATGGGAATAATCATGGAATTCTAACCATCAATACATTTTAAAATGGTTTCCAAACCATCTTTACTAGGAAGGATAAAAATTCCTCAGAAAGATGATGAGGAATTTCAAAAGAAAATTGAAGATATGAATGATGGGATATTTATTTAATTCATTTATGAAGATGGAAATTTGATATTTGGGAATAGAAATTGTGTTCTTGATATAACCGATATAAAAAGGGAATTGTTGGATGATGCTCATAGCTGCAATTTCACTATACACCTTGGTAGCACCAATATGTATAGTGATTTGACGTAACATTTTTGGTTGGACAACATGAAAAGGGAGATTTCTATTTATTTTTCAAGATGTATTGTTTGGTAAGAGGATAAGACTGGATGAAAACATCCTATAGTATACATGAAACCTATTCCCATTATTTAGTGGTAAATTGATGATATTACGATGGAATTTGTCATGGGTCTACAAAAGACTCGTAGAAGGAATAATGCAATATGGGTCATTGTTGATCATCTTATCAAGTCAACACATTTTCATTCTATAAAAGATGATTGACTACATGAACATTTAGGAAGACTATATATTAATAAAGTTATAAGACTTCATGGAGTATCACTATCGATTGTTTCAAATCGTGATCCCCATTTTATATAAAGAATGTGGAAAAGTCTTCAAAAATCCCTAGATACTGAAATTAGATTGAGAACTGCCTACCACCTTCAAACTGAGGGACAATCATAATGGACTATTCAATCCATAGAAGACATGTTGAGATCCTTCAAACATGACATTCAAGGTATGTGGGATCAATATTAAACTCAGGTAGAATTTTCCTATAACTATTTTATCCATTAAAGTATTCAGATGGAACTATATGAAGTGTAATGTGGATAGAGATGTCAATCACCAACTTCATAGGATAATTTTTGTGAAAGAAAACTATTAGGCCTAGAACTTGATGAAGAAACAATGGAAAAGGTGAATATTATCCAAACCCACACCAAACAAGCTCAGAGTATGGAATAAAGATATACCGATAACCGAAGTAAGGATTTGTAATTTCAAGTAGGAGAACATGTTTTCTAAAAGGTATCTCCATGGAAAGGTGTTATTCAATTTGTTATGAAATTTAAATTAATCCCCAGGTACATCAGACAGGTTGAAATCCCATAATGAATTTGAGGTGTAGCTTACTATTTGACAATGCCTCCAAGTCTCTACAATGTTCATGATGTGCTCCACATATCAATAATTAGAAAATACATGATTAGAGAAACACATGTAATCACCTATGATGAAATAAACTGAAACCCGATCAATATTATTGTGAAAATCATGTCCAGAATCTTGATACTATAGAACATGTTTTGAGAAACTGGATGACTCGTTTGGTAAAAGATATATGGAGAAACAATAAGATGGAAGAGGAAACGTGGGAACCCAAGGAACATATGATAAGTAACAATTTTAATCATTTTATATTGTAGTATTATTCAAATTTTTAAGAGGAAATTATTTTAAGGAGGGAAAAAAGTGACACCCCAAACATCCACATTACGCATCCCCTTGAATAATGCAATAGCTTGTGTTGTATGCAACATCAAGTTCCAAGACACCACGACCAATGAAACTAGCCATTATAAATTGTAATACCCACTTTTTAAAAATATATAAGTTTTATTTATCTAAATGGACTCTAATTTTTGATTCTTAATATCCATATTATCTTCGTGTAAATTTTTGATTTTTTTCTGAAAACAATGAATTTTTTATGAATAGTGAAAAACATTGTGTTATTGTTTAAAACTGAATTTTAATTAAATAATAATTATTTTTTAAAAATTTATTTTAATGTTAAAATAGACCCATAATACCAATATAATTTCAATTTAATTAATCAGAGCAATTTTAAAATAATATTATATATATATGTAATTTTATTAAACTTTTTACCGTATTGTACCCACCTTCTAGGTGCATTTTTAAATTTTCATAAAACATAATTTTAAAAAATCTGAAAATATAATATCAAAAATTTGAGATACACACTTGACATTTGTACGTAATGTTTTGTTCAATATGATGAAAATAATTTTTGATGAATAGTAACTTTTGAATTTTATTTATCATAGTTAAAAGTAAATAGATTAATTAAACGTAAACATGATGTTATAATTACCCTAACATGTATACTAATTCTATTGGACAAGTTTATTTCAACCAAAATAAACTTTTAGAATAAAATATGTTCCTTTTGGTTCACATGGATTAGATTAGGATATTTATTATTATACAATTTAAAGAAGAGTTAAAAGTGTAAAATTCAATGTTTAATAACTAAAACATTTTTAATATATGGTTATACATAAGATAAATTATACTATAAGAAATAATTATAAAGATAAAAATATTTCCTACTTATTGGGATTTTATTTATAATTTTTTTAAAGTAAATTATTAAATTTATTTAAGACACAGTGATCATGTAGTAATTACCAAACTATTACAAAAAATAAATGATATTATAAATATTAAAATAAATTTAAATTTAGATTCTTTATGTGTTCCACTAATTTTCTATGTTAATATGACATGTTATGGGTGATTAAATAATTTTTTTCTAAATTATAAATTTTTTTATGACATTCACAAAAACCAAATACTAAATAGAGTCATAACTGACATAAATGAGTTTTTAAAAGAAATACTATATTATTAATTGATATAATATTACTAAAAATCTATGGTTTGTATTAAGGACATAGATAAGTTTAGATATATCAATAATGAACCACTTGGGTTTCTCTTGGATATTTATTGTATGTTTATTAACCATTTATTATAATAATACAAGAACACATGTAAAAGGTAAATTGTTTAACTAACAGTTAATTATAAATGATAAGGTAAATATGGTAACCTAAAATTCTCTAAAACCTATTTTTATAAGGGATTTATACCCATAACCTCTTTATCCACGAAATAAATCCTTTCAGATCCATTATAAACTGAATATTATAGTATAATAAAATAACAATTCATGCATTTCCTAAAGTGGTATGCACCTCTCTTATAAAACGGTACATCCCCTTGTCTAAAAATCACACCTCCAAGCCATTTGTGTAACATCCCAGATAAATAATGAATAATAAATACTTCCTATTTATTAAGGTTTTTTAACTAAATATTAATTTTAAATTAATGGGGGTTCTATGTTCGATAGCGTACCCGATACACAACAATGGGTTTCTTTGAAATCTTAGGTTGCAGACTAATAATATAATATTATTATTTTAAATGGTAGTTAACTCTGAGCCATTGTATTGGAAGGAATGAATTAAACTAACTGTAATATGATTATACATGTTTGTTAAACGTATTTACAATTATCCAATAATAGATAGAGGCTCAAAATGTTAATGAATCTAATTTTAAGCACAATTAACCTTAAATGGTCGATTTACCACCTTTTAATGGAGAACCCTCTTTAAATCTAGTTTTTGTCACTTATATACATTAAATTTGACCAAATAAAATTCTTCTTTACAATGTGGACATCAAAATTTACTTTGTGTAAATTGTTGGAATTTTTCTGAAAAAGTTCATTTTTTAATGGATAGTGCAAAATATTGTATTTTAATTCCAAACTGCATTTTAATCTATTTTATTTATATGGTTATATAATATTTTTAATTGGTTTTAAATTTTAATTAAAATATATTTTTACCATTTAATCCAATTTTGTTCATTGGAATTAATTTCACTTTGATAGGGGACATAAACAAGTGTTAATCTTTTGATAGTTATTTTTTCCTAAAAACAAGTTATTTGTTTTAAAAACGGTAATTAATTTTAAATTAATTAATTCCACATATAATTTTTGAATTTAGAAAAATAGATATCATTTTTTATTTTGTAATATCAAATATAGATTAATCTGAATTTTTGGTATTTTTCTGAAAAACTACATTTTTTTATGAATAGTGAAACCACTTAGTAGAAAAAAACTGACTTTTTCATTTAAATGAAATTTTACTAATTCTGTTAATTTAATTTCAAAATTCCAAAATACATGGTTGTTATTAATAAGTAACATTTGGTTCAATAAGATGAAAATATTTTTTGGTGAATAGTAGATTTTGACTTTTATTTACCGCGGTTAAAGATAAATAGGGTAATTCAAGGTAAAAAGAATATTATAATACCTCATAATTACCTTAAAAATTGTCTTAACATTATTTTATGAGTAATGGACAACAATGGGAATAATTGGGGCTATTTGGAGACCCCAATGGAGCCTCTTATTAAAGATAATGAAACTTTCGATTAATTAATTTAATATAAAGGAAAAAATGACATAAATAAATAAACATTAGTAATTTAATTTTTATATGTTGTTATATAAGTAATATTTTTGACTATAAATATCCATTGTAAATATAAAAATATTTCCTAAATCATGGTATTTTTTCTATAATTTTTTGAAATTATATAAATAAAATTATTTAAGACACAATAATGATACATTGTTTATGTCATTAATAAATGATATAAATAAATAAGAATATAATAATTATGATATAATCCAAAACATGTCCATTTCTGATTGGATGATTTTATTTCAATTATGATTCATCTTATATTCGACTTTAATGATTTTTGGACCTTTAAAACCTAATATCATTATATAATAATATAATATTTTCACACTTTCCTAAAGAGACCATCCCCCCGCTTATAAAATTAGACCGCTTCTAACCAATTCCTCACACCTATAAAGCCTTTATTTCTCACCCAAAATCTGCCTAATTAATCTCCCGACATCCATATCCTACTCCTAGAATCCTTACCTTAGGCAGAAGGCACTTCAAGAAGCCCTTTTGGTTCAAACCAAAGGAAGTTACCGAAATTAAAGGTAACAATTTCTCTTAACTTTATTTCTTTTATTTTACTTCTCCAAACTCTAAAATCATTTTATTTATTTATTTTATAACAACACGAGTATCCTAAATATACTAGTATGTTGTTATGAAATGGATTAATACTAAACTTATACACATCTTCATCTAATGGAAGAAGAACATAATGTTTCTGTGGATGGAAAACTAACGTCTCACGAAATGATGATTGTTCAATTACCTCCTACCGCCTCTCATGGTGGCCATTATGATGGAAATAAATTTATATATGATATATATTATGTTTATGTATTCTTTCTGCTTATGTATTTTCCATTTATACCATACCTTTATTGATTTTATTATGGGTAAACGAATAATTTCATTTGAGGAAGTGCGGACTACCGCCCCCTCAAATTGATATGACTCGTTAATGCCATATGTGGGAAGTATAAAGGTTGAAATTAATGATATTATATATGATATTAAATTGGAATTATAATATAACTATGTATCATTATGTTTTCATTTTATTAAAATGCGAAATAGAAATGAAATTCATGTTCATGCGTACGTATGGCTTACCATCTCCACGAATGGTCCATTTCATTTCATACCTACAAATATTATATACTATTATAAATACATATATATACTGAATATATATGATATATAACATATCCAAATCATGAATATCATTGTGGATATAATGAACTCACATGAACAACATCAAATTATAAGAAGTCCATTTTTTGACTCAAGTACAAAAATATCGACAAAACAGACGTTATTAACATAAATGATTACATAATGTTTATAACATGGTAATAAGTGATATAAAAGGAATAATAAACTTGGAAAAGGTTATTAAGAATGTAGAAATTAACATTAGTTTATTATTCATAAGATTAAAGAATGATCGAGTCAAGTGAGACACGAGGTAAGGGACTTCGTCACAATCTCCTTTTATTGCGGCATATTTTGTTTTAATACACGAAATTTTTTAAACGTTGTATAAACACCTTTGACATTTAAAAGAGAATCTATTTCTACGAAGCATTTTAGTAAACTACAAAAAGTAATGTTTCTTTTAACATAAGTGGTCACAACGAACTTTTCCGCCCCCACGAGTATTATTTGATCTTTGGCTTCCTCAACATGTAGTAATTTTTTTAAAAGAAAATAAATACCATATACTCTTTTATGTATGTTGGTATTGAAAATGGTTTTGATAAGGGATTTTTTATGTCAATATATTTAAGTGATATATTTTTATTGAAATGTGGAAATGTTTCCATTCCTTTATATTTGTTTTATGTCTTATGATTTTATAATGGTACATGGACATTTGACTGGTGGGTACATAATAAACCAAATGACGGGTGGTGCCTTGAATACCAGGACGTGTGGTTACGTTATAACCTCTAATGCATTGGGTATGGAAGTCATCCATATGGCTATTCTATTTAGGGATATGTGTGGAAGTCGACCTTATGATTATTTCATTTGAGTATGTTTATGTCCCAAGTTACCTTTATATGTTATGTGTTCTTTATATGGGTTTTATGGTAATCTTTTGGTTACAAAGGGTATGTAGTGTTATTTTATTCAGTGAAGAGTATTTACTACTTCATAAAGGTTAAAATCATTATTTATTTTAATGAATTCATGGATTACTTATTTTTTTTTGAAAAATTAACAATTTTCCTTCTTTGTGTATCCCTTAATAAGCTTTTTATGATCATCCCAACTTTTTGAAATGTTTTTCATAGGACATAATATGGAATAGGGTCAAGGATGAGATCAAGGAAAAGTCATGTTGTCTTAAACATGGAACTAGTCATGACTCTTTTTTTCAGGAGTCATTGTTTTGTGAAAAAAATATAAAATTAGTAGAAGTGTATACTTTGTATTTTTTTGCAATGAAATGTAATAGTAATGGCCTAATTCTCTAAAACCTTAAACCTAAAAAGATCCTGAATTTGAATTATTCATTTAATTCAATAATATAAAAATTTTAAGGTCGGGTCCATATAGTTTGTATCAGATGTCAGTTTAGATAACTTTTGGAGTTAGGGTATTGATAAATAAATTTCCATAAATTAATTTAGGGTAATATTGAAATGATATAGAATTTACAGACTACCATGTTTCTTCACATAAGATGTTTCTCTTTTCAGAATGGTTTTCCACAGAGGAAATAGGGCAGCTATGTTGGGACTACATCAGGAGGAATAAAAAATTCCAAATCGGCAACCTGAGATAGTTGGAATCGAAACTGAACAGTTTGTTGCAGTGATAGTGTAGTTGACTCAGGCTATAAATGGTGGTGGTATCCATCCAAGAGATCATCCATATCAACTGCAGATGAACATTTCAGTAGTATAGAATTTCATGAGGCAACATCCCCCATCATTCAATGGATCATCTGACCTTGTGGTAGCCGAAGGGTGGATTAATGCACTGGAAAATATTTTTGATGATATGGGGTGTTCAGAATGTCAAATGGTTAGTATTTCTGTTTACCGTTTTGAAGGTGAATCTGATCAGTGGTGGTCGATGGTGAAAAATATATGGGATAGTGAGGAGATTGATTCTCTTGATTGGGATGAATTCAAAGTTTGTTTCTTGAAAAATATTTTACTAAGGTGGTTTTCCTTGGGATGGTAAAACAATTCCTAGAATTGAGGCAGGAGGATGATTCAGTGGCTGCTTATGAAGCAATGTTCACTCGACTCACTAGGTATGCACCATATTTCATCCGAGATATTTATATTGAGATTAATCTATTTTACTCAAGACTAAAGCCAGAATATCGAAAATAATTATCCACTCATGGGTTAAAAAGATATGAAAAACTTGTTCAATGTGTGGAGAAGGTGGAAATTGAGTTTTCAGATGATTATGTGTTCTTTGAAAAAAAAAGAATAAGAGGTCCAGTTGGTAGTCGAAGGGAAAGAATTCGTTAATGAATCCTGGAGGTATGAAAATTAAATATCCAACATGTGAGAAGTGTGGTAAAAAATAATCTAGTATAGTGTTTATCAAACATTTTAAAGTGCTTCTAGTGTGGTAAGTCTGGTCATATTGCTTGTAACTGTAAGGAAGATGATCTAGTAGGAAATGAAAAGTCATCGGTAAGATGTTTTAAGTATAATGAAGTGGTACATTATTCAAATGAGTGTCCAACTAAGAACTCAGCTGAGGAAAAGCTACTGGACTACATGAAAAACGGGGTGGTGAAATCCATTGCAACTACTTCAGCGGGTGTTGGGACATTAAACGAAGTTATATCAGGTACATAGTTTGTTTGTTCAGATTATGCCAATGTGTTATTTGATTCTTGGTCTATACACTCATTCATTTCTGAGAAGTTTTCTAGTAAATCTGGAATTCCATCTCAAGATATGAATATAGAACATATGTTAAAAACACCTAGAAGAAATGTTGAGACAAAAAGAAAACATAAGAACATTCATCTCCTTGAGTGCGAAAGGAATCTACCTGAAAACCTTATTGTTTTCCCCTAGTAGAGTTCAATGTTATTTTGGGCATGGATTGGATATCTATTTATCATGCTAAGATTGACTGAAGATCTAAAGAGGTTTCATTTCAGAATGATTTACAGTTTCGGTATAAGAATGAACCCTTGCTTTTGATAACTTATCAATAAGATGAGAAACTAGTTAATAATGGAAATGAATGTTTCTTTGCACATATTGTCGAAAATAAAGTAAACGTTTAGATTAATTATGTTCCAATGGTAAATAAGTACATTGATTCTTTTCATGATGAGTTTTCTAGTATTACACCTGATTGGGAAGTTGAATTTATTGTTGACTTAGTTCCTGATTCTAATCCAATTTCAAAACCCCCGTATCAAATGGATTAAATTTAACTTTTAGACATAGAGAAGCAATTACATGAGTGATTAGATAAAGGATTAATTTGACCTAGCACATCACCATGGGCTGCTCATGTATTGATTGTTAAAAAGAAATATGGTTCAATGATACTTTTCATTGATTATAGAGCATTGAATAACATCTATGTTAAGAATAAGTATCCTTTGCATCATATCGATGATATGTTTGATCAGCTCTAGGGAGCATAGTATTTTTCAAAGATTGACTTGAGATCGGGGCACCATAAGTTGAAAGTAAAGGAAGAAGGCTTTTCAAATCCCACGTTTTGTACAATATATGGCCATTATGAATTTGTAGTTATTCCTTTTGGGTTATCCAATGCACCTACTGTATTCATGGATCTTATGAATAGAATTTTACGTGAGTTCTTGGATAAATTTGTAGTTGTGTTCATTAATGATATTTTGGTTTATTCTAAAATTAAAGAGGAGAATGAAGTCATTTAAGGGTTTTCTTTCAAACCAATAATGAAAAGAAACTATATGGAAAATTTAGAATGTTTGAGTTTTGGTTAATACAAGATTCCTTCCTTGGTTACATTGTTTTAATAAATGGAATAACTATTGATCCTGCTAAAAAAGGATATTGATGAATGGCCAAGATCCACAAATATAACAAAGATTCGATGTTTTCATGGTTTAACTAGTTATTACCAGAGGTTTGTTGGAAAATTTTCACGGTTATCTTGTCCAATGACTAATTTAACTCACAAAGGTGTTAAGTTCATATGGATAAAAGAATGTGATGATTGTTTATAAGAATTGAAAAAAATATTAGTGAATGCTCTAGTATTGGCACTGCCATCAAGAAATGGTGAGTTTGTTACCTATTATGTTGCTTAATTTAAAGGACATGGATGTGTCATTATGTAGAATGATTAGATAATTACTTATGCTTCACGTCAGTTGAAACCTCGTGAGTTAAATTACCTTACACATGATTTGGAATTATCTTCTGTTGTTTTTGCTTTAAAAATTTTGAGGCATCATTTGTATGGAGTAAAATGTAGAATATATACTGACCAAAAATGTTTAAAGTACATATTCACTTAGAAATAATTGAACATGAGATGTAGGAGATGGCTGGAATTAATCAAGGATTATGATTACACGATCCATTACCATCCGAGAAAATAGAATAAAGTGGATGATGCTTTGAGTTGAAAGAGTAACTCTTCATTAAACATGTTATGTTTGGAACATGATCCATTGGATTTTTATTTGATGAACTTTGGCATAGATGTTGTGGGTGTATAATTTTTTTTGTTTGTATCAGGTGTTAGTGAGATCATCTCTATCAGAAAGAATTAAGAAAGCACAGAAGGAAGACAGTGAGTTACAGAAAAAGGTAGAGTTGGTTCAGAAGGGTTAGTTTCCTGAATTTAACATTGATAATGATTGTGTTTTGAGATTTGGAAAGAGATTATGTGTGCCTTGTGATTTACAGTTGAAGAATGATTTGTTATGTGAAGCACATAGTTCTCTGTTTTCAGTTTATCCTAACAGTACTAAGATGTACAAAGATCTTCGTGAGTATTACTGGTGGGATGGAATGAAAATAGATAATTCTAATTTTACTATGAAGTGTTTAACCTGTCAGTAGGTTAAAGTAGAGAGGCAGTTACCGAAAGGGATACTTCATCCATTACCGGTGCCAGTGTGGAAATGGGAAAATATATCCATGGACATCTTTTTGGGATTACCAAAAACATCTCGAGGTAATAATGCAATCTGGGTTATTGTTGATCGATTGACTAAATCTGCTCATTTCTTTCCTATTTGAGATACTTCGTCTCTATATCAACATGCTCGGTTGTATGTTAAAGAGATATTCAGGTTACATGGTGTTCCCCTCTCCATCGTATCTGATCACGATCCTAGGATTAATTATAACTTTTAAAAGGGCATTCGGAATTCATTGAGTACTGAATTAAATTTTAGTACAACTTTTCATCCTCAATCAGATGGGCAGTTATAACGATCAATTCATACCTTGGAGGATTTACTACGTGCAAGTTCACTAGATAATCAGGGAATTTGGGACCAACATCTTTCTATGTTTTAATTTTGATATAATAATAGTTTTCATTCTAGTAGACAGATAGATCCATTTGAGGAATTATATGGAAAGCATTGTCGAACTCCATCTTAATGGGATAAAATTGGCGAGAGAAAGATGATGGGACCAGAATTGGTAGAAAATATGGTGGAAAATGTTTAGGTGATTGTGTAGAATATGAGAACATCTTTGAAGAGACAGAAAAGTTGTGCAGATAACCGTAGGAAGGATACTTCTTTTGAGGTAGGTGATCATGTCATTCTCAATGTTTCTACATGTAAAAGTGTGATGTGTTTTGGTATTAAAGAATGATTAGTCCGAGGTTCATTGGACCATATGAAATTCTTGAGAAAGTTGGATTAGTTCCATACAGAGTGTCATTACCTCCATGTTAATCCCAGCTACATATTGTTCTTCATGTTTTGATGTTGAGAAAGTATATTCCAGATCCATCTCATGTTTTAAACCCATAGGTAGTTTAGTTGGAAGAGAATCACTCTTATGACGAACAACCAATCCAGATTCTTAACCTTACAGAGCATGTTTTGCAGAATAAATTAATTCACCAGGTGAAGTTTTTGTGGAATACCCATATGGTTGAAAATGCAATGTGGAATCTGAAAATTCTATCTAGGATAAATACCCCCACTTATTTTAAATGTGAATAGATATTGAAAGAACGCAAATTCCAAAAGGAGGGAAGGATTTAACATCCCAGGTAAATAAAAAATATGTCATATTTTATATTTATTAATATTTGTGAATTAAATATTAATTTTACTTTAAAGGGGTTTCTATGTTCGATAGAGTTCATAATACGCAACAACGAGTTTCTTTGAAATCTTACGTTGCACAATAATAATATAATATTATTATTTTAAATGGTAGTTAACTCCTAGTCATTGTATTGGCAGTAATGAATGAAACTAAATACAATATCATTATACATGTTTGTTAAATGTATTTAAATTTATCTAATAAAAGTTACAGGCTTAATATGTGAATGAATCTAATTTTAATCATAATTTACATTAATAGGTCGATTTACCACCTTTTAACGGTGAACCCTATTTAAATCTAGTTTTGGTCACTTTAATACAATATATTTTACCAAAAAAAATCCTTCTTTTCAATGGGGACATCAAAATTTAGTTTGTGTAAATTTTTGCAATATTTCTGGTAAATTTCATTTTTTAATGAATAATGAAAAATATTTTATTTTAATTCAAAACTACATTTTAATCTAATTAATTTATATTGTTATATTTTCTTATTAATATGGTTTAAAGTCTAATTAGAATATATTTATACCATTTAATCCAATTTTGGTCATTGGAATTAATTTCACTTGGAAAGTGGACATAAAAAAGTGTCAATCTTTTAATAGTTATTGTTTCTTAAAAACACGCCATCTATTTTAACAATAGGAATTAATTTTAAATTATTTAATGCCACTTCTATATTTTGAATTTACCAAAATATACATCATTTTTTAATTCGGATTACATAATATATCTTTGGATGAAGTTTGGGTATTTTTTTGAAAAACATCATTTTCTTAAGAATAGTGAAACCACTTAGTTGTAGTTAAAAAACTGACATTTTCATTTAAATGAAAGTTTACCACTTCTGTGAATTGAATCTCCAAAATAAGACAAACATGGTTGTCCTTAATAAGAAAAATTGGGTTCAATAAGATGAACATAATTATTGGATAATAGTAACTGTTGACTTTTATTTATCGTGGTTAATGGTAAATATGGTAATTCAAGGTAAAAAGAATATTGTAATAATTTAAAATCACCATAACACTTGTCCTAAACGTATTGGATGTGTAATTTCTGACCATAGGCATATTTGGGTCTATTTTGGGACCCCATGTATCCACTTAGGAAAGATAATGCCACTTTAGATTAATTAATTTAATGTAAAGGCAAAATTGACATAAACAAAAATCATTTCATATATTAATTTTTATATGGTTATATATAAGTAATATTTTTGACTATAATTATTAATTATATAGATAAAAATATTTCCAACATCAGGGTAATTTTTTTTATAATTTTCAGAAATCAAATAAATTAAATTATTTATGATACAATAATGATGTATTGTTTACCTCATTAATAAATGATTTAACTAAATAGGATTATAATGATTTAAATATAATCCAAAACATGTCCAATTCGGATTGGATGATTTTATTTTGAATATTAGTCATCATAAATTCCACTTTAATGATTTTTGAAGTTTTAGAAACTGAATATGATTATACAATAAAATAATATTTTCACATTTTCCTAAAGCGCCCCTACTCCCCTTTATAAAAAGAGACCACTTCTAACCAATTTCTTACAACTATCAAGCCTTTTGGCTAATCCAACATCATACAAATTAATCTCCCTAAATCCTTCTCCTCTTCCTAGAAGCCTTACCGTAGGCATATGGAACGTCAAGAAGACCATTTGGATCAAACTAAAGGAAGTTACCAAAATTAAAGGTAACAGTTTCTCTAAACATCTTATATTTTATTTTACTTCTCCATCCCCTAAACTCTTTTTTTATTTTATTTTATAACAAAACTAGTATATTCAATATAATAGTATGTTGTTATGAGAATTATTTGAACTACACTTTCAGACACCTAAATCTAATGGGTGAAGAACATAATGTTTATGTGGATGGAAAACTAACACCTCACGAAATGATGATTGTTCAATTACCTCCTACCGCCTCTCATGGTGGCCATTATGATGGAACTATATTAATATGTGATATATATTATGTTTATTTTTTTCTTTATTGTTCTGTATTTTCCATTTATACCATACCATTATGGTTTCCATTCTGGGAAAACCGATAATTTCATTTGAGGAAGTGTGGACTACTGCACCCGCAAAGTGATATGACTTGTTAATGCCTTGTGTGGGACATATAAATGATAGAGTTAATGATATTATATATGATATTGAACTGTAATTATAATATAACAATGTATCTTTATTTTTTAATTCTATTAAAATTCGAAATAGAAATGAAAGTAGCATTCAAGCGTACGTTCAGCTTACCTTCTCCATGAACTGTGCATTTCGTTACTTACCTTAAAATGTTATGTACTATTATAAATACATATATATATTGAATATATATCATATATGTGATATCTAAATCATGAATATAATTCTGGATATAATGAACCTTTGGCCACATGAACAACGTGTAATTTTAAGAAGTCCATTTTTTGACTGAAGTTCCAAATATCGACAAAACGAATGTTATTAACATAAATGATTACATAATGTTTATAACATAGTAATAAGTGATATAAAAGGAATAATAAACATGAAAAATGTTCCTAAGCAATTCGAAATTAACTTTATATTATTATTCATGAGATTAAAGAATGATCGAGTCAAGTTGGACATGAGGTAAGGTACTTCGTCTCAATCTCCTTTCATTGAGGAATATTTTGTTTTAATACACGAAATTCTTTAATACGTGTATAAACACCCTTGACTTTTCAAAGGGAATATTTTTCTATGAATCATTTTAATAAACAACAAAATAGAATGTCTCATTTAACGCAAGTGGTGAAAACAACCTTTTTTCCACCGCGATTATTATTTGATATTTGGCTTTCTAAAAAAGACGTAATGTTAATTAAAGAAAATAAATACCATATAATCTTTTATGTATTTTGGCATTGAAAATGGTTTTGATAAGGGATTTTTTATGTCAATATATTTAAGTGATATATTATGATTGAAATGTTGAAATGTTTTCTTTCGTTTACAATTTTTTTATGTCTTTTGATTTTATAATGGTACTTATATTTTGATTTGTGGTTACGTGATAAACCAAATAGCAGGTGGTGCCGTGAATACTAGGACTGGTGGTAATGTTATAACCTCTAATGCATTGGGTATGGATGTTGGCCGTATGGTTATTCTATTCAGTGATCTTTTTTATTCCCATCCCATGTTTTTGAAATGTTTTTCATTGGACATAATGTGGAATAGGGTCATGGATGGGATCAAGTAAAAGTCATGCTGACATAAACATGGAACTAGACATGACTCTTTTTTTCAAGAGTTCTTGTATTTTGAAAAAATATAAACTGATTATAATTTTCTACATTTTATTTTATTTGAAATGAAATGTAATAGTTATGGTCCTATTCTATAAAACTCTAAACCTAAAAAGTTCCTCAATGTGAATTATTCATTTAATTCAATTTTATGAAACGTTTATGGTTGGGTACTTATAATTTAGATCAGACAAAATCTACTAAAATATCCTCCCCACTACCCTCACTTCATCCAATACTCATATCTTTTATCAGAATCCATCTTATGGAAACCTTTTGACCAAATCAAAATGGAGCACCTGAAGAAGTGGTAATAATTTCATTACCTCTTTCAAAGTTCCTTTCATCTTCCACTTCTTATTTATTTTTTGTTTCCATACCAAAATAATAACTTCAGTACCTTACACAGATTTTGATTTTATTATAAATATTGTACAACCATATTCATTATTCTATCCATCTTATTAATGACAAAGTCACCATATGTGTGTACGTATGACTTACTATCTCCACTTTGTGGTGTAGTTTGTTATTCAACACTTAATTATTTGGATTGGTATAATAATGAGTATAATTGATGTAAATAATAAATATAACAAGATAATGAGTCTGTATATATGATATACCATCCAGAAAAACAATTTCACCATCAATATAATGATATTTTCACTCATATGTACGTCTGGATTACCGCCTCCACAAATGCGATGAGATTCACTACCCACCGTAACCATTAAAGAATAATTTTCATATTTTGATTAAAAAAAATTAATTGCTTAATATCATTTTTTATATGAATCAAATACAACCTATTCATAAAAAACATATCTTACGTAACAAAA
Organism: Viscum album; assembly: GCA_963277665.1. Taxonomy (NCBI): domain Eukaryota; kingdom Viridiplantae; phylum Streptophyta; class Magnoliopsida; order Santalales; family Viscaceae; genus Viscum; species Viscum album. Next base: position 1,278,984,172 of record OY728131.1, read on the forward strand.
CATATATAAGAAAATGTACTAGTTAACACCCAAAACAATGATTCCTCTAAAATATTATAAAAAATCAATATTTGAATATCATATATGATATTGTATTTTTGTATGTGGTTATTTTATAATTTAATAAAAGTGATTTAAATATTATATAGGAGTTTAACGTACTCTCGGACAAGGAAAAGTACTTGTTAAGGGTAAATTTTATAATATCTTTATTATCTAAGGTTATTAATATATAAGTATCTACTGGGGCCTCTTTATCATCCACATCCATGTTTCTTAAAAATTTATTTCAAAAAAAATCTCTTATATACTATACTATGGTTTAATGTCATTTATAAACTTTTTTTTATCTTTATAAAATATTTTGAAAGGAATATTTATGTTTTTTCCCAAACAATGTACATTATAACCTTTTAGACAAATTAAGGTTAGAATGTTTTTAACCTATATTGTGGGTGCCACTATTTTCTGTCGTTATAAGACATTCGAAGCTTCCCTTACAAGCTTATAAGAATATTTTCACAATAATAGTTATATTTTATAAATATTTTACTTTTAAATGATTTTAAAATAGAAATTGATATTTCCCTAAGATAGTTTTGATTTCATCAATGTCAACATCCATTGATGGATTTTAAACTTGTTTGAATTTGATTTATTTGATTCAATATTCCATATTTTATTGATGGTTTGGTGATATGCTTTACCATGGAAGAGTTATTATTATACCATTCATGGTTTATGGTTAATTTATTAACATTTAGAATGCTATTTTTAAATCAAATTTTTATTTTATGTTTCTACCTTTTTCATATGAGGAATGCATTGAACCTAGTAAGTGACAGGTGGAGACCGCTATAGCTAATAGATTAATCGGTTGGTCTCATTAGACTAACTACTGTCTTGGAACAAGGCCATGAAATATTTTTATTTGGAGTCTTGCCACGAGGCCTTCACTATGTGTTTATGATGTCCTACATTATCCATTCCATCATTATGAAATTGGCTATTGATATTTCATGTGATTATTCTACTAGTAGAATATCCATGTGAATAAGTAAATGGAATTATTTGAATTATATTTTCTATATAATGTTGTATTTTATGTTTAAAAGACTTGTATTTTACTACTATACATTGCCTTAAGTGTTTATGCTTACTTATGATAGATTCTACTATATTTTTATCCTTACCGAGCATCTGATCTCACCACATTATATGTTTTATTTTTCCTATGATGTGAAAAGTATATTATGATTAACCTACAAGAATAGGCTATGTGATATGAGTGTGTTAAAAGGGGTAAAATGTTGTTGTTTTTCCATTTCATAATGAAATTTAAAACAAATGTTTGTATCTAGTTCTTCCAAGGATACTAAACTTATCTGTCTTCCAGGATTTGATTCCTCGTGATCATGCTAATGATATGTAATAAAGAACCAACTCTAGGTAACTAGGGGCAAGGCATTATAGATCTTATCAGATCAGTATGGTTTCACCCATGTCTTCCACATAATGACATTGTAAAATAATCAAATCATGGGAAACATTGATGAAAAAAAATTCATGATAAAATTTTTACTGTATTTATATCGGAATCATGGGAAAAGAATTTAATTCCACACATCTCAAAAAATTTAAATAAATATTGTATATTATTTTCAATTAATTTCATATACATATTTTAGAGAAAACATATCCAAAATAAAATAAATCATGTATCATATATCATATGAGATCCATTGTAGAAAAACCAAAATAGTACAATCCATATGAATTGGTAACATCATATTGGAATCACACAAGGTCAGGATAGTTTTAATAGTCAAACATAACATAGAAAATCACATAAACATCAATCCAAAATATATATGACTCTATAATTCAAGGAAGAGTAATAGCCAAGAAAAGTGGAAACCCAGATATTGATAATAATTCCCTTGAAAAATAGGCCTAGGGAGTCGAGGAAAGATCCCTGAGAAAACCCACAACATTGTATGAGTATTATTACTACAGCTTCCACATAAGTACTGAATACATCCCTTGGGATATTTTTCAAAATAAATTCATTATATGATTTAAATCAACCCATACATTAAACCCCATTTCCAAAAAAAATCATAAACCTTTGAAAACCGATTTTGATTTACCAAAACTATTGGAAAACAATCATTTATAAAAATCCCATTTTTAAACACACAGAATAAATTAATCAATCAATCCATTCCATTTATGATACATTTTGAAAATAACCAAAGAATTGTACTAGAAATCGTATGCTAAAGTCAGAACAACCTACCTCATAACTTTGGTCACACATGACCATAATGGGATCCACTCACAAATTTTAAAAAATAATAAAAAAGGAGGTCCTGGAACTAATCCAAATATATATTTATAGATTCCATTTAACATAAGCTTTTTAGGATAATATTAATCAAAACATACCTTAAGAGGACACACCCTATGCCCCATAACCAATAAGGAAATAATACATGGAATGTGATCTCACAATAGATATAGATAAAATCAAGAAGAAAATCACCACAAGTAAATGGATATGATAATGAAAATAAACAGTGATATACTGACCAATGTCAATAAAGATCCATAACAGATTACTCACTTAGACAGAATCAACACAAATTAAAAGGTGATTAACCACTAAACTAAGCAATTATATTAATGAAGAGGTCCCCAAAATTTTTATAGGAGAACTCTCGGTAAATATTGATGAAGAATTCAGAAGAACATATAAAATTTCAGCTACACAAAACCCTATATCCCCAATTCGATAAAATTACATGGCGTGTAAACGATTTACAATTCGTGTAGTCTATAGTGTCTAAGTATGCCAAAAAACATGTTGACCATTCTCAAAAAATGTATAGGTCATGTAATCCCATATCAATGTGTAATAGTTTCATGATATCAACCCTACTGGTATTACACAATGGGTTCACCAATTACAAAATAATTATTTCTCCTATGGACGGCAAACATAGAAATTTATAGCAGTAAATCCAAAAAACCCTCGATCATTCTCTTAACTAAAGGTAAAACTCATTAAGCCATTATAAATAATTACCTAAAATCCATTAATTAAAATAAACATAAATCTCTTAAAATTAGTTCATTTTCCCCAAAACATTCTCTCTATCCATGGGAGTCCTAAAATGATCCCAATTACATAGGAAAACATGTAAAGAAAATGGAATATCCTGGTATATTTAAATGAGATGTTATAATATTTTTGAAGTTAATAAAATTTATTTCATTGATACATGATTTATTTTCCACATGGTAAATTAATTTTTATTTTTTGATAATAAATAGTTACTCTATAAAATTATACAATTTTCATGGTGTAAGTATTAAATTAATAAATAAATAAGTTAAATTATTCTAAAAATGTGATGTATAATATTAAAATAATGAAATTTTTACAAAATATTTTTTCTGATAAATATGAAATATTTTATATTTTTGGATGAATTTTATTCTAATTACATTTTTATTATTTTTATAAAGGTATAATTAGAGGAATAGTTCCAAATTAAAAATTTATATAATTTTTCATATATAGTAAGTTATTAAATGATTTAAAATTACATAAATGTTTATAATTGTCCAGTGGAAATGAATATATTTCATTAAATGAAATATTTTAAATTAATGTGTCTATATTAAATTAATACTAAATATATTAACAATGTAATAGTAAACCACATTGAAATCATCAAAATTCTAAAAATGATTAATGAAGGGTTAAAATGATAATTTATAATTATAAACCAGACATGCAAAAATTTAATTATCTGAAAATAATTAGACTCATCCTCATCATGGATTATGGTATATTCAATTTGGATCCATTTTTTACTTCACATTTTTTTATATTAATTTTTTAGTTTAATAAATTCCAAAAGTTCCCCTCTAAACCATTATAAAAGGGAACCCATTATTCTAATTTCTTCATACTTAATGACTCATTTGGTTTAGCCAATACCTCATAAGTGCATTTCCAACATTCCTCACAACTTTATATAATATTTATTTTGGGAATAATATGATGGTTAGAGGTATTATTGCGTATATAAAAGAATTTTTTCCAACGAATTTGTACAATTTTTAAGTGAGAGTTTCTGTTTCGTTTCATCTTCGACCTCTTTAAAATAATCTCTATCAATGATGATATAATAAAAATTTTATATCCCAAATAATGGTTATTATTATGTTAGAGATATAAATTTCATATATCATCATCCTATTTCAATTTGAAAAAGAATTTATCATTTGTGTGCATGATGGACTACCACCTCCCAGACATAAGTAATTCATTTTCCACCACCACATATTACATCTATTTATAATTATAGAATTAATATATATTTTTATATATATAATATTAATTATATATTTATGAGTATTTATTAATAACATATCATAAATTTTTTTAAGCATTCAATACACTGAAAAATGATAACATCTTTTGTGTGTACATGTCGACTGGCACCACCACACTGCGGCGTGATTAATTCATCATCACTAAAAGTCATTAATTATATATGTTATTATATTTTAATATTTAATATTTCATTTAGGATATAAATATATTTTATGAATTATAATATAATTATTATTTTATCTCCAAATTGGTTATTTAAATATAGAACCAGTAATCATTCGTACAAACGGTCAAACATCTCTCTGATTGTAAGAGATTAAAATTTTCGTAAACATTATATATGATTGGTAATTAGTGAATAATTTATATATATAATAATAAATATCTCATTATTATTGTTATGTATATGATTTATCAATGAACCCTTTGATAATGTTCAACATAAATATGTTTTTTGGAAAATTATGAACACAGTGTCGTCTTAATACCCATTGTGGGCATGATTGATTATGTAAAAAAAAATGAAATAAATATAAATTAAAAATATTTTTTATGGAAAATTTATTAAAAATGATATATTTTCTTATGAAATCGAAAAAATAAATATGAGTCTATTATAAAATTCATAAGGGATATATATATATCAAGTCTCAAATCAATGTAATAATTTTATACTCAATTTACTATAATTAATGCATATTTTAATATTATAAAATTAATGTATTTCATATGGTGTATATAATTCCATTTTTACATATAATAAGATGAATAATTCAGTATTCATGAAATGTTAAGACGAAATTTAAATTATTTGATCCATTGTATTTTTCCTTTAATGTTACCAAGTGGTAAATAGTTTTATAACTCAATTTCCTTTCTCTGGGATATAAGTAATTTTCATTGACATTGTTATTACATGGTTTTATTTGAATTGGTATCAAAATTTATCTATCTGATATTTCCCCTAATTTTTTGTTTATTCACTTTTTTACACAAAATATCTTCATTTGTAAATTATAAATTCAATGATATGTTCCTTAATAAGGATTATTCCTCCAAAATATTATTTCATTGGGATAAATGTTTATGATATGTGCCCATCTTATTTTTTTATGTTTATATATTCACCCTTTGACATAACATATGAAAAATATCATTATTATAAATATAATTAATGTTTCATTTAGAATTATTAATTATTAGAGATTATGATTGAATACATAATAATATGGAAAAAGAATTATGTTACAATATATTTTCTTATCATAATTGTCTATATTCAATGATATTTGGGGAAAATTATGAACTATTATTTTTTTAAACAAAATAATATTCAGTAAACAATATTTTTAAATTTTATTATCATGTTTTATTTTTAATTCCACAATATTTTATAATTAAACTATTAATAATGTTATGTGTACATGATACACATATTGTATATTCGTTTAGATCAGGAACCATTCTCATCCATGTACATGTTTTCTAAAATATTTTCATAAATTTTATTCACTAAAAATAAATTATTTACTAAATCTATTTTAAATGCTTTTGTACCTTATTATAAAATATTTTTAATTTAAATTTCATAATATATATCCAATGGGTATTTTTTATTCCCTTTTAACAAATTGTTTGAAAATAACTGTTTATTTATTATTTCTAAAATATGAATGGGTTTTCCCACCATAATGAAAATTAATTTATTTTCTAATTCACTTTTATTTTTTAAATTTTATTTACATGGACAGTTTTTTCATAAAATTATGTTAATTTTTAGTTCATAAAATTATTTTTTAATTAAAAATGTTTATTTTCCTAAAAAAATTTATAAATAATATTTTAATTGTTTTTAATATTATTAAAACCGACCAAACTATATTTTACATACACTCGAGTAGATAAATTTTTTAACGATTCCGTCCTTATCCTTCCTCTAGATGGAATATAATATTTTCAAGTTATCTTTTTTGTTCATGGATTAATAAATAAATGAATGAATGTTGATAATTGCTATTATTGAAATGTATGGTCTCTTAGCTGGTTTCATCATGAATACTACATTGATATTTTTTATTATGATTGTGTGAGAATCATACATATTATATAAAAGTTTGATCCCCATTATAGAACTTGATAAATGTTTGAGCCTGATATAGCTTATATGATGGGGGTGAGTAGATAACACTCCAATGCATTGGAAAATATTTATTATAGAAATAAGAAATAAGAAGGGGGTTACTACAAGGTTTCTATGATGGATTTAAGTGGGATTTAGTAATTTCTTAGCATGGGATTAAAATGTGTTGAAAAAATTATATAGATAATGTTACAAGATATAAACACATATTCATTTCCATTGTTATGTGTTATAAATGTTTCTTTCAATCAATATTGAAAACACATGGATATTAATTATTGATTCCAGTGAATTTTTCTATTTTTAAATCAGTAGACCATATTTTTTGATTGATTAAGTGGGATTATATATATATATATATTCCATAATTTAATGATAATTTCGATTTATTATTTCATCTAATCATTATGGTTACATTTTTGTCACTATTGATTTTCAATTTATAATACATATGTTTTCGCTTTCTGTGCATTTGATCTCATCATTTTTATATTTTCAATTCCAATTGTTATGAAAAATAAATTGAGTATATTGATTATTCATATGATTAGAATATTATGAGATATTTTAAAAACTTAACATAGAATATGAAAACATTGGTATATTAGGAAAAATACAATCCTGTTGACAAGAGTGCTGTTTTTTAATGTGTTCTACATAATTTTCTAAAACTACAATTTAAGAAGATCTTTAAGTATATAATTAATTTAATATATAAATTTATTTATTTATATATTGGATTTCAAAAAATTGTTAACTTATATAAACATCAAATATTGAAATGTAATTTTTATCATGTTAGCCTCGATCTGGGGGTGTGGATTCATCGATGTTAAAAAAGTAACACACATTAAGGGATTAAATAAATTAAATTTACATATTATTTTATATTTGTATGAATAAATATTCATATAATGCTTAATTTTATTCCTTGAATTAATAAAATAAAATCTATTATATGAAAAATGATTTTTCACTAAAACAACTTTTCATTGAACATTTAGAGATATATAAAAATGAAATTCTTCATCAAAGAAGAGTTATAATTTTTTAAAATTTGATCCATATTTTTTATCGGCATTAAAAAAATTAATGAATAAGGTAAATATAATTATTAGTCAAAAAAATATTATAAAAATTAAAATTTAATTATCATGTTTTCGATAAAATAATGTTTTACATGTTCCATAAGCATGTGTTATAATTAATTTTCTACACATATGGGTTTCTTATTCGATTAAATATATTTAAAATTTTGAATAACTTGTTCAAAAATATGTAATAATACTCATTATATATTATTTCATAATGGATAAATTATCTAGGTTAAAAAACTATTTACAATGGTGAAATTTAAAATTTTAAAAGTGAGAAAACATATAGTTAAATGAAATAAAATGTTCAAAATATATTTCCACCACTTAGAACTGTAACACCCCGACCCTAGTTACCGAGAGATGGTTCATTATTACATAACATTGGCATGATCACTAGAGATAAAATATCGAATTTACGATTAGTTTAGTAACCTTGGAAGTACTTGATACATACATATTTTTTACACTGCATCATGAAAAAAAATACAATATTGTGTCCCCTTTGAACACACTCATATTCCTTAGACTATCCCTATATGTGAATCAAAATATACTTCTTCACATCATGGGAAAAATAAAAATAACAATTTCATGAGCTCAAGATTCTTATTAAGGATTAAAATATTGTGGAAACTTTCATAAATAATCATAAACATTTAAGGCTATGTATAAGAATAATAAAAAGCCTCTTAATCTTATGCATCAGTATAATATAGAAAATATAAATCAAATAATTCCATTTAATTATTAACTGGGATATTTTACTAGTCGAAAACTCACATATAGTATCAATAGCTAATTTCACAATGATGGAATGCATATTTCTTGACATCATAACCACATAGGCAAGGCCTTGTTCCAAGACTACAAATATGATTATTTCACAGCCTTATACCAAGACACTAGTTTGCCTCATGAGTCCTACAAATATATCTATGGGCTATAACTGACCCCTCCTGTCACTAAAAAATTCCAATTCATTTCCCATGGGAAAATTTTGAAACATAGTATAAACACTAGTATTGAAACTAGTATACAAAATGTCAATAATTTAACCACAATCCATGAATGGTATAAATATTTCACATCCACAGTCAAACATAACTCATTCAATTAAATATGTAAGGTTGTATTATAATAAATCAACTACAATCATGAATAAAATTCAATGATGGATATTGACATAGATGAAAATAATCAGTAAAACAATTTGAGATAAATATGCATTGTTTCATGGAACCATTTAAAAGTCGCATTATTTATCAAAGAAGTCATTTTAAATAGATTTTTTAATCAATGTGAACCATAAAAGCTTGAAACCATTGAAAGTAATTTTAATTATAAAACATTCACGTCCATATAAATAAATCCTTAAACCCATTTTAAAAACTTTTTCATCAATGAGAAATATTATGAAGAATAAGTCTTTAAAACATTTAAAACAATATTTTAGTTAAACAGTTCCTATGAAAATAAGAGAAACATGAATACAAATAATTTGAGGAATAACATTAATAAATACATTATAATATCATTATAAAAATATATTAATAATATAATATGTCAAATGATATTATATACACCATACAAATGTGAATAGGCACAAAACAAGAAATAAGCCTCAATAGAACGTAAATTTAGATGAACACTCTTAAAAAACTACCTACATAGATTAAGGATAAATAAATCACATAATTATGTATTAAAAATATAAATACAATAAAAATTATTATATATATATTTAAATAAATCACAGTACGTTCACATATATTCTTGTAATAAAAAAACCAATTACTTGGATGGTTAACTCAATAAATGAAAATTGAGTTAAAATTGCCCTTATCATATTCATATCAATGAATTGATAATATATCAATGGAGTGATTATGTGTATCAAAATTATATCCAAACAATGGGGAGTGGATATTATTACATACAAAAAAATAGTGATTCCACACATAATTTTGGAGTAAAATAATCAATAATGTATGAATAAAACCCAATTTGTGGAAATTGAAATTTGAGATTCCCTTACTGATTTCGTATCTTTCGAAACAAACACCCCATGAAATAAGGATAATATAGTGAATATGTAAATACCCATAAATTATGTTATATTAATAAAATAATACAATCATGGGTAGTACATACAACACACAAAAGAGAATAATGGTAAATATATCATGAATTACATGGGAATAACAAGTGAGATGATAACCCCTTACCTTGTACTTTTCCACAGTCTAGGGTATGTCAAAATCCTTTATAATAATTATATAATTGTTATTGAATTATAAAAGAACCACATACGTAAATATTATATCATATATTATCTTCTAATATTTATTTTTTGATAATATTTCAGCTGTATCATTTTTTTGAGTGTTAACTGACTCATTTTCCATTATATGTTTTGTTTTGTATGTAAATTTTGTTAGGTAAAGGTTGTATTTGATTCCTGTCAATAATGATATTAAGTTCTTAAAATTTATTTTAAATCATAAACTGAAATTTATTCTTGAATTCTTAAGATGGGAAATGAATCTCACCGTGTTCTTGGAGAAGGTAATCTCTACGTATGCACGAGCGACAACGTCATTCTATTTGTGGTGAAATAGTCTGTAATTGGATTGTTATATTATATATAAATAATCATTAACATGTTTTAATTATTATTTAAATCATCTATACTTATTATGATAACAAAATAAATAATGAAGTGTTGTACCATATATATAATAACAACTCAGTATCTATAAGGTAGTAGATTTCTAATTTAGTATGGAACAACAATGAAAGAGGAAGTGGAGGAAAAAAATAACATTGAAAGAACTGATAAATTAATTACCTCTCCCTTAAGTAATTCCATTTGATTTGAAAAAAAAGACTCCTTATGTTGGATTTATGATTAGTGTAAGTCCTTTAGGTTGATGTGAGGGTAGTTGGGAGGATATTTGAGCTAGGGTTCATCGAGGAAATGACATCGAATGTGTGAATTTGAAAGAAGGAGAAGTACCCTTTTATAAGAGACATGCAGGTAACTTTTGGAAAAGCTTGATGTATTATTTTATTATAAAATCATTTTGGGTTTATAATAGCTATAAAAGAATTTATTTCAAGGTTATTCTTGGGATGGGTTGTAATATTATCAACAAAAAGGTTTTAGACATGTTTACGTCCCCACATTTACCGTATCTATTAGATTAAACTCTTATTAAATAGTTTTGATTTTTCCATGTCTTCTAGGATTATTATAATACATGGTTAATAAACTTACTATAAAATACCAAGAGAGACTCAAGTTTTTAATTAATTACATATATATAATTATATTTTTCTTTTGTCTGATATTTATATTTTTAAGACTCTTCTTCAATTTAATAAAATAGTATTGTTTCTAAAAATTCTTTTATGTCAATTTTGAAACTATTAAGTATTTGGTTTTTTAAGTAATAATAATCTTATTTCATCGAAACAAATATATTTATTCAACTCTAACATGGCATATTAATCGGAAAATTTTGTGTATGGCATAAAATTTTATAATTTAAATTTATTTTAATATTTATAACATGAATTATTTTAGTCTTTCATTAATAAGGTAGTTACTTCATCATGATAGTGACATAAAAAATATAATTTTTTAATGTCTAAAAATTATAAAAAAATACAATTATATAGGAAATAATTTTATCATTTCAATTAATATTTATAGTCTAATTTATCATATGTATAACCCTATATTAAAACGTTTTTGTTAATAAAATAGGTATTTAACACTTTTACCTCTTCTTTGTATAAAATATATTAAATGTCCTAATATAATACATGTGGATCAAAAAGGATTATAATTTTTTTATAAGGATTTTTTTTAGAAATACACTTATACAATTCAATTAGGAAACGTTTTAGGCTAATTATAATATCATTTATACCCATAATTACCTAATATACTTTTAATCGTGGTAAATAAAATTCAAACATTACTATTCACCAAAAATTATTTTCATCCTATTAAACCAAAAAAAATTACTGGTGTCATCCATGTCTCCTGGATTTTTGAAATTCAATTCACAGTAGTGGTAAAATTATGTTTTATTCAAACATGCAAATGTGCCTAAGAGGTAAGTAAATGACTGTACAAATTTAAATAAAATTTTAATATATCTAATCTTATAATAAAATGACTTCATTGAATTAAATTGGACTAATATAAGTTTTATGTATCAATTTTGAATTAAAAAATAATTAAATTAAAAATAATTACATAAATAATAATTTGATTTTAAACAATTACATAGTGTTTTCCCTAATCATTAAAAATTAGATGTTTTTAAAATGATACAAAAAAATCACTCTAATCTAATTTTTATATTGTAAATTAGAAAATTATGTCAATTTTACCAAATTAAAAACATAAATGTTGTATTAATTAATTTAATAAAAATATTTTCAATGTCAAATCCAGAATGCGGGTTTTTGAGAAGTTATGACTATAAAAAGATTAATACTTGTTTATGTCCAATTTGAATGTAAAATTACATACAATGACAAAAATTGGATTAAATGATAAAAATATTATCTATTTATACATCAAAAAAATTCAATTGTCTAATTGAAAACTATAAATTAATTTTATTAAAAAATTAGTTTCCAATTAAAATTTAGTATTTTTCACAATTAATCAAAATATGAATGTTATATGAAAAGCACCGAAAATATATCAAAAATAAATTTTCATTTCGTGATTATAAAGAAATATCTTCTTTTTTTCAAATTTAATTTATAAAAGTGTAAAATATTGGATTTTAAAAGGGTTGTCTATTAAAAGGCGGCAAAATTTCATTTTTTGAAAAATACTTCTTTTATCTAAAAAATTAAAAATGTTCTTATATTATGTATATGATAAACATAAAATGGAATTTAAAATTATATGGAGTATATAAAATTCAAAATATAGTTAATACTATTCCTAACCACATTTTTGATTGGCTAGCCTGGCAAGACATGGTGTACTCGAACTCGGTGTTATGTGTAGCACAAGCTAGTGAATTACTTTAATGAAAATAACATAATACGAAATTTTGGGGTGTTACATTCATCCCCCATTTTGGAAATTTCATCCTTGAAATTTCAAAATTGGGTTTGGGAACATCATTGAATGTATCACATCAGAAAAAGAGTCTCCAAAACATCCAATTTAAAAGAAATAAAGAAAAGTAAAAAGGTTACATGAGATAACCCATACTAGGATTCAATATATGAAAAAATTGATATGGAAGATAAACTAAGAGTAATTTTATGATGGATAGTGGTAAAAAACATGTTCAAGATAAATATAAAAATAAGAAAACCACAATATTTTGATGGTTTAAACATTTATTGGTTCCCCAGTAGGAATAGTAAACAGACAACATGTTTTTGGTTATGTTTCATTTCATAAAGTTACTGAATTTATTTATGAGATTGACTAAGAACAAAAAGAGATATTCATACTTTTCTAGTAGAGTTTTATTCTTTAATGAATTTCTACCAGTAACATGTCTTTTCTATAAACAATGTGTATTCAAGATGAATTTGTCACACCTGAAGTGCTAGAATCAACAGCTATAAAATCACATAATCCACAAAAGATGAACTATATATTTTCCCTGTAATCAGAGATTATCCATAACCAAAATGGTTAGTATAATATCATATGATCCCAAAAATGGATAATCCTTTATAGAAGTCAATACTAATATTAATTTCCAAAAATTAAACAAACTATACGCGAAGTTCAATAAAGAAAATTCAATAAACATTTGTCCTTAAGATCCTTAAATATTATCCAAACTACGATTGAACCGCCAAACTAAAAATAATTTAATCACGCAGTGTTTTATAGTAAATCATAAAATTTATCTCAAAATAATATCAACTACTCTTAAAGTGTCATACTGAAGTGTAATTCACCAAATCACACATTCTCTATGAATGGTTAATCATTTCCATTAATAACCTGAATCTTGATAAGTCCTAAATAAAAACATAGATTCTTCCAAAATAAAAAACCAACATTAATCCTTAAATTAAATCTCATTGTATTCTATTTTTATTAGGAATTTAGTGTTCCCAACATAGTGAAAATCATCCAAAAAAACATTTATCACATAATCACAAAATCATTTACCTATAATAAGGATATCCATTTGATAAAACATAAGATCCCAAATCAACATATTATTGATCAATAGAATCGTTTAACTAAAAAGAAATAATCATAATAACCATGGACTTCATGTACTCTAGTGGTAGACGATGAATCCCAATCACACTTTGGTTGTGGGTTTGATTCCCGCAGCTTTGTCTGATGTGATGGGTTTTCACACAGTCTGCATGTTTTCCTTTTTTAAAATTATATTTTATAACATTCCCAATATGAGATAAATTCATCAAAATAACTATAACATAATTTAACCTCCAATTTTATCTCATGCCTCTCATTTTTATCCCAAAATTTAATAACATGTAATTTCCTCACATTCAAGGATTATATAAACCAAAATGTTTCTTTATAACTATATCCAAAAAAGAAAAGATAATTCTTCCTCAAATTGAATTTTGACATTATAAACTATAGGGTTAAACCTACATGAGAATAGTCTTCCAATGTAATCCCATAAAAAAGAACATTAATACTTTTAAATATTTCTCCATCCATTAATTTTCATATAGGTTATTCTTTAACCTAGTGGTTATCATATAGAATATTTAATTGAATCGAGTAATTCTCAGGTCGCCAACATTTAGGTAAAATGACTATAAATGATTTTTTTAGGATCACTTTTATAATCTTATACAGTACTGTTCATTTTTCCTTGGAAATTCATTACAGTGTTTCCTCCTTTCGCACAAAAAATCATTTCTTTGTTCAATAGGGACACAAACATGGGTGTCTCCTTCTGCATTTCCTACAAGATGGAAACTGATATTTATATTCTCCAAGGTCTCCACTACAGGAGATCCTAACATTATCTTCCTTTATCTTCTTTGTTTTTTTTGGGAGTTAGTTAATGTATATATTGTTGAACATATATTTGGAAACATTCTTTGGTATAAAGATGATATCTTTTGAGCGTATCAAAATTCCATTTAGTTTCTCATTTCCACCATCGTGTCTACCTTGAACATAATGTTCAATGTTACTCTGAAATCCTTGAAATCCATCCATTGTCTAAATCCAGAAATCATATTGTGAGTAACTATAGTCATAAAATAATTTAGAGAATATCATGACACCTTATTTTTAATTTAAAACAACTTAAGATTATCAAGGTTATTTATTCTCATCTTATATTATGATCCTTCAAATAGGTTTGTAACGAAAATGTGAACTATCCTAAGTATATTCCCTAGGATTTTCGTAACCAATAGTACAACAAGGCACATTTTCATTCACTAGTTCTCTTTCAAGTGTAGATAAAAGTTGTGTTTTCAGGTATTACCC
Source organism: Viscum album (assembly GCA_963277665.1). Lineage (NCBI taxonomy): Eukaryota > Viridiplantae > Streptophyta > Magnoliopsida > Santalales > Viscaceae > Viscum > Viscum album. The sequence goes on from OY728131.1 coordinate 1,278,999,306, forward strand.
ATAGATACATTTGTCCCAGAGATCCCTCTACCTGTTTGAATCCTGAAAGAGTTGTTTTACTTGAAAAATTCAATAAATATCTACATTTACAAAATTATAGGATGTTCTTTTATACTAATCCTAAAATTATATCTTAGGGTAATGTTCTCTAATGAGAGTTTTTCTAAATATAGATTCCATGTTTTGTAATAAACTTTCTTTGATACCAATTATAACACTGTGACCCTAGTAAACCAGAGTCGGGGCATTATTACATAAAATTGGCATGATTAGAAAATTTCATGTCTCAAAAGACTGATTATTTTAGTATCATTTTATTTACCTGATACATAAATAAGGTTGTCATTATAAAATGGAATAAAATAAATAACATTGTGTACCATTTGAACACACTCATATCCCTTAGCTTATCCATATAGGTCAATCATAATATACCTCTTCACATATTGGAAAAAATAAAACATATTAAAGGGGTGAGATTATATGTTCATAAAAGATATCAAGAGAGTAGACACTTTCAAAAATAAGAATAAACATTTAAGGCAATATATATGACTAAAACAAAATCCTTCTAAAAATAAAATTCAGCTTATTTTGGAAAATATAAATCAAATAATTCCATTTAAATATTCACATAGATATTATACTAATCGAATAATCTCATGTAATATCAATAGATAATTTCATAATGATGTAATTCACAATTCCGGACATCATAACCACATAGTCAAGGCCTCGAGCAAAGACTAAAAATAAGATTTGTTCAAGGCCTTGTTCCAAGACACTAGTTTTTCTCATTAGATATACTAATGAATCGATGGGATTTAGCAGGCCCCACCTGTCACATACTATATCCAGTGAATTCATCATATGAAAATTTTGAAACATAGTATAAACATTCGTAATATAACAAGCATATGAAATGTCAATATTTTAACCACAAAACTTGAATAGTATAAAAATAACACATCCATAGTCAAACATAACTCATTAAATGAAATATGGAAGATTTTATTATAATAAATCTACCACAATCAATAATAAAATAAAATAAAGGATATTGACATAGATGAAAATAATCAATAAAACTATTTGAGGAAAATATTTCATTTTTCTAAAACATTTAAAAGTCGCATTATTTAAAAAATAAGTCATTTAAAAGGGATTTTTAAATAAAAGTGTCCCATACCACATTGATATTTATGAAATGAATTTTATTTATAAAAAATTCATGTCCATGTACATAAATCCTTAAATCCATTTAAAAAATTTACATCAATGAGATAGATTTAGAAGAAAAAAAAATTAAAAAAAATTTAAATGATTCTTTACTTAAAGAGTTTCTAAGAAAATGAGAGAAGAATGAATAGAAATAATAGAGGAATGAAATTATTAAAACCATTATAATATAATGTTACTAAATATATTAATAATATAATATGTCAATGGACATTATATACATCATATAAAATTGAACTCATGCATTACAACAAAGTAGTCTTAATGGAACGTAAATTGAGATGAAATCCCTTATAACGACTGTATCGTTAGATTATGATACATAATTGATGTAATTATGTGCGAAAAATAGAAATATACTCAATATTATTTGATATTATATTTAAATCAATCATAAAACATTCAAAAATAGTCTGGTAAAAACAAAACCAATGACTTCGATCTTTAACTCAAATAGTGGAAAATGGGTTAATATTGCCCTTATAAAGTTCATATCAATGAATTGATATTTTATAAATGGATTTATTATGTGTGTAAATATTATATCCACATAATGGATAATGTAAATTACTACATAAATAATTAAATAGTGATTCCATTCCTAATCTTGGAGTAAAATAATCAATTACATATGCGTAAAACCGAATGAGTGGGAATTGAAATTTGAAATTACCTTACTGATTTGGTATCTTATGAAACATACACCCCATGAAATAAGAATCATACAATGATGACTTAAATAACCATATATTAAATTATATTACCAATGAATTTAATCATGGTTAGTACATACACCACAAAAAAGAGAATAGTGTCAAATATAGAAAGAATATCTCAGGAATAAAAAGTGAGATAAAAGCCTCTTTCCTAGTACTATTCCATAGAAGAGGGTATGTAAACCTCATGTAAAATAATTAAATTATTTTTATTAAATTATAAAATAACCAAATACATAAATATGATTTCAAATAAGATCTTCTAATATTGCATTATTAATAATTTTTATGTAATACCGTTGTTTCTTTTGTTAACTGATTCATTTTTATTTATATGATATGTCACATAAGTCTTGTTTTTATGGATAGGTTATATTTTATTCATATACATAATGATATGAATTCATTAAAAATTATTTTAAATCGTAAATTGAAAATTATTCTTTAATGGTTACAATGGGAAATTAATCTAACCGCGTTGGTGTAGACCATAATCCGTACGTATGCACGAGCGACAATATAATTCTATTAGTGGTGAAATAGTATGTAATAGGATGGTTATATTATATATTAAGAATAATTAACAACTTATATTTATTATTTACATCTTTAATACTCATAGTTATACCCATCTGAATAAAGATGTGTTGAATAACATACTACACCACAATCTGGAGATGGTATGTCATACGATCGCATGTGTGGTTACTTTTTCATTTATATGATGGATAGAATAATGAATATGGTTGTAAAGTACTTTTAATAACATATCAGTATGTATAAGATATTGGAGTTATTATTTTAGTATGGAAAAAACAAAGAAATAGGAAGTGGAGGATGAAAAGCAACTTTGAAAGCGGTGATGAAGTAATTACCTATTCTTCGGGTTCTTCCTTTTGATCTGAACAAAATGGCTCCTAACATTTGATTTATGTCTAATGTAATTCATCTACGATTATGAGAGGGTTTTGGGTGGAATATGTGAGCAGGGGTTAGTTGAGACAAATGGATTTGGATTTTTGAATTTGAGAGATGGGAATGTACTCTTTTATAAGAGAGGTGATGGTATCTTTAGAAAAGATTGAAATGTTATTTTATTATAAAATAATTTTCGGTTAATAATTAATCAAAATGTATTTAATTCGAGGATAAGTTGCGGATGGGTAGAAATATTCTAAAGAAACAGGTTTTAGACAAGTTTATATCACCATATTAACCTTTTCTTTTAGATATAACTCATACTTAAATTGATTAACTTTTACAGTGCCTTGTTATGTTATTATAATACATATTTAATAAACATACTATATAATTCCAAAAGAACCTCAATTGGTTCATTAATGAAATATATATTATTATATATGTATTTTGGGTTAACTTTATGTTCTATGACTATTTTATAATTTAATAAAATAGTATTTGTTTTAAAAACTCATTTACATCAATATAGACAATATTTTGTATTTGGTTTTTTTTATGTCATAATGTTATATTATCTTTGAAAAAAATACATCGAATCAACTCTAACAAGTTATATTTACCTATAAAATTCGTGTATGGAATCAAATGTATCAGTTTACCAATATATTATCGTTTTAACATAAATTATTTTAGACTTTCATTAATAAGTTAGTTACCGTATAATCATTGTGTCATAAATAAATTTAATTATTTAATGTCTAAAAAAATAAAAAAATTACATAATGTAGGAAATATATTTATCTTTCTAATTAATATTTATAGTCTATGTCACGACCCATCCTCGGGAACCGTGCCATTACTACCCCTAGCCCGCCTCCCATAGGCTAGGGGATGGCGACTAGCACGAAGGCATAAATCCCGATAAAAAGTGGAAGGAATTTCCTTTATAAAGTAAAAAAAACACCACAGAGTAAGCAAGAAGAAGTAAACACTAAGAAAAACTGGGTACAATAGTAAGTGAGGAAAGTAAATGGGCCATATTACAAACCCAATCTGATAATAAAGTACAACTGGAAAGAAAGTACAACAACTAAAAGTAAATCAGCAACGCCGAGTCATCCACTGGAAGTCCCACCTGATGGGTGGGTACAGATAATCTCCTCAGCTCCACGGTCCAGCCGTCCGCTCCGTGTACATCCCGCCCAGTGGTCACCTCCAGGTACCGACCTGCTCTACAAGCCTCAACCATGATCAGCGTTGTCTGTCGTCTGCATCCAACACAACATAGTGTGGGAATATCCCATGCAGGGGTGAGTATACGCTACTCAGTAGAGACCCCGAGACCCCCGAGGGTCTCCCAGAATCCACAAAGGATAATCCACAAAGGAAAGATACAACCACAAAGTAACAACCAACACTACTTAGGTATATGACCATAAATATACCTAAGTCATCAATTCCCGTTCGTCTCCAACATCCAACCCCAAGTTCGATCACGTCCACATAGGATAGTACAACCCAATCCACACAGGATAACACATCCCAATCCACATAGGAAAGCAAGTCAATATTATCGAAGATACTAATTGAAAGTCAAGACTTAGCTCACATAGGTATAATTCATTATAAGTTGATAGAGATTATCAGATATAGCCGCTTATTCATCTAAGATGGGACCCACATAGGATACAAAAACCAGTTATGTTGTCGGACCCACATTGGATACAGACCAGCTACTCTGCCAGACCCACGTAGGATAGCAAGAACAGATTCAAACTATTCCAGACCCATGTAGGATACAAGAATAGTAGTCATCGTCGTCGAACCCACGAAGGATTTCAGTACGGTCTTCATCGCTGTCGAGCCCACGAAATATTTCAGTGTTGTCTTCATCGCGGCCGAACCCAAAGAAGATTTCAGTGCAGTCTTCATCGCTGCCGAACCCACTGAAGATTTCAGTGCAGTCATCATCGCTGCCGAACCCACGGAGGATTTCAGTGTAGTCTTCATCACTGCCGTACCCATGGAAGATTTCAGTGCAGTCTTCATCGCTGCCGAACCCATGGAGGATTTCAGTGCAGTCTTCATCTTTGTTGAACCCACAGAGGATTTCAGGGCAGTCATCATCGCCGTCGCAGTCGCATCCAGCTCTTGGATTCCCGTACACAGCATGCTCGATTCCGGGAGGGTCCGCTCCACGATCCAAGGGGGTCAATACATCAACTGACACTTAGTCAGGAGTTGATGTATCCCAAGGTTCCATCTCGACAAGAGGAACTCAACATGACAGACGACGCGTCAATCGAACGCTCGGTCTGAGAGTTATTGGATTTTTCGTTCCAGGGGCCCGGTTGGTTTTTAAGTAAAAACCAACCCGACCGCACCCCAACTACGTCCAACCCTCGAGCAGAGTAAGCCAAAAGGTCTGTCTCACTAAGAGGAATCCCACAAAGTCGACGACACATCAATCGGATGTCTGGAACTCATGTTATAAGTGCTTCCACTTCGAGGGCCCTGTTGGTTTTGTGATCGAACCAACCTAGCCATATGCAAAGTTCTCCTAAACCTTGATTGTAATATTATGAAATGACCATCTCGATCCAAGGATCGCATCGCAACTGACGGTTCATCAATCGGAGGTCTGTAGCCCAAGATATGGGCAAATGAAAGAACCTGTCCAGTTAAAGGGGGTTTTGGGCCCGGACCGACCTGGCCCGAGACCCCCTAGGTCGGCCCGAACCGGTTCGACCAAAACCGAGTCTAGGTATGGCCCATTAGTGCATGGACCGGCCCAGTGGGCGTGGCCGGGTGTGGCTAGCTCGGCGCTTGCCAAGCCGAGCGGAAAGGCAGCGGGGGGCTTCCCCCCTTGATTGAAATCGGGGCCCCACATGGGGCCACTCCTTTGCAAGCTGGGAGTTACGAACCCCGGTCGTCCTTCCGGTATGGCCGGCCCGGTCTAGCCAGTCAGTTCTGCCATCGCTGGACCCCACGGTCCCGCCCCTCCGAGGTGTCGTCGGATGGCAGTTCCCCCCCCCCCACCTTGCACCGCCGCGACATTGAGTCGCGGCCTTGTCCGACCGGCGTGGCGTAATAGCACCGAACCCCTCTGTCGCATCCCCGCTCTGGCCTCGGCCTCTTCATGGTTCTCCAGCGTGGCGTGACGGCACTGTACATCTTCTTTGTTTCTGCGCGGTGTCGTTGCACGGTGCTACCTTTAATCGTTCCACAACAAACACAACATCAATGGGGGAGGAGGGTCGGCCGTGTTCGTCTGGTCTGACCTCCTCCCATTAATCTGATATCAAGCGTCTAAAGAAAAAAAATATGTTTGGACGGAAAAGAATATTCATGAACTAAATAAAACCCCCTACCTCAATGAAGTCGTCGAACGAGGTTTGTCATGGGAAAGGGACGTTGCGGAAGACGACGTCGCGAAAGGAGGATCATCGGCGTCGCGGTACACGACGTCGCGAAGAAGAGGACCTTTGACATCGCGGTACACATCGTCGTGTCGTCGATATCCGGGAAATCAGATTTATTCATCGTCCTTCATCGGAGGTCGGCGTTCTTCATCCGTGACGGCGCGTTCTTCGCGTTCTTCAAGGTGGAAGATGAAGATTCCAATGCTTGAGCAATTCCTCTTCAACCATCTCGCACAACGAAATAACCCATAAAGAAATAAGACTTTGTCTTATTTAATTAACACACACAATCCTACATTCAATTAGAAATTCAAAATGAATTCAAGAATTGATTACATTGAATAACTTAATTTAATTCATTAATAATGAGAGTTGGCTTGGAATTTAATAAGGGGGTGCGGGTGTGTTACAAAAATAATGGGGGTTTGAGGAAGTTGAAAAGGTGGGGCTCGTCTGGGGCCCACCTCACTAAAATCCTATCAAGAGGGGTTAGGATATAGTGGTTCCCACTTCAACATCGATAAGTAGGTTTAAACTACATAGAACATAAAATAAAAATTGTTGCACAACTTTTATTTTATTCATTAGTTAACCCTTTTTTTTAAATAACCACACCTGAGAAAACACAACTCCAGAAAAGGTGTTCCTAAGCAATTACCGGAGATGCGGTTTCATTGGGTCCCTCAGATTTTGATTCCGAGCACCGGTTAAAAAGACAAGAAAACCCTCTTGTTTGTTCACTAAATGTACCCGAGCTAAACATCAGAACATGATTTCGGGCACATCGGGCCTCGGAATCAGATGCCTTAAGAAACTTTGATCTTGTAAAATCCCAAATAAAATTAAGAAAAAAATTTCCCTTGAATTTTATGGGTCTTTACATTACTCCGACCTCAGGTATTTATGTCCCCGTAAAGATACATCATAATCTAGGGGAACAAATGTGGCTATTGAGCACGCATTTGAGCCTCCCGCCCCCAGGTGCTCTCCTGGAGGTTCTCGTGCTGCCATCTAATTCGCACTAGAGGAATCAACTGCCCACATATGACTCGCTCTTGTCAATACTCAAACTCCACCGGGACCACCTCAATGTTCACCCCATCGTCAAGGTCTAACTCCCCATGGTCGATGATATGCGTCGGGTCGTGCACGTATCTCTTCTACTAAGATACCTGGAAGACGTCATGCACCCGGTGCAACTGAGGTAGTAGATCCAGGCGATAAACCACCTCTCCTATCTTTCTGAGTACCTAAAAAGGTCCAATGAAGCATGGAGACAACTTTCCGCCTCGGCCAAATCTTTGTAATCCATGTCGAGGTGAGACCCGCAAGAAAATGTGGTCGCCATCATCGAACTCCAGTGGCCTCCGCCTCCTTTCAGCATAAGACTTCTGCAGGCTCTGAGCTGTCCTCATCCGCTCCTGGATGACCTGGACCTTCTCTGCCATGGCCTAGACCATTTCTGGTCCCACAAGTGCTGACTCCCCTGGTTCTGTCCAGCACAGAGGTGATCTCCAAGGTCGGTCATACAATGACTCGTATGGTGCCATCCTGATGGTGGAGGGGTAGTTGTTGTTGTACACAAACTCCACCAAGGGTAGGTGATCCTCCCCGATGCGACCAAAGTCGAGGACACATGCATGTAGCATGTCCTCAAGAGTCTGAATGGTCCTCTCCGTCTGACCATCCGTCTGAGGGTGAAAGGCAGTGCTCAGACGTAGCCGTGTCCCGAATTCCTCCTGCAACCCCTTCCAAAGCCGAGAAGTAAAGCGAGCATCTCGATCGGAGACGATAGAAGATGGCACACCATGAAGCCGTACAATCTCCTGAACGTAGATGTGTCCCAAGATCTCCACTGATCCCTGCACTCTGATGGCTATAAAGTGGGCCGACATGGTGAGTCAGTCGAAAATCACCCAAATAGAGTCGTGACCTCTGGACGTATGTGGAAGTACAGTCACGAAGTCCATAGATATCTCGTCCCACTTCCCTTATGGGACCTCCAAGGGTTTACCAAACCTACTGGTACCTAGTTCTCCGCATTCACCTGCAGGCAGGTGAGTCATTGAGAAACAAACTCAACTACAACCTTCTTTATACACGTCCACCAGTGCTATCATCTGAGACCTTAGTACATCTTCACCACTCCTTGATGTACCGCTAAAGGTAAAGTGTGAAACTCCCTCATCACCTCCTCCTGTAAAGAAGCTGGTACCATGGTATGTCATCTGAAAAAGAATCTGTGCTCTTATTCTATAGATAATCCATCTGGTGCCTGTCCTGAGGATATCTATGCACGTCTCATCTCACAGTAAGCGTCCCCACCCTGTTCCCCTCTTACCCACTACAGTAGTGGAGTAGTGACTATGAGTGATTGATGAAAGGCTACTCCATCTCTATCCATGAAGGATATCGGCAAAGCGGCTAGCTGCTCCATCGCCTCCACGAGTAGCCGAATGCCTGTCCTCTTGCTGAGAGAATCGGCTACTAAGTTCACCTTTCCAGGAGTATAGACTATCTCAAAGGCATAGTCCTAGAGGAACTCGAACCATCGTCGCTGTTTCCTATTCAGGTCCTTCTGTGAGAAGATGTACCTGAGACTCTGGTGGTCATAGTAGACTGTAAAGCGCTCACCCATCAGATAGTGTCGCCACATCTTCATAGCGAAGACCACTACTGCTAACTCCAGGTCATGGGTAGCATATTTCTTCTCATGCTGCTTCAACTGATGTGATCCATATGCGATCACTACCCCGCTCCTGCATCAGGACACATCTGATTCTGGTCCCTGATGCATCACTGTAGACTACGTACCCTACTCCCTCCTCTGGTAGCCTCAAGATAGGTGCACTGGTCAATCTCTGTCTCAGCTCTTGAAATCTCTACTAACAAGTGTCTGACCACAAGAAGGGTTTCCACTTCTTAGTCGAAGCTGACAGTGGTGCTATAACTCTGGAGAAGTCTAGAACAAACCTCCAGTAGTACCCAGCTAGCCCCATGAAACTACGCACCTCCTTCACGCTCCTGGGTGGCTCCCAAGCTAGCACTGCCTCGATCTTTACATGATCCACCACAAATCCCACCTCAGAGATGACATGTCCCAAGAAGTGGACCTCACATATCCAGAACCGACACTTCGAGAGCTTACCATAATGTTGGTGCTCTCGGAGTGTGTCCAGTACAACCCGCAGGTGGTAGGCATGCTCCTCCTCAGTGGGCGAGTATTTCAAAATGTCGTCGAGGAAAACCATGAAAAATCGATCGAGGTATGGCTGAATGATCCTATTCATCAGTCTCATGAATACCACTGGAGCATTGGTTACTCCAAATGGCATAACCAAGAAATCCAAGGGGACATACCGACATCTGAAGTTCGTCTTATGCACGTCCTTGTCTCAAACTCTGAGCTGATGATAGCCTGACCTAAGGTCTATCTTTGAGAACCACCATGATACCTTGAGCTGATCGAAGAGGTCGTGAATCCTCGGTAGCAGATACTTGTTCCTCACGGCCACTTGGTTCAGGCGACGATAATCGACACACAGTCTCTAGCTCTGGTCCGCCTTCTTGGCGAACAATATCGGGGAAGCCCAGGGTGAAACACTGGGTCGGATGAATCCCTTGCTCTGCAAGTCCTCCAGCTATACACGTAGCTCTCGAAGCTCAGTGGGAGCCATCCGATATGCTGGAGTGGATATCAGGGTTGTCTATGGGTACATGTCAATATAAAAGTCTACCTCTCTGCGAGGAGGTAGTCATGGAATGTCTTCTGGAAAAATGTATGCATACTGATCCACCACTACAGGAAAACTTGGACTCTGCACGTCAACTGCTCCTAGTATGAGGCTAGACAACATGTGAGTGATCGGCTATCCTCTCCTCTGTGTGAGTCTATCCTGCGCTGCAATGGATCCCTTCTCACCGGTGAAGGTGAACCTGCTCCCATCGGTGCGAACACACCGCACCCTGCGCCTAATACATTCGATCTGAGCATGGACTGTAGAAAACCAATCCATGACCAAGATGACGTCGTAAGGCCTCGACGCCGCTACAAGAAGATCCCAGCAGAAACTCTCGCCTCCCAGAGTAAGCTCACACTGCCAGCACCAGTGCGAAATCATCGAGTCTGCTCCCGTAGGAGTCTCTAGCTGTAAGGATCGATCCAACGGCTCTGTCAGAATCTCCGAGCTCCGAACAAGGGCAGCATAAATAAAACAATGACTCACTTATGTGTCTATAATAACTGCAAAAAGGGTGGAGTAGACATAGATAGTACCTTGAATCATCTCTGGCACGCCGTGGTCGTAGGCCTCTGGTGCCTGAAGTTGTGCCTGTCTCTGCCCGCCAGCTCCCTGTGGTTGGGGTGGACCTCCTGGTGGTGGTGGTGGTAAAGCCTCAAAGAGTCGCCCACCAAATGCTGCTCGGCCAGCTCCCCTGACTCGTCTGCCTACTCTCGGCGGACCACCACGGTCGACACTCTACCTCTTCATGGGTGTCCCCTCAACCGTCTGTTGTCCTCTGCATGGTGGGTTGGGTAGTCACGAGCTATGTGGCCCTACCCACCGCATGCGCAGCATTGTCTACTCCTCGGAAGGCTGACTCTGCGCCGTGTTCCCCGCACCTCTAAGCTAGTGTCCTGAGGTCGTTCGCCTGATGGTCCAGTCCATCTGGACCCCTGTGACATCCATCGACTGCCAGCTGCAGACGACTCTGCTACGTGCCGCCCTGCGGTAGGTCTCTCTACTGGTGTAGGCTCAGAAAGAATGCTCTCTACGAGAATTGCTCTCTCCAGTACTCCTGCATGTGTCGAAATGCTGAGAGAGACCATCGATGCCCGAATCTCATGCCTTAGTCCCTGCTCGAAGGTCCGGGCCCAGAAGAATGGGTCTTGTACCATGTTCGTCGAATAGCGCGCGAGATCGGTAAATACCACCGAGTACTGGGCGACTGTCATGCTGACATGCATCAGCTGTAGTAGCTCCTAAATACACACCGCATGGAGGGTGGCTGGGAGGAACTCTGAGCCAAAGAGGCTCCCAAAGTCCTTCCAGAGGAGTGATGCATTGTCGTGCACCTGCAGCATCAAGCTCTACCATCTGCCTGCTTCCACATGCAGGAGGCTCGCTGCAAGGATCGCCATGGGGTCAGCTGGTGTCCCCACTAACCAGAAAACTAGAACCATAGCCTCCATCCAGTCCTCGACTTCCTCAGGGTCTATCTCCCCGTGGAACCTGGGCGGTCTCCGATGCTGAAACTCATGCAGTGCACTAAGGCGACATGCACTCTCAGCGGCTGGGGCTAGTGGAATCAGTGGCTCGGTGGGTAGAGGTACCACCGGTGCCTCTGATAAAAAAGGACCCAACACCGAGGCCTCATCGCTCGGTGAGCTATCGTCACGCACAAAGCTCGGAACCCTAGCTGGCTGCCGTTGTGGGTCCATCCTGTAAAAAAACAGGTGTGCCATAGTCAAAACAGTATACCTGGTGAGATGACACAAAGTAATCATAATGAAAACTTTTGAAACACACACGCAATCAACGTTTTCATGCATTGAGTCGAAAATCAGAAGTCAGGGTCATAGTGTACGGATACGCCAGTCGTCGCACAAACACTGGACTCCCTAGGCTGATAACCACACCCAATACCCTTAACACTATTTCTTCACATAGAAGAAAGATCAGAGTTATGAGTTCTGGGGTAGAATCGATCACCTTTGATACCAATTTGTCACGACCCATCCTCGGGACCCATGCCGTGACTACCCCAAGCCCGCCTCCCATTGGCCAGGGGCTGGCGACTAGCACCAAGGCATTAATCCCGACAAAAATGGGAAGGCATTTCCTTTATAAAGTAAACAAACACCACAGAGTATGAAAGAAGAATTAAACACATATTAAGACTATGTACAATAGTAAGTGAGGAAAGTAAATGGGCTAGAATACAAACCCAATCTGGAAGTAAAGTACAACGGGAAAGAAATTACAGCAACTGAAAGTAAATTAGCAACGTCAAGCTGTCCACTGGAAGTCCCACCTGAAGGGTGGGTATACATAATATCCTCAGCTCCACGGTCCAGCCATCCGCTCCATGTATGTCCCACCCAGTGGTCCACCTCCAGGTACTGACCTACTCCAAAAGCCTCAAAAATGATCTGCGATGTCCGTCGTCTGCATCCAACACATCGTAGTGCGGTCATAGCCCGTGCAGGGGTGAGTATACTCTACACAGTAGGGACCCCGATACCCCTGAAGGTCTCCCAGAATCCACAAAGGATATTCCACAAAATAAAAGATATAATCACGAAGTAACAACGAACACTACTTAGGTATATGCACATTCATATACCTAAGTCATAAATTCCCGTTCGGCTACAACATTTGAGCCCATGTTCGATCACATCCATGTATGATAGTACAACCCAATCCACACATGATAATGCAACCCAATCCACATAGGAAAGAATGTCAATCATATCGAACATATTGATTGAAAGTCAAGACTCAGCTCACACTGGGATACTTCTTCATAAGGTGATAGAGAAGATCAGATATAGCCACTGATTCATCTAAGCTTGGACACATGTATGATACAAAAACCAGCAAAGCTGTCGGACCCACATAGGATATAGACCAGCTACTCTGCCAGACCCACGTAGGATACCAAGAACAGTGTCAAACACTTCCAGACCCACGTAGGATACAAGAACAATAGTACTCATCGTCGAAACCACAATGGATTTCAGTATAGTCTTCATCGCTACCGAACCCATGAAGGATTTCAGTGTCGTCTTCATCGTTGCCGAACCCACGGAGGATTTCAGTGCAGTCTTCATCGCTGCCAAACCCACGAAGGAATTTAGTGCAGTCGTCATCGCTGCCGAACCCACTGAGGATTTCAGTGTAGTCTTCCTCGCTGCTGAACCCATGGAGGATATTACTGCAGTATTCATCACTGTCAAACCCAAGGAGGATTTCAGTGCAGTATTCATCACTGCCGAACCCATAGAGGATTTCAGTGCAGTCATCATCACCGTCACAGTCGCAGCCAACTCTAGGGTTCCCGCACACAGCCTGCTCGATTCCAGGAGGGTCCGCTCCACGAGCCCAGGGGGTCGATACGTAAATTGACACATAATACAGGTTGGATGTATCCCAAGGTTCCATCTCTATAATAGGAACTCAACTTGACAGACGGCGCGTCAATCGAATGCCCGGTCTGAATGTTATTGGCTTTTTTGTTCCAGGGCCCGATTGGTTTTTATGTAAAAACCAATACGACCACACTCTAACTACATCCAAACCATGATCAAAGTAATCCAAAAGGTCAGTATCACTAAGAGTAATCCAAAAATGTCGACGTCACGCCAATCGGACGTCCAGAGCTCAAGTTATAAGTGTTTTCACTCTGATGGCCCGGTTGGTTTCGTGTTTGAACCAACACGGCCATATATAAAGTTCTCCTAATCCTTGAGTGTAATACACCTAAACGACCGTTTCTATCCAAGGATCGTATCGCAACTGACGGTGCATCAATCAGAGTTTCGTAGCCCATGATATGGGCAAATGAATGTACCTGTCCGGTTTTAGGGGGTTTTGGGCCCGGACCGACCCGACCCGAGACCCCCGGGGTCGGCCTGAACTGGGTCGACCCGAACCGGGTCCGATTCCGGCCCATTAGGGTATGGCCCGGCACGGCCCAGCCGGCGGGCCCAGCCCGGCCTGGGCGGCCTGGCCCGGTGCGGCCGGTTGGCCTTGCGCGGGCGCGGCCTGGTGTGGCCAGCTCGACGCTGGCCGAGCCGAGCATAAGGTGGGGGGGGGGGGGTGCCCCCTTTATTGAAACTACGGCCCCACTTGGGGATGCTATATTTCTATCTGGGGTTTATGACCCCCGGTATTCCTTCTGAAATGGCCGGCCCGGTCCAGCCGGCCGGTGCTACCGCCGTGGGACCCCGCAGCCCTGCCCCTCCGAGGTGCTGGCGGCCGGCGGTTCCGGCCGCCCCGCCTTGCACCACCGCGGCATTGAGCCACAGCCTTGTCCGACCGGCGCGGCGCGACGGCGCCACTCCCCTCCGCCGTGGCCCCACTCTAGCCACGGCCTCTTCATGGATCTCCGGCACGGCGCGATGGCACCGCATCTTTGTTCGGCCTCAAAGTTGCGGCGCGACGACGCCACTCTTCTTCTTTGTTTCTGTGCGGAGTCGTTGCACCGCGCTGCCTTTAATTATGTCGCGACCAACACAACCTCAAAGGTGAGGGAGGGTCGTCCATGTTCGTGCGGTCCGACCTCCTCCTGTTAATCCGATATCATGCGGTTAAAGAAAAAAAAAAGACGTTTGGACAGAAAAGAATATTCGTGCACTAAATCGAACCCCCTACCTCAATGAAGTCATCGAACGAGGTTTGTCGCAAGGAAAGGGACATCCCAGAAGACGGCATCGCGAAAGGAGGATCGTCGGCGTCGCGGTAAACAACATCGTGGTACACGACATCATGGAGAAGAGGACCGTCGGCGTCCTGGTACACGACGTCGTGTCAGCGATCTCTGAGGAATCAGCATTATTCGTCGTCCTTCGTCGGAGGCCGGCGTTCTTCGTCGGTGACGGTGCATTCTTCGCATACTTCAAGGAGGAAGATGAAGATTCCAAGGCTTGAGCAATTCCCCTCTAACCTTATCGCACAACGAAATAACCCTTAAAGAAATAAGACTTTTTCTTATTTAATTAACATGCACAAGCCTACATTCAATTCAAAATTTAAAATGAATTCATGAATTGATTACATTGAATAACATAATTCAAATCATTAATTAAGAGTGTTCACTTGGCATTTAATAAGGGGGTGCAGTTGTGTTACAAAAATATTGGGGATTTTAGGAAGTTGAAAATGTGGGGCTCGTGGGGGGCCCACCTCACTAATATCCTATCAAGAGGGGTTAAGATATAGTGGGTCCCACCTCAACTTTCATAAGTAGGTTTAAACTAATTAAAACATAAAATAAAAATTTGTGTAGAACATTTATTTTATTCATTAGTTAACCCTTTTTTTTAAATTACCACACCCGAGAAAACACAACTCCAGAAAAGGTGTTCCTAATCAATTATCGGCACTACGGTTTCTTTGGTGCCCTCGGATTTTGATTCCGAGAACTGTTTCAAAAGATAAAAAAACCCGCTCATTTGTTCACTTAACGTACCCGAGATAAACTTCGGAACATGATTCTTGGAACACCGGGCCTCGGAATCAGGTGTCGTCAGAAACTGCGTTCTTGTAAAATCTCAAATAAAATTAAGAAAAAAATTACCCTTGAATTTTACTGGTATTTAGAGTCTAAATGATCTTATGTATAACCCTATATTACCAAGTTTTTGTAATTAAAATTTGAATTTAACACTTTTAAATCTTCTTTAAATAAAATATAATAAAATGCTAAATCATATCCAACTAGATAAAAAAGGATAAAAAAAATTTCCTCAGGTTTTTTTCTGTCAAAAAAATCATATCCAATAGAATTAGTACTTTTGTTAGGGTAATTATAATATCATTTTTACCTTTAATACCCTATTTAATTTTAATCATTGTTAATAAAATTAAAAAGTTACTAATCACCAAAAATTATTTTCATCATATTGAACAAAATTTTTCATACTGATGTCAACCATATCTCTCTTATTTTTGAAATTCAATTCACAAAAGATGTAAAATTATGTTTTATGCAAATTTTCAAATGTCCCTAGAAGATGAGTAAAAGACGAAAAAAGAACAATAAAATTTTATATGTCTAATATGATTATAATATTACATAAAAGAATTACATTGGACTAATATAGGTATTATGTACCTATTTTTACATTAAAATAAATTAAAATTAAAAATAATTACTTAAATAAAAAGTCTGTTTTAAACAGTCACTAAGTTTTTTTCACTATTCATCAAAAATTAAATGTTTTTAGAAAAATACAAGAAATATCACAATGATAATTCTAATATAAAAAATTCAAAAAATATTTTTATTTTACCAAATCCCAAACATATAAGTTTTGTTAATTAATTTTAAAAAAATATTCCTATTGCCAAAACCAGATAACGGGTTTTTGAGAAGTAAAAACTATCAGATGATTCATATGTCTTTATGTCCATTTTAAATGTAAAATCACTTCAATTGATGAAATTTGGATTAAATGATAAAACTATAATCTAAATATCCATAAAAACCATTCAAATGTATAATTTATCATTATAAATTAATTTTATTAAAAAAGACATTTCAATGAAAATTTAGTATTTTCACTATTAATAAACATATGAAAGTTGTAAGAAAAGGAATGAAAATTTTTAATAAATAAATATTGATTTCCTGATTCTAAATTAAAATTTTCTTTTGTGAAATTGAATATATAAAAGATTAATATATTGGATTTAGAATGTTTTTTCCATTAAAAGGCTAAAAAATTGGAATTTTTTTTAAAATACCTCTTTTGTCTGGAAAAATATAATTTTTTTTATATTATGACTAAGAAAAAAATAATATGACTAAGAAAAAAATTATATGAAAGTTTATATTATATGGATTATATATTAAATTCAAAATTTAGTTAATATTATTCATAACCGTATTTTGGACTGCTAGTTTGGTATGCCGTGGTGCGCTTGAACTCGGTGTTGTGTTTTTCTCAAGATATTGAATTATTGTAAAGAAAATAACATACTATGAAATCATGGGGTGTTAAAATATGTTTTTATACAAAATTATACTCCCTAAAAACCTACATGTTTCAATTTTTGAGTCACTCTTTGTAGAGTTACTTCTCATTATTCGATATTTTTTATTAATTATATAAATGTCACTCATTCTCACATATATAATATTACCACATATCCTTTATTATTCCCACATAAAAAACTTGTTAGATTATAATACTACTTCCCAAATACATTTATAAAATATTCACACATAAAATAGAGGCAATGTTTTATTATGAAACCCTCCTTGGATGTAATGGGCTGCAAACATAAAAAGGTTGTCGAAAAAGATATATCATCCTTAATCAACTGTTTTTTTATTTCATCATCCTAATCCCTAAAATATTCATAAAAATTTTAATTAATGACTAAATTATAATCCACATTAATATATTTTATTATTTAAATTTCAGAACATATATCTATCTCCTTATCATACATATGGAATATGAAATTGTTGATCAAGTGTACATTGGACTACTGACATGGGAATCAATATAATTATTTTTCTCTAACCACCTATCTTGTCCAGAAAATTTGATTTATATTATTTATATTTATATTTATATTATATTATATTAGTTATATAATTACACTTATGTAAATTAATGTCATCTCATCCATCATACACTTCATTCTGTTGTAAAATTCTGATTTTCTCATTCGTAAGGGTGGACTACAGAGCGATGTTATTCATTTCTAATTTACACTTTACCTAGTTGATAATAAAGTTTAATTATATATATATATTATGATATTAAAATTATTATGGAGTGACTAATTATTATTTACCATTATTTCATTACGTATGTCAAAAAATTAAAATACTTTCTATGTGCACATGAGAATGACTATCTCCATGAACGGTGTAATTCATTTTCCTATAACTACATTTGTGGATGACTATAGATATATGTATAATTATTAAATATATATTTTACTTAATTATTGAAATTATTTGTATTCAGGAACCATGATCAATGTACAAGAACCCAAACTACTAAAGGAAAAACACATAGAGAAAATAAATTAATTATTAATAGAAAAAAATATTATAAAAAAATGAAAATATTTGGGTGATAAAAGTTTATAAGTAAATTATATATATTTTCACACACAGACACATATATATATATATATTTATTCCTCTGAAATATATTTTTAATAAATATATATATTTAAAATAAGGAGGATCTACTATGTATGAATAATGATGAGGCCTGAGATAATGGTTTCTCGTCTCATAATTATTTTCTTGAGACAAATTCAATATTAACCACATGTTTTGATTTTGTGGTATAAATACATCCCATTATTTAATAATATTATTATTTTCATGAAGAATATTTGTATTGAAAAATATTTATTATGTTCACTCCTTTATGAGGATTTGATTCAGATATTACGAATGTAATGAGGGAATATGTTCTGAAATTGTTTTCTTTGGGGAATATGGTATGTCATACACATATCTCTTTTCAGGAGATGTATATCCATCCTATTTGACATGTTATATCATAAAAATCCATATATTATTGATTTTCATGTTTCAATTTAATTTATTCTTTCATGGTGTTTAGTATTTAAACGCCACAAAAGATGCAAGTATTTAATGATATAATATATTTTTTTATCATAATTTACTATGATAATGTTTTTAGGGTAATATTTCATGGTCTATCTGTAGATAATGTGGATAAATTGTTCATAAAATTTTTATGTACATATAAGAAATTTTTTTCTTTTTAATCTCATTATATTCTAAATATATTAGAAGAAAAGTTTAACGGATTCTCGACTTTATCTATCTCTTTGATAAAAAATAAATTTTCTGTAATATAAATCATTTATAAATAGAATAAAATATTGTTTTTAATAATATAATACAATGGATTAAATTATTTTTTACCCTTGGTTTTCTTCTTTACAAAATGATTAAAAGGAATATTATTTTCATTTTCACTACAATGTACTTTAAGATATTTTACAAATGTGTGAAAAGAGTGTTTTCTTTTTTATTTATATATAATGAACTAAATTTCCTACAATCATGAATACTCATTAATTTAGAGAATCAATTGTAATATTCCAAGGATATTTAAAAAATTATTATGATAATATTTTTTGGTATTATTCTATTAAAATTTACAATCAAATTGGAATGTTAATTTTTCAAAAGAATGTTTTCATGATCTTTAAATGTTATTTGTATTCACAAATAATAACAACCATTGATTCAATAAATTCTATACTTGGGATATGATATCAAGATATAATATTTATTATTTTCCATAATGGTTTATTATTATGATGAAAATATTTCTGTGAAATTTATTCTTTTTCCACATGTTTTATTTTAATGAATTCCTGAAATTAATATGAAACATGTTTCAGGTTATTGATTAGAATATGTTCATTTATTATGAATTTCTAGAACATGTCTGTGAAATTTTTATATGTAATGTGTGTTTGGTAATTACATAATAGTAAATATAATGTGGAAAATATTTATATATAATTATATAAACATGGTTGGAATAGTTATTTATCCCAATTTAGTAAATTACTCTATCAACTATGATAGTCTTGGGAGAGAAACTAGAAAACTCGGATGGTTTGAGGAGTGATCCCAATCCACTATAATTGTCTTATAAATATACTATTAATACTAAGGATATATTTTTTATTATTATTTATATGACACAAAATCATATATTATGTCTATATTATTCTCTCAAGAAATGTTTTATTTAATTCAATTATGATTCATATGTCACAAACTAACAAGACATATCATGTAAAATACTTTTATGATATATGTTATGCATGGCATGTTTTTTTATTTGTATGATACTGTAATTATACCTTTATCCTCATGTTCTATTTTTTTGTTCATTTATTTATCCCCTTTATACTATTTCTATGAATTTAATCTCATTATTTTATGGGTTTCTCTTCCCAAGGTTATATTGAATGATATTAGGTAAGATATGTCTAAAAATAATGATGGTTATGAGAATGCAGTGGGATATTATGTATTTAATTTATGAAATAACAGTTTATGTGTCCATATTTATAACCAAATTAGTAATATTGAATTTTATCATTTAACATTTTTTAATTTAATTAATACTCATCTTATAAAATGTAATAACATTGTATAAGATATCTGGGTCACAATTGGTGTCATCAGAGTATGGTTTAGTTAACCATTTCAATATAGTATGAGAGAAATATAGTAAAACCCCCATGGAAATGTATATGTATATTATAACATCATAATGTATTGGTAAGAAATATATTATGTGTTTTTACTATAATAATATCCATGTCTGGATACTGTAAGTTGTTATATTTATTCATAATATATATCTAGTAGTAAAAACCCCAAAAATTATTGGTCAATTATAACCCTTCTATCATTACAGTTCATGGTAAGTGTTTCATTACTATATACATGGTTTGAAATAGGCATGGGATATTTTTAAGTAAAATAATTTTCATTTTATGAATTATCATGACAGATCTGAATAAACAATGATCATTTATTCCCAAGGTTAATCAAAATATTTTATATATTTAAAATAATATTTCCTAATTATTAAATTATATAATTTATATTTCATGATTATGAATTTCCCCACAATGATTATTATTTGTGATACTGTACATATTGGCATTTTTCAATGGTCAAAACAATGTGGAATTTTGTGAATGATGATTGTTATGGACAATAGGATGATACACTTTATAATTAGGAAATGATATGTGAGATGGATAGAGAAACCTTTTAATGATTTCTAATAATAAATATCTATATTTTATTAGAAATCCCAACATGGGTGAGTTTACATACACACATATTTAGAGAATAATGGGTTTTTATTAAGACTGTATAGGGAAGAAGATTTAGTTTTCTACGGGTTAAGAATGTGGGAAGAAGAACCATATAGAATTTATCAATGGAAGGGAAGAATTATTTCTATATATAAATCATGGTTATAGAGAAATTAATTTATAAAAATCTCAATGTCTAATTAATTTTATGTATGAGAATTACCAAATTCAATGCCCTAATCCATTAGTTAAATAATAATCCATGGAATTAAATATGATATGACTATTTTTTAATTAAAAATATTTTTTATTTATTAGTAATATATAATTAATTTTTTTAATTCATAAAAAAAATTTATTTTTATTAGAAATATCATGAAACTTATATGGATTATTCTACCGTAGTTTAACATTAAGGATTTGAAATCATATGTTTGAATTGAGCTGGTGACCTAGATAAATGATTTAGTGATATGTTGAAATTTAATTGAAAAACGTGAATGGGGAAATATAAACCTTAAAATGTAATATGCCAACAAATTGTAAAATAGTTTCTTCAAAATTATTTAATCCCTTTTATATTATTCATTATACGTGACACCGAGTTTTATAAAAACATGTCATTATACTAAAATATAATTATTTAATATGATATTTATCAAATATTCATTGAAATTGATGTATGTTTATGATTAATAAAATATGAAACTAAAATTTTCATATATAAAAATATATATGTTGAATTATTTAAAGACAAATTATGTATAAATGTAAAAAAGTTGTTGGAATATATAAGGAAATCTTATTCAGAAAAAATTTTTGTAAACAAAGATGTCAGTTTTACATAATGAAATTAAAAAATAAACATTGGAGAATTATATTAACAATATATATTATATATATCAAAAATATCAACATTCAACTTTTATATTTTACAAAAAAGAGATAAGAATAAATACCATTTTATGCTTAAAATGAAATTTATCTAAAAATTTGATTATTCACATATAGAGAAATTATTTTGATTTTTATTAAAAAAAATTATAATTAAAAAATAAAAATTAAAAAAAAGTAACATATCATATCAAAATTATCTTTGGGTGTATTTTTGATATTTTTTTTAAATGATAAATTTTTTAATGATTAGTGAAATATATGTATTTTTATTATGAACCAAGTTTTAAATTAAATAATCTAAAAATAAATGAATTATTTTAATATTATTTGAAAAGTAAAATATGTTTAGAATTATAAATATTAATACAATTTAATACAATTTAATAAATTTTATTCTAAATTATATTATAAAATATTTTTAATCTTTGAAACATTTTATCATTAAAAATCCCCTTCAATGTCACGTCTATGAGATTAATTTTAAATTATATTTTAAAACATATATGAATGTTTTGTGAAACTATTGATTAAATATTTTTAATCAAAATAATTATATCTTCTATTAATTCATTACTAATTTTTTCCCATAATAAATAATTAAGATTGTAAAACTGAATTACCGATGTTAAGGTAGTAATGGATTTAAATGGGGGTCAAACTAAAACTAACTGGGTAAAGGGTCGTAAAAAATTTCTAAACTATTTTATATAGTTATTTTTTATGCCATATGATTTCTAAGTATTTATAGTACTTTATTTTTGTAACATGTCACTTGATAAAAATGAGGGTAAACATTTTCCATTTAAAAAAATTACAAATGTGCCACTCACCTCACTTATAAAATTCCTCCCTAGAACCTCGCTTATTCAAAATAGAAAAATTCATTGGGTCACCCATTCCCTACCCAAATACATATCCAAATTCCCTCCTCTCATCATATATGCCTTTTTAATATATATTAATTCTATGATGCCTTTTTATTAAAATGTTAGGAGGATACTCGAAGAAATTTCATAATTCATCAATGACCATTTTTATTATTTCTTCCTCTACCTCCTTGAAATTTTAATAAACCATGATGATATAGTAACTAAATTTAATAACATAAAAAATAATTTTTTTATGGGGATGATCTCTGACCATATGAATTTAATCAAATGGGTTTCAAAATCATCGTTCTTGTATATAACGAACAACCACATCGCGGGACGATGTCATTATTTGTTCCACTACCACCTCTCACGGTTTGGTAAGATGATTGATATAATGTACATATATATTATATTTATCTCATTATTATAGATATTCATTTGTTATATAATGTATACCTTTTTCATTCCATTCTATAGTGGACACCATAAATTCATTCTTGTGTATGATGGTCTCCCTCCTCATGAAATGATGTGATTCGTTTTGTATGGCCCTTTATATAGAAGAAAATATAAATAATGTTAATAAATATGTCTATTTTAAATGAATTAATTATTATTTTAATGAAATATTTAACAATATTATATAATAATATATCATTCTCTTTCATACCATTTCACTCACTAAAAGAGAGTTACATCATTCTTGTATGTGTGGACTACCGCCTTCACAAAGCGATGGGATTCTATCTTCTCATCACCAAAACACTTGTATGATATTTATAAGTATACTAAAAAAATTTAATTATGTTATTATTATAAGTATTTATATATTATACATTATTTAAATACTTTTCACAATGATTATTGGAAAATTGAGATGTTATTGGTGGGTGCATACGATCTACCGTCTCCATGTTTATAATCTTCTAAAATTGACAAAACAAACATTCATGATTGGTAATAAATGTATAATTTATATATAAATATGATAATTATTTAATTATTAATATTCTATATATGGTGTTACCATTATCAATTTAAATGGACCAAAAATAACAAATCATGACATATATAAAAATCATAGTTATTAGTAGAAACAAGAAATTAACATGGAATTATTAATAAATATATAATAAAAAGGAATATAAACATCATATATGTTATCATTTATATAAATATTGTTATTTTAATGTTTTATAAAAAACTCATTTTTATTAGATATTATGTTCTCACGATTACAATTGATGTTGAGACTTACAGGTTTTCTTTTTTGGCTCAAGTTTCATTCATTGAGACATATGATATATTATGCCCATATGATCGTTTATGAGTTATATATACCTTTCATTTGACATGTAATATCAATCATTTATAAATGAAAATTATATTTTAACTTCTATTTATCAAATTTTTTTAATGGTTCTTCTATTTCAATGATTCCAATGAGCTAAATATTTGATGATTCCTTCTAATTTCTATAGGGATTATTTATGACAATGTACACAATGAAATAATCATATTATCCATTTTTCAATAAAATAAAAAATTGTCTTCCCCTCTCATAATTCATCATATTAATATAACCATTTACACACTTTTTTTCTGAAAATAATTGGTAATTTTTTTTTTGATAACTCAAATTTATTTTTCATTTTAGTTAGAAATAGGTTTTCTTCCAAAACAATGTTTTAAAAAAAATTTCTTATAAATTATTTTTAATGTAATTTTTACCCTTTTTGGAATTTTACAACAAAAATAATAGGAACTTCATATATTTTTAAAATAAATTTAAATTTAGATTTTACTAAAAATTTAAATGATACATAATTATATTGCATATGGAATGAACCAAATTTTGTGATTCAATTACCATTATATTTTTTGAATTTTAATTTATAATATTAGAATTATATTTTAATATAAAATTACTTTCAAACATTGTTATGTATTAAAAAAACAAAGTGAAATAGTTAATTTCTTCATTAAATCATTTAAATGATTTATAAAGCTACATTAATATGTTATTAAAGGTTATTTTCAATGATACATTTTTCGAAAAAAAAAAAACTTCTAAAGAGTGGTATTCATAAAAAATTATCCTCCCCAAAAAAATTTCAATGTTATTTATCTTTCAAAATAATTCTCTAATAATGATGACTCACATTGATATAAATTATTATTTTCTAGGATTATGAACCAAGTATACCATTATTACTATTTCTTAGAATGATTTATGATTAATATATGATTTTGAACCCATTTTTCATTCAATGGGTTAAACTAATATAAAGTTATTATGAAACTAATTTCATTTCCCCATGTTATACCATGATAAAGATTATATGAAACCCACTTCATTTATATGAGTTATATCATCAAAATATCTTAGTAATACCAATCATTTTGTATGGGTTCTACTTTTTAAAAATGTTGAAATGATTATGTATCCTGTGTCTTTTCGTGAGGTTTAGAAATGATGAAGTGTTTATGAAACCAATTTAATTCAATGAGTTATGATATGTTGGGTATTTTATTATCTTATGTCACCCATATGTATTGTTCTCATTTTGAGATGGTTGGTACCTATATCTCCCTCCAATTCATTGGATAAATCATATATTTGTTGACATAAAAATAGGAAACAAGTTAGTGGGAATTTTCTGCTATGGGAAACATGTTTGTCCTAATCCACTATGTGAAATAGGTGTTTCCTGGTACACTATGATAAAAATAAGTTTCCTCATACATTTTGGGAAATAGGTGTGTCCTGATCTACAATGGAAAAAAGCTATGTTTTTATCCAGAGTGGGAATCATGTGATGAGTATTGGTCATGTATTTTGATAGTCTTAGTAGTTAACCATGAAATATTATTTTGTTTAAAAATTTATGATACCTCCACACTTTTATGACATGATATTATGGTTTATGATTTTTTTATATTTATATGTCACCCTTATGGGACATGTTACAGTACATGATAATTTTTTATGACATGTGTCATTATTATGTTGTATTAAAGGTAGGGAATGAAATTCTTAAGTTATGTTCATGGCCCCATACCCATATGGTAATTTTATAATTCCACATGATTATAGATTTATATGACCTAGGTTTACACAAATTGGACTTCTGAGATATCCATTTCTTATGTTACCATCCCGATGTTATGAAGAATGTTTTAGGTATGGTATAATTAAGAGGTGTACTATGTGATATGATCTTTGGGAAGATATTAAATATAATTCATAAAATTAGTTAATTGTGTACCTGGTCTCCAAATACACTAACATATTCTATTCATTAGGCATGTGCTAGTGTAAATTAATAAATATTAATCTAAAAATATATAATTTCGATTTTTCAAAACCATGGGTTGTTATAGTTGGAATAATATGATATAAGTAGATAAGGTTTTGTAAATTTGATGATGAAATTTATTGAGATCCCAATGGATATTTATATGGAAATTATATGAATTTATCTAATGATAATTTTATGGATGAGTTAAATAATAGGATAATTACTTGTATATTTTGTAAAGGATATACTTAGTGGTTTCCATGAAATTACATTCCTTTGTGGATACTAAAAGTGGATGTGGATTTTTGAAAAGAAGTACCTAGGGTAATAACTCTAAAAAGTTAACATTGAAATCTTCTTGATAATCTCTTGGTGCACAACAATAGTCTTTACTTCACATCTTGTTTGAAACTCTCAAGGGACATCCTTCATAAATGAAA